>CAWUFW010009792.1:0-600000 GCA_963921515.1 Calotriton arnoldi
GTTAATGCTACAGACATTCTATTACTGCATCAGTTGTACCATATTGAGTTGATGAGAGCATCAGTACTGCCTGACTAAATCTTTGACTGGGATAGTAGTGCATGCATGATTGCACAAATATATGGTCAATATCTGAGGGATTACATAACATGTATGTATCTGTGTCTTTTCCTACTGCCATCATATGTAAAAGAAACATACAGATACATTTGTACCAGAGTTTTACACCTATACCATCTCTTCAACATAACACATGAGAGAATACATGAGCACGCAGACACATACCTCAATCATAACACTAAAAAGTCCTTTAAACTTGACAGACTACACTTCTCATTTTAAAGAAACACTTAAAAGTCTGCAGCATACTTGAAGTGTACATCTCAATAGACCAATACAAGCAAACCTAATCACTAACCCCTCTGCCAACATATTTTAAACCTCACTTTTGGGCTGCACCTTCACTATTCACTAACTACTCAGAGTCTTGAGCCTCAGCAAATACAAAGCAGCAACCTTTTCAATCTATCTGTTAAAAGTCTCACAATATTCTAAAAAGCATGCATGCATATCTCTGTACCTTTTAAAAGTGGCATCATATATCAAAGAAACATACAAACAGATGCGTAGTGCATAGTGCCTGAGAGAATGGATGACTAGATGAGTAGCACCTGAGTAAATAGTTCAGTGCAACAGTACTGCCTGGGTGATTGCATGAGAACAGTACAACTGAATGGGTGTTTACATGAGTGCAGGGGAAATACCTTAGACAAACCATGAGTGCAAAGCTAACGTATGGTTGAAGACAAGAGTGTATCAGAAATGCTTAAAAGAATAAAAACATGCATAGGTACTGACCGAGTGATTCTATGACTGCAGTGGTAGTAACTGGATAATTGTATGAGTGTATGGAAAGTACCTGAGAGAAAATATAAGTATAAGGGTAATGCTTGGACTATTCTATGAGTGCATCAGTAGTACCTGACTGAGAAGATGACAGCATGGATAGTGCCTCACTGAATCTTTGAGTGGAATAGTAGTGCGTGGATGATTGCACAAATCTATGCTTAATGTCTCTGGGATTACATAGCATTCATATGTCTGTGCCTTTTCCTAGTGGCATCATATATAAAAGAAACATACAGATACATGTATACCAGAGTTTTTTACCTCCACCATCTGTTTAGGCATAACACATGACAGAATACATATGCACGCAGACACATACCTCACTCATAAGACTAAAAAGTCCCTTAAACTTGACAGACTGCACTTCCTATTTTAAAGAGACACCTAAAATTATGCAGCATACTTAAAGTGTACATCTCCACAGACCTATACAAGCTAACCTAACCACTAATACTTCTACCAATAACTCTTAAACCTCATTTTTGGGCCGCAGCTTCACTATTCAACAACTACTCAGAGAGTTGGGCCTAGCCAAATACAAAGCAGCAACTTTTTCAATGTGTCTGTTAAAAGTTTCAGCATATTCCAGAGAGCATACAAGCATGTGTATGTACCTTTTAAAAGTGCCATCATAAATGACAGAAACATACAAATAGATAAGTAGTGGGTAGTGCCTGAGAGAATGGATAACTTGATGGGTAGTGCCTGAGTGAAAACTTCATTGCAAAAGTACTGCCTGGGTGATTGCATGAGAGGAGCAGTACTGAATGGGTGATTAGAACAGTGCAGCAAAAATACCTTAGACAAACCATGAGTGCAAGAATAACGCATGGTTGAAGACAAGAGTGTATGAGTAAGCTTGAAAGAATAAAAACATACATAGGCAGCCTGAGTGATTGTATGACTGCAGTAGTAGTAACTGAATGATTGTATGAGTTTATGGGAAATACCTGAGAGAAAATATGAGTGTAAGGGTAATGCTTGGGCTATTGTATGAGTGCATCAGTAATACGTGACTGAAGAGATGAGAGCATGGGTAGTGCCTGACTGAATCTTTGAGTGGGATAGTAGTGCCTGGGTGATTGCACACATTTATAATAAATGTCTGAGGGATTACATGGCATGCATGTGTGTGTGCTTTTTCCTAGTGGCATCATATATAAAAGAAACATACAGATACATATATACCAGAGATTTATACCTCTACCATCTATTTAGGCATAACACGTAAGAGAATACATATGCACGCAGACACATACCACAGTCACAAGACTAAAAACTCCTTTGAACTTCACAGACTGCAATTCCCATTTTAAAGAGACACCTAAAATTATGCAGCAAAAATACCTTGGACAAACAATGAGTGCAAGGCTAATGCATGCTTAAAGACAAAGGAGATGAGTAGTGCTTGAAAAAATAAAAAGTGCATGGGTACTGCCTGAATAATTCTATGACTACAGTGGTAGTAGCTGGATGATTGTATGACTGTATGAGAAGTACATGAGAGAAAATATGAGTGTAAGAGTAATGCTTGCACCATTCCATGAGTGCATCAGTAGTACCTGAGTCAGTAGATAAGAACATGGGTAGTGCCTGACTGAATGTTTGAGTGGGATAGTAGTGCCTGCATGATTCCACAAATCTATGCTTAAAGTCTGAGGAACTACATGGCATTCATATGTCTGTGCCTTTTTCTTAGTGGCATTATAAGTAAAAGAAACTTACAAATAGATGTGTACCAAAGTTTTACACCTCTACCATCTATTTAATCATAACACATGAGAGAATACAAATGCACACAGACACATACCTCAGTCACAAAGCTAAAAAATCCCATAAACTTGAAACACTACACTTCCTATTTCAAAAAGACACCTAATATTATGCAGCATCCTTGAAGTCTACATCTTTATAAACCAATACGATGTAACCAAATAACTAATCCCTCTGCCAACATATCTTAAACCTCACTTTTAGCGTGCAGCTTCACTACTCAGCAACTACTCACAATGTTGGGCATAAGCAAATACATAGCAGCAACCTTTTCAATCTATCTGTTAAAAGTCTCACAATATTGCAGAAAGCATGCATGCATGTGTCTATACCTTTTAAAAGTAGCATCATATATCAAAGAAACATACAAACAGATCAATAGTGCGTAGTGCCTAAGAGAATGGATGACTAGATGGGTAGCAACAGAGTAAAAGTTCAGTGCAACAGTACTGTCTGGGTGATTGCATGAGAACAGCAGTACTGAATGGGTGATTAGATCAGTGCAGGATAAATACCTTAGAAAAACTATGAGTGCAAGGCTAACACATGGTTGAAAACAAGAGTGTATGAGCAGTGTTTGAAAGAATAAAAACATGCATAGGTACTGCCTTAGTGATTGTATCACTGCAGTGGTAGTAACTGGATGATAGTATGAGTGTATGGGAAGTACCTGAGACAAAATATGAGTGTAAGGCTAATGCTTGGGCTAGTCTATGACTGCATCAATAGTATCTGACTGACTAGATGAGAGAATGGATAGTGCCTGACTGAATCTTTGAGTGGGATAGTAGTACCTTGGTGATTGCACGAATCTATGGTTAATATCTAAGGGATTACATAACATGAATGTGTCTGTGCCTTTTCGAAGTAGCATCATATATAAAAGAAACATCAGATACATGTATACCAGAGTTTTATACCTCTACCATCTGTTTAAGCATAACACGTGAAAGAATACATGTGCATGCAGACACATACCTCACTCATAAGACTAAAAAGTCCCTTAAACTTGACAGACTGCACTTCCTATTTTAAAGAGACACCTAAATAATGCAGCATACTTAAAGTTTACATCTCCACAGACCAATACGAGCTAACCTAACCACTAATACTTCTATCAACAACTCTTAAACCTCACTTTTGGGCCGCAGCTTCACTATTCAACAACTACTCAGAGAGTTGGGCCTAGCCAAATACAAAGCAGCAACTTTTTCAATGTGTCTGTTAAAAGTCTCAGCATATTCCAGAGAGCATACAAGCATGTGTCTGTACCTTTTAAAAGTGCCATCATAAATGACAGAAACATACAAATAGATAAGTAGTGGGTAGTGCCTAAGAGAATGGATAACTGAATGGGTAGTGCCTGAGTGAAAACTTCAGTGCAAAAGTACTGCCTGGGTGATTGCATGAGAGCAGCAGTACTGATGATTAGAGCAGTGCAGCAAAAATACCTTAGACAAACCATGAGTGCAAGGCTAATGCATGCTGAAGACAAGAGTATATGAGTACATTTTAAAAGACACCTAAAATTATGCGGCATATTTGAAGTATACATCTCCACAGACCAATACAAGCTAAACTAATCACTAATCCCTCTGTCAGAATGTCTTTAACCTCAGTTTTGGACTGCAGCTTCACTATTCAGTAACTACTGATAGTGTTGCACCTAAGCAAATACAAAGCACCAACCTTTTCATTCCATCTGTTAAAACTCTCACAATATTCCAGAAAGCACGCTTGCATGTGTCTGTACCTTTTAAAAGTGGCATCATATATTAAAGAAACATACAAATAGATAGGTAGTGGGTAGTGCCTGAGAGAATGCATGACTAGATGAGTAGTGCCTCAGTGAAAAGTTCAGTACAAGAATACTGCCTGGATAATTTCAGAAAGCCAACACTAATCCTTCTGCCATGTTACTATCTACAAACTATTTCAAAACTCTTTTCATTACAATAATACAAAGTACAGTAGAGAGCTGTACATTTCATAACATATTACATACATCATATTTATCTTACAATTTCAACACTTAGATTTTTTTTTTATAGTAAAAATATCACTAGAAACAATAAAGTAGTGCTCAAAAATATATAATACACCTTACAAATTGGATACTCATGTTTGAGGTAGTGTTGTAGAATACCAAATATCAGAAACTCTAAACAGATTTTCTTTTCCACACAAGAAATGTAATGCACCTCTTTCAGAAAGGTGAAATCAGAAATGGCAAACTTTCCCTCTCTTTTTGCACTCAAATACATGGAAGTATCAAATCACATTGCTTCCATCATTATTTCAAATTGTAAAACACAATTCTATTGGTTAGATATATTAACCCTTTCTAACTGTCTTGAAATGGTGCCCAAACTGCTTCTGTAATTTTCTGAAGTCCCAACTCCACCGCGGTGGAGCCGCGACTCCACACGGGAGTTCAAAAACCTATTTTTAATAATACTAGTTTTTTAGCAACACACTACTCTCCACATACTACTCTCTTAGAAAACCTTAATGTACTATCTTTTCACTTATATTTAAGTATCCATTTCACATTTTGAGTCCACAGTTAAGTTTCAACCCTTACCCCATTCTGCCTAATGCCAGTTTCCATAGTAACAGTTCATGGAACATTCAACTGTACTGGCAGGTCACAAGTTCACCGTAGTTTCAAGTTCAGCACACAGGCTTACTATTGCATACAGCAGGTGTTGTTGACTTTTGCAAAATTTTACCTTATGGTATCAACTGAACCCTCCAAACATTTTCTATCAACGAATCACAAACATGAAACCTCAGCAAAGTAACATGCATCCTATTTTTGAGTGCACAATCTTGATGAACAGCCAATCACTTATCAACTTTTTTTAAAAACAACATGTTCTCCACCATTTTAGATACCTCTCATTCTACCAACTGACTACCTGAGCTACAGACATCTTTTGATTACTTCCAGACATCCCTTCAAGATGCTCCCAGTGTCGATTGTAGGGCACAGCTATATTTTCTGGTGCAAAAGGTATGCTGAACGCAGAGGTATTGCCAAAGACCTAGGTTTGGAAAATGTGGACATTAAATGGATTGCACAGAGAGGGTTAAAGTGGCACCAATTGTTGCCTTTGGTTAAACCCTTTTTGCATCTCCAGCCCCCTGACCTCATGATTGTGCACTGTGGTGGCAATGACCAAGGCACATTGACTGGGGTAGGTCTGGAAATGATAATGAAGGACACCTTTGCACAATTGATGTTGCTTTTGCCTCAAACTGTCTTTGTATACTCTAACATATGCCAAAGACAGAAATGGAACTGGTCAAATCAATTCTGTCCACAGTTTGAGAAAGCTAGGAAGAATGTCAATAAAGCTGTTTCTGCATACCTCAGAGATCATAGAATGGGGTCCATCTACAACAACAATCTACGTTTCGATATGGACGACACCTACAGAAGTGATGGAGTGCACTTCACAGATCAAGGGAACAGAGTCTTCCTCAACAACCTGAAGCGTTGCATCTGCATTTACATGTAGCTTCAACAAAGTCAGAATGAAAACAAGGGCTCTTTTTAGAGCCACCCTATAACCCAACATATAATCTTACTTTTTTTAAAACATACACACGTTTTTTTTCAAAATTTTGCCTGGAGTCGCGAACCCATCGCGGTTACACGGGGGGGGGCCGCGCTGAGAACCGCGATGGAGTCGCGACTCCAAGCACGCGAGAAAAAAAATGCCCCCCATTCTTATTACTCAAACTCTGCCTCGGGGACCCCATCCCCTGGGGCATGCCCTCACGTTGGGGACCAAGGGGGGAGCCCCAATGCCCCCGCGGTCCCAGCCAGCTCCTCGCCTCCTGCGGGAGCCGGCATTGCTTTTGGACAAGGGGAGCTGCTAACATGCAGCTCCCCTTGTCCAAAAGCATTCTGCTTCCCTTCGTGGAAGCGACAGCAGCTTTTCTGCTCTCGCTTCCATGAAGCGAAGCACAAGTTTGCAATGACAGGGCGGGAGCTCTGCTCCCGCCCTGTCATTGGAAACTGCAATGTCCTGGGGGTGGGCACCCCGGGACATTGCTGGAGCCGGCCCTGGGGGGTGGCAGTCCCCAGGGCCATGAAGTGAAGGGCTCCTGGATGGGGGTCGCACAGCCCCCCTCCCAACATTCACATTGCCCCGAAGAGGTGGTGCTCCCTGGGGCCAGGGGTCCGCAACGGACCCCCGTATTTAAATAATTAGTGCCCTGGGGAGGTGGTGGTCCCCAGGGCAGTGTAGGGAGGCTCGAGCCCCCCACACTATAATTTTAAAACAAGCCCCTGCATTTCATAATTATCGCCCCGGGGAGGTGGCGGCCCCCAGGGCTCCACGGTGGGGGCAGGAGACCCCGCCACACAATTTTTTATTAAAAAATGAAGCCCCGGGGAGGTGGCGGTCCCCGGGGCAGCGGGGGTGGCCGTGTACCCCCCCACAATATAAATAAAGCCCCGGGGAGGTGGCAGGCCCCGTAGCTGCGGGTTTTGCCGAGTCACAAGATGGCTGCCAACACTTCCTGGTTTGGAGTGTTGGCAGCCAATCAGAATGAAGCTCGTGATTGAGAGGGTTCGCGAATCCACCACGGTCACCAGATATCGATATTTTTTATTTTTTAATTTCTAAGGAACTACTGAACGGATTTACACCATTTAAAGCAAAGAGTGTACTGGACCAAGAGCTACCTCTCTGCCAAATTTGGTGAAATTCCATTCAGCAGTGCGGGCTGTAGTCGCGACAAAAGTTCCTATGGAAATTAACATGGAGAAAACGCGTTTTGGGCCCCCCTTTTTCTCGGCCCCGCTTGACGAATCACCCAGAAACTTTTGAGACAGGAGCTGACCGGAGCACCCCATTAGTTTTGAAAATTCTGCGAAGATTCGTTAACTGGCGCTAAAGATATTGGCAAATCAAAAAACTATTTTCCTATGGAAACTAGGTCCTAACTATAACTACCTACTGAGGACCGCCAGTAGGTAATATATATATATACATTTATTTATATATATATAAATAAATGCTCCAGATCTCCTTCCCAAATAATCCGAAAGAGAACAGCACTCATGGGAGAAGTTTCAAGTTATTTTAATGCGCGACAAACAAACGCGTTTCGGAAGATTCCATCTTCAGTGTTTACAACTCCACACTGAGAAGCGCCATCTTTAAATGCCTTGGAACATATGTAAAAATCAAAGTAGGACCATGACTCGTTGTTGCATTTAGCGCCATGTTGGTGGTATGACGGCTCACATTAATCAAATGGAATATTTCATTTAAAACTAAATAACACAACAGATACATAAAATTATGTCATTATTTAGCCGTGTATCGGCAGTTTCAATTATGTGCAATCCGACTGAACCTCGACATGGCTATCTATAGGCATAGCTATGCAAATCATGTTATTAAATCATATGAGACCAACATATATAACGTATTGCTCTGTGCCTTAATTTAGCATTGATTTACCATGTGCCTTGCTATTCGCCTAATATCTCGCCACAAATCGGCCAGCAAATACAGCTCAAGGTCCTCACAAGGGAAAGAAAGGAAAGAAAATAAAATAAAATAAGAAACCAGTATTTCACACAATATTGACAGAAAAATGTGCCCTGCTATCAAGTACCTAAGTGCACGGACAGTTCCTCACTGCTATTGAGGCCTATCGGTGCCTTGGTCTGTAAGTCAATGATATAACAAGACTCAAGTCTGTGCAATCGCAGAACTCTGTCCCCGCCTCTCGTGTTTGGGGGTGTATGATCAATGCTGAAGAACTGAAGTTGCTCTCTATTGCTCTGGTGTTTAATGGCGAAGTGTCTGGCTACTGGATAATTAAAATCCTTGTTTGCGATGGCTCGCATGTGTCCAGTATGCGCATCTTGACACTGTGTATAGTGCTGCCTATATATCTCAATCCGCATGGGCAGATTAGACAGTATACACAGTGTGTTGTGTGACATGTCATGAATTTATTGATCGCTTTCAGTTCTTTCGTGCCTGGCACCTCATATGTGAGTGTTCTCTTACTGTGTGCACAGTCCTTACACTTGCCGCAGGGATAAAAACCTTTCATGTCTTTTAATGTTCCTTTTCTCACAGGTACGTCTTCTAAATGGCTATGAACTAATGTGTCCCTTAGCGATCTTGCCTTCTTTTACATATGTTCCAAGGCATTTAAAGATGGCGCTTCTCAGTGTGGAGTTGTAAACACTGAAGAAGGAATCTTCCGAAACGCGTTTGTTTGTCGCGCATTAAAATAACTTGAAACTTCTCCCGCGAGTGCTGTTCTCTTTCGGATTATTTGGGAAGGAGATCTGGAGCATTTATATTGGCGTTGGGGCACCACCACGCATAAAGCACCCATCCACGAGTGATCCGGCTTTTGGTGCACAGGAGCAGTAGATAGTTATAGTTAGGACCTAGTTTCCATAGGAAAAGCGTTTTTTCTTTTCCCAATAACTTTGGCGCCGGATGACGAATCTTCGCGAAATTTTCAGAACTAGTGGGGCGCTCCGGTCAGCTCCTGTCTTGAAAGTTTCGGGGTGATTCGCCAGGCGGGGGCCAAGAAAAAAGGGGGGTCCCAAAACGTGTTTTCTCCATGTTATTTTCCATGGGAAAATTTAGACACGGCTACAGCTCGAACTGCTGAACAGAATTACACCAAATTTGGCAAAAAGGTAGCCCTTGGTTCAGAAAGAGCCCTTTTTGTTAAATGGTATAAATCTGTTCAGTAGTTCCTGAGAAATAAAAAAAAAGAGGTTGGAAAATCAATTTCCCATAGGAAACTTTAGACACGGCTACAGCTCGAACTGCTGAACGGAATTACACCAAATTTGGCAAAAAGGTAGCCCTTGGTTCAGAAAGAGCCCTTTTTTTAAATGGTGTAAATCCGTTCAGTAGTTGCTGAGAAAATCAAAAAAATAAAAGTTTCGATATCTAGAGGCGCGGTGGATCCGCGGACCCTCCCGACCACGAGCTTTATTCTAATTGGCTGTCAACACTCCAAATCAGGAAGTGTTGGCAGCCATCTTGTGACTCAGTAGAACCGAGTCACAAGAAAACAGGGAAAAAAACGCGAAAAACAAGAAAAGGGGGCAGTGTAGAAACACCCTGACCCCCCAGGCCTGCTCAGGGGGGGCCCAAAAAAGCATTTTTTTAAAATAAAAAAAAATCAGCGAATTGTGCGCAGGATCCGCGAATCCTGCCGTGAAAATTAAAAAAACGAAGCGCGGGCTCCCGCGCTTCGTTAATGTTTAGCCCCCGGGTGGGCCAAGTCCCGGGGGCATGCTTTATTGTAATTGTGGGGGCCCGCCACCCCCGGGGCTTTCCTTAAATATTTGCAGGGGCACACGGCCCCCCCGCAGCCCCGGTGACCACCACCCCCCGGGGCTTGTTTTTTTAATGTGTGGGGGGGCCTCCAAGGCCCCCCAAGCTCCGGGGACCGCCACCCCCCGGGGCTTTTCTTGAATATTTGCGGAACCTGTGTGGGGGGGCTCGAGTCCCCCAGAGCCCCGGGGACCACCACCTCCCCGGGGCTTTGAAACTAAAGGGAGAGGGGCCGCGCTGCCCCCCCTCCTGGAGCCCGTGATGGCCCTGGGGACCGCCAACCCCCAGGGCCGGCTCCTGCAGTGTCCCGGGGTGCCCACCCCCGGGACACTGCTGTTTACTATGGCAGGGCGGGAGCCTCACGGCTGCTGCCCTGCCATAGCAAACTTGCTTTGGATTTTGGAAGCGAGAGCAGGGAAACCTGCTGTCACTTCCAAAATGCAAAGCAGATTGCTTTTCCACACGGGGAGCTGCATGTCAGCAGCTCCCCATGTGGAAAAGCAATGCCGGCTCCTGCAGGACGCGGGGAGCCGGCGGGACCGTGGGGGCATTGGGGCTCCCCCCACGGTCCCCAACGGATAGGGCCTGCCCCGGGGGATGGGGTCCCCGGGGCTAGAAGTGGCCCGGGATGGGGGCCACACGGCCCCCCTCCCCCCCAAAAAAATAAAAAAATGCCGGCCCCGGGGATGGGGTCCCTGGGGCCAATAGAGGCCTCAGGAGAGGGGCCAGGCAGCCCCCCTCCTTAAAAAACATAAATATATGTGGCCATGCCCCGGGGGATGGGGTCCCCGGGCCGGAATTGGCCATGGGAGGGGGGCCCACGTGCCCCCCTTCCCGTTTTTTTTTCAAAAAGTGGTCAGGCCCTGGGGGATGGGGTCCCCAGGGCCCAAAAAACAGAAAAAGAAGGGGGGCCACACAGCCCCCCTTCTGGAAAAAAAAAAAAAGATCGCGATTGTGCCGGAGGCCCCGCCCCCTCCCAGCAACACTCTGCAAACGCGTGGCACGTTTTAAATTGGGGAATTAATTCCCCTTCAATACTGGGGGTCCCTGGGGGCCAACTAGCCCACCAGATACCTCCAGTAAGCGCCACAGGGCTGCGTTACAGAGAGGTGGTCCAGGCCACGCCCTTTTACACCTCTCTGCAACGCAGCTCTGTGGCGCTTACTGGAGGTACCTGGTGGGCTAGTTGGACCCCAGGGACCTCAGGATTCAAGGGGACTTTATCCCCAACCTAAAACGCGCCACGGGCGCGTTTGCACAGTGGTGAAGGGAGGGGTAGGGGCCCGAGGTGACATGTGTGCAAACACGCCCTGTGGCGCGTTTAAAGTTGGGGAATTAATTCCTCTTCAATCCTGAGGATCCCTGGGGGCCAACTAGCCCACCAGGTACCTCCAGTAAGCGCTACAGGGCTGCGTTGCAGAGAGGTGGTCCAGGCCACGCCCCTTTTTACACCTCTCTGCAACGCAGCTCTGTGGCGCTTACTGGAGGTACCTAGTGGGCTAGTTGGACCCCAGGGGCCCTCAGGATTCAAGGGGACTTAATCCCCCAACTTAAAACGCACCACGGGGCACGTTTGCACAGTGGTGACTGGAGGGGGCGGGGCCTGAGGTGACATGTGTGCAAACACGCCCTGTGGCGCGTTTAAAGTTGGGGAATTAATTCCTCTTCAATCCTGAGGGTCCCTGGGGGCGAACTAGCCCACCAGGTACCTCCAGTAAGTGCCACAGCTGCGTTGCAGAGAGTTGGTCCAGGCCACGCCCCTTTTTACACCTCTCTGCAACGCAGCTCTGTGGCGCTTACTGGAGGTACCTCGTGGGCTTGTTGGACCCCAGGGACCCTCAGGATTCATGGGGACTCTATCCCCCAACTTAAAACGCACCCCGGGGCGTGTTTGCACAGTGGTGAAGGGAGGGGGCGGGGCCTGAGGTGACATGTGTGCAAACACGCCCTGTGGCACGTTTTAAGTTGGGGAATTAATTCCCCTTCAATCCTGAGGGCCCCTGGGGGCCAACTAGCCCACCAGGTACCTCCAGTAAGCGCCACAGGCCTGCGTTGCAGAGAGGTGGTCCAGGCCATGCTCCTTTTTACACCTCTCTGCAACGCAGCTCTGTGGCGCTTACTGGAGGTACCTGGTGGGCTAGTTGGACCCCAGGGACCCACAGGATTCAAGGGGACTTAATCCCCCAACTTACAACGCACCACGGGGCACGTTTGCGGAAATGATGGGTCTTCCAGGTATGGGGCTAACTCCTTTATGAACTTTCGGAATGAAATAAATTGTGGGCATGATGGGGAATTCATTGTTTAAAAAATTAAATTCATCTTTAGATATTAAGCCCTCTCTTTTCCAGCAAGTTAGCTCATCCTTGTAATTTTTGCTTATCTTTTTCACATCCGAGGCACTGATTTTTTTGTTGTATTCTTGATTGTCAAGATGCCGGTATGCCTCTGCTTTGTATTCATTCTTACCCCATAGCACAATATTCCCGCCTTTGTCAGATTTGTTTATGACTACCTTGGAATTGTTTTTGAGTTGGGCCATAAGTTGAAAGTATTGTGTAGTTTGATGATTAAAGGTTTTAGTTTGTTTGTTGGAAACACAGTAGAGTTTTTTCAGTTCCTCTGTAACTCGATCATGAAAGATATCTACCGCATCGCGAGACATGATAGGCACAAAAGTAGATGGGGCCTTGAAGGGGCTATGCCCAGGTGATGAGATATTAACCGTCAAGGATTTTGGCTCCAGCTTGACCAAGGCTCACACCCCAGTCAACCAACAACCCAATTTCTCACACATTGTGATTTTATTTGATTATACTTTGGAAACTCTGCATTCGTTCTCAGACCCAGAGGATTAAAGTATATAACTGTTAAAACCTACATATCATCTAAAAGAATAATGAGTCAATATATTCAAGAACAATTCTGTAACAATTGAATCACCAGACTCATCTGCTTCTGTCAGAATGTCCTCTAAGTTCAGCTCGAGCCAGATACTCTTTAGAAACTTTCACTCTTCTTGTAGAAAAAAAACAAAAGATCACTGCTAGACAGAGAAAGATGCTATTTGTCTCAAATAGGGCAATATTTAAACAAAGAAACAGAATTGAAATAGTTTGCAGGGAGAAATAAATATTTGGACAGAGAAAGACATTCTGAGAGCACCATTTACTTTTCTAAATTTGTGCAAGATGTTCCCAAAGACAGTGTTTAATTTACTAGGAAATCTAGATGGGAAATGTCTGTTGAATTACTTTTTGTATGTTTTGATAACAGGAAATCAACTCTGCAGATATATTAATTTCTATTCCTGTTGCATCCAAGTCTCTCACATCCAAAACTCTGTGGTTAGAAGCTAAACACGAATATTGCTGGGTTATCTAAAAGCACGTTCCCAGAAAGGCTGTCATTCTTTGGCCAATTTGTAGTGAAATTAGGGACAATATTGATAGCCCAAAGATTAATATATTTTGATAGAAGAGGAAGCCAGGCTCTCATGCTCTTCAACAGCTGACATTCCTGTTTCCCTACTTCTGTATTTTTAACCATTGAATGCCCCTTAGAGAGAGCTAACCTGGAAACATTTACAGTTTGGTAACATTTGTCAAGATAAAATGAACTGCCAAAGTAATTGATGATTTGTTCTAAAGTCCCTGATGAGGCAATGCAATCCTGTTCTAAATACAATCAGATCCATCTTACCTGGCATATTGAGCGAAGGAGCCTGGAGAACAGGAATAACAGCAGACATTTCAACCTCCATTTTTGATCAAGACGAATATCTCTTGAAAACCGCCAGGACACCAGGGGACAAGCTTTTGAGAAGACTAGGCTGTGAGGATTGACTGACAGGTTTAGAGGTAATTGAGGAATTGTGGGGGAAGAACCAGAATATCTATAGAAGGTTCCAAAAAAAGATGCATGCAGTAATGAGATAGCAATTGTAGGTCATCAGTATTAGGGAAGCCAGTTAAACTATTTGTCTGGAGGGCGCAAAGAGTAATAACTACTGTTATGTGATCAGTAATAATACTGTTGAAATTAACAAGGCTTTTCTTTTCTTTTTTTTTCCTTTACTTAAAATTGTCTCCATTTTCTAACTGAAGGATATTTTCAAGTAATACAATGCTTTTGCAACAGTGCTTTCCCACCCGAAT
The DNA here is from genome assembly GCA_963921515.1 of Calotriton arnoldi. Classification (NCBI taxonomy): domain Eukaryota; kingdom Metazoa; phylum Chordata; class Amphibia; order Caudata; family Salamandridae; genus Calotriton; species Calotriton arnoldi. The sequence continues at coordinate 14,180 of CAWUFW010009792.1, forward strand.
GATTGTCACAGGAAATACAACTCTGATAAACTAATGGCCTTTGCACTCCTTTAGAAGCATAAATATCAGCTCCAACTGCTACTCAAAGACATTATAGCTATGTTGCCCACAAACAGAAGACAACACTTCATCGGTGTAGTCCAACATAATGCTGTTTCACAGTTGGTTGAGTCACGGTTCCTGACCATCATAACAACAATGCAGCAATTTGCATTTGTAGCTCAATGTTGGTGGGTCCTATGAAGATTCATGTTTGCTATGCAGTAGTCAATGCAATAAAGAGTTTCTTTGCATGGCTTCTTTTTCTTCTTTATTTGAAGGGCCATAAAGCACAGTTTGCATTGCTTTTCTGATGACAGTATACAGGCTGAATTTTGCTTTCAACAAACTCCACTGTCGCAAGCTATAGCATGTTACAATAAGATCTGCACAAGACAGTTGGAGATTGCCAAAGCCTTTAAATCAGATGAACAATGTAAGCTAAATAGGTTCTTTTCTGAATGAAAGAAGTAGTAATCCAAGGACTCTTATGGAAATGTATTTATTTATTTCTAATGTGCACACAGAGACAAGGGCCATAAGGCCAGAAAGAATCGGAGTAAATTCCCGCAGATTTGGATATCCTAATTCGAGTAGATGTCATGATGTATGAAAGTGACTCGTTGGTGGACAGATTGCAGCTTATTATTGACCTCTCCACTGGCAGCAATCAGAGGTTCTCCTAATTTAAAGGAGTTGGGGGTACCATGTGTTTTGAAAGACAAGAGAACCCATGATTTCTAAATGAATCCCTGAGGCTTATGTCAGAATCCCATATAAAGCCAAGAACTTTGATGGGCTGGGGAACTTAGAGGTCTCAGGAAGCAAAATGAGGTACAAGGGTGAGAGTCTAAGAGTCAGATTGGTCCGAAGATGATGAGCATCAAGCAGAATTTATCTTTGTCTTTTCTACATTTAATTTTATGCCATTAACTCTATGCCAATAAGTGATCTTAATAAGACATTTTAAAAAAGGCAGCCAGGTTTGATTCATAGATAGAGCTGGGTGTTGCCCACATAAGAATTTTAGCAGTGCTTCAGAATGTAGCAGATGGAATAGTGGCCTTATATACCTGCCAAACAAGAGATTTGGAAGTGTTGGTCAATGAAGGGACCTGAATTTAACTCTGAGTAGAAATTAGAGGCGTGATCCTATTTTCAAACATTGTAAGGGATTAGCAAGAAAAGTAATTATCCACCACAGGGAGCTTTTGTAGGCATCTGCTATTGTTTACAAACATTCTAAGAGCAACTTATTGTAAATTGTGGCAAAGTACACCAAGACATCTATCAAAATGAGTGGACAATGTCACCTAATCGGCAGCAGAGAGCAGCTTGCCCAGACATTCACCAAGATGGTCTTAGTCCCATGATGATGGCCAGCATTTTACTGGAATCAATTAAAAATGCAATGCTCTTCAGTACGGGCTTGGGCTTGGCTATTGCTTTCTTGAGGACCTTCACTAATCAATGTAGCCCTGCATTGGGCTGGTGATTATTAAAGGAGGCAGAGTCTAAAGAAAGAAATGTTTTTTAGCACAGATGTCCCTAATGATTGTTTAATGAACTCTAGGATGACATTGAAAGACTGGGGTATTCATTATGTCAATGAGCCATCCTTCCAGTGCATTTTGAATTGTTGTACTATTGGGCTATCGTATACAATCCACCATGGGATTTCAAATGTGTGTTGACGTCTGTGGCCAGAATGGTGCAGTCTGCCAACCCAAGTGTCTTCAAAGTAGCTCATGGTGGAAGTTAGTTTTTGTTCATTTCTTTGTTATTAGAGGATTCGATTAGTATGTTGTAGTGGTTAGCTAATTCTGTTAATGGTACATAGGGTAAGGCAATTGATTTTTAAAATTTCAAAGGTAAACTCACTGTTTGTTGCATATTTTACACTTAGTGCAGATTTTGGGAGGTGGTTCCAGATGCATTAGATTAACATGATAATAGCAGCCTTGTATGGGTATGTTTGGGTACATATTGAGAATTGTTCATATCATTGCCTTCTCAAAATCTATAATTATTATATTAATTTTTTAAGGATAATAGTTGTTAGTTGAAATTTAAATTTTGTTTAGTAATTCATAATACGTTGCACTTTGCTTGTTAGGCAGTAGTGTGCAAACTAGGGGTATATTAGTATTATTAATATTCTCTATGAATGGTGTATATTTGCATGAATGGTGGAGGGAACGAGTTGAAGGTGCCATCCATCATCCACGCTGTACATTGGGTTAGTCTGAGTAGATTGTTTTGTGTTGCATATATGATTATTCTTCTATGGTTATTTCTATTGCAGTGCAGGAGAAAGCGTTCTTCATTATGTGTTATAGTTAGGTGTTCTGTAATGTTTATGTCTGCGTATCTTATAGGAGCAGCAGGGGTATTGGCTGTGGTATTCCTTGTGCTTGCTATTAATCATTTTAGATTCAGGATTGCTGGTAGTTGCCCTTTAATGTGCTCTGGAACTTTAGGCAGTATATTTTTTTCAATAGTGCCTGTGCCTGCCTGAGTTCTAGTGCTTGCTTCTCTGAGATCTTGGAGACCGCGCCTTACTTATATCTCTGTTACATTTGGGGTTTGGTTGTGTTCTCTAACATTAATAACACTGTCATTTTTACTCGTGGCCCTTCCATAACATGCACTAGCGTAATATTTGGTAAATTTCCAGTTGACATTTTTGCTGCTTGTGATTTTCTTACTGCATGTGTATACCATGTGAGTTAATAATTGTCCGCCTTTCTGTGAGGTGATATATGTGGCTCCTTGTGTCATTTTACCTGAAAATGGTGGAAGTACATATTTATTACTTTGTGTTAAACATTTTATACTACTTTTTACTAAAATGTTAAAATGCATTTAATTACTTTTTACATTTACATATCTGCTGTCCTTTAACCATGCAGTTTACTTTTTTTCAGTTTTTGTTTAACTCATTCAAGATGTGGGTCAGGTGGGGCGTATTTTCCTGTTGTTTAGAAAGTGTTTGTTTAATATTGAATTAAAAATATTGTTAATAGCCCTGGCTAAACTTACCAAAAGCTGGTATGATGGTGGAATCGCACTGCCAGCTATCAGATCCTATTACTGGGCTTCACAGCTGGTGGTTCTCAACCACTGGATGCACCGACCCATCACCGACCCGGCATATAAGATGGATAGGCATAATATGTCCTCTGGTAATTACCTCAGGGCGCTGTATGGCTGAAACAATACACACCTAAACACACCCTGACTTCCACTTCTGTTTCTATTTGACACACAGAGACCGCTGCTTTGGGCTGGAAAGGCAAGATTACACAGGCCACTCCACTGCTCGAGTCCCGCCAACTAGATATGCTCTCACAACAGCCAGGGTTTGACAAATGGGACCTAATCGGCCTTTCGAAAGTGGGAGACCTATGGACGATGGGGGGGGGGGGGTTGTCCCGTTTGGTGACCTACAAACTCAATACCAACTTCATGTGGGGAAAACTTGTTGATACCTTCAGGCACAAAGTGCACTACACAAAGCAATTCCCAGAGGCTCTGATCTGCCAGCCTCCTCCCCTTTAGAAGATAGACTACTGGATTATTATCTCCCAGAAAAAGCGATTCCATTGACGTATCGTAAAATTCTCAACAACTCACCTGAAACCAATTATAAACTACATATAAGATGGGCCGAGGAGGTTGGAGATCTTGACGATGAGGATTGGAGGGAGGCCTTGGCATCACCCCGGGAGGTGGCTATCCGCTCCCGCTTCAAGCTTATACAACTTAAAATACTCCACAGAGCGTATTACACCAGCTCAGCACTTGTTAAGATGGGTCTTCTAGCCTCCCCGACCTGTCCCCGCGGCTGTGGACACACGGGTACTTTTTTACACCAATGGTGGGAATGCCCCAGCCTTCAGAAATATTGGGGAGGGGTGGTCCCGGCAATGTCTCAGATATGCCATAAAACGATTGAAGCTTCCCCACGTCTCTGTCTTTTAAATATCTGGAAGGCCACGGACTTAACAAGATCTGAAAAGCTTTGGGTCACACTGGGCTGCATGGTGGCAAAACGCAATATTGCCAGAACGTGGAAGGGAAGGGTCGAACTGAGACACACTGATTGGGAATCCGACATGGATTGGTGTATGCAAGCGGAGAGAGCGGTGTATGAAAGCAGGGGATGCCCTGGTAAATGGACCAAAATATGGAGCCCCTGGAACGAGAGTAGAGGTTTTATTTGTACCCCATTTGATGATGCGCCCCCTGTTACGGTGGAGAATGAGACACTGTAAGTTTTTCATTTGTAACATGGAACGATGATACAATTGACTTGCTTTTGACCCAATGTATTGATTTGCTTTGAATGTACTTTCTATTTTTTCAGTATTTTGTTTACGACTTGTGACTGCACCTGTTTTGTTTTCTATTGCATTATGTTTATTTCTTCAATAAAAAGATTTAAAAAATATATATATATTGTTAATTTCCTTTGACAATTGGTTTGGGGTTAGTTTTAAATTTACGTTTTAGGAGTTGGGTTTTGGGATACCTTTTTTACATTTTACTTCTTATTTGTGTTTATTGTTTTTCACTTTTATGAACTTGGCACTATTGGTCTGGAAGATGGCTTTTTCTATTGCAATGTTGCTGTAGAACCTAGAGTTTGGACATCTAAATGAAAAGGTAGGTATTCATTATATTTTTTACAATAAGGTGGAAGTAATGTTTGTAAGTTATGTTACAGTTTTTAGTTTACTCACATTACTTCTAGTGATTTGTAGTTTTTTTTGTGAAGGGCTGATCCAGGGTTTTCTTCAGGAAATCTGCCAGTGTTTTTGTGCTCTTTTATTTATAGCAGTGTGTAAATAAGTTAAATGGTTTTATTGGGTATTTTGGTGTAAGTTGTATGTTATTGGTTCAAAGTGTATTTTGAATTGTTGTTTGTTATTTAGTGAATGCTAATTAAGGTTTCTTTTCAGTGATATATAGAAACATAGGGGGTCATTAGGATGGCGGGGGCGAACCGCCCGCCATCCACACCAGAAAGACCCCCTGCCATATTAGGATGGCTGGGGGGTCCGCGGCGGACGGAAAGACCGTCCGCCGCATTTCCGCTGGTCGACTCGTCGACCGGGCGGAAACAGCTTTAATATGATGGCGGTGTCTGCAAGACACCGCCATCCATATTAGGATGTATGCGGAGATCAGCCTTTCCATGGTGGCGTTGCCGCCATGGAAAGGCATGCGGTCTTTGCCATTGGGGGCCTGTTGCGGGCCCCCAGGGTGTTGGGGGGTGCACATGGGGGGTACCTATGGTACCCCCCTGCATTTGCATGCACAAGGTGGCAGGCACCACGCGGTGCCTGTCACCTTGTGCATGCAAATGCACAACATGCATTTCCAGCATTGTGGTTGGCAGTGCTGTGAGCACCGCCTGCCACAATGCTGGGAATGGGGGATGCCACCGCCACGGTGGCGGTGGCATCCTAATTGCAGGTGCGGGACCCCCGCACCCCTGGCGGATGGTCCCGCATTCCGTTACGGTGGCGGGCGGACTTTGTCTGCCCGCCATCGTAATGTGCCCCTTATTGCTAACAATACTATCCCCTAAAAGTAAATTAAGTTAATATAACACTATAATAAATTATTTTTAATAACCCATACAACAAGATAAAATTGCAAAAAAATATACAACATTAATATACATTTTGTTGAACCTATATTTTTGATACTCAAGACGTGGCTGGTCAACCGATCTCTCCGGCAACTGCTACTTCGTCAGTGCTTGGATAGGATGCCCTCCCTGGTGATTAGTTGCACTTTACTGTTGAATTGATTAAAAAAAAAAATTTACTTACAAAAACCACATAAACTCAAGTACAATCTAAAAATAATTTCCAATAAAATAGAACAATTACAGACATTAAAAATTACCAGAGGAACCAAAACAATCAATAGTAATTATAATAAATACATATAACATTATAAAAATATACACAAAATCATTAAACACATATATATGTATATATTTAGAAATGTTATCTTCAATGGGTTATTAAAGAGCATTTTTATTGTGTTATATTAATTTTATTTCTTTTAAGGCGATTGTTAACAATATTCTTGTTTTTTATATATGTTTTCTGCATCTAATGAGGTAACAGTATTTTATTTATCAATATTTCTTTTTATTTTAGATAGTTTTTAGAGCAATACTTTTTGTTATAGCTATTTGTGTATTTCTTGGTTATGTATGAGATGACAATATTTAGGTAATTGGTCATTTTTTCCAATATAGTGCTGAATTGATATTTTTTTCATCTATATATTGTCATATAACCATGCAACCAGGGAGCTTTCGTGCGACGATTGAGATTTCAGCTGCAGTGGGCCAAATGATCAAAGATTTCTTCAGCCACTGAGACCAAAGTTCTGGGTTTCCTAGCAATACTCTATCAAGCTCATTAAGCAGTATTATTTGAACGGGAGTAGTTTTGCCCCTGCTAAATCATCTACAAAAGATCATTGGTCTTTGAGCTTCTATTATATTCCTTAACCACTCTTACCTAGGATAGCTACACAATAATTATATTCAAGGTGTCCAGCTGATTATTATAATTGACCTCATTGTGGAAAAAAGGAACTTTTGCCTACTTCATCTGAACAAAATTGATAAGGACTGTGAAAGGCTGAATTTGAGTCTTGCAATTCGGAAATTCTTCTGCTGATGTTCCATGATTTTAAACAATCTCATGACCTCATATAGGTTCAATATGATGCTGTTATATCTGTATGAAGGTGGACTTTTAAGCCTTAATATTGTCAGAGGAGCCTTTTCTTCGGATAACTCAGAAAAGAAAGCAGAGGGAGCTAGGAAGAATCCATCCACTGCAATGTCATGCTTCCTTATGTTGAAAAATCTGACGCTCACAAGTCATCCTTCCACTATAGAGAAGTCTGTATTTGATGCAGTGCAAAATACTGGCTAATGCTCCATGTTACCAGAAGTGATGAAAGTGCAATTCTGTTTCATAACTGGCATTACTTCGATCAATTTACACTTAGCAAACCATGCTTTGAAGACATTCATTGCAGCCAGTCATCACCTGTGGAAGTTGTTTTTCGTCTGGCACAGCTACTTTGGATGTGCTACAGAAGAGCTTGAGGCTAAAATCTTTTTTTAGGTGTCCATACTTGTTTTACAAATGGGGGAACTGATCTATTATTTCTAAGGAAATCATATCTTTCAGGGAGGACTTAATGCAACGCATAAAGAAGGTCTATATTCAAGAAAATCCATTCGGCCTACAGCAATAGAGGGAGCCTGTCAACCTCGATAATTTACAGTCCTTTCTCTGAGCCACTTCCTACAAAATCAAAAATGGCACATTTTCGATTATAGTAATTACTACGTTGCATTTTTGATATATATTGAATTGTAATTATTGTTGATTATCAGTTATTTTATCTCTTAAATGATATCCAGAAATATGATGCAAATATTATATTTTTACATAAATGAGCAAAGGTCTGTGCACGTGGTAATGTTAGCCAACCTTTTCATTTACAGTAAAGAAAAACACTCTTGGGGCATATTTGCAAGAGAATGGCGGAGCACGCATTAAGCCAAAATTGCTAACGCCGCACTCTGCAATTCTGAAAATGCACGGAGGCGCCGTATTTACAATGATACGGTGCACCCCTGCGTTTTCCCTAGTGCTGGTGCTAAATTCAACAGCCTAGTGCTAACGCAGGTACCCTTGCGCGATTGTGCAAGGGTGCCTCCGTTGAGGGAATGATTGTTTATGTGTAGGAATGTCTCCCTTCCTGCACATAAACAGTCACTAATGGTGATTTATAACTCCTATGTGTGCAGCATTGTGCAGAACACACAGAAGTTGCAAATCGTTATTTTTAATGATTGTTCATGTGCAGGAAGGGACACCTTCCTGCATATAAACTGTCATTCATGGCGATTTGCTGTTTCTATGTGTGCTGCATTGTAAGAAACAGCAAAAACAAGGAGAAATAAATAATTTCTCCTCGTTTCGCGATGTTAAGACCAGGTTTTTTTTAGTCTTCATTTTGGCGCAGCCCCATATTAAAGCCACCCTTGTAAATAGGGGGCAGGGTCAAAAAGCAATGGGTGTTGTGGCAGAATGCCCACCACAGTACCCATTGCCCGTCCCTATGACGCTAAGTGCTATGTGAAAGAGGGCCTTATTTATTTATTTGTTTATTTATTTGAAGAGTTTTATATAGCGCTGGCTAGACCCGGAGGTATCAGAGCGCTTTACATGAGGATCAACAAGTTACATGTTACACATTACATCCGTTACAAGAGCGTAGAAAAACATAGTAAAAAACAATGTTACGGTAATTCGTTGGAGGGAGGGGGAGGAAGGAGACACAGCGGGGAGACAGGGAGAACTGTGCCCAATGTCCGGCTGGGTAGGTGACGGTCGAGGGGGTGAACCAGGGCCGATCTCCTCTATAGCTGTATGGCAGCTCCACCGGGCATCGGCCATATTGCTCGGTCTCCGTGGTCAAGATAATGATCCAGGATTACTCTGAAAATGTCAAATTCAAACGCGGGAGTTGGAGCGATGAGAACCGCAGTCGAGTCTAACCCCAGGTGTGAGTAGGAGTCCAAGAAGGGGGGTAGCTTCCAGGGGATTTAAGTCTAAAAGGCAATCCCAAGCCAGGGGTCTCATTATTCACAAGGCGGCGTAAGTAACTTAACACGGACTTGTGAATAAGGCAAAGGGTTTATCGCCACAGGAACGTCAGAAAAAGTGACATTCCTGTGGCGAGAAACTTTTGTAAATATGCCCCCTAGAGTGTGGCAGTTCACCAATATATTCTTTAGAGGACACAACATTTAAAATCCAGTGATATTTGGGTGGTTCATTTTCGACTTTAAGAAAACAATTTTTATCCAAATAATCTATTTGTATAGCTTAAAAGATAAACGAGCAAGACAGTTGTTCTATTTGCTTCTCTAATACTAGCACAGTCACCATGAATAATGTGTTTCTATGAATAGAGCCATGCCATGTTTATGTTGGAACTGCTAAGAGGCATATGTCTCCCTTTTCTAAATCCTATTATCGTTATTGTCTTCTACTTTCATTTAGCAATTGTTTCTTTCTGAAAGCTGCAGCCTGTTCCCTTCTTTAATAATTCACACGTAGTTGTAGCTTTCAAGCAGTATTTGACACACATGATGACTAATGCTGTCCTTGGCATTTACTGCCATTTACAAACAATGACATGATCTGAGATCTGGTCTGTTTTTAATCTTTTTTTGAGTACGTTCATAGCCTTTTAGAGGAATCACAGCACACATTATTCATCTGTTGTCTGATTCGGGAAGCCCATTATCCAACAGATTTTACAATGGAACACAATGCACGGTGTCTAAAGATCAGCGCATCCCCTGCGGTTCTCTGTTCCTAAAATATATATTGTTATGTTTTTCTTCTATTATCATGCATTTTCCTTTTCTTTCTACACTGCATCATATGCAGAATGGATGCAAAGTTTGACATTCTGGGTTTATTAAACTCTCCCCTGGCAACATCTCGAAGCTGCCTGTGTGGTATGTTGGCGTGAAACACATGTCCAATAATATAAAACATGACAGATTCAAAGCACAGTCCATATGCTATGCTTCTCTGGTACTGTTTGGCAATAATTGCAATCACAAAGGAGGCCAGTTTTGTGCCCATCAGCAATCCATATAAATCATGGAAATAATCAGAAGTCTATTCCCTCTCATGGCTTAGCAAGGCCCCTCCTGATTTGCTTGTCATAATGCCCGTCATTGCTATGGGGAAGGCCATATGACCTTCCACCAGTGACCGTCCCACCTTTTCAACCAGTTTGTGCTGTCTGTTCAACAGCTGCTTAAGGTCGGCAACCATGGAGAGGACGGATATGCACTTAGCTCATAACCATACATGTACAAGATATAAATGCAAGATTTTGAAGGAGGTTATGTAACACGTTGATACTTGGATGGACCTTGGAAAGGTGGGGTTCATGATTAAAACTGAAATGTGCTTCAAGGTTAGTCAAGTTGATCATATTTTCAATTTCAAGAGTGGTGAATAGACCTAAAAGACGAAGTAGAAAGAACTATTTGTTCCAAATTAGATCTTAAGGATGAATGAATTTGAATCTGTGTTATTCCTTTCCACTAATTAAGTTTGATGGTAGAACCAGAGTGGCATAAAGTGCCCATCAATATTCGGACAGAGTATAGAGTAAAGCAAAACCACATCTTCTACCTGTTGGGCACAGCCACAGACAATGCCCTATAGATATTGAGGGGCATATCTATCAGTCAGTCAAATAACTTTATTCGATTTGTTTAAAAAAACATTGATCATAAAAGTACATACTATCAAGGTTTTGCGTCACCCTAGCGCCATGCCAGGGGGCGCAAGGGCAATTCAAAACCTAAGCAAGACTTATCAAGCCATGCAAGGCCATCGTGCATGGTTTTGCATGGCTCAATGAATCTAAGGTAATGGAAGGCAGTGCAACTCTCTGCCTTGTGTTATTTTGCACCAAGGAGGATTTCTATGGATGGAGCATAGGTGTTCCCACACATCCACTCATCGATTTTGGTGCATTCACAGATTTACCATTAGTGATAGACCTGAGAATGTGTCAAAATGCTACACCTACCCAGACTTGAGGCATTACAAGGAGAAATATCTGCAGGCACCCTTGCAACGTGATGCGAGGGTGCCTGTGTTGGCGCTACACAGTCAAAAGTGTGCCAGCGCTAGGAGAGGACAGGAATGCGCCATATAATGTTAAATATGGCACATTCCTATCCTTTCCCTTTTTTCACAGCCCAGCGCAGCAAGGTGACTTGCTGTGTTGCGCTGCGTGAAAGATTGGTAAATTTGCCCCTGAGTTCAGCCTACGAGGCACAGGCCATGGCTGAATGCAGTGCATGGTGGATCCTCGGCCAGGGGTTCTGGACATATGACACAGCAGAAGGCTATGCCCAGTATTTCCTGGGCACAACTAAAGGCCATGCCACAGATAGCCAGAGTAAAGCCAAACATGAAAGTGTTACAGGAATCACTGTAATAACTTCTCAACGTATTGTTGGCACTAAGAGCACATCCTAATGTGTGCAAAACCATAAAAGCCTACGAGAGGCCATTTTAGGATTTCAAGCACGACATGACAAATGTTATCACTGATGGCTCAAATGGTGATGCAATATAGGGCAATCACCACGCATGCAGTCTATAAAGAGGAAACGTGGCAGCAAAACAATTAAACAAGAGCCTTCCTAGACATTGTACGGCGTCTAAAGACTGCAGTACCTCTGGCAGGATCTCTATGAACATGCACAGATTTTTAGAAAGAAGAAATGTTGCTGCAATTCTATTCAAAAGTGATGTACGCCTTAAAGACAGCAACTAGTGCCGTAAGGCTGCAGTGTCAGTAACCGGATGTCCTTCTAACACTGAAGAAGTACTCAAATATCTATACGTAGCAGACTGCTCACTTTAAAACGCCTCTAGTTGACATGTCAATCAATCAATCACAGAATTTGTAGAGCGCACTACTTACCCGCGAGGGTCTCAAGGCGCTGGGGAGAGGGAAGGGGGGGGGTGCTGCTACTGGTCGAACAGCCAGGTCTTGAGTAGCCTCCTGAAGGTCAGCAGGTCTTGGGTCTGTCGTAGGCTTAGTGGAAGGGTGTTCCAGGTCTTGGCGGCGAGGTGTGAGAAGGATCTGCCGCCGGTGGTTGTTCTTCGAATGCGAGGGACGGTGGCGAGGGAGAGGTCGGCGGAGCGGAGCTGGCGGTTGGGACGTAGAAGAAGAGTCGTCTGTTGAGGTAGGCTGGGCCAGTTTTGTGGAGTGCCTTGTGTGCGTGGATGAGGAGTTTGAAGGTGATCCTCCTGTCGACGGGGAGCCAGTGCAGGTTCCTCAAGTGGGGGGTGATGTGGCTGTGGCGTGGTACGTCGAGGATCAGGCGTGCGGAGGCGTTTTGTATGCGTTGCAGTCGCTTGATGAGCTTGGCCGGGGCTCCCGTGTAGAGGGCGTTCCCATAGTCAAGTCTGCTCCTGACGAGGGCCTGGGTGACTGTTCTTCTTGTGTCTGTCGGGATCCACCTGTAGATCTTGCGAAGCATGCGGAGGGTGTTGAAGCAGGAGGAGGAGACTGCGTTGACTTGCTTGGCCATGGAGAGCGTTGAGTCGAGGATGACTCCCAGGTTGCGTGCGTAGTCGGTGGGTGTCGGGGCTGCTCCCAGCGTCGTTGGCCACCAGGAGTCGTCCCAGGCTGAGGGGTTGGAGCCGAGGATGAGGACCTCCGTTTTGTCCGTGTTCAGCTTTAGTCGGCTGATCTTCATCCAATCGGCGACGGCCTTCATTCCTTCATGGAGATTGGCTTTGGCGGCGAGGGGTCCTTGGTGAGGGAGAGGATCAGTTGAGTGTCGTCGGCGTAGGAGATAATGTTGAGGTCGTGCTGTCTGGCGATGCGTGCGAGCGGGGCCATGTAGATGTTGAACAGTGTTGGGCTGAGGGACGATCCCTGGGGTACGCCGCAGATGATCTCGGAGGCTTCGGATCGGAAAGGTGGGAGGCGGACTCTCTGGGTTCTGCCGTCGAGGAATGAGGTGGTCCATTCCAGGGCCTTGTCTCGGATCCCTGCGTCGTGGAGGCGTGCGTGTAGAGTGCGGTGGCAGACAGTGTCGAAGGCGGCGGAGAGGTCCAGCAGGATGAGGGCTGCGGTCTCACCATTGTCCAGCAGGATCCTGATGTCGTCGGTGGCGGCGATGAGGGCAGTCTCAGTGCTGTGGTTGCTGCGGAACCCTGATTGGGATGGGTCCAGGATGCTGTTTTCTTCGAGGTATCGGGTTAGCTGTTTGTTGACGATCTTCTCGATGACCTTGGCTGGGAACGGAAGCAGGGAGATGGGCCGGAAGTTCTTGAGGTCTCTCGGGTCCGCCTTGGGTTTTTTGAGTAGGGCGTTGATCTCTGCGTGTTTCCAGCTCTCTGGGAAGGTCGCGGTCTCGAAGGAGAGATTGATGATGTTGCACAGGTGGGGTGCGATGGAGCTGCTGGCTTTGTTGAAGATGTGGTGCGGGAAAGGGTCTGACGGGGAGCCGGAGTGTATCGTGCTCATGGTCTTGATGGTGTCCTCGATGTTCACGCTGGCCCAGGCTGGCAGGGGGTCATGGTCGATGGTGTGCGGCGGGTCTGGTGCATCGATCTTAGTTGGGGCTGTCTGGGTGTTGAAGCTGTCGTGGATGTCGGCGATCTTGCGGTGAAAGAAGGTGGTGAGGGAATCGCACAGGGGTTGCGACGGCGGGATGTCGTTGGTGTTGGAGCTGGGATTGGAGAGTTCCTTCACGATGTTGAAAAGCTCCTTGCTGTTGTGTGCGTTGTTGTCGAGGCGGTCTTTGAAGGAGATTCTCTTGGCGGACCTGATGAGGTGGTGGTGGTTACGGATGGCGTCTTTGTGGGCTGTGTGGCTGTCCGGTGTCTTATCACTGTGCCATTTCTTCTCTAGTTTCCGGCAGGTACGCTTGGAAGCTAGGAGTTCCAAGGTGAACCAGCTGGCTCTTTTGGTGGTGTCGCTGTAGGTGAGCTTTTTCAGCGGGGCGAGGGTGTTGGCACAGTCGTCCATCCATCGTCTGAGGTTGCAGGCAGCGTTGTCGGTGTTTGATGGGTCGGAGGGAGGGCTGAGAGCGAGGGTTGCCCGAAGTTGGTCTTCGGTGACTTTGCTCCAGCAGCGGCGTGGGATCTGTTGGGTGCGGTGGTGTGTGGTGTATTTCTGGAAGGTGAAATGGATGGAGCGGTGGTCGGTCCAGAGGAGTTCCGTGGTGTGGCTGAAGGAGACGTGGGAGCTTGAGGAGAAGATGGGGTCAAGCGTGTGGCCGGCGGAGTGGGTCGGTGTTGTGACGAGCTGGCTCAGACCGAGGTTGGCGAGGCTGTTGATCAGGGTGGTGGAGTTGCTGTCGTTGTTGTTCTCCAGGTGAAAGTTCAGGTCTCCGAGGAGGATGTAGTCGGTAGAGGTCAGGGCGTGCTTGCTGATGAAGTCGGCGATGGAGTCGCTGAACTGGGGTCGGGGCCCAGGGGGTCTGTAGACAAGGGTGCCTCTAAGGGTGGTGTTGGGGTCCGTGTGGATCTGGAAGTGCATGTGTTCGGCGGTGATGAGAGTGTCGTCGGTGCTGGTCGAGACCCTGATGGTGTTCTTGTGGACGATGGCGATTCCTCCTCCTACTGCGTTGATGCGGTCTCTGCGGGTGATCTTATAGCCGTCTGGGATGGCTATGGCGATGTCGGGGCGGAGGAGTCGTTCATCCAGGTCTCAGTCAGGAAGGCTACGTCTGGTGATGATGTGTCGAGCAGGTCCCAGAGCTCGACGGCGTGTTTGCGTGCGGAGCGGGTGTTCAGTAGGATGCACCGGAGGTGGTTGAGGTCCTTCTTGGCGGGCGCCTCGGTGGCTCTGAGGCTGGTGTAGCTGCAGTTCCGGCAGGTGAAGGGACCATGGGTGCGTTTCGGGGCGGCCTTGAAGCAGTTGTGTGTTTGTCCGGGGTTGAGAGCGTGGAGTGTGGTGGCATCGTATCGGCATCGGTCCTCGAGGCTGGAGCGGGGGGCGCGCGGCCCAGGGGTTCTGGCACTGGGCGCGGTCCAGTCGCGGACGGGCGCAGACGGGCTTGCCTTAGGTGCGCCTTTGGCGCGCCAGCGGCGCGGCCGCGCAGCAGCCGCCATATATGGGGAGGTGGGAGGGAGGAGCAGCTGGGAGGCAGGGGCAGCGAATGGGCAGTCAGGGGGGCGGGCCGCAGGGGACGCAGCGGCGGGAATGGAGAGAGGCAGCGAGGGGCACAGAAGGCAAAATGGACGAAAAAAAACTGAAGAAACACGGGCACAGTACAGTGGGGCAGCGGGGGCACAGAAGGCAAAATGGACGAAAAAAACAGAAGAAACACGGGCACAGTACAGTGGGGCAGCGGGGGCACAGAAGGCAAAATGGACGAAAAAAAACAGAAGAAACACGGGCACAGTACAGTGGGGCAGCGGGGGCACAGAAGGCAAAATGGACGAAAAAAAACAGAAGAAACACGGGCACAGTACAGTGGGGCAGCGGGGGCACAGAAGGCAAAATGGACGAAAAAAACAGAAGAAACACGGGCACAGTACAGTGGGGCAGCGGGGGCACAGAAGGCAAAATGGACGGAAAAAACAGAAGAAACACGGGCACAGTACAGTGGGGCAGCGGGGGCACAGAAGGCAAAATGGACAAAAACAGAGGAAAACACGGGCACCGAGGCCACAAGCGGAGGGGCGAGCTTACCAGCAGCAGCAGCGGGCGGACAGCACAGGCGGAGCTGTGTGGTGGGGGAGCGACCTACCTGTCAGCAAACACAGTTTAAAAGTGAAATCATTTGTGGTTCCATGATGTCCTGGATAATGTCATTGATGAAGTCGTATGTATTATCACGAGAAATGTCATTGCTGAAATAATTTGTGGTATCATCTGTCGTGTTATGTGTGTCATGTAAATAGTGTGAGCCGGAGGTTCCATCTGTGGTCCGGCTAGTCATAACTTGTGAACAACAGTAGATTTTAGATTTCGCACTTTCCCTCTATCATTCCAGCGACTGAAGCCCTGAAAATAAATTTTCCAGTTTTTTCCACTTAATATATTTAATAAAGTTAGACATCCTACGGAATGTAGCTCCCGAGTAATCCTTAGTGAAAATAAATGTAAAGTCAACTGTTCTTTTATTCCGGATAATTTAATGAGCATTAATAGTGTTACTAAATCATTAAAATCAGAAAACACCAAGTTATTATTAAACAAAAGTTACACATCAATTTGGAAAGTAAACTTCAGAACAGATTCCTAGCCTCAGCTGAGGAACTCTATTCTAATATATTGGGCTTTGGTTAGGTAGGCATAAAAATAAACTACCGAATATATGAAGATTGCGTTTATGTAAATCACGGTCCAGGAAAAGATAAAAAGCGTAAGTGCTTTCCCAGTACAAATGTTTTTCAGTTTACACCAGGGACCCGCTACTGTAACTGACCGAGAATACCCCACTACTTGCAGAACACTTTACCGTTTAGGAAAAATAGGTATTTAAGAGACTCAGTGGAAAGTCCCTTGTGTTTATCACTCAAGGTTGTTCTAACTTTACATCCCAGGAGCCACATAAGCATGCCTTCCTCGTGCTTTCATCTGCATTTGTTAATACACTAAAATCCATTGCTGACAGCACATGACTTACCAGCATAAAACACCGCCTACCTTATGGTGAAATCTGTGTCTCAAAGGTTTGCCTAGGGCTCAAGAAAAAACAAATGCCACATGTAAGAAATCGGGTTATTAGTTGTGCGGATGTGAGGCCTGCAGAAGTAATAGCAAGATATTTGTTTCCGTACTGGGAAATAAAAAGCCCATCACCATTCGCTGGAGCCCAATAACAACACTCAATAAAGGATTGTCCAGCCAGTTCAAAAAGGAAAGGTACATTTATTATGCAATCTATCAATCTATCTGTAAACATATATATTTATATATGTATACATATATATGCACATACATTAGGCAGATGAAATTACCTTTGGTGACATTCTGAACTCATATCTGACTCCTACTGCGTCATGACCCACAAAAATCACAATACCCTCATAACAGACAGAATATCACAAGATAGGAGGTGTCATTTTAATAAAAAAGGCCTATTGGCTTTCTCAAGTGCTCACCGCATTACAATATAAGGCAAGTCTATTGGCTTTGTCAAAGGATCAGCACAACAATAAAATATGGAAAGCATATGGGGCATATTCTCAAGGTCTCATCGCCGAATTAGCGGCACTTTTCCACCACGAAAGTGGCGATAGATTTATCGCCCTATTCACAAGCCTGTGCTAACAGCCGACATCGTCAGTTTACCTGCGATAGCTGCCGCTAAAAACATCTCCAAGGCTGACAGCGACAACTAACGCTAATCATATGCAGAGTAGGCGTTCCCGTGCAAAAACTCACGATAACACCACTTCGCGATATTCTCAATGACCAGTCAGATCGGAGATGCGGTCCAAAAACAGGCAATAAGGCACATTAGCAGCAGGGACTTAAGACCTGCTTTTTTCTGGTCTTAAGTAGGACGAAAACCTGCAGTATAAAGGGAGCCCAGCCCAGAGCCACATCTGAAGACCAACCATGGAGCTACTAATCATGCAGCTTGGAGACCCAAGAGGGCCACAACACCCACCACCCCCAGGACCACTCCCACCCCCAGGACCACCCCCGGACTGCCACCGAGGCAGTGCAGAACAAGACAGCAGACCTTTTGAAAACGCACCAGCCTCAGAGACTTAACGCCAGAGGATGTCATTGCCCACTACAGGCTCAAAAGGACAACCATCCTCCGCATCCTGACCCACATTGCCCACAGGCTGACGGTACCAACACAGCGGACAACCAACATCCCTCCGCAGATAAAGCTGTTGGCTGTGCTGCCCTTGTTGGCCTCTGGTACCTTCCAACCAACAACTGCCCGAGTCGAAGGAGTCTCACAGCCAGCCCTATCAAAGTTCCTCACACCTGTCTTGGATGCTATCATCAGCTTGATACCCCAGCACCTTCACTTCCCCCACACTGCACAGGAACAGCTGGAGATCAAGCAAGGCTTCTACGCCATAGCTGGCTTCCCGCACTTGTTGGGGGCAATTGACTGCACACATGTCCTACTTGTGCCCCCTGCCGACACTGCACACAATTACCGCAACAGAAAGCACAATCATTCCATCAATGTGCAGGCAATAGTGGACCACTGGAGACTGTTCACCAATGTCTCCGCTAACTTCCCGGGCAGTGTGCATGATTCCTACATCTTCCGACAGTCCATCATCAACCAGCGCTTTCAGGATGGCACCTATGGAAATGCACTGCTCGTTGGTAAGTACAAACGGAACACACCACACACCTCAACTCCACAATCATACAACTCACAACTGTGGGAATGCACCCATAACAAAATCACACACAACATGCCAACCAACATGCCCACCTACCAGACATGACAACACAAGTAACTGTGGTAACAGGGGCCAGACATGTAGACAAACCATCCACAAAGGCATAGCCCCTCTGCCGCACAATTGCAGAATGTGGGGAGAGGTGGGAACCAAGAATGTGCGAAGGAGCCAATGGACCCATGAATAAGAATGTACACAATGCCAAGTGTGGCGGTGATGTGCTGGACAGTCTTGAGTATGCAGAGCACAGACATGTCCATGTGGACATATACTGCTGGTGTCTGTAGTGTTGTGGACAGTGGACGCAACCATGTCACCTCAGGCAGTGGGGAAGACCTTGGACATGTAGCTATGTTGCCCCCCCTGTAAGCGTAAGCGTAGTGGGCAGGGCTGGCGTACGCCAGTCCAGCGTAGGAGTGTGAATAAATAGCCCGGGGCTCTGGGCATGGTTCACTATCGGGATGGCCCCCAAAGTAACTGCTGCGTGTGTGTCTGTGTCTGCCATATCCTGACCAAAGGCCTACACACACGTGGCCGACCACCTTTACACTGAAGACGAGGTGGCTACGTCACACGCCACCCGGCGCACATCTCATCATCGCCTGCAAGGGCGTATCTGCCAGGGCGGTGCCCCTCACCCTGCCACGAGGCCGCCGCCGTGACCGGTGGTGCCTGCGCGATCCTGTGCGCCTGCTGCACCCCAGCCTGCTGGTCCCCAGACCCGTCCGGCGCCCAGCGGTGATTGCCTGCCCCTGCGCACCCAGGCCTCATTGCTCACCTGCCACTACCGGCGTGTCTCAAGAGGGCCCACCACGTGCCGGTGCAATCTTCAAGCCCGAGGCCCGCGAGCTTGGCAGCCTCCTCAGTCGATCGCTGGCTTACGTGCAACAGGCCCCCAGCGCACCCTGCGGCACCCCACCGCGGAGTTCTGTGTGTGCTGACTGCTCCCTCCGGCCTACACTGCGGTCCAGCAGGTCTCAGACAAATCCATTCCAGTCCGGCCCTCCAGGCCTACTGCATCATCGCAGGCTGCACACCCGCTCAGCTCTTCAGGTGGGCCTACCTCAGTGCACCGCAAGTCATCGCCACGTGGCGGTAGGCCCGTGCCGGGCGCAGTGCCTCAGGTGCCACTACCTCTGTGCACCACAAGGCATCGTCCCGTGGGGCTACCCCACAAGTCCACCTCCAGCAGTCAACAGCATGTCCTCGGTAATGCCACTGGAGCCCTTCACAATCACGGGGCCACCCCGTCCCAGGTAGGCCGCTGGAAAGCCTGGGTGGAACGTCTGGAGACGTACTCCGAAGCGCATGACATCCCAGCGCCGCCGCGGCGGCCCACGCCCATGGCCCGGGGCTCTGGGCGTGGTTCAGTTCTGGGCTCTGGGCGTGGTTCAGTTCCGGGCTGGCCACAAAAGTAACTATGGCGTGTGTCTCTGTTGTAGTGTCGGCGCCACCCGCCCCTTAATCGACAATCTTGCAATGTAGCATGCACCCGGAGGGCGGGCTCGCCCGAATGGATAAATAAAGGAGCGCAAGACCACTCGGGGTCTTAGCTCATACATGCCAACTGTTGTGTGTGTATCTACATTGCCACAGCATAAGCCAAAGGCCTAGCCTCAATCGCAGCGCGAGTTCAGCCAGGCCTGAACTCCACATCTGTGTCCGCCCTATCCTTACCATAGGCCTACACACACGTGGCCGCACACCTTCAACGGCCAACATTACAGTGTTGTTGTCAGGCTTGCGGACATGCGCAGACAGGCATGACAATGGTGTGCCGTAGGAGTGCAAGTGATGCAACCGTGCAGCGCACACAAGTAAATAGGCTCGGGGGAGGGAGGAGCAGCTGTGATGCTACGTAATACACATTGAACCCGCACATTTGCCAGAAGCAATACATGGCAAACATGAATCCCAAAGTCACACAAATCACACACCACAAAACTTGTAAGTCTGCCAACACAGCATGCAGAACCAGCAATTTACACTAATCTCACTTACCTCTCACAGGTGATCAAGGATATGCACTCTGCCCGTGGATGATGACACCCCACCGAGCCCCGTACACCCCGGCCCAGAGGCAGTACAATGTGGCCCATAAACGCACCAGGGGCATTGTTGAGCGCACATTTGGCATGTTTAAGTCACGTTTCAGGTGCCTGGACATCACAGGTGGAAGACTCCTGTACAGCCCAGAAATAGAGTGCAAGATGATCATTGCATGTTGTGTATTGCACAACATATGTGCACGCACCAATGCCCCATGGATCCAAGTGCCAGATGCACCGGACGATGATGAGGAAGATGAGGCAGGTGGACCACACCCCACTGCAGCTGCAGCAGGAATCGCCCGAAGGAACACACTCATTAACAATTTCTTCGCATGAGCACGTCACATTGTGACTGTCCTTAGCAATCATGGAACAGTACAAATTGACCACATGAACAGCATGTGCAAATCAAATCATTGCAACACACATTCCCTGTGTGCATGTCAGTCCTCTGCATTAGCACATCACTCTGACAAGTGTAAGTGCAACATTAAGTGCTAACAATCTCACAAATAGCAAATAGATGGTGGGTATGTCACCTCTTTACAGAGAGGCTGTTCAGGGTGTCACGTATTCGGAATGCCATTTCAGGGTGTCAAATGTAGTACGTAATCCCACTCATCAGCGTATCACATGTGTACAAAAACATGACATGAAGGCTGTCATTGGTGTTCAAAAAAAGACAACAAAGTGTCATTTGGGGTCAGATATGAAATTGCGGGTGTCATTTGGGGTCAGATATGAACCACCCTGATGCAGAGATGCACCCTGTGACTCAAGTCCCACAACATGAGCAACATGGACGTAAGGGGGATGGGGGCACAGTGAATACCTCAGCAACATGGGAGATACACACCAGCCAAGAAGCCAGCAGGAATACCTTGCGTAGAACACACCAAGGTGTCCCCTGGACATATGTGCCATGTACAGATCACATGTGTACACGGACGTCATCCATCAATAGTAGTGAACAGTGTCAGCTAATAGGTGCAAGGTGAGAAGTCACGCGCCTCCTCACAGCTACCTGTACCAGCAAAACACCACTGCTACATCAGAGCATGCAAATTTGACTGTGAGGACACGTACATGGCTGGTAAGGTTCAACCGTGCCGGAAGGCGAAGCAGTGACACCCCCCCCCCAAATCCACATCACATTTCCAGAATGCAAGCAGATGACAAACTAACATTGGGGATGAAAGCTCCTTTGTCTGAACTAGAAGGCGGTAGCACATCTGCACCTCTGACCTTGGAATTGCATGCACCCGGCACCCCCTGAGAGATACCATAGCAGCTGATAATGACTCCCACACTACGCACAGCGCTAACCAAAGACCAACGTATACACACCCCACACACAGAAGTCCTTGCTCGCAGTTCTCTTCCATGGAATGACCTTCACACTTACACACAGACCATCCCAGGAGTCCAACCGCTGCACACTCAAACAAATCATTGCTCCGAGCTGTGGCATCCACATAACTTTGACTTTGGCATTTTTACACACAGCCCTATTTCCTACATTGACGTGTGGCTAAGTTGGGAAATTGCAAGATTGTTGTTTAGGAGCAATGAGGCCACAGCTAGTTCACACATTCCCAGTCATCTCACTGCCTATCTGGGTCACGGTCAAACATGCGCATTGATATCAGTTCCCAGGAGTACCTTTTTTGGAATCACTGCCCCTATATTCATCCATACTTTCATACTTGCTTGATCATAGACATGACACATCTGTGTGAATTAGAATGTTTTAATCACATTCGGTGGAGTGTTGAAGCTGGACCAGTACATGGCCATGCAAACCCCACTTTACATTGTTGCCCCGGGAGGGCCAGCCAGAGTCCTTTAGGGATTGACAAGTTCATCGGAAGAGAAAGAGTTCAGTCCGCAGTCTGATTGCTGTGTCATTGGTAACCAAACCAAATATGGCAGTCCATGTCGTGGGCCAAGGTGAGTGTCGCAGAGTGTATCTGGGGACAGTGGAAGGTGTTATTCCAGGGCATGATGCAGAGGGCAGAACCAAGCTGAAACAGGCCATATGGCGGAGATGAATGCTACCGCTTCCTTCTTACCACAAAGGCAGAATCATCCACATCATCGTCCTCTGATGTGTGATCTGCCTCACATGTGGGTGGTGGTGTTTTGTCTGCAGCACTGTGTGGCACTGACACATCAGGGGCCGGAGGTGGAATGTCTACCGCACTGTGTGGCAGTGACACATCAGGGGCCGGAGGTGGATTGTCTGCCACACTGTGAGGCACTGACACATCAGGGGGCGGAGATGTGGATGGAGTAGTAGCAGCAGCATTCATCTGCGCCAGACCTTGTGGCAGCAATGCCATGATGAGGATCTGCAGGGCATGGAAGATCCCAGCTAAATCTAGCTGGTGTGCAGCCGTGTCAGCCATTCTTTCTGCCTGCATCCGCTCCCTGTTCTCCATGATCCTCCGCATGTGTCCCAACTCCCGGCTGACATCGCTGGAGCCACTCTGACTAGACATTTGTTCTTGTCTCAGAGTCATGACTCCAGCGATGTCAGCCATGGCTTGTTGGAGAGCATGGAGCGGACTGTGGGTGTCTGTTCGGGACTGTAAGTGGTCCCTAAAGGGACTTAGACACCCAGGTATGACAACTAGTTTGGCTGCCATGAGGTCGAACCCCACCCGCACCTGATCAGCCATCTCCTTCTGGCCCTCTAACACACAGCATTGGAATGCCATGTGTTGGTCGTGGGGGTCCTGGGAGACAGCCGTGGTGGTGGGGGCTTCCTGCTGTGTGGTCTGTGCAGCCGGTGGGGTCTGCTCGATGCAGCTGGGCTGCCCTGCTCCTGGGGGTGGGGTGCTGAGGGTGTCCATGAGCTGTTGGAGGGCGTCGGTGTCGATAGTGTGGAGGTCCTCTTCATCATCATTGAAGAGATGTACGGTCTGCTCTGCAGGAGGTGTTGATTCTCGCTCTGCAATGTAAAGGGGAGATGCAGTTTAACAGTGTGTTCCATGTATGTTCACGCATTGGACAAGTTTACAAACAGACTGCATGACAATGTACATTGTGACTGTTTGGGAGGAGATGCCTATTTGATGCGGGACAGTGGACATTTCTACACCATCAGGGATGTGGGGTTGTACTTGTACATTATCATCTCTCAGTTTCCTGCTATGCCAAATGTGATTGGCCAGTTTCTACACACCAGCGGCAGCAGTTGTGTCCTCTGTTCTGTTGTGAAAGTGTTGCAGTTTGTGCCACATTGTTGTCAATGTTGATGTGCTCTGATTCTTATGCATGTGTGCTGCATTGTGGGAGAGTCGCCCCTGCAGCTCTGATTTTGCTGGCCCTTATCCCTTTCAGGCGGTGTGCCTTTCACTTCTGTGCTTATACAGTGCTGTGATGTTGCAGACTTGGGTAAATTGGGCTCTTGGTGGGAGTTGGGACTCTTGGGCATGGTTTGTCCGCAGATGTCTTGTTGACGTCAGGGGTTGTTTGTGCACGTGGATGTGTCAGAGTGTGACCTGCTCCTTTACGGATGTGGTCCACACTCAGCCACCTCAGTGTCGTGGCGTGCACCATGTCATGATAATTGGACTGCAGCCATGCTAATCGTCATGCAGTGTTACTTGCATTGTCAGTGTGCCTCACGGACCCGCAGCTTTGCTGGGTTCAGCACATGTGCATGGGTTTGTTGTGAGATTAGTGATGTGTGGGGAGGGCCCCCTCTGGGCACATTGTCGACGGGGGCCTACTTGCTGTTTCTATGTGTGCTGCAGTATGCCAAGGAGATCAGGGACATGATCCAGAGTCATTGTGGGTGTGCACTGTGCTATACTTAATTGTGCATGTGTGCCATTGTGCCCATCTCCCCCCGTCTCCCCAGTCCCTGGTCGTTACTCACCCTGTTGCTGTTGGGTCAGGTCATGTTGAGCAGTGTCCGGTCCCCCAACTCCTGCCACCGTCTCCCCACTGATGACTGTGGACACCTTTTCCTCCATCTCATCCAGCTCCTGCTGTGGCGCTGGACTCCCACCTCCAGTCTGCATTGCGGCTTTCCGGTTGTTAGCGAGTTTCAGCTTGGTTTTGCACTTCACATCATTCCAGCGCTTCTTGCAGTCATCCACTTCCCTTCTCTTCACTCTGACTGCATTCACCTTGGCCAAGATGGACTGCCATATTGCATTTTTAGTTGCCAATGACACAGTGGAGGTGATGAACAGTTGTTGGTGGTGTTCTATCACCTCCGTAATCAGGATCTTGTTTTCCTGCGGACTTAATCGCGGGTTCCTCTTCTTCTTCTCTTTGCCCTTCTCCTACCCGGAGGTCCCTGGCTGGTCCTCCGGGGGGTTTGTGGGGTTCTGGTTGGCCTCTGTAGTTGCTCCAGCTTCCTCCATGGTGCTTCTCAGTTGTTTGTTTTTTTAAATTTTTTTTGCAGCTTTTGTGTTGATTTTTCCCGCCTGACGTGGGAATAGCAAGCCTGGCGCTGCTTATCACTGATATTTTTATTGCTGTTGGGCCCATCGTCTCTTTTTTCACGTTCGGGTTTCCTTTTTTATCGGTGTCCCAGTAATTTTAACGCGGACATTTGATGCGTTATCGGGATACTATCGCCTGTTGCCGGCGTGTTGAGAATACCCCGTTAACACGGCGTTAGTTTCCCGCGATAGACGGCGTTATGTGAAATTGCGTTAACCCAGGTTGGCGATATATATCGCCCGTTCTTGAGAATATCCCCCTATGTGTTTTGTCAAGTGGTCACCACATTAAAGCCAATAACCACATGTTAAAAATCACCATTATATCACTGAAATCAATAACCATGTTTACATGCAGTCAATATTGTCAATAAAGCATTGCAATGTTTAACAAAAACACTGTCTGAGATATACTGTCAATAAAACATTTAAAATCAACAAAACATGTTGTAATTGTATTTATATAGCACTTACTACCCCTGATGAGGCATCGAAGCGCTTTTGGCGAGTAGCACGCTACTCTGGATCCCAAAAAGGATTAGTGGTGGATTAGTATATGGAAATATGAGTTATTTTGAGCAGTGGACATGTGAATCTGTTAGCTGGATTGAATAGGATAATGAAGGGATAGAAGAGGGAAGAGTCTAGAAAGTGTTATTTGGGAGACCATAGTAGTAAGATGAGGTTTGGGATGATTAGAGGAGATATGGAGGAGGGAAGATTCTCTAGAAATGGATTAGGGAGATAAGGGCGATCATAGAAGTAAAATGAGATTTGGATGAGTCAAAGGGGGGATAAAGGAGGAGAGAGTCTAGAATGAGTTATTTTGGAGATCATTGAGTAGAATGACGTTTGGGATGAGTCAGAAAGTGGAGGTAGAGGATGTATTGAGAGAGGTATAGTGTGAGGTATAGGGTAGTGCATTGGAGCGAGTCAAAGGGTTTGTGTTTTCTTCTTCTTCTACAGTAGGATTAAAGTAATAAATACTTAGATACATAAGTACATAGGGAGAGTATGCATGTATAAGGAAAATAACATATCAAGATTTTAGTTGCTTTTTATAAACTCAGACTTTCAAGTGTTGCTGTACTTTAAGCAAATTTATTTGTGTATTTCTTTAACGATTTTATTTTTTATGAGTGAAGGTATGTTGATTGGCACATTTATTACAAGCACTATTTTTTATTTGGTCACATATATTATCACAAGCCTAGCACAAAAAAATCAGCTTTTTATCTGGCAGAATCAGTGTTATTGGCACCTGTAAACCACCGCTCCCCGTGCAAGAGGGCAGATATGTGACAGGTTTTATTTTTTTAAGTTAGGGGGGTAATCACAAATAAAAGGATTGCAAAGCAACATAGTGCCGACATTTGCAACCCACCCCTGAAAACTGGTAAATGGCTACTTAGCACACAATGAATTAAATAAATCACACAATACACCTTCTCGGGGAAAACAGTTTGCTGCAGGTTTATTTCATAACATTTTTAGGCCATAGAATCAGCTACTCCCCACTGTAGAACAAAGGTTCCTGTCTTTGGAATGTTTACAAAAATAATGAAAAGCCTTCCTAGCACATGCATTTTGGGACCTGGGAGACATAGGGATAATTTAATACGTTACTGCTGCACTGCATGTAGCCCCCACAATGCTCCAAATGTAAGTTGGTCGTGCCCCTGCTGTCCTTGGGGTCACCACGGAACAAGAAAACTTGGGTAGAAAAGTCCTGCAGGGCAATATTGGCGCTCCCTTCAGGGAGCCTTGACTACTTTATTCGCAGATTTAGCCGCGGTTCTTCTTTGGTGCGCGGCCTCGCTCTGCATGTCTCCTTTTGTGTTTTATTAGTAGAAGGGGTGTTCGGGTCCCATCTGGGACCCCCTAAGCCAACTTTATCATTGAAAGAAGTGTGGGGGGACCCCTGTGACCCCTGCAACCCCTGCAATCCCCCTCACATAGGGCCAACTCCAGTGGCTGACGTGGTAATCAGTCCATCTTCTTTCTCCTGCCTGCACTAAACGTGAGCGTGATACATGCAGTCGGATGCTCTCTACCCCCCATACAATGGGACGAGGGCCTGAGGAGGTGTTTGATGTTACTTCCGGGGCTCTGGCTGACCTTGGAGCAGTAGCCAGTGAGTGAGGTGGGATTCGTGGCCCTCCAGAGGTCTTTCTCCAAGGTGATGAGTCCTGGGTATTGGAGCCCTGGGACCTGCGACTGCCAAGCAGACCCCGGGGATGGGGGCTTCATTCCTAGCAGGAGCCTGGGGAGAGTGCCCCATGCACTCTCCCTCCCCAGCCAAAATAAGTTATTAGTACATCTTTCACTGACCTCAAGTCACTAGTCCACCCTGTGGCTATGTTTTAACAGCGTCATCGGAGCCCCAAGCTCGCTGGTTTCTTGAAGCCCAAGCAGAATTCTTTGTAGGTGAATATTTCCAGCCTTGATGGACTGAACTTGATGATCTTGAGCTCATTTTTCTCCTGGTGGCAAGCCTTAGCCACCTGGAGCAGTTTTAGCATGCCTCCGAGCCTCTAAAGGGGGGCGCTTTGCAGGGAGCTGGTTTCACTGACTCCCTGCACCAGCCTTCTCCAGTGATTCACTCCTGATGCTCCCCTCTTCCTGCTGGGACACAGCAGAAGTCCAGGTCTTCCCTCTCCTGGTCCTCAGGGAGTGTAAAGGCGCCAGCATCACTGGCACTAGAGAGACCCACTAGTCCTGAGGTCAGATGCAGACAGAGTCCTCAATCCATCAGGGCGTCAGGGGGCTTGTCCTTCTGGCTGTCCATGGCGCTTTCGCTGTTGCAGTCCAATTTCTGGTCTTGCGCTGCTCTCCTTCATGTTCTGGGGATGCCACTTTAATGCCCAGTCCAGCCTGTAGGTGGGGGATACCCCTTTGTCTAACCCTAAAACTGGTTCTGGTCAGTTATTCCCTTTTCCCTGGGGTTGTCTCCAACCTGGGTAGTGACACAAAAGGCTGGCGTCAGGTCTCTGTGTGTGTGCTGGAGAAAGTCCCATTGAAATGTAATCAGGGCAGGGCACAGCTCTTTCCCAGACATCCTGTCCGGAAGACTCACTCCTCCCTATAACCACGCCCATGTATGCTCTTTTTGGATCCAATACACATTTCCCAGTGAGAGAGGTATTACAAGTACAGACAGCTAGAAACCCCCAGAAATACCCCAGACTTTTTAGGCAAGAAATGCCAACTTTCTAAAAAAAATTATTTAAAATAATAATTTAAAATTCAACCTTACCATTAAAGAGGATTGTAAATTACAATTCAAATAAGTGAAAGACGTATTTTTCTAACTGCTACCAATCCAAATTTAGCATTTAACAAATGTAAGAATGTAGTCCAATGATTACCTATGGCAGAAGCAAGCCTCGCCACTGTGAAATAGATTTTAGGGTTATTTCACTGTAAGGACATGCCCAACATTAAATTCTGCATGTCATACTTTTAAATATCTCCATCCTGCCTTTATGTGTAATAAGGACTTTATACGGGTGACATATTACTATTTACAAGGAAGGTTTAGGACTGTCAAAAGAGGTTTTTTGACAGGTCAAACTTGCAGTTCAAAACTGCCACAGGCAGGTTACCTGTGTGCAGCTACCAGACTCTCGGAAGCAGCCTGCACCGATGTCATGTGCATACTCATTTGCATTTGCACATGTGTAACCAGCCCAGTGCCCCTTACCCTAGCTGTGGCACAGTGGCCTTATTTAAAAAGGTGGACACTGGTGGTAAACAGACTAAGTCCAATTACAATGCAATTACCATGAGTGAAACCTAGGTAGTGAGACTCACCCACAGTAGGGGTCCAAGAACCAGGTGATCAAAAACAAAAAAACCTTGCGTACTAAATGGTTGGAACCCATTGGAAACACCACAACTGCCCAGATGTCAAGTATGCTTTAAAAGTGTGATACACATTGAAGATTGGAACTGTTTATTACAGGTATCCTGGCGCAGGAGGATGGCCTGTAAAAGGAAGGAATTCTACCCTGTGCATTTCTCAAAGCAGATAATTTGTGTGTTAGACCTGCAGGCCTTAGGGTGGTCTTTCTCCAAACTATTTGCCTTCCTTCTCCATTTGTGCTGATCTTGTTTTTGCTGGCCTTAGGACTCCCTACACTTTACCACTGCTCACTCCTTAAAACATGGTAAAATTGGCTTATTTAATTTACTCATAGGTTCCTAGTAAAGCGGTAGTACATGTACCCAAGGCCTGTAAATTAAATGTTATTAGTGGGCCTGCAGCATATAGTGTGCCAACTACTTAAAGAACCATTTAAACATGTCTCAGGCCTGCCAGTGCACCCTGTGTGTGCAGTTGTAAACTGCCATTTCGACCTGGCAAGTTAAACTTCTTGCCAGGCCTAAACCTTCCTTTTTAACACATATAAGTCACCCGTAGGGTAGACCCCAAACAGCCCACATGGCAGGGTGTAATGTATTTAAAAGTAGGATATGTTAAATTTGTTTGTCACTACTGCAAGGCCTACCTCTCCCATAGGATAAAATTGGAATACCTTATTACATTTAACAAGCTCTATTTCCAAATGGGAAAATGCAACCGTTTCATGTTTGGTGTCTTTGGAATTGTAATGTAAAGTCCTCTCTTCTGGTGAACTTGGATTTTAAATTATAATTTTGAAAATGCCACTTTTAGAAAGTTGGCATGTTCCTGCTGTAGCCCTTTTGTGCCTGTGACCTGTCTCTGCTTTCTTGACTAGGTGTAGCTGGCAGTTGGGCTAAGGTTATTCCCCCTAGAGAGCCACACGTTAGGTGTGTCTGGATGGGCCATCACTCACAGGATGGGAGGGGGTAGCTAAGCACAGCCCCACTTATATTTGAATAGGCTGTATCCTGCCTCCACACAAGGTGCTGCATACCCTCTGGAGCCAGGGCAGGGGAGGCAGAAAACCTCTAGAAGCTCCTACTTGAAAGGAGGAACCTGGTATAAATATTGGGCTTCAGACACCAACTCTTCAGTACACGTCTGGACCTGTGGAAGACTGCTGGGAAGAAAGGCTGCTGAGCTTCTCAAAGGACTGCCACTCTGCTGAACTGCTGCCCTGAAAGACTGCTGCCTGCTGTGCTGAACTGCTGCCTGCTGCCCTCTTGCCTGGGTGAGAAGGACTGGACCTGCAACCTGTGCCCAGGACCTCCAGAGTGACTCCAAGGGCTAGTCTCTTGTAACCAGCGCGTGGACTCTGCAACTGTGAGTTCTACCTGCCAAGTGGTGCCAAGCCCGTCCTGGATCCATGGAAATTGACCAGAAGGTGCTCTGCCAGCCCATCTGTAGATACAGCAGAATTGACACATCTCTTCTGCTGCGCAGTGGAACCCCAAGCAGAACTGACGCATCGCCTCTGCTGTGATGATTCTCCCAGCACAATGACTCTGCTTTGATCTCACAGCCTGCAAGGAACCACTGTGTCATGGTGCATTCCCAACAAAGGCCCCTGCATCACAAATCTCTCATCTACTGCAGCCTCGATGATGACGGAGGTTCTTGCATTGCATCCTCGAAGCTCCTCGGAACTGACGCATTGCCTCGGATGCACAACACATCCCTGACGCTAGACTTCACATCACAAGCCCTTGTCGATGGGATACTCAATGATGATGCAGGGCCTCACAGCTCCATGTATCACCTTGGCTGCGCAATGCATCCTCGACTTGAGACCACACAAAAGCCACAAAAAAGGATGTAAGATAATCTTGTTCAGCTGGCCTGACTGGGTCCCTGTAGCCTGCCCGCACTCTATTACAGTCGGCCTAAAATTTGTGAATTTGTCCTTGTCCAGCATGACCAATATCCACAGTTGGTGCTCTGTGCTTTTAGGCACTATATTTACTATAATCTTTAAAATTGCATATCTCCTGTTCTACTGATTGGATTTTTGCTGATGTTTTTAAAATTCATTTATTAAACTCTACTCTATTTTTCTAAATCTGGTTTGCAATCGTTTTGTAGTGTATTTTCACTATGTTACTGTTTGAAGTG
This sequence comes from Calotriton arnoldi, assembly GCA_963921515.1. Taxonomy (NCBI): domain Eukaryota; kingdom Metazoa; phylum Chordata; class Amphibia; order Caudata; family Salamandridae; genus Calotriton; species Calotriton arnoldi. Next base: position 44,760 of record CAWUFW010009792.1, read on the forward strand.
TTGCACAAATACTATACACATTGCCTCTACGGTAAGCCTGACAGTCCTGTGCCAAGCTACCAAAGGGTTGAGTACAGATGATATGGGGTTTGCTTGTGACTTCACCCTGACAAGAATTGTGGTTGCTGCGGTTGTATGACAGTACATCGCATTCCGTTGCAACGCATGCCTTTACCATGCATGCGTTACAACGCGAATACCTGTACCACGCATAACTTTTACTACGTTTTTTTTTTGCCACGCATGCTTTAACTTCAATTTTTTTTGAAAGGCATCTTTGGCAAGCCCTATTCTTGATGAACGTTTTCTCTCCCACCCTCCCTTAAACCGGTCCCCTTTGCCCCCTGCCTCCCTCAGCTCCCACCCCTTGTTAAAATACTCAACCCCTGCCCTGATCCCTAAAAGTACATCGCAGCGCGCCCTTTGCCTTTGCCCCAAGGCCTTTTTAAAAATACCCGATTCGATCCCTGCATTAAATTAAGCCCTAAGACTTAACCCCATCACAATTCCCCCTCCCCGCTCCCTTTTTAATTATTACCCGATCCCTGCCCTGAACCCTTAAACCGCCCCCCAGCTTTTTTTTTAAACTATAAACACCCCCAATCTTATGCCCTATATCGAGGCCCAATTCCCCCTACCTGTACAGGACTACGATGCTCCTTTTCTCATACGAGCCATGGCACAGATCGTCAGGAAGGAGCGGAAGGCTCTCCTTTTCCTCTGATGACGCACCACGTCAGTGCCTTTTCCACAACGACGCCGATAGCACCAGTCAGTTACTTGCATAGCCATTACGCACGTTGTAATAAATGCGTGGTAATTACTATGCGTAGTAACAGCGCATGCGTTGTTATGCATGCGTGGTAAAGGTACTTCGTGGTTACAGCCTCGTTGTAATGGCTGTTTCCCGGTTGCTGCTTGAGAAGGCTTCTCTCCCCCTCAACCAATTCGTTGCATAATAAAGGTTAATAATAGTGAACTGATTCAACCAATATAACAAGTGCCATGAAAGCCCGTGTTTCTTTATTGTTCTTGCTGTATATCTACTATATACCGGAGGACAGGACAGGAAACATTTTGTTGTGCTTCTCTAAGCACTTCATCATAAAAGAGGATTCATGAGGTATGCTGCCCCCTTTTTCTTATGAGGCAAGAAACAGTGAAAGCTCTGCTCACCACAGAGGAGAGTGGTTTCAGGGACCCATTCAGTGGGTAGGGATGTTCTTTTACTTACTGTTAGTCCTCATGTACTGAATGTGTTTATCTTTTGTCCTAGTCTTTAGGAGGAATCGGAGAAGCTTTCTATTTCCCAATGGGACATGCTGCCCAGAAAGCCATGAGTTTGTACTCTGCGTTTATATCTTTCATACATTTACAATAGATATGCTAGCAACGAGGCATGAGATCCACAGGTACAGTGGCTTAGCTAGAACTTTTGCCGCCTGGGGTGGTTCTGGAGTTTGCCGCCCAGTGACAGGCGGTGCAGGTTAGAGCGGAGGGGGGTAGTCGACAGACAACAAATAAAATAAAATTAAAAATTTAAAATTACCTTGCGCTCGCTGCCACCCCCAAAATAAGTGATGCCTGGGGTGGACCGTCTCCCCCCTCCCCCCAGCCCCGTAGCTACGTCACTGCACAGGTAAATGGTTAGACCCCAAGGATGTGTTTTGGATTGCAGTGGTCTCTTTCTCCACTTCTCTCTGCTGTGCTTCCAATAAAAGGACACTGGTCTCTACCTGTAGGCAATATGTACTTTACTAATGAGAACAAATTCCAGTATTTTGGTAAGTGGCAAAGGTGAAGAAAGGTGGGCAGATATGATAATAGGAACTTCTCAACATCTTACAGCGACTGACACTACTGGATGCTCATTACAGAGAATCCCAGCTCATTAGCTGTGATATCAGAAGGTTCAGTTAGTGAGGTTACAAGGTTTCCTTTGGTGTCTATGCAATTACCTTCACATTAATTCACCCCTACTGTCCAATTAGGCTGTGATATTATTAAAATAAACAGCAAGCGAGTTTCATGCAGCTGTGCCACGTAAGCAACGATGTTCAACGGGAAGCTGTAAATACGATGAATGGGTCAGATAAGTTCTGGTTCACAGCTTCTCATTTTCGATGTACTTGATGTTATGTAACAAAAAAATGGAATCCGTTATGCTTTTTATACACTGAGATGGTTAAATACCCACTTTATAAATGTAGTTTAATATTATAGCCAACTGCCGAGGGCTATGCCCACTGTTAAAGGTCCTGAACCCAAGGTATAGACCTGAATCCCAGATGAGGGCCTTAAACAACCAGTGTAGCCCAAGGCAGAAGGGCAATAACACTATTAGAATATTCCAGTCCCTCATGGTGAAATGTTCTATATTAAATGGAGGAGCAGAAAGTCTGTCCCAGCCATTAGTTGCCCTGAGCCACTTCATGGTCTATAATGGAGCTCTCATCATCCCAATGTTCTAATAAATATAAAACTTTTTTTAAAGTAACTGATAGTCCTGTAAATATCTCTATAAAGCATTTCTTTTTCCAGAGCTTATGATGTAACACTGCACAAAAAGCAGAAAGCATTGATAAACACAGAATCCTCCAACAGATATTAATAGGAAAAAACTATAACAAACATTTTTTATTTAAGGGAGCAGAAACACCTGTAGCACCTTAAAGAGTGTAAACACCATGGGCAGCATTTCTCCCTCGACTTTCATTTGATGACTTCTGTTTTGTTCTTCATAAAACTCAGGGTCAAACGAAACTCCATGTAATGGAACACACACTAACATGGAGGCACCACTCCATGTTAAATATCTGTGTATTGACCTGTGTAATTTTCAAGGTTTTTTTGGGGTACTTTAACATACATCTACAATGTTAACCATGCCTATAAAGGGCAATAAAAAAAGGGAAATGCGTTTTGAGAAGCATACAACAGTATAATTTCGACTCAAACTCACCCAGCTAGCTAGCTTTAATTTTGTTAAGGAGCAATACACAATTTAGAGATATGAAACTTTGAATCTGCTATTTGAAATAGTAAATCGGTCAGAAAAAAATGAAAAGATAAATAAAAATATAAATAACTGAGGTACAGAGTTAAATACATTTATTTAAAACTTTAATTATCAAAGTGAATGTAACAATCACAAATCCGCAAAGTATCCAGTCTTCATAAAAATATTGACACCACTAGAGCTAGCTGGATATTAATAATACAGGTGTAGGTCAACTGTTCGGCTTCCCTTTGTCCATATACAACTCTGTGGAGATGCCACTCGAGGCACACATAGCAATGTATAGTGACAACAGCACTGGACACAGAGGCAATATTATCAATTCTGAAACTTCAGCTTGGCATTAAAATTAACTGAAAATGACTTTATATTAAGAACATGAAGAGAAACAAATGATTGAGAATACATCTCCTTGCTTGGACGTTATCTACTTGCATCTTTTCAGAGCTGGCAACTAACTCAGAGATAACCAGAAAGTAAGTTTGTTAACATAGACCTGCTCCTTGACTTGGCTGGTACACTTTCATTTGATTGCCACTGCTGGGTTAACCCATTGTGATGTCACTCCCTAGTCAGATGCACTACTCTAGTCACCCCCTAGTAGAGACTCAAAAGAATTCCTCGTAAAACAGGCACAACCGGGTCACTCAACCTGTCTCTTCCCCTTTGCGCTGTCATTGTGACAAAATAATTACAGCTGATGGGGTGGGGCTTGCCTGGCCTAAAGATGGCAGTGCTTTAGTGTAGCTCAGCAAGCCACAACATCTATCCTTTAAGATCCTGCTTCCCGTAAATGAAATTTACCTCGTTTCGTCCCCTCGAGAGCTTCAAGTGAGTCCCCGGTACAATTCGAGGTCGAAATCCGAGAGAAAAGGAAGATGCAGAGATCTGCAGAGAGCAGCTGGCCCCTGCGCTGGACTGTCGCCTATGCCCAGACGCGAGTGCGGAGTGGTCGCGTTTGTCTTATCCTGTGGCGGCGGTGACAAGGTGCGGGCCGGCCTGTGTCACTAGGCTGCTGCTGCCTGGGGCGCGTTCCCTGTCCAACAGAGACAACACTGCTGACGGCGCGGAGGGGACGCTCGTCGTTCACCCTCCAGAGATCTCGGAGGTCTGGGGTGACTGCAATTGAACGCACTCCTAGCTATGTGGAGGCGCGAAGCGGGGGAGCCGCCAACCAGTGGCAGTTAGCGGTGAGTCCCTCCTTGTTGCTTAGGCCCCCATGACATTCAAGGCGGCCGACAACGCAGACCCTCAATCGGCAAGAGGCCTGGGAGACCTTGATCCCCTGTCCGGACCCTGCTGGCTTCGCCGCTGCGCATCAACAGGCAATCACCCCTCTTCATTGTGTTGGGACTCGGAGGCCAATTTCCATATTTGATAGGACGCCTGCATTAACTAAACAAACGGAAGGCCTACCATGTGTTAAACACTGGGAGATGTGGGCCCCTCTGATAAAAGCAGACGAAGTGGGAACAAAGGCTGCGACTGCAGCTGTGCTAAAGAGACACACTTGTTGCTCCTCTGCTGACCGGCATATAACGTAGCAGCTGGACAGTATAGGACCGGTCGTGGAGGGCGCGGGGTGCCGTGGGCCATGCTGTTTTGGCAGATAGTGCGACGTTGCACCTAGTTGGCAAACGATTGGACTCGGCCGGCGGTCACCTGACTGAGACATTATGGTCGCTGTGATGCAGCCTTCACAGCACTAGCACAGCAATCATTGACTGTATTCGGTGGCTATCTCGAGGGGAAGGGAGCAGCAGCAAGGCAGGGGTGCTGCCTATTGAGAAACAGTGGGCCCTTGTGCAGACCCTTACTCCATCATAGAGTGCCCCCCCCCACCTTGTGGCTTGCGTGTTGCAGTTACGTGCCCCAGCAGCCTGTGGAAAATAGTGTCATGGGGAGAACGGAAAAGTGCCAATCTAAACTCCACTTTGAGCCATGCAAAACCCCCAGGCAGCAGGACTTAGAAAAAAATGCTTCAGAATCTGGGTCTGAGGTGGGGGGCACAGCTGCGGATTCAGATCTGAAGCTGATACTGCTGGCAATGCGGCGCAGTCTGACCAAAATTGACGGAAAATCAACGACCTCACATTCCGTATGTACAAAATGTCTAACGCTTGGACAAACATACGGAGAGGCTGAATACCGTGGAGAAAACGGTTTCGAACACAGAAGATGCGCTGAACAGCAATTTGATCACAACCACGAAATTAGACAAACTGCTGCTCTCTGTACAGAACAAGGCAGAGGATTTGGAAGCGCGCTAGAGGAGAAATAAAGTGCACATTATTGGCATAGCAGAATCCACAAACATTCAAAACATGGAGCTCTTCATTGAACAATTGCTGGTAATGCTATTGGGCAGAGAAACATTTTCAAACATGTTCATTATAGAGCGCGCACATCGTTCCTTGGCCCCCAAGCCGATACCAGGTGCACCCCCCCTCATCCCATTATCGCAAGGATTCTCAATTATAGGGACAGGGACGCAGCCCTGAGGAAAACCAGAGAGGTACAATCGTTGAGATTTGAGGGTATGGATATATCCATTTATCCTGACTTCATGCAGCAGGTGCAGGAGGCGCAACGTCAGTTTTTGCCGGTAAAACGCAAGCTCCATGATCTTAATCTGGACTATAAAATGATATATCCGGCAAAATTAAGGGTGCACGTGGATGGAAAGGCCCATATTTTTGCTGATCCTAAGCAAGCATTGCATTTTCTGAAAAAAAGGGAAAGTGACAGGCTCAGAGGGGGATCCCCGAAGTCTCGAACGGCGCAAGAGGACACCTCCCCAGATTCTGAGGAACAGTGAATTATGACTCTCAATATACTTGCATGGGTCCCGAGGATGGGGCCTTGTTGACTTTCAATTGGTGGGCGGTGGGCGCTAATTGGCACTCTCTCTCCTGGCTGCTGTAGTATTGATATTGACCATTTAAGCGATAGCGGAGCAGAAGTACGTTTGGGGATAGCTTCAGCGGGGTCGTTCCCCTAGATATTAGCACTCCGGATCACTCATTGAAGCTGCAACTGCGTTTTAAATAATGGCGGGGCGGGAGGTCCTGCTGAAAATAAGACAAAGGGAGAGATACCAGATGTCATAAATGAGGGAAGCATATCAGTTTTTATTTTGTGTTGTGGGCTCAGGAGGCTTAGCACAAGTCGTAATGCCGGCAACATCTTCCCCACTGTGTAATCCACTTGGTGTTTTTGGTATTGTTACTGTTTTTATCTGTTTAAATGTCCCAGTGTTTGGGCAGGAATGGGAAGGGTGGGTGTGCATGGGATCATCTATGCTTAGTTGGGGAAGGCATAGCGTGGGTGGGGGTGGGTTAGGGGTGAAGGGTTTCATCCTACTTTAAAGGATACGTTCCTGGAAAATCAGGCTGGCAGGTCACAGTGCTTGCGAGACCAGCATCTTGAATTCATATGCAGAAGGTCCCACATTGCCACTCCAAAAACGATGAGTAAAAAAATCAGACTTTGGACGTGGAATGTCCGAGGCCTCAATGACCATAGAAAGCTTCGTAAGGTTGTAGCCTCCCTGAAGTGGCACCAGGTTGATGTTTCCATGATTCAGGAAACACATTTAGCTCCCCAAAATATAATGTTGTCCCCGGGGAGACTGCAGGGTCAATTCCGCGCCGCAGGCTTCACCTCTCACGCCAGGGGCGTACTCACATGGGTTAATCCTAAGTCAGGTCTTTCATTGCAGGACGAGGAGATAGATTCTAATGGCAGATTTGTTGTTACCAGATGCCGTGCAGAGGGATTTGAAGCAATATTGGTAAATATATATGGGCCTAACTATGACGACCCGCAGTTTTATCACGCGCTGGCGGTGCGATTGCTCAGGGCGGCCGACCTTCCACAAATCTGGGGGGAGGGGGATTTCAATTGTATATTAGATCCCACCTGCGACAGGCCTAGGGGCCCACCCAGGCGGCCTGCGGCGGCGGCAGGAGCTATTATAGACTTGATGGATCAGCTGGGGCTGGTTGATGTATGGAGACAGCGCGCCAACACCTCTCCAGGATTTACACACTACTCTGCCCCTCATGATACTCACACTAGAATTGACTACTGGTTGATATCCAGGAGTCTCCTCCCTCAGGTCACAGCTTGCGAGCCCCTTTCTAGGACGTACTCGGATCACTCTCCAGTCCTGTTAGAACTGGAGGTGCCAGCATAATGCTTTGCTACTTTCACATGTCGGTTTCCCCCTTACTGCTTGCTAGACCAGGTGTTTCAAGCAGATATGGCCACAGCAATCGAGTCCTTTTTTGAGGAGAACATCGGTTCGGTTACCTCATTCTCGACAATCTGGGAAGCCTTCAAGGTATTCATTAGGGGGGAGGCTATATCAAAGCATGCTGGTGTTTTACGCTCTATCCAGAAATGGCTTGCAAGCCTAGAGAAAGAATTAATGTGTTTGGAGCAAGAACACCAAAAGACTGGAGACAATAAGAGGTTAGACGACATTAAACAAACCCTTGAAGAGTACCAGGACACTGCAGATAGTGAGGTCAAACACTTGGGCAAATATGCAACAGCGCAAATATATGGGGAGGGCGAGCGCCCTGGTGCCATGCTCACCAGACTACAGTGGCCTCAAAGGGAGACTAGCACTATGGTCGAGGTCATTGATGAGGATGGCAGTCTGATACACGACTCAACAGGAATCGCTGACAGATTTCGTAGGTATTATGCGGACCTGTATAGGTCTAGAAAACAAAAATCATAACGATAAAGCAACAGGTGAATACTTATCCCAAATACAGATGACATGGCTTACGAACACACATAGAGAGCATCTCATGGCCCTCTGGATCCCAGAGAAATTCGGGTGGCTCTGACGTCAATGCGGGGCGGGACGGCTCCGGGTTCGAACGGACTGACTGTCGCCTTTTACTAGGCCTACCAAGACTTGCTTATACCACATCTAGTTACATTGTTTGAGAAGATGGTAGAACGTAAAGTGATGCCCCCCTCGATGAGAGAGGCAATAATAGTCACCCTTCTCAAGCCAGGGAAACCCCCTAACGACTGTTCTTCTTACAGACCCCTATCTCTTTTAAATGTGGACACACAGCTTTTCGCTAAAATTCTGGCCAATCGTATAGCACCCCTGATCCCTCATCTGGTGGGTGAGGAGCAGGCTGGCTTCGTCCCTGGGCGCAATTTAACACTAAATCTTAGAACCGTCTTTGGTGCGATTCAGCATATAAACCCGGAAGTCAAAGCAGCGGCTGTCTTTTTAGACGCTGAGAAAGCGTTTGATTCTGTGGAATGGTCTTTTATGGAAGCGGTTCTGAGACGTATTGGAGTGGGTGAGGTCTTTCTCCAACTAGTAAAGGTACTGTACGAAGCACTGGTGGCCAGAGTCAGGCTAGGGAATAAAGTATCAGCCCCTATTTCCATCTCTAGAGGTACGCGTCAGGGATGCCCCCTGTCCCCATTGCTGTATGCACTGGTCGCTGAACCACTGCTATGCGCTCTGAGAGAATATCATGGACATAGAGGAGTGCGCTTCCCAGACTACCAACTGATTGCTTCAGCCTATGCGGATGACATGCTCCTATATGTCAGGGACCCTGAGACTCACCTCACCCAAGTACTAACGGAGGTGGTACGCTTTGGGTGGTTGTCTGGCTTAAAGATTAATTGGACCAAAGCCTTAATTTTCCCATTAACCCCGGCTACACAGCCAAATAAGCTCGGAATTCCCATTGTAGTGGACCACAGATTCGGTCCGTTTTTTAGGTATACAAGTACACACCAATTCAGAGGTAGTGCTTACAGATAACTATAGGAAGGACCTTGGAAGGCTTGAGGAGGAGGTCACCAGATGGATACGATTGCCCCTTTCATTAATAGGACGGATTTCATTAATAAAAAAGGTTATCCTTCCAAGATTTTTATTTCTCTTCCAAAACATCCCCATGCTCCTCCCGGCGCATATATTCAACAAGATAAGGTCGCTCTTGATTAAATTAGCCTGGGCGGGTAAACATCCCCGGGTCAAATGGGAAACGCTCACTTTACCATATTCCATGGGAGGCCTCAATGTCCCTGACTTAGAATTATATTATAGGGCTGCCCAGTGCTCGCATGGCTCGCAATCCGTCCCACACTTACACATAGAGAAAATTGCTGCTGACCCAGACGCATTGCCTCAAGTATTATTTAAGGCACCCACTAGGAAGCACAGCATGCTGGATTCACTTAATCCCACTATTCATGCCTGGCACAATTTGCTTGATAGACAGGCAGGTGCGCTTATGTACTCTCCTTTGATTCCCCTAGAATGGTGTGCCTGGCTCCCAACGGGTAAAGATAGGGAAGTCTCTAAAGCATTGCATAGGGTAGGCATCGCTGAAGTGGGTGACCTATTCAGGGATGGGGTGCTTCGTACATGGAAGAATATATTAGCTGAGGGGCATTCCCCTTCACCGCTGGATCGCTATCAGCAGCTTAGAGTACAACACTCATTAAGAGCACAACTAGAGGAAAGTCTTCAGGAGCCCCCTGAAGTACTAACCCTCACACACACTATCCGTGCTTCCTCCCCTTCCAAGTTGGTCTCAAGGATTTATAATATTACACAAGAAAACAGAAAGGCACTGCACTTGAAAGCGCGACAGAATTTGGCAGAGGGATTTGGCACAGGTAATTGGTGATAATGATTGGCGATATTGCTGTGAGGTGACCAGACTAGTCTCGTTAAATGGCAGTTACCGCCTTATCCATTTTAAATATATCAATCGGACGTATTATACCCCAGAGAGGCTTTTTAAATATGGCTTGTGAGATTCGGCCTCTTGCAATCGCTGCTCAGAGCCTGTTGCTAGTTTTTTACATGCAGTCTGGAACTGTCCTGGAATATTGAAGTTCTGGGAGAAAGTATTTCATATCCTAAATGAAATTACCGGCCTCTCGCTTGCCCCTGACCCTTCCCTTGCGTTGCTGGGGTACGATAAGGGAATCAATAAGGATGCTCGGCGGCTGGTGGCGATGGGCCTGCTGCTTGCTAAAAGGCGCGTGGCGATGCACTGGGCCAGGGGTCTGACTCCAACTACAGATGAATGGACTAATGATATGATATACTGTAACACACAGACAGACGCATATAGTGAACTTCTACCCCCGCAGGCCAGACCAAGAGCTTACTGGACTCTATTCCAGCAATACCTGATAGGTAAAGAAACAGGGGAACCGAAGGGTGCGGGAGATGGGGATGCGCTCATCGTCCGAGCATAGGAGGGGGGACGGGGTAGCAACACTGGCTTGATTGCAAACATTTTGGTGACCGAATGTTGCTACTGTCATGCACATCCTGGAGGGACATGTGGAAGGAATACTTACGGTTGAATCTACTTCAATGTGTGCTAGATATGTTGGACACTGTGTGCTAGGTCAACATGGCCTGAACTGTACCCATACCTTGATGATGTATGATTGTATTGTGTTGTGTTAATCGAAAATCAATAAAGAAAATAAAAATCAAAACAAATCATTACAGCCGAGTCAAAGATAATATTATAGGAAGTGGAGTAGTTGCTCAGCAGCTGCCCACAAGGGAATGGCCACATGGACATGACAGTGCTTAGTTTGTATAATAATAAGTGTCTTTGCCCAAAAGCACCACTCAGAAGGCCGGACGGCACTATTAAATGTCAGAGCGCCAAATACCGGGACTGCTGAATCCACCTCTGGCTTCTTTACTCTACTACCAGACATTGTATGGCCCTATTCTCACGCTTGCAGTTTGCTGCTTTCTCCCTTGCTGACAGTTTTCCCTCTTTCTCTTCCTCCTTTCTCGTTTGTGTGTTTTTCTCTCTCATGCTGTCTGGAAATGTCCAATGAGGGTCCCCAAAATGAGTGCAAGTGGCCCCCACCGGCTCAAATTAAGCACTGCGCTTGCACTAGTGTGGCGTGAGAACCATGAATAGCTGTAAAGTTTGTTAGATGATAGGAGGCCTTGTACCTATCCCCAAACCCTGCTCTTTGATAAGAGACCTGAAGAAAGGCTAAAGTATTTTATTCATTATCAGCGCTATCAGTGCCTGCAAATGTGGTGGACCACAAAGAGGGCCAGGAGGCATGCAACGGTGACATGGATTTCACTAGGCCCCCTCATACCCAGTGGCACCACTGGTCTTGGGCATCCATTAGAAACTTTGCTAATGCGGTGCTGCTTAACTCACTTATACAATCTACTCATTATCCACAATTCATTCTTGAAGATTGCACACTTGATAAAAGACACAAAAATGTACATTAGTATTACAAATACATCTGTAGCCTTTCCTCAGCGCCCATATGATACGTCTTTATTTCTTTTACTGAGTCTTCCTTTGAGCCATAAGTACTACATATCTTTTTAGCCAAAACTCTTTAGCTTTGTTGTATGCAGAAAGAGTGTTTCCTATCGGGCGTGGCTTACAGCGCGCTGGAGATGGCCGCGTCCTTGTGAAGCTCCGGAGGACGGCGCGGATGTCGGTGGTGTGGCAGCAGACCCCCTGCTTTGTTTCTCGCTGTGTAGCACATATTGGATAGGGTATGCACAGCGGTTTTGATATATCTGTTTTAATGATGCGGAGGGACCCCACAAGTCAAGACTAAAGTGGGTCAGCTCACTCATCAGGGGATATGATTGACAAGCTCCTCCTTTATAGGCTGTCTATATCTTTAAAGGCATTTTCTGCACTTGAGCTGCCTCTACACTTAAAGGCATTGTTTTTCCTCTTTTTTTCACCTGTAAGACGTGTGTCTTCATTTTAAAGGCTGTTTAATGATTTTTAAAGGACTATCTTCAGCTGTTGACACTACTGGGGCACTGCGCGATCCATGAACAGGTTTCTGGCAGCATTTTTGTGAAAATATTTTGGAGAATTTCAGTTTATGCTCTGCGTCTCCTTTTTACTGTCATGCTTGCTTTGGAATTTCTAGCCGCTGCTTCAGTTTTAGGAGTATTTGTGGTAGAGCAATAATAAACGCTGCTAAGCTCATTATCTGTGACTCTAATACATGGGCTGGTCAAAAGCTCTTCACTCTACAATTCAGTCTCCAATAGGTAAATTACGAAGTTGTTTGCCGGCATTGGCTGTTTCTGCCGCAATGGAAAATCTTACTTCCAATGCAGGGCCAAATGTGGCCTCTTCTCATATCTCACCTGCAGTGTCATCTCAAACCCGGGTCACAACTTAAGAGGCTTGAAAAAGACCCACCTTTGCCTACGAAATCTGTACTTGCAACCTCTCTTGACCTTTTATTGGAGGAAATTAGAGCCCTGTGCCCTTTTATGGAGGACACTAATGCTAAATTGCAAACTCTCAATGATAGATGGCCACTCATGGAGGAACGTTTGTCTTCGGCGGAACAACAAATCTCGCACTTCAATGATACATCTGTTAAAGTGAACTCCTTACAGCTAAAGGTTTTTTTCTTTACAGAGACAGGTTGAAGACCTTGAAATGCGGAACCTGCGCATTGATGGCCTTCCCGAAGGCAAGGAAGTGGCGGATTCTATCTCTTTTTTAAAATCTTTTTTACCTCAGGTCTTACAGTTACCAAAAAGTCTGTTACTTAACATCCGGAGAGCCCACAGATTGGGTTTCCCTCCTTCAACTGCTTCACCTCCTAAAAGACCTAGAGGTGTCATTCTTTACTTCTTAGAGTATACAGATTTATTGCAAGTTACATCGGCTGCACGTCGCCTTAAGAGAATCACCTGGTCAGGAAATGCTTTATATTTTTCTCAGGACTATGCCAAAGCTACGGCAGACAGGAGAAGGGACTTTCTGAGTATGAGACTGCCCTTCGCTCAATAGGAGCCCAGTTTGGTCTTTTCCATCCCTGCTTTTTCAAATTCACTCATAATAATAAAACAACAACATATGAAGATCTATCTCATTTGAGGGATTTTCTTACATCTTGCAAAGCAGATGTCATGTATGATGTTGTTCCCTCAACATCTACAAAGTGACTGCTTTTTGTTGTTAAGTTTACTTATTCTGTCGTTTTTAAGAATATACTATGCTATTCTTGCAGATGAGCTATATTGTTCTAGTATAACAAGTTAGGGTATGTTTTTCAATGTAACACTTTAAATTGTTCTCTTTTACCCTATAGATGCCTTTTCTATATTATGGCTGTCTTTGTTCCCCATTACTTGTCGCACTGTCCCCTCCTGCATCATGCAACTCCCTCTGGATTAGACGTGATGTCTTCTTGATAGCCTCGACTGCAGGGATGCCCTGGGTCTTTTGGACACCTTGAATGGATGTGGTTTTCCTCAGCTGGTCAAGAAGCCTACCCATCAAGCGGGACACATACTTGATGGGGTCTTTTCGAATGACCCACGTGTAATTGTGGGGGAACCTATCCCCCTAGCCTGGTCTGATCATTTTGCTGTCCCTTTTGACCTACATTTTATGTCTCCGGCGCTGATTATCTCTGGTGATATGAATTTGGACGAGAGGAGGAACTTTAGCCTCATAAGTAATGAGTCTCTTTCAAACATTTTTAACAATCTTGAGCTCACTAAGTTTTATGATGCTAACTTGGCAGCGGTAGAACTATCGCAACATTTGCTAGCAGCAATGGATACTCTTGCACCTCTTAGTAAATACTATTCAGCAAGGAAAAAACCCTCTGCTCCCTGGTTCACGGAGAGGCTCAGAATGCTGAGACAGGGCTGTCGCAGACAGGAGAGGCATTGGCGCTTAGATCTAAACCCGCTGAATAGGGCATTACATAAGCAAGGCCTCAAAGAATATAAAATTGCCGTCATGGAGGAAAAGAGATTATATTTCTCTAAAACTACTGACTCTATGAGATCCTCTAGAGATCTCTTTAAGGTAATAAATTCTCTCACCTCTCCCCCTGCCTTCGACCCCTCAATCTTTTCACAGGAGCGTTGTGATAAAATATCTGATTTTTTCCTTACTAAGATTGCAGATATCTATTCCCTGCTTGAAGCCTCCAACTCCATTTCGGGGGCATCTGTCCAATCCACCTTCCATCCCATTGGTGCCGCACCCATTGAGGGGTCGCCCAGTCTTCTTACTTTCCCTAATATGTCTTATGAGGTGACCGATCGGATCCTTGAAGGGGTTAAATCAGGCTCCCCTCTGGATCCTTGTCCCCTCAAGGTGCTAAAACATGGTCGTGAAGTTATTGTCCCTCATTTGACGGATGTTTTTAATATTGCCATCTCAGAGGGGCAATTTCCCACTGTATGGAAGACGGCTGTAGTGAAGCCTCTTTTGAAGAAACCTTCTTTGGATCCTGGTGAACTGAAGAACTATCGCCCAATCTCCCTGCTTCCTGTTCCAGCTAAGATTCTGGAAACGTACCTTAACTCCCATCTCAGTATTTACCTTAAGGATTTCCATTTACTGGATGGCTCGCAACATGGATTTAGAAGCCTTCACAGTACAGAGACTGCATTGACAGCTGTATTTGATAATATTCGGGTTCAAGTGGATGCAGGTCATACCACCCTCCTTGTTCTACTGGATCTCACCGCAGCCTTTGATACCCTGTCTCCCTGTAGACTGATTGATCGTCTCAGAGAGATAGGTATTGGGGGCACCGCTTTGGGGCTTCTTGCTTCCTTTCTTAGTGAGCGGGCACAGATGGTTAAGCTTGGTCGATTTTACTCAGCCCCCAAACCCCTGCTGTGTGGTGTTCCTCAGGGCTCCTCCCTGAGCCCTACTCTTTTTAATATTTATGTCGCTCCTCTTGCGAAGGTTGTGAGATCTTTTGGGCTGGAAGTGTTGTCCTATGCGGATGACACCCAAATTATGGTGTCTATTTCGCATAGCATAAAGGATTCGGCCCTTAATTTCAGGAACTGTATGCAGGCAGTATCCTCCTGGATGGTGGAGAATTTTTGAAATTGAATGGAGAGAAGACGGAGGTCTTGGTTTTTGGGAGTAAGCAGGAGGTGTGGTCCAGTGACTGGTGGCCGGATGCCCTTGGCGTCTGCCCCTCTCCGGTCTCCCATGGCAAAAACCTGGGGGTTATCGTGGATAACTCATTGTCCTTGAACCTTCAGGTTAGTAGGACAGTTTCCACGTGTTTTGGGATCATTAGGATCCTACGGAAAATCTCCCACTATCTCTCTTTCGATGCACGTAAGCAGGCTGTCATTGCACTGGTTACATCCAGATTGGATTATTGTAATGCCCTCTATTTGGGCATTAACAAGGGTCTGATGCGACGTCTGCAGATGGTGCAGAATGCCGCTGCCAGGCTGGTGATGAATTTGCCTAAATATGATTCAGTCACAGATGCTATTAGGTTGCTGCATTGGCTGCCTGTGGACCGTAGGATCCTTTTCAAGACCCTGTGCATGACTCACAATGCCTATTATGGGTCAGGCCCTGAAGCGATTAAGTCCATTTTCCATCATTATGTTCCTAACAGGCGACTCCGTTCTGCAGATAAGAATCTGCTTACGGTTCAGAGATTTAAGAAGGTCACATGGGGAGGTCGAGCTTTCTCCACTGCTGCTGCTAAACTGTGGAACTCCCTCCCGGAACAGCTCTCAAGTCAGGTGTCCCATTCTCTTTTCCGTAGGGCCTTAAAGACCTGGCTTTTCTCTCAGACCTCGGTATGAGCATGTCTTTCTGTCTGCATCCTTAGGTCCGCTTATAGCGCCTTGACGCCCTTGGGCTTAGTTCGCGCTTTACAAGTTTTATATTCATTCATTCATTCTTTGTGTGGTCCCTCCCCTACATTCATCGGGTTTTTGTTAGGTATGTCTTTCTGCCTGCTTGTCTGTTTGCCCTGTCTATGCTATGTTAGTGTTCAATGTATTTTCTTTCCTGCTTCGGGGTTCTTTTTCTTCTTTTCTTTTTTCTCCTCTTTTCTGTCTTTACTTTTCTCTCTTATTTTAAACTTTTTAACCTGTCTTATTTCTCGCAGAATATTCCTTCCTCTACAACTTCTGTGGCTTTGATATATCTTTTCTCCATTAAGGTCTGATTGTTTTCTTCATTCTGTCTGTCTGCAATGGTTTGACAATGGTTTCCTGGAATGTCACGGGTCTGAATTCTCCAATTAAAAGACAACGTGTTCTCACCCATTTATCAAAAATGAATGCTCGTATAGCTTTTCTGCAGGAAACTCATCTCTCAGATATAGAATGTATGAAATTGAGGAGGGGATGGATCGGTGAAGTTTTCTTTTCGCCTGCTTTGGGGAAAAACATGGCGTTGCAATATTGTGTCACAAGTCTTTGAAAGTTCAGTTGATTTCTCAGGAAAAGGATGAAGAGGGGAGATGCCTAATTCTTAAAGTGTATTGCGATAGGATTCCAATTGTTCTGTTCAACATATATGGGTCTAATGCACCTAATTGTACATTTTGGTGTTTAATTTCTCAGAAACTTTTGCAATTCCAGATGATAACCTTGTTCTGGCCGGTGACTGTAACTTTCCTGTTGATCCTTTTTTAGACAGACACTCCTCATTGCACTATATCCCAAACAAATCACAAAAAGCTTTCACACAAGCTTTTCAGAGACGCAACCTTACTGATGCCTGGCGATTATGCGATCCAACCTTAAGGGAGTACACATTTTTCTCCCCAGTACACCATCCACAATCTCGAATTGATGATGTTTTTGTTTCACATCACCTAACTCAATCCCTACATTCAGCATATATTGGTTACATTTTGATCTCTGATCATGCCCCGGTTTCTGTGCATTTAGACATCATACCCAATTTTACTCTTCCTAAGAGATGGAGATTTAATAATTCCCTAGTATTGGATTCCTGTTTCACCTCTTCTTTTACTGCTTTTGCCCAAGACTTTTACCTCTTTATTCAGATGGAAGACGTTCCCTTTCATACTGTGTGGGATGCATTTAAAGCCTCAGCTCAAGATTTTATAATTAATTTTGTTTCTAAAATGAGGCGATTATCTCAATCGCAATCTAAACTAATTCTTAATGAAATCAAACTTTTAGAGCATTCTTACTATACGTCCTATTCTCAATAAGCTCTGAATCAGCTAATTAAAGCCAAACTTAATTTTAATAAAGTATCCACTGATAACGCTGCTTCTTATCTTCTCAAATCTGGTGCTAAGTGTTATGGTGGTCAAAATAAATCTGGAAAGTTACTAGCTAACTATCTTAAAATTAAACAAAATAAATTATTCATTGAATCAATTATTGACAAAAGTGGCTCTTCTCATCACTGAGACCAGGATATTCTAACTCAATTTCAACAATTTTATACAAATCTAAACATGCCGGAATGTCTACCCTCAGACCCTGCAATTTTAAGTTATCCATTCTCTATTTCAAAACCGGCTTATTCTAAAGTTGACTTCTCCTCTAAAGTTGACTTCTCCTCCCTGGAGATGGATATTACTCAAACAGAACTTCAGCTCGCATTGTTTTCCCTTCAATAAGACAAAGCACCAGGGCTGGATGGTTTAAGAACTGAGTGCTACACACACTTTTCCAAATTGCTTCTTCCAAACCTTTGTCTATTAATTCATTCTTTTATTAATTCGGCTACCTCTGCTGGCTTGTTTCTAGATGCCTTCATCTGTTTAATTCCAAAAGTGGGTAAAGATCCACACTTTTGTAAAAACTATCGTCCCATCTCTTTAGTTAACTTAGATTATAACATTTTCTCTAAAGCACTAGCCTTACGGCTAGAAGTGCTTCTTCCTGATCTCTTACGCAAGGAACAATCTGGCTTTATCAAGGGTAGATTTCTTTCGGACAATACTTGTTTGTTTTTTGACATTATTTCTAGATCTGCAAGGTTACCCGATTCTCTAGCTGCCGTTGCCTTGGATGCCGAAAAGGCTTTTGATCGTGTTATTTGGTCTTTCCTATTTCAAACTTTAACATGGTTTGGGCCAAAATTAATGACTTTCATTTCTCTCCTTTATACTTCCCCTAAGGCAGCTCTTTGTGCTAATGGCCTGACATCTTAATTTTTTTAACCTTCACAGAGGGGTTCATCAAGTTTGTCCCCTTTCCCTCTTCCTTTTTAATTAAGCGTTAGAACCATTTTTATCTCGGATCCGCCAGAATGTTAATATTCATGGTTTCATCCATGACTCACAACAGGTTAAATTGCATTAAGATGATGCTAGTTCCTATTATTCTTTTTACTCTTTTTAATATTCCCCTACGTGTCACTCTCAAGCATTACAAGAAACTAAACTCAATACTGTCTGCTTTCCTTTGGAATAAGAAGAAGCCTCGTATGTCTTTAGCTAAGCTGAAACGGCCTAAAGTTGAGGGTGGAGTACACTTTCCTGATTTCCCGAAATACCATAAGTCTTTCCTTCTGCCACAATCTTCTCATTGGATTGCACCCTCCTTGCTATATACTCCATTATGGGTTGATTTGGAACAAGCTTTTTATCTCCATATTCTTTTTCAGAATCATGTCCTTCATACGAAAACCTCAAAAAATGTCCAATCCTATTATCAATAATACTTGCAAACTATTATTCTCTGTAGTTCATTATTCTCCCACTGATCTTGGCTCCTTTCTTAACTCTTTTATATGGAATAACCAATTTATTTAGGTGAAGGAACATCCTATTTATTGGCATTCCTGGAGAACTAAAGGGTTGATATGGGTTCATCAATTATTTGATCAGGATTCATTCCTTATTTTTCCTCAAGTTCAAGATCTCTTTAGTCTTCCGTCTACATTCCTAGCCAAATTTCTTCTTTTACAGGGGGCTATAGTTCAAGCATCTAATTATTTCATATCTATTTCGCCCTTTGATACTTCATCATTCACACAATTAGCTGTTATTCTACCTACGTGTCCTAAGGCTTCCCTTATTTATTCCCATTTACTTGAAGCTCCCACTTTGAGATTCAAGTCTAAGACTGAACTTACATGGGAGAAAGATCTTTCCATAACTTTACCTATACCCACCTGGAAACGAATCAGGACTAAAATCAGAAAGTCCTCTCATGCAGCTAGCACTACACAAACCTTTTTCATTTACAACAGACTTTTTATGACACCAGACACCCTTTATAGGCTTAATCAAGATATTCCAGACACTTGTTGGACTTGTTCTGTACTGCAAGCGGACTTGAAACATTTACTTTTCACTTGTCCCCTAGTCTCTGCATTCTGGGTACAAGTTCGGCATCAAATTAATCTTATTTTCCAGAGTAATGTCTCTTTCTCTATTTCCAATGTATTTTTATGTAGTGTATCCAAGGTTTGGGTCAATGCTCCTTTTAACATGCAGATACTAGATTTGGTATTAGCACTTGCTTTTCAACAAATAACCCGTAATTGGAAGGAGTTTACACAATTGGCTTTTAAGGCGTGGTGGTATGCAGTTTGTCACAATCATCGATTGGATACTACATATGCACCCCTTATCTCTTGTTTTAAAACGAAAGGCCGTTTGGACACCTGTTACTTAATTTCTTGATTATGCCGCTATCACAACTTTTGCTCCCCCACCTCAACTCCAGGATGTTCTGCAACCTCCCTGACTTCCCTTTCAAGATTTTAAGATTCATTTATATCAAATATTCCCTTATATTCCCTCTAATCTGTATAAATAATCAGACTCTAATTTTCCATGCATTGTATGCCTCTTCTTTTGTTTTTCTTACTTTTGTTTTTCATTTTCTGTATCTCTTGATTAATTGCTTTGTATTATTCTACTGTATGTTATCTTAAGCTGAATAAATATTATTTTTTAAAACTTTAAAAAAAGAGTGTTTCCTATCACTTGTGATGTATTAACACTTGATTTTTATCCAGTGGTTCTTTCCAGAATCACCAAAAAATTAAGAGGTTTTGTTCTCAACGAAATTAATTAGGAGGAAGTGGTTTGGCTTGTATTATGTCTACCTTACAGAACGTTCCATTTGATTTGATTGTTGCATTTATAGAGCGCGGGCTGTCACTCCGAAAGGAGCATCCTGGCGCTAAACATACAGTGCACTGGAGACCTGCTTGTGATCAACTCTGGAAGCTCAAACCCTATACAGAGCAAAGCTAGGAGTATCTTATAACTACATCTCACTAGGACATATTTAGAGTTTAGATGATTGGCAATTCATCACAAACGTGGCGGATATCCATTTCATCAATTCTATTACAAGTGTATTAGGATGTGATGCACTTGTAACAAGGCGGATGCGATATGCAACAAGTTTCTGCCAAATTGTAAATCAGGTCCATTGTCTTTGTAACATGATGTGGAAAAAATGAATGTGTTACTGTAAATATTTTTTAATGACTTCTCGCTTTAATGTAAAATGTACTTTTATGGTCCTTTGTGGCCGAAATAAAGTTTATGGAATGGAATGGCTTTGTAACATGATGTTATATTGTAACCGTAAAAATCCAGATACAATAAAAAGTTTGAATACTCTGGCTTAAGTCTTTGACATCAGGTGTGCTACTGTAAATTGTTACTCAAAATTGTTATGAAGTCGTTTGTCACACATACGCATTTGTGGGGAATGTTTGAAGCACTATAATGGGGAATATGTGGGTTCCACAATTCGCAAAATCATTTTAGAAGGAAGCCACAGAACATAAATTCCTTTAAATCTTCTATCAAACACTATTGATGCCTGCATTTAAGACACTTCTGAGGCAACCTGTTTGCCTATCTGCTTCTGGGGGGAGAGAACTGTTTACAGTGTATTCAGGAGAGTGCACAGGTGAGGATGTTTATGATGGACGGACAGGGACGAGAAAGAAGAAATCAGAGTAGGGATATTGCAAAAGGTTAAGCGCTTTAACCTAATGCCAATGTCACTGCTTTCCTTGTAACAGTCTGTACTGGTCCCGGCTTGCTGACAATAATATCTACTCTTTTATTAAGTGCAACGTCTTCCTGTGCTTACTGCTTAAAAATGTCTTTTATGCATTCCACCAATTGTTAATAACAACTTTTGCTGTATGGACAGAGGTTTCTGACATTTTTAGGTCAAGCCTACCAGGCAGCTGAGCTGTATGGTTTCAAAAGACATATTGTGGAATACTAAAATAATAGAGGGGCTTGGAGTACGTCCATTGTTTACATTTGGCTGGCTTTCCTGTCACTCTCATTAGTCTACATCTTATTTGTGTCCCACCTTCTCAATCTTGTGTTTGTCTCTCTCATGGAGCATAGCCTCTTTACAGTCTCTTTTGATTAGCTTGCTTCTATGCTTCCTCTGCTTGCTTTTGAAGCACTACTTTTTTATTTGGGTTAAGCACTCCATGAGACTGCATGTGTTTTCCAGTTGTCTCCCTCAGCTGTTCGCTTCCTTTACACCCCATGTGGCTCACTGTCTCCGGTGTGCTTCTCCCTGCCCCTTCATCTTGCGCTCACCCTGGTGTACTTCCCCTATCGCTTTCTCACCCATATGTTTCGGCCCTGCCTGTTCCTCATAGCGATCGCAATCCATGTACCCCTAATGAAAGCCATTGACCATCTATTGGCAGTTAAATGGTCTGAAACATGTTGGCACTATTGAGTGATGAATTGGGCATTACACCTTGTTTTCACCTGTTTTCATATTTTCTCTTAATCATATCTGAAGTGCCCACTAATAATGCATTCTCTTTGGGTTTACCTCAAGGTATTTGTTAGAAATGGGATTCCTGGTTGGCTGAAGTATGCACCCAGGCCAGGCAACAACCACCAATCTAGTCAGGGTAAGCTAGATACACACTAAAAATTAACAGGTGCGCATCCTCTGGTAGCTTGGCACAGAACAGTTAGGCTTATCTAAAGAGGCAATGTGTAAAGTATCTATGCAACACACACACAAACACACACACACACAGTAACATAATGAATACACCACAAAAAGACTACACACAGGTTTAGAAAAATGGAGAATATTTCTCTTGGTGAAACAAGAACAAAACAACAAAAATCCCATCAGTTGAAGTCGAGATATGAATTTTCAATAAATAAATACAAAAATAGTCCTTAGAAATAATTTTCGGCTAAAATGTTACTTGAGGTCACAAAGGACCAGTGCAAATCCAAAGTTCAGGCTGACCACGATGGAGGGCAGGCCGGCTATGGGACCCACGCAGGGCACGCTGAGAATGTACCTTGGATGGAGCAAAGCGTTGATGCTGAGGGCTCGATGCATCGATGTTTTCCACGCAGTTGGGTTGCTGCATTGTCGTTGGGCATCGCTGAAGTGAAGGCAATGAGTCATCGTCGAGCAGCGCAGATCATCTTCGTTGGGCCGCACAGACTGTAGAACAGCTGTCATCGAACAGCCTCTACGTCAGCGTCAAAGGGCGATGCGTCGGTTCTTATTGGTGCAGTGGGGATGATGCATTAGTTTTGAAGAAAAACAGCTGCATAACCCACTTCTGAGGCCCAGAACCTGGACAGGGCACCTCAGGCAAGGGTAGGACCCACAGAAGGCAGATTCCAGCCAGCAGCACCAGCAGAATTGCAGGAAGCCTTTTGTGCCCCTGAAACTTCAGAAAACAGAAGGTAAACCAGTAAGCCCTTGGAGATCACTTGGAGGGAAGGTAGAGCCAAGCTCTCCTTCAGCAGAGTCAGGGAGCAGCAGGCAGTAAGGCAAAAAGCAGAAAGCATTCCTGCCAGAAAAGCAGTTCCGTTGAGTTCTTTAAGCAGCACAGCAGTCCTTCTGACAGAGGTTCAGTTCAAGATCCAAACATTTCTGATTTTAGGGGGTCAGAGACCCAGTACTTATACCCTAAAATGTCTTTGATGAAGGGGGTGACTTCAAAGCAGCTCTCTGAAATGCACAAGGATCCCTTTCACCCCAGTCCTGTCTGCCAGGCTATCTGTGGGGGGTAAATCAGTCCTTTGTATGCGGACAGGACACTACCTATTGAAGTGTAAGTGTCAGCCCCTCACATTCCTCCAGGAAGACACATCAGAATACAGATGAATGCTGATGAGTGCTCAGAATGCATATGAGCCTCACCTTCCTGTGGTTGTGCACAAAATGTAGCTGCCACCCAACTCAGACGAGTATTGGAGACAGGCTACAAAGCACACAGAGCTAGAAGCACAGAGAAATGTCCACTTTCTAAAAGTGGCATTTTTAAAACAGTAATGTTAAATTCAACTTCACCAGTAAAGAGGATTTATCTTTACCATTCCAAACATATGAAACATGAAAATATTCTCCTCTCTGATCAGGAATTACATCTTAAAAGTGTATTAAGGAATTCCCAATGCTAGCCTATCTGAGGAGTAGGCTTCACAGTAGTGAAAAACGAAACAGGCTGTAGATCACTACCAGGGCATGCAAAACATAAAGGTACATGCCCTACCTTTTATTTACATAGCACCTTGCCCTTAGGGCTAACTACAGCCTATCTTATGGGTCACATATGTAATAAAAGTGGAGTTCAAAGCTTGGCAAGTAGTTTTAAATTCCAAGTTGAAGTGGCACTAAACTGCACACATAGGCCCTGCAGTGGCAGGCATGAGACAGGTTTAAAAGGCTACTTCTGTGGGTGACACAACCAGTGCTGCAGGCCCACTAATAGCATTTAATTGGCAGGCCCTGGGTATATGGTATACCACTTTACAAGGGGCTTGAAAAGTAAATTAAATATGCAGGTGTAAACCAATAATTCCATGTTTAGAAAAGAGAGCACATGCACTTTAGCACTGGTTTGCAGCGGTAAAGTGCTCAGAGTCCTAAAGCCAACATGAAGAAGGTCAGAAAAAGAGAAGGAGGAAGACAAAATGTTTGGGGTGACCCTTCAGGGAGGGCCATTTTCCAACAGTATATTTATAAAAATCGGGATCCCGCTATTTTCCATTACATTCTTTATTAGTAACTCCCTCATACTGAGGGTGGATCAGCCCTATTTGCATCATCTTTCAGGCCGAGATGAGGTTGCTGATGATAAAGCATGCCACAAAAGTGTGGGTTAGACTCCCTCATCCATAATATACTGCATAACATAGGTTTCCAAGTTGTTGCCTGATCATTGAAAAAAGCTGTGCACTAATGCTTCTTTACGGTTCATAGTATGGTTTCTGGAGGATGTGTGAAGGTCTTACCTCTAACTCTCCCGTATTGATAGAGCAACTATTTACACATGCAGAAATATGATACAAAAGTGAATTGGCACTTGTTTTTCTCACTGTGTAGACATGCTTCCTCATCGATAACCCCCTGTGTTGTGTAGCCCAAATATTGCATTCAAAATCCAGTTTTGTTTTTCACTGTTCTGAGGTCAGAGCAGTGAAACAATTGCACTAAAAACTGTGCTCTGGCAAACAAGCATTACTGACTGTGGTGATGAGAGCCCCATACAGAGGAACTTCTTTGCATTGCACTGCTCTGAGCCCTCTGACTCAGAGAGCACAGAATGCATATGTTTAGCAGGGGGTGATAAGGCATGTACAAAGACGGGGGCAGTACATCGGGTTCTATTTTTCTCTTTGGGGTGGTAGCAGCTTAGAGCTTAAGGTAGTGGAGCATGACGCCAGCTATTTTAAATATTTTGGTGGGGGGAGAAGAATACTGTAAGAAATTGGGTTATTAATTGAAAGGGGAGGAAGCCCCACTTAAATAATAAACAAATCCTGTTCAGGGCGAACCACAAAAAGTCACTAAATTAACCAGTGCTTAACCCACTGGCAGCTTGGCATAAAAGCAGTCAGGCTTAACTTAGAAGCAATGGGTAAAGTATTTATGCAGCACACAAACAGTAATAAAGTAAAAACACAACACAAGCAAAATCCCACACCAATTTAGAAAATAGATTACATTTTAATTAAAGAATTACACCAACATGCCTTAAATCCAATCAGTAGAATCAAAGTTATGCCTAGGAGATCAAAGCACCAACCTCTGGAATCTGGTCATGCGAGACCGCATCAAAGTCAAAAGTTAAAGCCAACCACTATAGTGCGTGGGTCGGATACAAGGGGTAGATTTGGCCTGGTCTTGGCTTACCTTCAGTCTTAAACGAAATTTCTGGAAAGGTTTTGAGAAGGTAGAGTCTGAGAGGGTCAAGGCAGCAGGCTGTTTTCGAGGACGAGTCCTCGACAATAGGGCAGCATTGAATGAGATCACTATTAAGGCATTTCTCGAGCTTGGATTCACCTAGCAGAACAAGGCTTCAGACTGTAGCTGAAGAGGGCTTCATGAGGCCAGATATCGCTGCTGGGAGGCACAGTTGAAGAGGATTTACTGCTGCAGAGAAGAACATAGTAGGAACTACCAGAAAGTCAGACTGACTGGCGATGCACCTTGGGCGGATCGGCACCATCAACACCACTTCAAAGGGTCCAGAACCTGGGGAAGCACCACTTAGGGTGTTAGAACTCGACTCACTCCCACAGAAGCCAGCACCAGTGTTCAAGCCCTCTGGAGCTTCTTGTGTCCCTGTAATTCACACAGGAGGCTGGCCAGCTAGCTCTTGGAGTACATCTGGGGGTCCTGGGTTCAGGAAGTAGGTCCAGTCTTCCTTCCTTAGGCAGCAGAGCAGCAGGGCAGTTCTTCTATCAGCAGGGCTGCAGGGCAGCCCTTCCAGAAACAGGGCAGCAGAGCAGTCCTTCTTCTGAGTTTTCCACAGGTCTAGAAGTGGCATAAAGAGTGGTTCTGGGGGTCCAATAATTTTTCCTGGTGCAAGCTTTGTGAGTTAGGCGGACACCCTGTCCTACCATCACCTCTGGTTCTGGAAAGGTTTTCTATTCCCCTGTCAAGGTTCCAAACTGTCTGAGGTGACAAAAGGTTGATGTCAGGTTCCTTGTTGTGTGCTGGAGACAAGCCCTTTGAAGAGTAAGTGGGGCTGGGGACAGCTCCACCCTCAGCCATCCTAGCAGGATGCCCAATCCTTCCCACACCTAGCCCCCTATGTGTCACTGTCTGGGAGCAATACGCAACCCCCAACAGCAGAGGCATTCACAGTCATGTGACCCAGGATACTGGCAGAAGTCACAAATGGTTAGGGCATCTATCTAAAAGTGGTATTTTTAGAATTGTGACTTAAAATCCAACTTTACCATTAATGAGGACTTTAAATCACAATTCATTTCAAGCAGTCCAGTAGCCCAGTATTCCGCCTAATCTGCCCAGCAGCTCAACGGTCCAAGTAGCCCAGCAGACACCATAGTGGCCGCAGTTGAAGAACTTCATCCCCCAGCGTTCCAAGCGCAGAGAGGCGCCGACGCCAACAACCGCGCCCGGAGGTGCACAAGTAGAGCTTGGGGCTCCCGCAGCGCGGGAGCCCGCTCAAGCAGTCCAGTAGCCCAGTATTCTGTCTAATCTGCCCAGCAGCTCAACGGTCCAAGTAGTCCAGCAGACACCATAGTGGCCGCAGTTGGGGAACTTCATTCCCCAGTGTTCCAAGCACCGGGAGGCGCTGATGCCAACAACTGCGCCCGGAGGCGCACAAGTAGAGCTCGGGGCTCCCGCCGCGCGGGACGTGCACGGGCGAGCCCAGGCTGCGCCCTGGCAAAGCCCGGGCCAAGGGCGGGCCCGTCTGAGGCCAGTTGAGGCTGGGCTGGGCCCACACTCCTGGATGTACCTCTTTTTCAACAATTCCATCACGGGGCCCTGTTGCAGTATCCGGGAGCAGCAGAGGAGCAGGTAGGAGACAGCTTACCTTATACTGATCATCACAGACTTCAGTAAACTGTTTACTGGTCATAGGGCTTAGTAACTGCAGGTTAAGGTTCCTTGTACATTGTGCATTTGGCCATTTTCTACACCATATTCAGTTATTGACTTGCCTGCCTTTTGGTCCAGAGATCTATCTGTTTAGCACGGAGCTGGACGTGGACTTGGATATAATATGTGGAAGTGCAAGGTGACCATAGATCCTGGGAGGGCCACGGCAGGTACCACAGGCTCGGTGGTAACTATGGATTCGTTTTTACAGCGGGCCTCAGCAGTACTAGATAAAGAGATCGAGTTGGTGATCCGGCGCCTTTCTAGGTCTCCCGTTAATGGTCCCCTTTCAAAGTCTAAAGATATTCAATCATCTTCGGCTAGCAATGATGAATCATTATACAACTCGGGGGTTCAAGAACTGGCACAAGAACACGACGGGGCAAATAGCGACGTAATAGCCCAGCAGTTACCTCTTTCTCCCACCATTTTGATTGCCAATCCCAGGGCCGACAAAGGACCTCTAGGCCTGGGGTGTGCGGCAGTAACCTCCATCAAGTGCTCGGACAAATCAATAGCCGCCGGATTTATCATGAGGGGGAGACCGGGAGGTGTTGAGGCTTTTACCCTAGGATCAGGTATAAAAAGAAAGGCCCAAACCTCAGGGAGTAAGGCTAAAAAGCTAAGATCTAGTCAGACAACCCAAGAGTCGTCAACTGCTCAAGTACTGACTAAGGCAGATTTAATGTGTTTATTAGAATCTTTTCAGGATTCTTTGAAGGCTCTGATAGATTCCAAACTGGGTTTGTTAAATCAACGTTTAACTCTGATTGAAAAGGGTCTTTTGGACCTTAAACGCAGTTTACCATCAGGTGGAGAAGATGCTACTGTGGAAACAGGACAATCAACGATTTGTCTAGCTACGGAACGCCCCGCCTTGACAGTCCCACACTCAAACATCATGGATCGATCACAGCCACCAGGGGGACAGGCATGCGCCCTCCGTCCAGCGACAAACCCTGGCCAAAACCACGGACATGCGGATAGGCCGGTCATACGGGATCTATCTGTTTTGGAGTGTAATTTACCTGGGGAGCAAACACAGGGAGGCGGGAGGCCTCTATGAGGAACTTGCCTGTTATTCATTTACCAGCAGAATCGACCCCATACGTTGTGATACTGGGGAATGTGCCAATTCTCCCTCAGGGAACCAGGGAGGATTTACCCCAACTAAAGAATAAAGTCCTACATTGGTTATCTTGTAACACCACCTTAGGTATGA
Organism: Calotriton arnoldi; assembly: GCA_963921515.1. Taxonomy (NCBI): domain Eukaryota; kingdom Metazoa; phylum Chordata; class Amphibia; order Caudata; family Salamandridae; genus Calotriton; species Calotriton arnoldi. The sequence goes on from CAWUFW010009792.1 coordinate 72,666, forward strand.
GAGTAGAGAAGAACATCAATATGGTGCGGAGGGTTAATTGGATAGGCAGCTCCCCCAAGTCCTGTAAGGGCGACTGTGTTATAATTAATTTCAATAGACCCCATATCGCGGAAAGGGTTTTGGCTACAAACTTGAACTCCAGCCTTTTTGGTCTTATGTCGTCCATCATGGCCTTACCTCTTGGCTTTTTTTTATAAACCTGAGCTAGTTGAACGCAATTATATGGCAAATGCATTTAGGGCCCCACTCAATAGAGGGACATCATTAAATCTACCTAGTAGGAATGTTTACCCTAATTTGAATTTTAATCCATCCCACTCGAAACGGATGGCTCAAGGCTGATGGGACCCAGGTCCGCCTTTTCTGGAGCTGACAAACCGTTTTGCATCTTTAGCTGCCATGAATGAGTGTGATTGACTTAGCCAACCCTCTTCTATGCATATAGTGAAACCATTTGTCCAGCAGGAAACTATAGGGCACATCCATGGGGTGAATGTGGCAGAAATTTTATATGAATGAATATTGCAGGCTAAGCCAATAAGTTCTCTGACCCGCTGTGGAATGTATTCATAAAACAATTCCGTGTGATATGTTTACAGGAAACATGGTTGACTGATAGTAGTTTGTTTTTAGAAGGTTACAAGTCCTTCTTTATTCCAGCCATCCCTTCACCTGTAGGAAGACCAAAAGGTGGTCTTGTAATTCACATCTCTTTGGCAGTGGAAGGCAAGATATCTGTTTTATCTACAGCTAGCCTGTGTATTCAATCCCTGGTTTTAGGCAAGGGGTCTAACAAAGTGGGGCTTATCAATTTTTATAATTCAACATCATGTACCAAGGGAACATGTAATATCACCAAGTTAGGCTCCTTTGTTAGGCAACACTGTAATGCTGACTTCCAAAACTTTATGATCGCGGGGGATTTTAACATCCACCCATGTGGCGACCGTAGAGTTGCATGCCTGGCTGATCTGGGTTGCCCACGCATGAGGGGGATTCACTTTGAACACTCTGTACAGGGGGACATACTGAATGATTTTTTTCAGGAACTTGATTTATTATCCCTCATGTTTTTATCTGACCCATGTAGTAAGGCCATTAGCCCATCCTTCAAAGGTAGGGGTGGGGGCTCATTTATTAATTTTATATTAATTTCATCCCCTCTACAAGACCTATTTGTAGGTTTTTCCATACTAGCTAGTGAGTATAGTGACCATAATCCTCTGTGTGTTAATCTACGTGGACCATTATTATCGCCCAAAAGAGGAGCAGGTAAGAGTGGGGTGGTGAGGCCAACGGACGGTGGGAGACGGCTAAAATGGGCTCAGATTTCGCCAGAAGTATTTTATAAGACTATTTCCGATTCATGTGCCATCGAGTTAGCTTTATGCACTACGCCGCTTTCGCAACCAGGGGAGGTTATTTGCGCTTTTAGAACCATCTCTGTTAAAATAAGTGAGTTTTTAAGCACACCGGCACAACGACCAGTTATGCAGACCCGTAGATGGTTTGATTCCTCCTGCTCTCGGGCAGCAAGGAAATTGCGGGAAGCCTTAAACAGGAGCCCACGAGATCCGACTTTGGTGAGATCATGCCGAAGAGAATATAAATTAGAACTGGTTAGACGTAAGTCCACTTTAAAGGAGGAAGCGTGGAGGGGGCTAATCGAGGCTAGCACCCTGAGGAATAGCTCAAGATTCTGGAGTATTATTAACAGCCCTTTTTTAATCAATGAGGGTGGAAGTGCAGTAGATGCACACATTAGCGAGGAGGAGTGGGTACTTCATTTTGAAACCATGTTTGAGAGTCCTCCTGAGCTAAACTGCCCGCCTGGTCATGAGGCAGATATCCCAGATCTGGTTTTCAATATAGAGGAGATCAAGAAGGGGATTATTGGGTTATCAATCAACAAAGCCCCGGGACCTGATGGTATTCCGTCAGACCTTTTTAAATCAGATCCAACCTTCTGGGCTCCGGTCCTTACTGCAGTAATTAATGCACCAGCGAAAACCGGCTGTCCCCAGTCATGGGCTACCTTGACCATAGTTCCGGTTTTCAAAAAAGGCGATCAAAATAGCACCCATTGCTACAGACCGATCTCTTTGTTGGATTCGGTGGTCAAGGTGGTGGGTCGGGTACTTTTGGATAGGTTGACAAGCTGGGCGGAGGAACATTCCATCCTGTCGGACGTACAGTACGGGTTCCACCAGGGAAAGTCCACTGTGGCTCAGTGCCTTAACTTATGCATGATCCTCAATAAATATAAGGTTGCTCGCCCTGGTACTGTCTACTTAGCATTCATGGATTTGTCTTCCGCGTTTGACCGCGTGAACAGGATTAAACTTTGGCAATCCATGTTGGCTAGTGGGGTAGACAGTAACATTGTTGCCTTCTTAGAAGATCTTCATCGAGCAACCAAGGCCCATGTCAGATACTCGCAGGATTTAAGAGTCTTCCGTAATTTTGATATAAGGAGAGGAGTACGCCAAGGGTGTATCTTGGCCCCCTTTCTATTTAATTTGTACATCAACGAGCTGGAAAGAGCGCTATTGAGGACAGGGGTTGATTATCTGCAGGTAGGACGACGTGGGCTGCCAGTTCTATTATACGCGAATGACGCAGTCCTTATATTCAGGACCGCGAGGGGGCTGCAAACACTGCTTGACTCCTTCTCTACCTTTATGGTGGACCGGGATCTTTCGATTAATGATTCCAAATCTTACGTTATGCAGGTGGGCCCCCGTACAAAAAAGATTTTTCAATTTAGGGTAGGATCTGCTATGGTTCCCCGCACTGATGCCTTCTTGTATCTGGGGGTTGTATTGGATGATTCACACCAAAGAGGAGGGGTGAGGGTAACGGACTCACATACTCCGAACCCCCAGACAATACTTGTATACACCTGAAGGAGTAGGGAGTGATAAAAAGTGTCTCTATTTAGTGGTGGCATGTGCTGTGTGTCTTAATACTGCCCTCACTCACACAGTTGTGTGACATGCTTAATCATAGGGCTGCTACAAAACACCCCTGCGCAGCCAACGCCTGGGGTGGAGCAATAGGGTAGGGGAAGACAAACACAACACAAAAGAGAAACAAATGATTTCTAAAGTGACTGGGATCACCGGAAGTGAAAGTGCAGTGTAGATTAAAACTAGCTCGGAGGTGTCGCTGTGCGTATACTTTATTCCTGGACCCTCCTGCCAGTATTAATTACGTGAAGGATGGTGGTGAATGGGAGATGTAATGTGCTCCTTACACCCCTCCTTACTGCTAAATGGTCGACATGTTTCGGCCGTGTGTTTGTGCCCCTCGATCGGGGTCACGCCGGCTTTCTTCAGGACTCTACCGGTCCCAGAATATCTGTGTATATCTCTCACCTCGTTTCCCGAGATAAGAGGGTATCAGAACCACTTGTTCTGGCCCGAGGTATTCCCTCGACAGTACTCTGTTGATGTACGAGTTTACCCCTAAACAATGTTAAAACTGGCGAGAGGCAAGGAGAGACCCCCTGTAGTCACACTTACATCAAGGTGGGTGCTCCTCCTCTGGACTGCTCTCGCTGTGTAGGTTGTATTGGATGATCAGATGAAATGGGGCCCCCTTAAACAAAGAAAGAGGGGAGACCAGGTGCGGGTGAATACGGCCATTTTTAACTTTGCCTCCAAACTGGGTAAGAGACCGACCGCGGCCCTTCTAAAAATATACCAGGCCAAGTGTGCCGCGACGGTCTCCTATGGTAGTGAAATATGGGGGCATGTTACCACAGATATCTTACAAGTGGCTGAGCATGCATTTCTGAAGCGCCTATTATGCATGCCCCGTGGTACATCTAATATGGTGGCACACGAAGAACTGGGGGTGCCCTATTTGAGTGATATGCTGGCCCTCCGCCCTTTAATATTCTGGTTGAAAATCTGGCTTAGTGAAGGATTATCATTGAACCAGCTATTATTGAAAGAGTGTATGACACTGGATTATGCTCACCACATACCTTGGCTCAGATACATTAAGAGTAGCCTTGGACGTCTAGGAAGAGAAGAATTGTACACCAATTCCGAATCAGTAACTAAAAAGGATTTGGAGTGGTTGAGAACATCTTTTATCAATCTAAGGAAACTAGAGAGGGAAGAGCTGGAACTGAGGAAACCTAGTGTGCAGAAATTTATAATGCTGAAAACAACACCATTGACCGAGCCATATTTATTGGAATCTTTTAGTACATATGAACGCTTTTTACTGACCAGATTTTGTCTGGGCCTCTTTAATTTTTTGCTGGCTTTGCCACGGGGGAGCTGTAGAGGACAGTTGCTAGCACCCTGTGGCTGCAACCATGAGTCTCCACAGGATTTGCTACATTTTTTTATATTCTGTAAATTTTATGAGGTCCTCCGGAAAACTTTTATTACCCCTATTTTAAAGAGGTTGAATTTTAAGCAGGCTCGCCCAGTGCTTATTTATTTACAATTGCTGCACGAAGATTGTATTCTTTTTGTCCTCAGTTTCCTGAAATCTGCTGTGAAGGCTAGGACTTGTTTCGACTAAATGGCTGAAGGAATTGTGCATTTAACTCTGTATTTTATAGACTTCCATTTGAATGAGGACTATTATGTGATGAATTGTGTAACATTTTAATGGACTACTATGTGATGAATTGTGTAAAATTGTAATGGATTTTTTATGTATTGGTAACTTTTATGGTTTTAATCGCTAAAACCGAATAAAGTTGTTTGAATTTGATTTGAGTCTAAACAGAATTTCCCTATCTGCTTCCAATCCAAAGTTTGCATTAATTACATGTATTAAGGTAACCCAGTGTTAGCCAATGGGAGAGATCGGCCTTACTAGAGTGAAAAATAACTTCATGAGTTTTTCACTGCCAGGACATGTAAAACTGAAGTACATGTATCATACTTTTTAAATACCATGCACCCTGCACTAGGAGCTGTTAAAGCCTACCTTATGGGCGATTTATAAGTATTAAAAAGAAAGGTTTAGACCTAGCAGAAGGTTTATTTTGCCAGGTGAAAATGGCAGTTTAAAACGTCATTATAGGCTGCAGTGACAGGCCTGAGCCAAGTTTTGAATTTGAATTTGAATAGTTATTTATAGAGCGCTACTGTCACTCCGAAAGGAGCATCCTGGCGCTGTGCGGGCGAGAGTTAGGTGGACAAGAACAGCCCCTATATGAGTGATGAGCAAAGTTCATCTGAGGATCCAAAGATCCAGGTCTTCAAGGCCTTTCTGAACTGAGTTTCTGTTTTGATCAGCCTTAAGTGCATGGGCATAAGATTCCAGGCTTTGGTTCCTAATGCAGCTATGGTTTTTCCTCCTTTGGTTTTGCACCGAAAGCAGGGGGGCTTAAGAAAGTTTGCGGATGAGGATCTAAGTGTCCTGGCAGTGGTGTAGGGGGTGAATCTGGCCGAAAGGTATATAGGTCCTAGATTCCTGGATGCTCTGAAAGTGATTAAGAGTACCTTGAATAGGATTCTTTTATGCAAGGGTAGCCAATGAAGGGTTTTTAGGGCAGCTGAGGCGGAAGACCTACGTGGTAGTTTTAGCACTAGACGTGCAGCTGCATGCTGTACCATTTGTAATCTCTTGAGTGTTTGTTTATTTGCTCCTGCAAGTAGGCTGTTGCAGTAGTCTAGGCGTGACAGGATAAGTGCCACCGCAACAGTCTTCTGCGCAGGAAGTGGGATAAAATCAAAGAATTTTTAAAGTGTTTTAATTATGTTGAAGCATGTCCCTACCACCGTCAGGGCATGTGGTCGAAAGGAGAGTGAGGTATCAAATTTCACTCCCAGGTTTTTTGCCACTTCAACCGTGTTTGGGGGTGCTGGTGCGTCTTCCGGCCACCATACACTCGGCTCAAAGGGATTGTCCTTTCCTATCAGTAGGATCTCCGTTTTATCTGTATTACATCTAAGGTGATTAAGCTTCATCCACTGGATGACCTCTGTTAGGCATAATTTAAAGTTGAGTTCTGCCTTGGTGGAAACTTTGTCCAGGGTTAAGATCAATTGTGTGTCATCAGCGTATGACGTTACCTCAATATCAAAAGAGGAAATCAAGGAGATGAGAGGGGCCATGTATATGTTAAATAACAAAGGGCTGAGGGAGGAGCCCTGTGGGAACGCCAGATGTAATGGGACGTTCGGAGGAAAGAAACGTTCCTAGGGCCACTGCTTGCCTACGGTTAGTAAGGAAGGATCTGATCCAAGCCAATGCTGTATTTGAGATGCTGCTATTCTTTAACCGTGTGAGGAGGATGTCATGTGAAATGGTGTCAAAGGCGGCTGACAGGTGGAGTAAAATCAAAACCGCCTTCCTGCCTTTATCTAAAGTGGATTTTAGGGTGTCAACTATTTCCAATAGCGCAGAGTCCATTGAGTGTTTAGGGCGGAAACCTGATTGACGGGGATGTAGGATCTTATTGGTTTCGAGAAAGTTGGATAATTCTCTGTTGACCAGTCTTTCTGTAATTTTACCCAATATGGGTAACAACGATAGTGGTCGGAGGTTTGAGAGAGTTAATGAGTCCATATTCTGTTTTTATTTTCAGGAGTTTAACTATGGCCAGTTTCCTTTCATCTGGGACTGTGCCTGTGCTTAGCGAGGAGTTGACTATCTGGTTGATCACAGGGTTGATGATGTCTATGATTTGGTGAAAAACCATAGATTGGCAGGCATCAAGAGGGGAGCCCGATTTGCAAGCAGTTTTTGCTTCACGTGTCTGCTCAAGTGACGATGTTCCAAAGGCCTGAAATGAAGGACCAATGCTTAGGGTCAGTCTCTAAGGCCAGATTCTGCGTAGGGATTACAGCAAATTCCTTTTGTGTATTATGGATTTTTTCTTCGAAAAAGCCCGCAATCTGGTCGCATAAGGTCTGTGATGGGGGGATTTCTCTACTCAGTGTTTTTGGGTCTGTAAAGGACTTAATGATCGAGAAAATGGTTTTCTGATCGTGGTGTGCCTCAAGAATTTTGTTTGAGTAGTACTCTTTTTTAGCTAATTTAATGTGTATGTGGTATTGTTTTCTGATTAGTTTAAAAGAGTTTTGATCTACTGGGCCATATGTTCTTCTCCACTTTCGTTCCAGTTGTTTACACTGGAGATGTAGTTGGGCTAGAGTGGGCGTGTACCAGGGGGCTTGGTGGGTTTTGGCTTTACGCTTCTTGTTAGATTGTTCCAGTGGAGCTAATTCATCACTTATTGATTTCATCCACTTATGGAAGAGCTGCGTATCTTCCAAAGTGTCTCCAGTTAGGGTGGGTATGGATGCATAAGCAAGGGTAGGCAACTTTGGATTGGTAACCAATTTAGCCCATTTGCGCCTAGGCTGTGGTAAGGGTATTTGCTTCGGGGGATAGTTAGCAACTGGCATCATAATACTGAGGGGGATGAGTTTGTGATCGGACCATATTTGAGAGATGGGGGGTCGACCATTAGCGAGGTGAAGTTAGAACAGACTCCATCTAGCGTGTGGCCTGCCTGGTGAGTAGGAGTTACGACCAGTTGGTGCATTCTAAGTGATTCTATGATTTCGAGAAAATTACTCACTCCTGGTTCATTTCTACATTCTAAATGGAGATTAAAGTCTCCTAAGAGAGTGAAATTAGCTTACCTGAGCATGAGGTGGCTTAGAGTGTCTCCCAGTGATTCTAAAAAATCAAAACTGGGGCCAGGAGGACGATAAATTAAGCCTCCTCTGAAGGAGAACGAGGCATTGAGTTTGAAGCAGAAGCCTAGGCTTTCCGCTCCCTTCAAGGAGTGGAGGTCAAAATTCGTACATTGTAGGGAATCTCGAAAAATGATGGCCAGCCCCCTCCTCTCGTTTCGTCTCTGTCTTTCCTACAAATAGTATAATGAGGGGGGAGTGCTTCAACAATGTCTGGGTTACACCATTCCTTAAGCCAGGATTCAGTGATGAAAAGGAAATCGAGCTGTAGGTCGATAATCAACTCTCTAATATCTTGAGAGTGTTTACAGAGTGACCGTGCATTGATCAGCCCCCCTTTAAGTGGCGAACTGCTAGATGTTAACACTTTAGTTTCCATGTATTTGGGCAGGTGTCTGTGAATATGAACCCCATTCTGCATTTACGGCATGAGAGGGTACCTTTGACTTTATCCGGTGGAAATCGGCAGCCACATTTTTTGCTGGTGTCAAAACTTCTTAATAGGCTTGGCGATAACACAATACCTGGGCATATTTGGGTAGCATGGCTGGCGCTGGTCGCGTTCCGAATGCTGACGGGTGCACATGGGCTTGCCTTTGGAGCGCCTTCGGCGCGACGGCTGAGCGCGTCCGCATCAGGGCTTTCATTTATGGGATCTGGAGAGTTATTTTGCCAGGTGAAAATGGCAGTTTAAAACGTCATTATAGGCTGCAGTGGCAGGCCTGAGCCAAGTTTTAAAGCTCTATTTTAGTGTGTAGCAAAACGAGTGTAGCGGCTCACTAATAGCATTTATTTTACAGGGCCCTAGGTACATATAGTACTATATACTAGGGACTTACAAGTAAATTAAATCTGTGAATTAGATGTAGGCCGATTTTACCATGTTTTAAGGGGACAGCACCAACACTTTAGCAGTAGTTAGCAGTGGTAAGGTCACAGAGTCCTAAATCCAACAAAAACGAATTCAGCAAAATCTGAGGGGTGAAGGCAAAATGTCTGGGGGACTACCATTCAAGGGTAACAGTTCTAATATGTGTCACCCAGAATGAAAGCAGGAAGAACTACCTACCCTCATGTCAGTTTTCATCACTAAGGTGGAAAAACCTGGAAAGGCCATCAGCATTGGAGTGGTCAGTCCCAGGATGCTGTTCCACAGTAAAGTCCTTTCCCTGTAGGGAGATGGACCACTTCAACAGTTTGGGAATCTCACCCCTCATTTGAATTTGCCACCTCAGGGGTCTGTGGTCTTTCTGAACACGGAGGTGAGTTCCAAGCAAGTAGGGTCTCATCTTCTTCAGTGCACCCTCTCTATAGCACTCCACCTCTGATTCCTGGGAGGCTACCTCTTGCTGGTGAAAAGCTACAAGTTGGTCGAGGCCCTCTTCATTTAGTGTCAAATGCTTTCTCGCACACCTCTGCCCAGAATACCTTTATGGCTGCTTCTTGGATGTCAGCTCAGTCAAGAGGGAAACAATTGACAAATATCCTGTAATATCCTGTGAGGCCTAAAAAGGCTCTAACTTCTGTCTGAGTCTTGGGGGGTTTCCCAAGCCAGAATGTCCTGAATTTTGCATTGGAGGGGCTGCACCTTGCCCTCACCGACCTGGTGACCCAAATAGACAATGGAATGCTGTCCTATATGGCACTTACTGGCTTGATAGTAAGTCCTGCTTTATGCAGGGCCTGAAGCACTGCCCAGAGGTATATCACATGCTCATCCCAGCTGGATCACAATGTTTTCTAGATAGATGGCGCTGAAGTCCTCCAACCCAGCCAAGGCCCTGTTGACCAACTTCTTGAAGGTGGCAGGGTCATTCTTTAACCCAAAGGGCACTGGAATTAGCCAACTGGCCAACTGACCTCTCCTTGGCCCCATCAGTAAAGGCTATTTACCAGTACCCAGATGTAAGGTACTCAGGAACTTGGCAGCTCCCAACCGATCCATGAGCTCATCAGCTCAGGCGATGGGGTGTGCATCAGTCTTGGTGACTGAGTTGCACCCTCTATAATCCACACAGAACTGGAGTTCTGCTGTTGCTCCTGGTGGGGTGTCCATGGGTACCAGCACCACTGGGCTAGATCAAGGAATGTTAGAGTGCTCAATCTTCCTCCTTGATGCTGTCTCTCATATTGTCAGATAGCATGTAGATCTTATTCTTCACAGGCATACCGCCCCCATTATCAATGTTATGGGTTCACCAATGTTTGAGCCAAGGGGACAGTGACAATGGGGAGGAGAACTGCTCCTAAAGCTGGTGGCAGTCTTTCTCCTGTTGAGGGGTCTGAGAAGGGGTACTCCCTCTATACTGATCCATCATGCTCTTTTGAGGAGAGGAGATCCGGGAGAGGCACGCTCTCTTCCTCCTCCCCTTCATCTGTCACTGAGAGCATAGTTACCTCAAACCACTCAAAAGGGGACTTGAGGTGGTTGACATGCTGAACCCTTAAAGGGTTTCTGGGGGTGTAGAGGTCCACCAGGTTGGTGACCTCCCCTTGTGCTCCTTGACCTCATATGGCCAGTCCATTGGTCCTGCAAGGCTGGGGCTCCACTTGCTCCATCCCCTACACTTTCTGGCCAGGCTGAAACTCAGCCAGAGTGGCCTTCTGGTCTGGCCGCTAAGTTCTCAATGGCGGTCTTCCAGAATTTCTTCATCTACGCTTAGAAGGCAAACATATAGCTGAGTACATTCTGAGGGGGTTTCTCGAGAGCTTAGTCCTGCCCCTTCTTCACAAGGCTGAGCGGCTCTCTGACAGGTTGGCTAAAACAGAAGTTTAAAGAGGAGGAGCCCCACTCCCTTCTGAGGCACCTCCCTTTAGGCAAACAGTAGACATGGCAAGAGGAAATCCCACTTCTGCCTCAGGGGCTCTAACAGGCCCATGATCATGCCCTGAAGGGTCTTTTTGAACCTCTCAACAAGCTCATTGGTTGTGAGATGATAGGATATGGAAAACTTATACGTTACTCCATACACATCCCACATGGATTTTCATGTATACTGACATGAAATTGGTACCCCGGTTAGACACCACCTCTTTGGGGAAACCCACTTGGGTGCTTTGGTGCAGTCGCTGTTCTCAGAGTGTACCAGGTGAAATTGCCCACCAAGACCAGGATAGACCTGTTGCCCAGGGCTGTTTCAGGGTCCAGGGCCCAACAATGGTGATGCCCACCCTTTCAAAAGTGTACCAACTACAGGAAGGGGTACCAGGGGAACCATATAGTTTCCCTCTGTCTTCCCATTGGTCTGACAGGTGAGACAGGACCTACAGAACACATCTGAGACCATTATCATCCAGGGCCAATAGAAGTGGGTCATCAGCCTGTCAAAGGATTTGGTCTGCCCCAGATGAACTGCCACTGAAACATCATCAGCCAATCCCAGTGGGAAGGCCCTGTAGCTCCGGGGGACAAGCAACACAAAGGCTGCCCCAGGCTCAGAACCCTAGCTCACTATGCAGGAGATAACTCTCCCAGTAGGTGGAGTGATCACCAGAAGTGTCTTCATTTGCCTGGGTTTCAGCCTAGTGCTGAATGCCCTCAAGGGTGGGGCACTCTTTCTGCGATTGTCAGAACTACGCACAGGAGGGGGGCCTTCGGCTTGTCAACCGGACATCTCAGGTGGATCTCCCAGGGCAGCAATGTCCTCATGAGGTTGGTTCTGGAGCATCACCCTCAGGCTCAGCTTACTTCTGGAACTTGGGATTCTCTGCGGTGGATATCCCACAACCCCTGCCCCTCCTCTTCTTAGCAGGTAACTGGGCTATTTTTCCAGGCTCCAGGAACGTTTGAATCTCCTCTCAGGCTGCTATGGACTTTGTGGACAGGCACACCCACTCAGGCAACCCCAACATATCCAAGTGTGACCGGAGCTCCACCTCCTTCCAGATGGTGTGCTCTATATTGTTACCCAATAAACAATCCACAAGCATTGCTGGATTCACAGCTACCTTCAAGGAATCTGAGATCCCCCATTAAAGGAAACCAGAGCCACAGGGTAGTGACTCTCAATCAGACAACAGTTACCACTTGGTGGACTAGTTTGGGAGGTACCTACTGTGAGGACACCAGATGATACCTAACAGTAGTCATACTGGCTCCTGCGTCTCTCAGAACCTCCACCCTCTGATCATTGATGGTGAACCACTGCCTATTCTTTTTAGTGTTGCTAGGCATGTGAGCCTCGGGTACCACCTCTCAGTCATCCAGGGATGCTAAGGTAACGTCTGCACTCCCTCCATTGTACTGCCTGGGACAACCTGCTCCTCGAGCACTACACTTGCCATTACAATGGTCTGCCCACCAGTGGGGGGTTACTGACTCTTTGGGCTGGTAGGGTCCCCTTTGTAGTGCCTATACCTGTAACACTGAAAGCACTTAGGGGTGAAGAGACCAGAATGTTTCTTCCCATGGAACTCTCCTGTCTGGTCCGGATTGGTCTGGGAATCATTACTCTGAGAACTGTTTTGGGGGCCTTTTGAGAACTCATATGTTTTATTCTTACTTCCCCTATTTCTACAGGTGAAGGCAAAAGGTTGGGGGTCTACCACCCAAGGGTGTCAAGTCTAGCAGATACTTATTTGGATCAGGATATAAGGTATCTTTTTAATAGTTTACTAGGAGGGAATTACCAAAAGTGAACACTGTTGGTTTGCATGACATCAAATATGTTTAATTTTGAAAATATAACAAAGGGTGCTGTCGTACGGTTCCTACTAATTAAGTAGGACTGTGCTTCTGAACAACATAAACGTCAAAATATGGGGACTGAGGCCACTCATATAATCAGAGTATGTTTGGCCCAATTCCTGACTAGCTCACAGTGTGGCATCTGGACCCCTAACCTGATGGTGTCTGCAACCTCAGGACATGACAACTCTAAAATCCCCAAGGAAACTGGCGAAAGAGATCTACTCTTTCATTATTAGTCCGGCATGCCAAAAGGGAGACACAAGAAATACACAAACTGACATTTCAAATATTTATTGAAGCAATTGTATTCTTGTGTAAAAAACGAGTTGCAATTACTAGTAGAAGGGAAAAAAGCATTGTTACTAGCATTACAAAAATGGTGGAATAGATGAATAATTCAACCATTATAACTTTGCAGTGATTGTATAAATATATATCATAATGATACTCCAACTTAACACTACCTATACTATAGAGATCATAGTGAAAAAGCGTTCTGCCAGATCGCTTGGAGCAAGCTAACTCCTTACCTGTGTGTGATGTATCAGGAAGTCAGTCTGGTGTAGAACAGGCCACCATCCTTTGCAGGATGGGGATTGGAGTCAGCAGGGCTGGATCTCAGTCACGGGTGAATGTTCTAGGATAATCCATTGAAGTGAGGAACTGGGCTCAGAGACAGTTTATACAATAAAATCCTGGTTCTTACTGACTCAGAGCTGTCTCGAAATGGACAACAAAACGCAAGGACAGTGTGCTCAGTGTTCTTGTTAATCGATCAATCAATCAAACAGTACTTGTAAAGCGCAATGTATCACCCTCGAGGGTATCCAGGCTCTGGGCTGTGGGTTTCAGTCGAAGAACCAGGCCTTGAGTTTCTTCCTGAAGTCTGCCAGCGAGGGTGATGTTTGGATGTGAAGGGCGTTCCAGAACATTGGCAGATATGTGTTGTCTGTGCGAGGGCGAGGTGGACGGAGCACAGGTTTCTGGATGGTTTGTGAAACTTCAGGCGGTGGTTCAGGTATGCTGGTCCTTGGTTGTGGAGGGCTTTTTAGGCGTGGGTCAGTAGTTTGAACTGGCATCTTTCCTGGATGGGGAGCGAGTGGAGGTCTCTCAGGTGCTGGGTGATGTGGGTTCTTTTGGCCAAGTTGAGGATCAGTCTGGCTGCTGCATTCTGAATCATGTGGAGCATTCTCAAGAGTTTACTGGTGGTGCCTGCATAGAGTGCATTACCGTAGTCCAGGCGGCTAGTGATGCAGGCCACTGTTTTCCTGGTGCTGATGAAGAGCATTTGAAGATTCTGCTGCACATGCGGAGAGTGTGGAAGCAGGCTGAGGAGACAGCATTGACCTATCGTTTCATGGAGAGTTCGCTGTCCAGGATGATGCAGAGGTTGCAGGTGTGGTTTTTCGGTGTGGGGGTGGGTCCGTGTTCCGATGGCCACCAGGTGTCATTCCGGAAGGGGTTTGGGGGTGGCGGCCGAAAATCAGCACTTCGGTTTTGTCTGTGTTGAGCTTCAGGCAGGTGTTCTTTATCCAGGTGGAGACATTTCTCATGCAGTTGTGGAAGTTGGACTTTGTCATGGTGGGGTCAGCTGAGAGCAAGAGGACAAGTTGGGTGTCGTCAGCGTAGGAAAAGATGTTGATGTTGTGGGTTCTGATGATGTTTCTCAGCAGCGTAATGTAGATGTTGAAGAGGTTCAGACTGAGGGATGAAGCTTCTGGGACGCCGCAGATGGTGCACTTGGGTTGCGAGGTGAAGGGAGGGAGACGGATTTTCTGGGTGCACCCGATGAGGAAAGAAGGGCATCATCTTCGATTTTGATCTGGCGTATTCGTTTGATGAGTGTGTGGTGGGAGATGGTGTCAAAGGCTGTGGAAAGGTCGAGAAGGATCAGGGGGGCAGATTCTCCTCTGTCGAGTAGAGTGCGGATGTCGTCTGCCACGACGATCAGGGCCATCTAGGTGCTGTGGTTGGCTCTGAATCCTGATTGGGAGGGGTCTAGTATGTTGTCTCTCTCCAGGTGTTCGGTGATTTGGAGGTTGACTGCCTTCTCTAGGACTTTGGCGGGAAACGGGAGCAGCAAAATGGAGCGGTAGTTCTGGAGATCACTAGGGTCTGCAGAGGCTTCTTGAGGAGGGGTCTGACCTCTGAGTGTTTCCAGGCATCGGGAGAGGTGGCTGAGGTGATGGAGGCAAAGAAGATGGTGATGAGCTGGTGACTGATCTTGTCGCTTCCGAGGTTGAAGAGTTGATGAGGGAATGGGTTGGAGGGTGCTCCTGAGTAGATGGAGTTCATTAAGGCAGTTGTGTTCGGTGTGCTAAGCTGTTTCCATGTGGTGAGTGGGTGGTCGCTGGAGATCTTCATGGGGTGAGAAGGCTGAGGAGGTCAGTGGGTTGGGAATCGAAGTTTCTGTATATGGTGGCTATCTTGTTGAAGTGGTCTCCTAGAGCGTCGCAGAGTTTTTGTGAGGTGGAGATCGAGTTTTCAGTGGCAGATAGGCAGGTGAACTTTCTGACGACGGTGAGAAGGTTCTTGGTCTGGTTGGCGCTGACCTCGATGCAGTTTGCCAGGGCCTCCTTTTTTGCGTCTTGAGTTGGTAGTGGTAGGTGTTGAGGGAAGACTTGAAAGTGACTCAATCACTGTCGTTTCTTCTGGTGCGGCATGTTCTTTCTAGGTGTTTGCATCTGTGTTTAATCGCGCTGAGTTCTGGGGTGTGCCAGCTGGCTTGTTTGGTAGATCTGTGCATTTTGGCTAGTTTGGTGGCGGCAACTCGGTCAGCAGCGCTGATGATCCAGGCGTTAAGGTCCTCTACTGCCTGATTCAGGTTGGCAGTGATGCCAGGTTGGGTGTTGCTGAGGGCGCCGGTCCATTGGTGCTGTGAGACTTTGGTCCAGTTGCGCAAGGGGGCGCTGTGGCAGTAAGGGGTGGTGCAGGGTAGTCCGCTGATGTTGAAGTGGATGAGGTAATTAATGATCGGACCAGGTGAGTTCCGTGGTGTGGAACAACTGACGCTGTGGCCTTGAACAAACTGTACAAGTGCCATATTAAAATGTTTATGTAGGACTGTGCTTGCAAGCAGAACACTTTCTGAGTACGGTATCATGTACGTGCAAAGCATGTAAAAAGTGACCGTATAAAAAGATGTGTATTTTAAACTTGTAAGTCAAGATCGACGCTTTTGTGCAAGGGGCCCTTTTGAACTGCATAACAGAGTGAGACTGCAGTAGGCAAGGTGGTACTTTGCATGATACCTACATTGCTGATTAGAGCAGAAGAAAATGGTCTAAGGGGTGCACTCTAAAAAAATTTTAGATGGTTAATTTCCAATAATGTGGACTTTTTCACATCGGTATTCCAGATGAAATCATAGACAACCTAAGCTTTGCAGTAGTCATCTATCTGATATCACTTGAAACCCAGTTGTCTGGAACATGAGACAACGGCTTGCAGAAGGAAAGGCATTGCAAATGAGGGACAAGAATCTGAGGAAACAACAGAAAATAGTAGCAAGGCAAAAACCAGAATGGATTGTATGGAGAAGGTGGGCACTGGGCCCTTAGAGGCCTGGATGCAAAACAGGAGGAGGGACCAGGTCAGAGACAGATGACTGATGTAGATACCTCGCACATTCTCGCTTCTTGCTGCTTAAAATTCGTTCACTGTCATTTTCTTGCACGTTTGTTTTGTTTCCCTACCATTCTCTCAGTTCCTTTCCCTTTGCTCCCATCTTCTTATCCATTTTCCTTGAACCTGTGCATTCTCTCTTTGATTACTGAGACAACTGAGAATCTGAACATGCGTCCGCTGCTGGTGCTCCCGAGTCTGGCTAGAGCACCATAAACTCTCTGGGATCATCAACTGCTCCCTCATTGGAGCATCAGGTAAGCATGTTTTGTGACTGAACGTATTAACAAATGGGCTCTAACGGTAGTGTATGAGAGCTGAATGTTTTATCCTTATCTTTCTATAAAAGGCACATATGTGAGAATCCTATCGTCCAGCCCTGGGGGAGGAGTTTACTGGATGTGCACCCAGATGAGCCCAAACCTGTTAGGCAGCTCCACCTCTCTGGGGTCAGCTCTCTGTCCCTGGGAAGAGGTCGACTGTGCAAATTTACTACCATCCTCATCTGCTTTTCATTCAGTTAGGCAAGTGGTAGATTGACCGGTAATCGGTGCCACAACTTTGTTCCCCTTACTCGGTTTGTGACTTACTTTGGTGTAAAACATCTCCATTATTGACAGCCACCCTCCTATAATTCCATATCTCATGTACTCCTTCCATTTTTAGAGGCTCTCGACATAATCCGCCTAAAAAAATGCATCTACTCTTGGTCTTGACAGGAAATAATCAGCAAGCATATTTGGTGAGGGAAACCACAGAAAATGTTAAATCTCCAGCAACTTTGGGGTATATTCACAAGAACGTGTGATAACTACCGCAAGAGTAGCGTAACGCAACTTTCAATATCGCAGCCTATCACGGGAAAATAACCCCGTGTCAACGTGGAATTCACAACAAGGCGGTAGCATGCGATAGTCACCAGATAACGTGTCAAATGACAGCGTGAAAATCAACGCCACGCCGAAAAAATGCGAAACGCAAGAAATCATGCGATGAGGCCAATCGCGGTACAGAAATCAGCGAACACCAGCCACAGGCCTGTAAATCCCACGCGTCCGGCGGGAAAAAGCACCATATAAGAAAGAAAAAAAGAAGCCCAAAAACAATTCAAACTGCGTAGCAACATGGATGCACCGGGACCGAGTGCAGAGGACAAGCCGAACGCCACAAGCCCTACGGAGGACCATCCAGGAACCCCCGCGTTCGGGGAAGGGCAAGGAGAAGAGGAAGACCGGGTACAGTCCGCAGGAAGACCAGATCATCGTCACAGGGGTGACCGAACACCATCAACAACTGTTCAGCACCTCCACTGCGGCACTGGCAACCCAAACCGAAATATGGCAGGCCATCGTCACCAACGTCAATGCAGTCGGAGTGTCCAGGAGGTCACTGGAGGAGGTCAAGAGGCGCTGGCATGATCTGAAAAGTCAGACCAAACATAAGCTCGCCGCCAACAGGGAGGCAGCAACGGCGACTGGAGGTGGGAGTCCTGCGACACAGGAGGAGCTGGATGAGCTGGAGCAAATGGTGGCCACAGTCAGCAGTGAGGAGACGGTGGCAGGATTGGGGGCCTGGACACAGCACGATACGACCTGACCCAACAGCAACAGGGTGAGTAACGACTAGGGACGGGGGGACGGAGGGAGATGGGCACAATGGCACACATGCACAATTACGCATAGCACACAGCACACCTACAATGACCGTGGAACATGTCCCTGATTGCCTTGGCACACTGCAGCACACATAGAAACGCCAAGTAGGCCTGAATCCACAATGTGCACATAGGGGCCCCCCCCTATCACCAATATCACAACTGACCCATACACAATTGCTGAATCCAGTAAAAGCAGCGGCTCTGTGACCCACACTGACTATGCAAGTAACACTGCATGTCCGATAGCATGGCAGCTGCCCCAAAAAAATGACATGGCCCACGAAGCGACATGGAGGTAGCCAAGTGCGGATCACATCCGTAAAGAAGCAGGTCACACTCCGACGTGTCCACGTGCACCCACAACCCATGCCTTACAATACACGAAGCAGACGAACAATGCGCCAGGCCACAAAAACAGTCCGCGAGCACATATGACCCAAGTCAAAAGCAAATCAGGCCCCGAAAAGCACACAATTCAAAGGCACCCCGCCTCAAAGGGAGAAGGCTACACGAAATCAGAGCTGCAGGGGCAACTCCCCCACAATGCAGCACACACACATAGCAATCGCAGAACATCAGCAATGACGGCAATGTGGTACAAAGTGCAACACCAGCACCACAGGACAGAGCTCACAACAGGTTCCGCTCGTGCGTAGTAACTGTCCACTCACATCTGGCATTGCCTGACACTGTGTGATGATAATGTACGAGTACTACCACACATCCATCATGTAGTCGAAAAACACACTGACTGCCATCAAATAGCCAGCTCCCCCCAAACAGTCACAATGTACATTGGCATGCAGTCTGAATGTAAACATCTGCAAATCATCACCATACATGTGAAACTCTGTTAACCTGCATCTCCCTTTACATTGCAGAGGGACAAACAACACCCCTGCAGAGCACACCACACATTCCACCATTGATGATGAAGAGGACAACCTGCACATATGTCAAGACACCCTCCAACGGATGCTGGACAGCCTCTGCACCCCACCCCCAGGAGCAGGCCAGGCCAGCTGCCTCGAGGTGACCCCACCAACTGCAAAGACCACACAGCAGGAAACACATACCACCACGGCTGTCTCCCAGGACCCCCCGACCAATACATGGAATTCCAACGGCGCGTGTTGGGTTGCCAGGCGGAGTTGGCTCATCAGCTGCGGGTGGGTTTCGAGCTCGTGGCAGCCAAACTCGATGCCATACGTGGGTGTCTGAGTCCCATCAGGGACCACGTACAGTCCCTATCGGACACCCCCTGTACGCACCATGCTCCGCCACAGACCTTGGCTAACCTCGCTGGTGCTATGAGTCTAATACAAGAACTGTCTGGTCAGACAGGCACGAGCCATGACAGCACAGAGTTGGCACAGATGCGGAGGGCAATAGAGACCATGGAGCTGGCTGGAAGTATGTCTGCCACAGCTGGACATCAGCGAGTAGTGGCTGGGGACAGCAACACCCTGCAGTACTCCATCTTGCCATTGCTGCCACTGAGCCGTTCCCAGATGACTGCAGCGGGAACACCAACACACACAGCTCCAACCCCTGATGTGTCCGTGGCACACTGTGATGCTGCCCCATCACCTACGCAGTCTGATGTGTCAGGGGCACACAGCGATGCAGCCATCTGATACGGGTTCTGTGTCCAGTGTGTCCGGTGTGTGTGGCGGGGTGCCACACACACCGGACACACCGGACACAGAACCCGTATCAGGGGAGTGAGAAGGGGATGGGAACTACTGTGTGAGGAAGGAGGCAGTAGCATCGATCACTGCCATATGGCCTGTCCCTGCCTGGTCATGACCTATGCATCATGCCCTGGGAAATACCTCCTACTGACCTCCAGAACACTCTGCGACATTCACCCGGACACCGACACGGACTGCCATTTCTTCACCGATGGCCAATTACACAGCAATCCTGCTGCGGACTGCACTCTCCCTCTTCCCAATCACTGTGCAATCCCCAAAGAACTCTGGTTGGCCCACCACTGGGCTTCCATGTGATGTGGCTTGGATGTGGCTTGGATGGCCAGGTACAGCTCCAGCTCCGTCAATCACCTGAATGTGAATAAAACATTCTAAATCACACAGATGTGTCATCACTATGTTCACTCACGTATGGAAGTATGGCTGGATGCAGGGATAATGATTGCACATGAAGGTACACCCTGGTAACTGACATCTATGCGCATGTCTATCCCTGAGACACATTGCCAATTGGATGACTGTGAAGGTGAGTACTAGCTGTGTCCCCATTGCACATCAACAGCAATCTCACAACACCCCAACGTAGGCACACGTCCATGTGTTGAATAGGGCCGTGTGTAGGAGTGACCAAAACGGTGGCAGGCCAGGAGTGGTGTCCCACACCACGTGTGACAGCAGAACTTCACGTCGCATTCCGACTTACACACATCTGTGTGGACACATTCTGTTGTGATGTATGACATTGCTCCACATGGTCAGAGGTTGGACACCATACACACATAGCTGAAGTCATGTAAGTGCACATGTCGTCCGGCACCTATCCATAAACAATGTCTGGCTCACAGAGGTGGAGCTTGCCAAAAGGACACACCCCCATTGCACATGCATCAGTCAGTTCCTCCCTGTGTTGGGACGATGCTCATTGTGGCACACGAGTGGACAATCTAAACAACACACCTCACAGTTAGACACCAGTGGAGTGGCATAGGCTTTATTGGCATGTGCGTGTCAGTAAGGACAAGGCAACGGCCACAACAGGCAGGGACATGCTTAAGACACTCACACGCAGCATGGGTACATGTCGAGGTTCAGATAATGTTGGGGCTGAAATGGACAACATTAATCACGGATGGCAATGCTCACAGCCCACCTTGCCTTGCTTGATGAGTCATGTGTTGTTTGGCGTCTGCACATTGCCCTGTGTGAGGGGGCACGACTCACTGCACGTGGGGTCTGCATGGTGCTCTGCCTCCGGGGTACGCCGATTGTCTGCTCTGCCGACAGTGATCAGGTGTGAGGGTCCGACAGGTTCACATGTCGTGCTACATTGCCATGTGTGTGCTCTTCCCCAGCAGTGTGTCCGAATTGGCAACGTTGCCAGACGACGCTGTGGTGCTCTGACCATGGATCTGCGTCACCTTGCACAGGTGTGTGTACACACGCGTTATTCCACGCACATGCATCCAGAGCCCGACCGAAGGCAGACGTGTCCTCTGTTGTGGTGGGAGATGTGAGCAATCCCCACGATGCAACAAGTTGTTGGGCCATGTGCTGTGGGTGGCAATCGGATGTGGCTGCAGGAACATAGTTACTCATCCATGAATGCCTGTGCAGCTTCATGTGCAATGTGTTCCAATAGTACGTCGTTGTCGTGTTCAAGGAACACCAGGGTGAACCAATCCATTAGGTGGTCCGGGCAGGTGTGCTCAGCCCACGCCGTCTCACCGATCCGCAACACAGCCCAATAGGGGAGCGCCTCGATGTGGTCACTGCACACGAGAAATTGTGCAATCTCCCATGCACAACTACCAATACATACGCAGTATGTCAAGGCATCCCATGCACGGCTGTCTCGGTTACACTCCTGTTCGTGATCCAACAGGGGGCGCAGACACAAGTCATAGTCCAATTCATCAACAGTTGTGTTGGATATGCAGACATCCATGGGACACTCGAATGTGCATGTTCGGCAGTGGAACCAGGGCTGGACGCAGGTGACGTGGGCAATGCGGAAGCTGAGCCTGTAACTGATCCGCAGCACTGCCAGTGGCAGTGTGCCCAGTAAATGCAGCATAAGTGCACGGTACTGTTCCACGTGACGGGGGTTGTGCATGTGCCCGGTATGGCCTGCCATTGCATTGGTGCATCTCGTGAACAGGCACTCTTCTGGACTGCGGCAGTTGTGTGGAGGATATGCCACAGCTCTGAGCAATGATTTGAATGTGTGTGCAACGTTGTGGGTAATGGGTTGCTGTTTCCGTGAGTGTCAAGGGCATCCCATGCGGGGGTACCACGGGCAGGGGCTTCTGTGTGTGGGCTGTGGATGAGTCGGATGGTTCATTTGCAGAATGCGTGGTGTGGGAGTCGTCCCCATCTGCCATTGCATCTCTATCAGGGTGTTCCAGGCGCGTTCTGGACCAAGGTCAGAGGTGCAGGTGTCCTCCCGCCTTCTGCATTGGAACAATGGTGCTTTCATCCCTGATGTTTGTCTGACTACTACTTGCGTTTTCGGAATGTGATGTGGCTTTGGCGCTGAGATTGGGACACGGCCTTGGGCTCATGGTGTACGGATGGCGATGCACACACACATGTTGGCATGTGGAGCCAGGTGCCCGAGCGGCCTTGCGCTGCTTGTGCTATCTCACTCCGTCTCTCTCCCTCGCTCTCTCCCTCTCTTTCCTTTGTTTGGCGCATGGCACACCTTCTTCTCTTGGATTTGGTCTTCCAGGCTGTGTGCTACGGATTGTCCAGTAAGGAGCAGCTGGGACTCATCCTAAGGGTTGTTTCTGCTTTTGTTTGTATGGTGTTTTGTGCTGGTGATTGCATTGCTGTATGACTGATTCTCCATTTTTTGGCCACGCATGTATGTTTATTTTCATGCTTGTGCGACATCAGGCAAAATGTTTGTTTTGGGATTCGTGGTGTTGGTGTGCAGTTTCTTAGTCCGGGGTTGGGGGTGGTCCCGGGGGGGGGGGGTGTTGCGGGCCTGGGTGTGGTGTCGGTGGGTGTTGTGGGCCTCTTGGGTGTCCGGGCTGCATGATGTGTGGCTCCATGGCATCTGTTGCCCTTTGGATGTGGCCCTGGGCTGTGCTCCCTTTTGTGGTGCTGGCTGCCGTCCAGGTCAGAGCAGGTGTAAATTTCCTGGTGCTAACGCGCCTTATCGCCTGTTTTGTGTTTTTATCGCCGATGTGGCTGGTCGTTGAGAATGTTGAGGTGTGATGTTGTCTCGTCTTTTGTCACGGGAACGCCTACTCTGCATCTCATTAGCGATATTTGCGGGGGTCCTCTGTGGCGATGTTTTTTGCGGCTGCTATCGCGGGTAAACTGGTGCTGTGGGCTGTTTACACCGGCTTGTGAATGGGGGGGTAAATTTATCACGACTTTGGCTGCGATAAAGTGCTGTTAATTCGGCGATGGCTCCTTGTGAATATGCCCCTTTGTGTTTCTTCTGCACAATGGTGTACGTAGTCAGTAGACTGACAGGAGTGCCTTGTGGATAAGACTCCCATAAAATAACAAACCGCCGTCAACTATCATATAAGGAATACGATGGATTAAATCACTGGACCAAAATGTATAATTATTAGACATAGATTCATATCTTCACTCTCTCCATAAATTGAACCAAATTCTCTTTACTTTCTATTTTAGCTCAGTTTTAAATTCCATTGTTGTTTCTAGAATGTATGATGTTTAAAGTTGTTGGTGAGGTTCTTTTTTAGGTCTCGCCTATGCAGCGCGCATGCGCTGCAGGAGACCTTTAGGAATCGATTCAGTTTTTGGCCCAAAAACGTGCATGCGTTGCATTGCTTTCAATGGCAACGCGTGCACGTTTGGCGATTCCCTTGCGGGAGCGAGCTTTGAAACCATCTGTTTGTAATTAACAGATGGTTCCTGCTTGCTCCCGCAAGGGAAACAGGCGCAGGCCCCCTCCTCTCTCCCCTCCCCCTGCTGCCTCCTCCTTTCCTCATCACCACAGCGTTGCATTGAAGAGACCCAGGAGAGAAGCAGCCACGTGCAGCTGATATAGACAACATAAATATCTTGAAGCCGTGAGTAAACTGCCACTTCTAATCAGCAGATGCATGCCCCAAATGAATAACTGCCCTTCTGGGACACGATTACAGCTCCCAAGGGCGGGGCTGCGTGGAAGTACTCTGTTATCACAGGCCACAGCCGTGCCCGCCCTCCCCACCGGCTCAACCCTGCAAAGGGAACTCTGCCCAAAGCAAGGGACACGCTGGAAGGCAAGGTTTGACTTTCAAAAACCCAAGGAAACGTGCTGCTCCCGCTCGTGGGACAGACGAAGACGTGCACTCGTCCTGCGAGCACTGCACGTGGCAGCACATTCAGACCACGGCGGCTGAGCCACTGACTCGAAGATGCTAACAGCTTTACTTGTTTGTTTCCTACTTCTTAGACACGCAAGAGCTCAGTCCCTCGTGGTGTGCACTTCACTGGTATAAAAAACTTCCAAGGGCCGACTTCAATATTCCATAGTCACCCCATCATGCGGGTACAGCCCAGTGGCGTGACGAAAAATGATGCTCTGCCCCTTCATAATGCTGCAGTCCCTCATACCTCACAGTATTTCATTGGCCTTCGGTTAAGGTTCGGGGTCCCCTGACGTGTTGCAACATGCCCCTCCCTTGTGTCGCAGGGGCTGCAGAACCCGTGTAAGGCCTCTGGTATCTCTGGTATCCCCATTCTCCAAGCAGCTGGCACCGCAGGCCTCCATCATAGACGTGTGTGTGCAGGTAGGGTGCATCTTACTAGGATCTTCGACATGCCGCATTGTACACCTAGGTAGCTTAACGGTGCAGGACACACATTATATTTCAGGTGTTTGTTTACTTTAAACATTAATTGAGTAATGACCAGGGGTGCACAGATAATAAATGAAATAGTGACACCACGAGAGAGAGAAAAAACGTGAGCAACTGTAGGTTTTTGTACTGTCGCTTAGTAGTAGCTGTGTTCCAGTGTGCATAGTACAATGATTTTTTTGCCTTTTTGTGTAAATGAAAATAAACTAAGCGAACTGAAAATCAGTTTGAATAACCAGTAGGTGTTTATGAGACGTGCTTAGAATACTACGTTCCTGGCATTTTTTCCCCGGAGTTTTATATAGCGAGAACTTGACCCGAAGGTATTAGAGCGCTTTACATGCGCACCGGGAAACGGCCACTACAACGCGGCCGTTTCCACGCAAACCTTAACCACGCATGCATTACAACGCATGCGTGGTTACCACAAAAGCCTTTACCACGCATACCTTTACTACGAGATACGTAGTAAAGGCATGTGTGGTAAAGGCTAAAAATAGAAAAGGGGCTTGGGGGTCTCCCCCAAAAATAAAAAAAGCGTGGGAAATAAAGGGGGCTTGGGGAGGTCTCCCCCCCCAAAAAAACGAACCTGATGTCACGTCGCGAAGTGGAGGCAATCGGCGTCGTTTGAGAGGAAACGGAAAGAAACTTCCGCTTCCTCTTTACGACGTACGACGTCACCAAGGAAGATGAAGGAGAGGAGACGACATGAAGAGGTAAGGGGAATTTTAGTTTAAAAAAAAAAATATATATAAGGATTGAGGGTTCAGGGCAGGGGTAATTATAAGAAGGATTGGGGGCTGGGGGGTCACGTAAGGGTACAGGGGAGGGGTATAACCTTTACCAAGAGTATGCCCTTACCATGCATACATTTACAACGAAAATCGTTGTAAAGGTATGCGTGGTAAAGGAATATTCGTGGTAAAGGTTATGCGTGGAAATAGCATTCCGTTGTAACACATGCGTGGTAAAGGCATGCGTTGCAACGGAATGCGTTGTAACGACATACAACCATGCGCACCAGTTACGTTACAGACGGACACATTCGTTTTTTGTTAGGCACGGGGAGATGAAGCGATTTGCCCAGAATCACAGGATGTTGAGCGTCCCTGCCGAGACTCGAACCCTTCCCCAGCGTCGAGGTTGACCGCTCTAGCCGTTAGGCCACACCCTCTCCCTTAGAATAGAATAGTGTTTACTACCACTGTTATGGCACGGGAGTGCATTCGGAATCCGAGCACATTTAACTGGCTGCAATCGTGGTGTGAACAGGATTGTGACGTCTGGTTGAGTCAAATCACAAAGTATATTTAATGTTTAATTTAATAGCAGCTTGTGTGGGTTAAGGTTAAAGTAAAAGGGGTGTGAAGTGAATGATCTCTGCAATGCGTTGTGTGTTTGGCTGGCGTGCCATGCATTTCAGCTCACAACACCGTTACTTTCTAAAGGATGGGGGCCCAGCCTTCAGGAAAAGGCCAGAGAGGGCTAGGGTCGCAAGAGGCACCGCAGGGCATGCCTCGATGAGCCTCTGTCGAAGGGGTGAAAGGGCCGTGGCTTGGGGTAGGGGGGCACTTGCCAGTACCAGAGGCCCTCAGAGATCCTGCCCCTTCCACCTTCAGACACTGGTCTCCTGCCCAGTGGTGGAAACCTCACCCCTTCACTAATTTCCTTTGGACCAGGCTTTGGTACATGGAACAGGCAGTGGTCACCTCAACACAACCACTTTTCTGGAGTAATGGTCAAGGGTAGATTAAACTAAGACTAACCAAACACTGAAAACTGAACTTTTGACATGGCCATCTCTTCCAAACTTCGTTAGCCTTATAAAGGTTGGGGTGGTGCCAGCAACACTTTGCATTAGTGCTAACTCGTGAACTAGGCTCCCAAGGTGTAGCCCTTCTCACCACGGAAAAGGTTTTCTGCACATCATTTTCTCTACATTTTTGTGCCAGAGCGGTGAGGCCTAGAAGACTGCCTGTTGCTGATGCGACCCAGAATGCACTTTGGTGACTGTATTAAACGCTATTAAGAGTATTGCCTCTGTTTAAATGGCACATCTTTTCACAAAAGAGGAGGGGAGGCTCGACTAACAGGTTCAAATATTCACTTCAAAATTCTTACATCACTACCATCAAAAAGCCTATTCACACACATGAGAGAAAAGCCACCTGCACTGCTCTGCCTGGTCAATGCTCAAACACCCCGAGGGGAATCACTAACCAATCTGGTCCCTATACATACACAATCACAGCAAAACAGACTGTCACTATTTATTACACTGGCTGGGGTACGCGGTAAAGCCAATAGGTCTGGTGGGACAGTGAGGTATGCACGTATCTTGTGTGTATATGTCTCACTGGCTGTGCAGATACATTTTGTTATTCAAATATTCGCAGGTTTTTCAAATATTGTGGCTTAGTTGGACATTTTAAGAGCAAACAAAGTTCAACATTAAGTTGAATTATGGGCTTTTGGTTTTTTTGGGGGGTGCTGTTCGGTACTGAGTACCTGCACTTCTTCAATTTGAAAGGGAGATTACCGCAATTCTCAGCACTGCTACAATACATTTAATAGGCGAGTGCCAGCACTTCTCAGGAGCAAACAGGTATTCTAAATCGGGGGTACCTGCACTTCTATAATTCCATTTAAAGCACTGGTTGAATTCACTTGCTGACTGCATGGTCCTGGCTGTGCTTGGCTACTTTTGATGGCTCTATTGCTATCTGTTCCAATTTATGCACTTGCTAGCTTGAAAACCTCCCACAATTTGGTTTCCAGAACTCTTTATAAGCTTTGAAAAATAGCAATTCCAAACACTGCCCATCCTCATGTCATGACTGAAGCATTCCATATTTAACCTAAACTAGATGTGCACACCAAGCAATGCGGTCTTTCCCGGTGTATAAGCACATCATCTGATGCACAATCTCAAAGCTGCACAAGTCCGCATAGTGGGGCAGACTGCCTTATCTGTAATGTGGCAGGAATGCAAATCCTACACACTCAAAGGCCATCCAAGGATTGGAGACAAATTCGAGCGGAGGATCCAATGTGCAGACCGACAACAGACCGCCGAGGATAGACATTGTGAAAGTAACTGCCCCCTCCCCACTTAGCATTCTGCCCCACTGCCCTCAGTTCAGTGCTTAATTAGTAAAAAATATAAGTGCCATGGCTCTCATCAGGAGGCCACTGCACCTTGTACCACACATTGCCCCTGCCAGGGTAGCCAATGATAGTAACACAAGTACTAACATTCACGCTCCTACAAGTGTGACAGTTCCGACTATTTCAGACCCCAAAGCTAGAAGAATGGCTTGGGTGGCAGGTAATATTCAATTTTAATGTATATTGAGTTAATAATTAACTGTTGTTGTGCTCATCTCTAAGTTAGCCAGACAGTGCCACCTTGTGACAGTCTGTCACAGACCCTGGTGCTGCCAATTAAGTGCAGGTGCCGAGCACCGGAAACCACTGGCTCAAATTAAGCACTGCGTCAGTTTAACCATGTAAGTGATGTGTCAGCCTTGGGTTTTACCCACGCTGTATAAAACTGCTAAATACACAAGATGACCGTCTTTCACAGTGTGCAGCACTTCAATGCCTTTCAGCGAGGTTTGTGGTGTATAAATTTCACATACATACATGGTGTAAAGCATGGTGGCTTGCGAAGGCTTTGTCTACCATTATATTAACAAGATGTAATGCACAATCTATAGCTCAAGGTTAACAACGCGAGATCTAAACATTTCCCACCACCCATCAACACAGGAAGTAACTTCAATGAATTTCCCAACATCCATCTGGACAGGAAGTGAAATTATTATTTTTTCTGCAAAAACAGTCTTTAAAAGAAGAAGCCAAGCAAGAGGACTTAAATTCCCACTAGCACATGAAATTACATCATGGCATCCTCGACTCCTCCCCCCTCCCAGGAACTATTTAAGTGACAGCTGCATCAAAGACACACAGCCCTTATGTACCTGTCCATGCCTGGACCGCACCCAGTGCCATGAATCCAGGTCTGATCACCACTCAGCGATACTCTGCAGCACTCCTTAGGTCACTAGACCCCAGACACTGTTCCCCCAACTAATGCTGCGCCATACCTCACACCAAGGTAGGAGATTTCACCTTTAGCCACTGCTGGTTCCCCAGCTGCCACTCACCCACCCCCGAACACAAATACTAACAATGCCCCCAACACCCCTTCCCAACACACACACCACACCAGCACCAACAGCGCCTACTCTCCCAGCCTACACCACACGCCATAGCAAAACCCCACGTTAACTTCCACTCGCATGCATGCTTCTCAACACACAATCACTCAGCAAACACACAACCAAAATAGAGAACCTTCTTTGCAGTAATGCACCAGACATCCTCTTCATCACAGACTTTGCTCAACCCCTCATAGGCTCCAGACATCACTACAGCAATCCCAGTGGTCGACAAGATCACTTGACAGGACCGCCTTCACAAACCAGGAAGAAGGCTCGCTACCATCTACAAGGAATCCATCAAATACACAACATCCACAGAGAATGCCACCCCTTTCATGGAGCACCTGCAATTCAAGCTGCAAAATCTCAGAATTATTCACCCTGAACGGAACCCTTGCTTACATACCACCCGGACCCCAAACCACCTTTACCAACCTCATTATCGAATTTGTGCCTCTGCGCACCATCGACTCCAGAGTCTACATTCTCCTCAGTGATCTCAACTTTCACCTGGAAGACCAAAATGACCCATGCCCCACAGCATTCCTTGTAAGTTTGAGCAACATTGGACTCGCCCAGCTCTTCACAGAACCAACATACACCACAGGACACACACTGGATGCAGTCTTCACCACAAGCAACATCCTCAAATACAATTCCACCACATAGACTGACCAGATATCATACACTTTCTAAATCAACACATCTCAAGTCAACACCTATACCAGGTTCAGTACTCCAAGCTGAAGCAAAATCACAGAAGCAGACTAAGACTGGCTCCGCGCCGTCAGCACTGATCAGCCTAGCCCTACAGACAACCTCGACAAGGACATAAATAACTGGATCAAGAACTGAGCGGAATCCCTCGCACCCATCAAACCCAACAAGCATTGGCATAGCCAATAGGTCTCGCCTTTGGGACCTTATAAGTGTTTAGCCATGCAACAGTTGATGTTGTTGCACCAAGGATATTGTGCTGCATAACTAAATACTTATAAGGTCCCAAAAGCGAGACCTATTGGCTATGCCAATGCTTGTTATTACGATGTTTAGTTTTTTTTTATTATTGTATATTGCTTTACATTGTTTATTTTAATTACTCTTGTTAGCCCCTGATTATGCTTGAAAAAAATCAGTTAAATAACACCGTTAATAATAGAAAAAAACTTTACTATCAGTAGCGACAACCGTGCAGAAAGAAGGAGAGTAAGGATTTAGCTTCAAAGTCACCAGACTTTCCAAAAGCCATGAAGGAAGGTCTGTTTTGATTCGACATCAGACAGTGAGTAATTTCTTGTAGAAAATGAGTTATTAGATTGGACAAATGTCTAGCTATGCTCTCAAAGAAACATGTCTAAGAGGTAACTGGACTGAAATGTGAATCTAGTATTCACGCCTTGATGTCAGGATAAACAGTATATGTCAGGTTGTTTAAAAACGATGTGCCAAGTATATTCGAGACACTTAAAATACAAGCAAAGCTGGAATGTTTGACGATAGATTACTTAGAACATTCATTTATTAGCAACTTCTGTTGAGATCGAATAGAAAATGCTTTTGAATTTGGCTTGCTTTACTTTTCATGAAAACAACTGAAATAATATAATATATGAAAAATGTTCAAATATAATTTTTGAAGCCAGGCAATTTTTCGAAAATATAGTATTCCAACGACTATCAGATTCGAATGTTGCAATGTTCCAGCGGCCTGTCTAAGCAATATAATGTAACTAACTCACTATCTTGGAGCCAGATTACAATTTGCACTGGTGTTGGTTCACTTTTGTACTTACATTTCTAGATAATAAAGAAATATAATAATTTTGAGAGACATTTGGATGGACCATTCGGTGACAAGTGTTGTTTTTGCCCTTTTCAGTTAATAGAAATGTTTTGCATTTGACAGGTAGTGCAAATGTCTATGCAAAATACCACTAGTGGCAGTGCAAAATAAGTAATCTGCTCCTGAGTTTAAGTTCATAGAAGCTCTACTAAATTCCCCATGTCATGGGTGAGGACACAGGTCTCTGTGTATTTTACTGTTGAGAAGAAATAGCCAGGCAATGCCGAAATCAGAGCATGTCCTGAGAGGATCAGTGTAATGATGGCTTTTCGGCTGTACCCCCTCGAGCGCCTTAAGACACTTATGGGTGAGTAGCTGCGCTATATAAACCCCTGATTGATTGATTGAGGGATAGTTCGAGACTCGAGCTGCCCATAGATTTCTGTACAATTATGGAATGATCAGAAGTGTGTTTGTGGTGGTATAAAGAATATCAGAGAAGCCCTGTTACCATCCTTCGATGAGCACTCCAAGGGGCATACTATCAACAAATGGCGATATTTATCGCTAACTCCGCTTAGCGTCATTTTCCTTATCGCCGCAGAACGCCGGAATCTAACGCCGCTAACAGGCGATAGCTACCTTTTCCGGCGGAAATGGACGGCGATAGATTTAGCGTGCCGGCGATAAAAAAACGCACGCTAACGTGAAAAAAGTGGCGATGGGCCAATCAGCGACAAAATCCTATCGCTAATTAGCACCAGGCCTGCATTTTACGCGTTCAGCGGGAAAATGCACTATAAAAGTCCCGCCAAGCTGAAAAAAAAAATAAAAGGACTATACCAGAGGAGCAATGGAAGAAGCTGGGACCAGTGCAGATGCCACAAACATGCCCACAAATACCCAGGAGGACCAGACAAAGACCCATGTGAAGGCCAAGAGGAAGAGGAATCCTAAGTTCAGCCTGCAGGAAGACCAGGTCCTGATTGCGGAGGTGACTGAACACCAACAAGAACTGTTTGTCACCTCCACAGTGACATTGGCAAGAAAAAAAGAAATATGGGAGGACATTGTGTCCAAGGTGAATGCCGGAGGAGGACAGTGGACGACTGCAAGAAGCGCTGGTATGATACCAAGCGCAAAACCAAGGAGAAACTAGCAGCCAACGTGAGAGCAGCGAGGCAGACTGGAGGTGGGAGTCCAGCGCCACAGGAGGAGCTGGATGAGTTGGAGGAGCAGGTGTCCCGAGTCATCAGTGAGGAGATGGTGGTTGGAGTTGCGGGCCAGGATAGTGCTGAATGTGAACAGACACAACAACACCAAGGTGAGCATCAACCAGGGACGGGGGGAAGAGGGTGGATGGGCCCAGTGGCACTCATGTACAATTAAATTAATTGAAGTGCATACCCACATGTACTGTGGATCATGTCCCGGATACCCCTGTCCATGGTGGCATGGGGACATATCACCCTTCTCAAACAACACATTGCACAACACACATTGGCCGGCATACAGACTTTCAAATGTGCACAGAAAAGGAAGCCCACAATAGTTCTAGGTCAACGTCAGACCACTCCATAAGTGCCCCCTCAAATGACAAAGTGGCACAACAACTTGACATGCGGCAGGGTGGCAAAATGGCCCCCTTGCCACATCACCACACACATACAAATTGCCTGCACAAGGACACATCCAAAAACAGAACCAAATATGTAACAGCCCAACACACGACAAAGGCGCAACCCTCAACCTAGTAATTTCTAAAGTGGACTCCACACAGCTCGACTCGATCCTCCCCTGCGATTGGTCTGACCATCACGTCATTACATTCCAAGTCATGGAATCGGTTAAACGACTTCCAACACAACCCCTGAGAACAAAGATCTGGAAGAGAAACCTGAAAAACGTTGGCTCCGACCTTCTAGCATCCTCTAATTCAAACTTACTATGTTCCCCGGAAGACCTAGCTGATGTCCAAGGGCTGACCAATCATTACTTTAACTCCATGAACAACCTACTAGACAAAATAGCCCCTCTTCAACTGAAAAGAACTACCACAAAAGACTCAAAACCTTGGTATGACGGTAGGCTAAATGAAGACAGACGCTCACTTAGAATAATTGAACGACGTTGGAGATCCGCACCCTCAGCTGACCACCTCAAGCTACTAAGAACCACCAGAAACTCCTACTTTAGAAAGATAAGAAAATCTAAAACCGACTTCTTCAGGATCCAACTAGACCAAGCCAAGAACCGTCCCAAAAAGCTATTCGATCTTATCAAAGCTCAAACCAAGAGCGCACCCATTCTCCCCAAGGCTATCCCTGACACTCTACCCAATTGTGATGAATTCGCCTCCTTCTTCACTTCAAAAACAGAATCCATAAAAACAGACCTACTCAAGGACCTCTTATCCCTCTCGGACATGCAAAAGAACTCATCACTGCCCCCTGCAGGTGCCCAAGCTTACTACTCTACAAAATTCAACCTCAAAAACAACGCAACTTGGTCCTACTTCAACACTTACAGTGAAGACACCATACTAAAGACGCTAACCGCCCTGAAACCTTCCAACCACTTCACAGACCCGCTTCCTGCCAACTACTTAAAAGACTTCATTCCCCTGTTACTACCTCTCTGGACCAAGATCATAAATACCTCCCTCCTTCAAGGATCCATTCCAGACATCCTGAAAACAGGTCAGGTATCCCCTATCCTAAAGAAACCAACAGCTGACCATTCGGGGCTAAATAACTATCGTCCGATATCCAACATACCTATGCTAGCCAAACTCTTGGAAAAATGTGTTAACATGCAGCTGAACAGACACATCGAACAATTCAACCTGCTTAACCAATTTCAATCAGGCTTCCGAGCAGGTCACAGTACCGAATCAGCCATGACACACATAATTGACGACGCTCTAACAATCCTGGACCAAAACGAAGCCTGTTTACTAATCTTACTCGACCTGTCATCAGCATTTGACACCGTCAAACATGGCAACTTGCTAGAGCTCCTGAAACACAGAATGGGATTGTCTGGAGCTGTATTTAACTGGTTCGCCTCTTTCCTCCAAAATAGATCTCAAAGATTCAAGGTCAATCAATCCCTGTCCAACCCCATGCCAGTCAAGTTAGGAGTTCCGCAAGGCTCCTCCCTCTCACCCACTCTTTTCAACCTTTTTATGGAACCACTCACCGAAGTTCTCAGTCTCTCCAAGATTCACTCCCATATGTATGCAGACGACACCCAAATCTACATCAAGATCCACTCACTTGAAGCCATCAAATCGCTCAACACAACTCTACAAAAAACCCAAACATGGCTGGCCGAAAACCATTTGAAACTAAACTCCCTCAAAACGGAGTTCCTCTTAATCGCTCCCCCTAACAAAGCATCCACTATCCTGGACTAGATGAAGCACTTAACAGCTCTCAAAGGACAACCTCTCATTGTCGAATCAGCGAAATCGCTAGGTGTGACTCTGGACAGTAACCTAAAGATGCAAAAGCATATCAGCGCTTCCACAAAAGGAGCTAACTTCCACATGAAGACCCTGCGAAAACTGAAACCCTTCCTGCCAGCTTACGATTTCAAACAAGCAGTTCAAGCCCTAGTAATCCCAAGAGTGGAATATGGGGCTGTAACCTTATGCGGCCTCCCAAGGTCGTCGACATCCTCGCTAAGAGCCGCTATCAACTCAGCGGCGAGACTCATCACGGGCTCAAAGAGAACCTCTCACATCTCTCCAGACCTTAGAGCTCTCAACTGGCTACCGTTTGAAGCTAGAATTCATCTGAAAATCACTTGTATGATGCACAAGGCCCTACACCACAATTCTCCGCACTACCTAGCTCAGAAACTGGTGCTCTCTGCGGGCAATAGAGCCTCCAGGAGTGCCAAGACTCTTCTACTGAAACCACAACGATTTGCCAAGAAAAAAACCTATAACCGATCCTTCTCTGGTATGGCTCCCAGGATCTGGAATGCTTTGCCCACTGAAACAAGACTGAACCCTTCCACCGCCTCCTTCAAAAAAGAAGTGAAAGCGATTCTCATGGCTAAATTCACGTGAATTTACTAACTTATTACTGTATTTTAATTACTAGTTCTGTTTTTGAGCTCCATATTTTAATCGCTAGTTTTTTACCTTTCTGAGTATCGTATATCTGAATCACTTATAACTGTGTTTGCTATGTCTACTCTTGTTCCCTACATCTGACATGTAAAGCGCTCTGATACCCACAAGGGTCTTGTTCGCGCTATATAAAACCTTCAAAATAAAAATCTCCCTCTAACGCCAAAATGCGTGTGCACTGTGAATGTGACTGGTCATGTGCATGATAAGGCATGCCACCACCAATTTCAGCACACCTGTAGCATTCTGCACATGTGTATGAGTGGTGCGCAGGAATGTGCATGTGCAGAATGCTGCAGGTGGGCTGACATTGGTGGTGGCATGCCTTATTGTGCACATGACCAGTCACATGCACAGTGCATCCGCATTTTGGCCTCAGAGTGAGACGTGTCCATGTACAGGCAATTTGTATGTGCGTGGTGATGTGGCAAGGGGAAAATCTGACATCACCTGCATTACATGCAATGTGCCCCCTTGCCTGTTCATGAGATGCAGTCTGGTGTACACCAAGTGGGGAAACATCTAGTGAGTCTGCATACCACACACACATGCAATGTCACAACGAATTGACCATGTAGGTTGCTGGATAAAGGTTCACCTCCAAAAATGCACACAAACAGCACACTTCACTCAAAGGGCGATGGAATACAATGAGCAGGGGGACGTGCCAACAACCACAAAGTACGTGAACAATGCAGAACAGGAATGTATCACACCAATATGTACTTTATGCCTTGTCTGTGTGACATACTCGCTGAACCACAATGTGCCTGTAAAGCTGTCTCACTGCCAAAGTATGACAACAAGCAAGGATAGCTAATTTGAAACAAATCACGTCAACCTGCGAAATGCCACCCTCAACCCCTATGTAAAATTGCACTCCTACCCCCACAAGTGTACACATCTGCCACACAGAATACAGCATTCCACATCAGTCCTGATGTGAGTTGCACTTCACACCATCATGTGTTTAACGGTTTTGTAAGTCAACTGTGTCAGTGAACAAATATGCAGTCAGGTAGTCATCACCCACATGCCAAGCCAGGCATTGAATAACAGAACCAGGACAGCAGGTATCATCCATGGCAGCAGCTGCGTGTCACATACACAAACACACATCACCCGCACATTTGCATCTCTTGTGAGGGTGGCGTTGACCAGGCCTGAGCACCATAAATAGGCATCATGAAATGCACATACATCAGAAAACTGACCACTTACACACCACACGTGGGGTCAACCTTGAGGGTAATGGGTATTGACACTATGGGGCATATTACCAAGCCCCTATCGCCACCACAACGTCACTCATTTTTGATGTTGGGGTGACGATAGGGTCAGCGCACCATTATCAAGGCAGCGTTAAGTCACTCAATGTGGCTTAAAGCCACGTTAAGTGGCTTTACGCTGCCTTGAGAATAGGGCCCCTTTCACGCTAAACTTTGTGTGAAAGGGGGCGTGCAGTGGGTGTTGTGGTGGGCGTCCCACCACAACACCCATTGAAGTCGACGCTGCCATCCATTATCAAGTTAGGCGAGAATAGGTGGCAGTGCTGATCTGAACACCAGAGAAATCCTGGGCCTAAGGTTGCAAAACTAGGAGAAATGCATTAAATCTCCTTGTTTTTGCTTGTTTCATGTGTGCTGCCTTGTGCAGCCCACATGTGAAAAGCCAAATTCCATGGTATGTTCATGTACAGGAAGGTGTCCCTTCCTGTACATGAGCAAACTGTACTTCTAAATGTCATTTCATAACTTCCATGTGTGCTGCACGAAGCAGCACACATGAAAGTTAGAAAATGCCGTCTTAGCTTTGTCCATGTGCAGGAAGCAACTACTTCCTACACATGAACAAACCTCTCTGCTCGCAGACACCCTTGCATTATGGTGCAAGGGAGCCTGCGCTGGCGCTAAGCAGTGTAATTTACTTCCATTGCAGGGGGAAACGCCAGGCTGCACCATATCCTTGATAACATGTTTGAGCCTGGCGTTACCAAAGTGGAGGTGAGAGCTGTGAAGACAAGATGGCTGACGCCTCTCCCTGCCACTTCCTTGGTAACATGCCCCTGTCTGTTCAGACCGCAACAACAATCGAAACTCATGCCGAACCATACTCACAACGGGTCAGCCAAACGGAGGGCACTCAGCAATGCATGCAATAAAAAACATGAAGGACGACACGCACACCAGACAAATCACAATAGACAAAGCAAAATGGATGTCCATGTGTACTACATAGTGCACCACATGTTGAAACAGCAAGTAAGCTCACATTGCTAATGTGCCTAAAGGGTGCCCTACTCACACATAACCATACTTGCACAAAACACATGCACATGTGCAGTACCCTGCAATGCTGCGTGTCCGTGAGCCACATTGACAAGGCTAGTGACAGTGCATGATGAATAGCATGCCTGCAGGCCCAACCTATTAACATGGTTCAGGCCACCTCACTGAGGTGGCTGAATGTGGACATCCTTAAACAAGCAAGTCACACTCTGACACATCCTCGTGTACATACAACCCCTGACGTAAACAAGACATTTGAAGTCAAACAATGCACAACTCTCACAACTCTGACCAAGACCCATATTCCACCCAGTTTGCCTCAGCACAGCATTGTAAATGCACAGAACTCAAAGGCTCACTACCTGAAAGGTATAATGGGCAGCTAAACCAAAGCTGCAGGTGCCACCAGCACACAATGCAGTGCACACACAGACAAATCTGAGCCCATCAACATTGACTACTATGTGGGCCAAATTGCATTACTCACACAAATGAACAGAGGACACAACTTGTGACGCTTGTGTGTAGATATTGTACAATAACATTTGTCATAGCTGGAAACTGTGAGATGACAATGTACAACTACAACATCACATCCGCAATTTCCTCAAAATCATCACTATCCTGCAACAAATAGGCATCTCCTCAAAAACAGTATGAATGGACACTGTCCTGCTGTCTGCTTGTAAACACATCCAATGCATGATTGTACATGACAAACACTGTTAAACTGTATCTCCCCTATCACATTGCAGAGGGAGAGACATCACCTCCTGGACAGCAGACTGGCCCAACCTTCACTGATGACGAGGATGAATACCCCACCATCGATCAGGAAGCACTGCAACATCTGCTAGACTCCTTCAGCACCCCACCTCCAGGAGCAGGACAACCCAGCAGCATAGCGGCAACTTCACCCCCTGCACAAACCAACCAGCAGCAAACACCTCCCACCACAGCTGCCTCCCCGGACCTCAAGGACCCACACCTGGCCTTCCAACGCCGTGTGCTAGAGGTCCAGCGGGAGATGGCGGAACAGGTGCAGGTGGGGTTCGAGCGCCTGGCAGACAAACTTGAGGCCATATGTGGGTGTCTGAGTCCCATCCGGGACCACATGCAGAAGATCACGGACAACCACAGCCCGCTCGATGCCCTCCAACGGTCCATGGCTGACATTGCTGGAGTCATGATTCTGAGACAACCACAACTGTCTGCTCAGAGTGGCTCCAGCAATGTCAGCCAGGATTTGGCCAACATCTGTCGGATAATGGAGAGCATGGAGCGGATGCAGGCACAAGATATGGCTGCCAGGGCTGCACACTAGTGCGAGGTTGTTGGGATCTATCATGCCCTGCACCTGCTCATCACTTCATTGCTGCCACAAGGTCTGGCGCAGATGAATGCTGCTGCTGCCTCCACATCCTCAGCTCGGCCACCTGATGTGTCAGTGCCTCAGAGTGCTGCACCCACCATACCACCACCCACATGTGAAGCACATGACACATCAGAGGATGAAGAGGAGGGTGAAAGTGCATTTGAGCTAAGGAGGAAGCGGTAGCATCCATCTGCGCCAAAAGGCCAATTTCCTCCTTGGTGCCGGACTTAGTATCATGCCACGGAAAATCTTCTTGCAGTGTCTTCCACTGTTATGTGCTGGATTGAAGCCCTAACATAGGTGCGCCGTTTCAGAGGCACAAATCCTTCGTGCCACAGAGACAGGCAGGCCCTTTCACCTACATTAGCCCTCCCTTCACAATTAACGAGCAACAGAGGCTGTCCCTTATCTGACGTGTGCTCTGGGTGCAGAAGACGGTCCATCCTAAATACGTCATATCCATGTCCAACAGTGACTAACCTACGTCACAACGAGTTCTTAGAAACAGACCCTTAAGCTCTTAGGATTTTCCCTAGCACAAAATTATTGATTTCTCCAAGAACTCATTAAATATGCATGAACCACTATTTCCTAAGGGTTCATTCCTGACGTCTTCCTCTGACCGACTGTACGTCAATACTAACATTCCAAGGCACCTATCAGGTATAAATATACCTCCCTTTGCCCAAGCAAACCAGAGGGGACCGAGACTTCCATGCCGACACTCTGACCTGAGACGCTGCAACCTGCGTCATGCCACAGCTCCAGCTGGCAGAGGTCCATCCACCCATCCTGGGGTGTCCAGCTCAACATCAGGATGAAGTCCCACTAAAGTAATGGGGTTAGAACTAAATCCTAGGGGGATTCTTGGCTCTCTAAGACCTACACACATGCTAGGTACACTTAGGTACATCTAGTTAGGCATCATAGGGGTATAGGCTTTATCTTAATGCATTCTGCATTTCATGTATGTGTTCATTACTATTGCACAATGGTAAAACTGTACCATGCATTTTTATTTAACTGCACTGCTGGCCATATTTCTCTGCTACTGTCCAACAGTTGTCGCAGCACATATAACCAGTACTAGAATAACAACTGTGCAATACATTTTATTGTAAACACACCCGACTGTTTCTTCTATGTACTTCTCTGAGATGAGTGACTGAATGAAAAGTAGTATATTGTTTCCACGATCCTGAGGGATCAGGGTTTTATGTTATGTGGTTGCCAGAAGCTATTCCCTTCTTGTTGTCAAGAAGTTTCTAGTGGCCTCTGAGCTAGCTGGTACACAGTAATTAAGTTTAATATACGCGATAGGGGCATACCGACCTCAGTCCTATGCCAAGCCTATAGTATATGTTATTCCAATGCGCAGAACCTATCAGGGAAATAGGAGCTACACTACATGGGGCCCAAACGTGAATTTGGCACTTATTTAACAGTAGAATCTGAGCAGTTCAGTCATGCTTATTCTCAGAGACCCCTACTCACAAAACGCCAGAGACGTCTGGAGTGGGTAGGCACAAAATTCCGCCACAGCTGAGTAGGCGTTCTTCCTATGTATTGGCTGTTGGTTAATCAAGCTTGAAGGAAAAAGTTCCCGAACAATTGTGCCTTTTAAAACCTTATCTTAAAACAATTTTTTAGGACATTTTGTTTTCACAACACAATGTCTGTCGAGGCAGCTGCTCCTGTCACTGGGACACAGGTCTCAAACGATGAAGAGGAAGCAAATGCAATACATTTTGCATCCAAAATCAGGCATACACTCACACAAAAACCCCTCAGACATGGTTTAACAGACCGAGAGGGTACAGTGATATTAATAGAGGCACACGAAGATTATCAAACAGATGTGTTCTATTCTTGGGTTACATTCCCAGCAGTGAATGCAACAACTGAGACTTTTCATTCTTACATACATGAAAAAGTCCCAGCGGTCTACACTCCGTTCGAGGAGATTAAGATTCCGCTCACTGACCAGGACCACAATTTCTGGTTTAATGGCGCCCTACAACAAATAAATAAAACCAGGCTCGGTCCACTAGGTAGACCAGGAGCTACATGGCCGACATTAGCCGGCTACACACCACATCCTGACATTGACATAATGCCACAAGATGCACTGCTCTTACAACACAAAGAGTTGGTAAAACTCTTACAGAGCCATGATGCAACTCGTCATGAGGACACTTGGGGGCCGATTCCGATCTTGGCCGGATCCGATTCGGAGCCCTATTTCCCGACCGAGTCGTACGTGCGTCCGGGCGAGCGAGTACGATGCGTGCGCTCGCGAAATCTCCGACCGACTCGTTCGCAGGACCCGACCGCTCCGACCGACTCGCATGGGGACGATGCGCACCTCGCAATGGAGACGTTCCCCGGCCGGGTAAGTACGATGCGCACCTCGACCGCTCCGACCGACTCGCGCAGTCCGGCTCCAAGGAGCTGTCGGAGCCGCACTTTGGGGGTCCGTGTCGGACCCCCTGGAAGCGTAGGCGTGCGAGTCGCACACAGGGGGACCCATGGGTCCCCCTACGCGTGCATGTACGGTGCAACCCGCATCGACGCGAACACGCTGTAGGGGCGCCCTTGTTCGCGTCGTGCCCATTGAGTCAATGGGAGCCCGTGTACGCGTCGTACGACTGGCTCCCATTGACTTCAATGGGAGTCCGACCGAATCGAGTCCGATAGCATACGTGCGCATCGTACTCGTTCGGTCGGACTGCTAGGGTCCGATTCGGTCGGAAATCTCTCCGGGTCCGGCTCGGTCGGGGAGATTTCCGGCCTGAATCGGAATCGGCCCCATGGTGTCCAACCCACAGTAGCTACAAATAACACAGCTCCAACACAGAGCACCGCTACTAAAATCACTCCACAAAACTTACACACAGTAATGGGTAAACTGCCCACGGAACGTGAACAGATTCCTTTCTGGGTAGCTCAGAAAATTATCCAGTTAGAAGCAGTATTTCCAAATACCACACCATTTGAAAGCATATAATGCTAACACTCTGCTTGCCCATGGGGATCACACCACAGTTAGAGGACTGCACCACTTGGGGTACAGTCTTTGCTGCCATATATACCAGGAATCATGGTATTCCTTCCTTAGCGGTAATTCCAGATGTCTTACGACAGATACAGAATAAGTATGGAGCTGAACCATCTCTGACCTTAGGTATGAAATTACTAGGTAACTACGACCAGGTATCAATAATAATACTAGCTAACATTAAAGGGGAAGCAGCTTCAGTGGCGATCCGCCAACACCTAAGAGAGGTCAGTCTTATAGACCAACCACAAGAACTTCCCAAAATAATTGAAACTGCATATGCAGAACTGGGAAGGGACAGTTTGGGTGGGAAAGCTTTTAAAACCACAGCTAATGGGCAGTCCTGAGAAGGACAATTCTAAGCAGACACCTACTTCTTCTAAAAAGAAGTGGGATAATAATAAAAAACTAAATTTTTCAGAAAAGATTCTCAGTCCCGAGGTAGGTCTCCTCAACAGGAGCCCTCTGCAAAGAGGTATAACCTTAGGAATAGGGATAATATTAGGAAACCTGACAGTTATCAGGATACTAATACACATTACTCTCGACAAACAACACAGGGAGAGAAGGAAAGTCAACACACAAAGAAGAGCGCAAGCAGTCCAGGGACAAGCACGCTCAGGACTCTTCTAAAACAGAAGACAAGCCACAATCCAAACCTCAATTTAGAAAGTTGCAGGTCTCAAAGTTAGACATGCACAGAATCCTAAGTACTCAACTTCTGAACGGGGAATGGGCTCAGACAATGCTAGACAGCGCGGCAGAAGTAACAATAGCTCGCCAGAACCTGAAGGAATTTCTGGACAGCAAAATTGAATGATTACATCACGGTGGAAACACCAGACAAAAGGGTGAACGTCCCACACAAGTTATATGAAATAACACTCCGCATGGAGGAGGACAAACACAGGAAAGTAAAAGGTCTCTTTGCGAAGAACCTATTGTCTGGTTTTGACATACTGTTAGTAGAACTAGATTAGCCGCCAGCATTCGTCAGGGAGCGCCCAAAGGGAGAAAGTATATTTTTCCTGCATTTTCCAACCATGTTCCCGTTCACCTTAAACATACATATGCCTCTAGATCAGTATGAATTTTTAAAATTTACACTGATGGGTCTGCCCCACTGGCCGCCTTTGTTAAAGAACAGATGCTGGATGGCAAGTTCCGTCCTCATTGCACCAAAAAACTACCTCTAGGTAATAGCATGGCTCGGTTGGCAGCTTTAAAAGCCCTGATACTTGCACTTGTAAACACGGATCGAGAATCCCCACACTCATTGCGTGCAATTCCTTTTACTGTGTGCAATCATGTAATAAATATTTACACCATTGGGAACAAAATGGGTTTAAAGATGAAAAAGGTGGCATAATTAAACACAAAAATTATGGGAACAGGTAGTGGAGTTGAAAAAAACGACCTACCAAACAAAAACTCACGTGATTAACACACTGAGTCATCAACGTGATGGCGTGCACGTTGCAGGGAATTCATTGGCTGTAGAAGCCACACAGAGGGCTGTTCACACAGCTTCCGTAGCTGCGCACACTCGTTCAACAACGAGAATAGACGGTTAGAATATGGTGGCTGTAATTGCTTCACGCAAAGGCAGCACAGCAGTGCGTAAGAAATTTCCACTCATATACTCCTACAAGTTAGGTGCAAACAACATTCCATATGCTCAGATTCCTGGAGTGGGGGATAGAGTGTTTCCAAATATGGATAGTAGGCAGGAATTAATCATTTAAAGCACACAAGGGCTTGGGCTCCGCGCATTCAGGGGTAATAGCTACTATTTCTTCATTGCAACAGTGCTATTGGTGGCCAGGGTTCAGAAGTCAGACTATTGACTTTGTCTTGAACTGCAACATCTGTAAACAGATGCCAGGCTCCACCATCACAAGACCCGCGCAGGTCTCATTGCTAGACAGCATCAGACTGTCCACTTGATCGTGTCGTGTAACAGGACCACTGTGGCCCCTCAAATTTTGAGGTGGCTTAAAAATATATATTGGTGGCAGTGGATCCGTGCTCAAGTTTCCTATAGGTATGGCTTTAGCGCTCGGCTGACGCTCAAAACTGTTATAGAAAGATTTGCGAGTCCATAACAGGAGATACGCAATCAACGTTACACCCTGACTGTGGCTCCATGCTTAGCTCTCGGGCTGACAAAGAGGCCATGGAAGGGATGGGCGTAGCATTGCGGTACTCCTCTCCAACGCCATCCTGAGGGAATTTAGGTAGAGGAGAGGAAGGACTGGGGCATAGAGCAATCCTTAACAGCTAGGGTATTAGGCAGGGCGTTAGTGAGGTCAAACACTTATATGGATTCAGGGGGCAATACACACCCAGCCAAGTAGCTCTCTAGGAGGTCTGACTCCATTTACGAATGTGGGAACCTGATCATAAATGTGAAGGCACAGTGGCGGATGAAAACCATTCTGTATCTATGATCGTTTGGCTGTTTTACAGGAACTAAAGGCAACAAAGAAACAAACAAAGATTCTGTCAAAGTGAAACTGGCCGCCACTGGAAAGTCGAGGTAATCACGGCAAGACCTGTCTGAATCCCAAAAGTCGGGGATCTGGGCAGAGAGAGATAAAGATCGCGGACACAAAGGAATTTGGCCCCTCATACAGGAAAACCTGTGCCATTCCTTGAAGTGAAAGGAACAAGAGCTGTACTTTTGCCGCATCTTGC
Source organism: Calotriton arnoldi (assembly GCA_963921515.1). Lineage (NCBI taxonomy): Eukaryota > Metazoa > Chordata > Amphibia > Caudata > Salamandridae > Calotriton > Calotriton arnoldi. Next base: position 116,425 of record CAWUFW010009792.1, read on the forward strand.
CGTGAAAAAGGAAAACAGATTCATTTCAAATGAAAGAATCAAACAACACTACGTGGCCAATACTGAGCAGTAGGCCTCGTGAACTCCACAGTAGTAGACGTCCCTCTCACTACTATTCAAGAAATTCAAACTGAAAAGCTCATCACGTTTGAGAAATCAAATCCATGGAGTGGGGGACTATGCAACAATGCAATGGAACTAGTTCTCCTTGAACCAACCTTTCAAGTTCAAAATAAAAGTCAAGACAACACTCAAGTTGCAATTTGGCCAAAAACAAATGTGTACACCAATGTTTTTTCAACAAAAACATCAAATAATAAAAGCTTCAACGTTTTTTCAACAAAAACATCAAATAATAAAAGCTTCAACGTTTTTTCACAAAAGCATCAAATAATAAATGCATCAACGTTTTTTCAACAAAAGCAACAACTAATAAATGCTTCAATGTTTTTCAATGAAAACATAAAATATTAACTTCAACATCTGAACGTTTTTCAGCAAAGACATGAACTATTAACTTCAACATTTCAACGTTTTTCAACAAAAACAGGAGAAATAACTTCAACTAAACACAATGCAATTTCAACAATTGATCATACAGCTACTGGCTATTCCATTAACTGTGATACGTTTTCCATGGCTCCACGTGAACAGGAAGCGAAGCCAGCCAAAAACAAACAACGAACATGCAAGTACAAACTTTTGAACCTTTTCTTTTTCCAAAAAGATACAGGCCTGGCTTCACCATGGGTAGAACTATGGAGTATTTCTGGGTTCATCTTTTTCTGTTCTAGCTTTGCCTAGAGCTAGCTTTTAGTATGACTCTTAGAGGACACTTTCTACAACACAGGATCAACATAAAACTGAAGCCACGTCCATTTTCAATTCAAATGCAAAGAGACTTATAAATGTATTCGGCCTGAACAAGCCTTTGTATTCTAAATGATGTATTTAATCATCCCGTTTTTAATTCTGGTTAATGTATTTTGAACTTTCATTCATTTTATCATTCATTCAGTGATGTCATTACCTGCAGTACATTTTTCTGAAAATTGGGTTACTGATACAGTGAATAATATGCTGTCTGTTTTAGGAATAATTGCTACATTTTCAGATCATGAAATGTTAGAGATGTATTCTGATTGTGACGCTTTAAACCTGTTACCTTCATTAAGGTTATCAACTCCTACACAATTGTAATGCATCTAGAAATGTGGTTGTTTAAACACCTGTAGGAACGTTGCCAAACACCACCAAACACCATCGCACAGGGGTGGAATAGTTGACATACATCAGCAGGGACAACATTAGATGCCATTTACAAAACAACAGGACAGACCCAATTAGGAAAGTATGGATGGTTTGGCCTTTTGACACAAATACCTGTCACAAAAATGATTCCTGAACATCACCAAGGGACTCAGTATACATAGGCCAGACCTACGTTATGTACAGATAACATCCAGAGGTAGTGAAATCCTACAGTGTAGGGAAGTTGTGCCTTTTTTTGGCTAGCAGCCCCAACACTGACAGTAGTGAAACGGAGGTTTCCTTTGTAAAATTCAATGCTTTAAGCAATCTGAAAACCATGCTTGTGCAGCACTTTTATTTTTCATTTCACATCAGCTAAAGAAATATTTTTCTTTTTTTGCAAAATAGCACTCTTAAATACAGACTGCCCCTCTTTCCTTTTTGATAAATGTTATCTTTCACATACAAGCAGTGTGACACACCTTGGAATACCTCACGAACAGGAACTATGATTCTCATGGTTTCTAATATTTAAAAGACCAGTCTGAGAAGACTGCAATTGCCACATACCTGTTCTCTGATGCCTGTTTTTTGCAGTGAAGAATGTGTGGTCATCATCTGTCTGACACTTCCAAAGGAAACACCAGCGGCATTTACCACCAGGCTGGAACTGCTGAAGTCCCATGCTTGGCTGTGTCCCAAGCGTATTCCCATCAAACCAAAGCATTCCTTGCAAATCCAGTGGGTGCCTTTTTGCTTCCTTTAGCTAGCACCAAGGTATCGATTACAGCACCGGCTGCCTCAGAACCAGGAACTGGCTGCACTATTCTGTGCTCCTACAACGATTCTGCGAGGTATTACAAAGGTCCGTCCCCTGCAGTAACTAGCAACAGAAATGTTGTGTCTCTCAGCCACTTGTTATCTCTATTTTGCTAAAACATGTCCTGAACCACATTTTTTCTCTTATTGTTTCAACTCTCACCGAGTGCTTGGAGCTTTCCCTCTAAATTGACCTTTTTTTCTAAAAGAAAGCATGGTCTTCTGAACAGCTTGTAAGAGTTTTCAATTTTATAAACAGGAACTTTTATAAGTAACTACTGACTCTAAGAGAGTATTTTTTAATTGACACTATAGATTTTTCCTGTCTCCACAGAGTCTATAGTAATTTTACATATTTTAACAGCTGCTATTTTTTCAGCTCATGAACCACTCTCATGCAACTACCTGCCAATTATATGCAAATGCCTATTTTAGTCACGTAGTTTGCTTTTAATGGGCTATTCACGATTGCCCATAGATTGGAGTGGGTGTTATGTGCTGGATTGAGGCCCTAACATAGGTGCGCCGCTTCAGAGGGACAAATCCTTCGTGCCACAGAGACAGGCAGGCCCTTTCACCTACATTAGCCCTCCCTTCACAAATAACGAGCAACAGAGGCTGTCCCTTATCTGACGTGTGCTCTGGGTGCAGAAGACGGTCCATCCTAAATATGTCATATCCATGTCCAACAGTGACTAACCTACGTCACAACGAGTTCTTAGAAACAGACCCTTAAGCTCTTGGGATTTTCCCTAGCACAGGATTATTGATTTCTCCAAGAACTCATTAAATATGCATGATCCACTGTTTCCTAAGTGTTCATTCCTGACGTCTTCCTCTGACCGACTGTACGTCAATACTAACATTCCAAGGCACCTATCAGGTATAAATATACCTCCCTTTGCCCAAGCAAACCAGAGGGGACCGAGACTTCTATGCCGGCACTCTGACCCGAGACGCTGCAACCTGCGTCATGCCACAGCTCCAGCTGGCAGAGGTCCATCCACCCATCCTGGGGTGTCCAGCTCAACATCAGGATGAAGTCCCACTAAGGTAAAGGGGTTAGAACTAAATCCTAGGGGGGATTCTTGGCTCTCTAAGACCTACACACATGCTAGGTACACTTAGGTACATCTAGTTAGGCATCATAGGGGTATAGGCTATATCTTAATGCATTCTGCAATTCATGTATGTGTTCATTACTATTGCACAATGGTAAAACTGTACCATGCATTTTTATTTAACTGCACTGCTGGCCATATTTCTCTGCTATTGTCCAACAGTTGTCGCAGCACATATAACCAGTACTAGAATAACAACTGTGCAATAAATGTTATTGTAAACACACCCGACTGTTTCTTCTATGTACTTCTCTGAGATGAGTGACTGAATGAAAAGTAGTATATTGTTTCCACGATCCTGAGGGATCAGGGTTTTATGTTATGTGGTTGCCAGAAGCTATTCCCTTCTTGTTGTCAAGAAGTTTCTAGTGGCCTCTGAGCTAGCTGGTACACAGTAATTAAGTTTAATATACGCGATAGGGGCATACCGACCTCAGTCCTATGCCAAGCCTATAGTGTATGTTATTCCAATGCGCAGAACCTATCAGGGAAATAGGAGCTACACTACACCACTGTCCCCCGACAATCACCTTGGACCTCCACATGGACTGCCATATCACTTTTTTCTTGCCAATGCCACTGCAATCAGCCTGCGGACTTAACTATGCCTCTTCCCTTGGACCTGTTATCACCAAATGACTCTGTCTGGCCCTCCAACGGGCATCCATGCAATGTGGACATGTATGGCCAAGCACTGGTCCAGTCTTCATCCTCTGAATGTCAATAAAATTATTTAACTCACACAGATGTGTGTGGTTCTTGACCAATCAAGTATAGAAGTATGTAAAAAGTGTTAGGACACTGATTCACCCAGAAGGTACACCAAGGGAAATACGAGCAATGTACCTGTTTTATCTGATGCAGATAGGCAGTGAGATGGCGGTGTATGTGTGAACTAGCGGTGCCCCCATTGCTCCAAAACAACTACCTAGCAATATACCAACCTATCCCCACGTCCTTTCATGAAAAGGCATGTGTGCTAAAATGTCCTAGTCTGTTGCAGGCCACGAGTTGTGTCCTCCTTAACACTTGTAAACAAATATCTCTTGGCATATCTACTCACACACTACGTGGTGGACAAAGCCTGTTGTGATGGTGCACATTGCATGTCACATCCCAAAATACTGGACAGCATATTCACATTGATGAAGACACGGAAGGGCACATGTCCACCATACACATACGGAACCACAATGTCTGCCTCAGTGAAGTAGATTGGCAAATAGGGGCTCACCCCAAAGTGCAAGCCGTCAGTCAGCCCCTCCCTGTCGACAAACGATGTAACCTAAAATATGCCCCCTCTCATGCTGTGACCACTGCAAGCGTATCGGGCAATGTGTGTAGGGATGTGTGTGTTACTGCACCCAGCATATAGTCAGATGCACGGACAACATTTCAAGGGCGTCATCAACATGAGCCAATGGCAGAAGTAACAGCTGGGACAAGTCTCCATGACACTGTCACTACAGGGAGCAATGCAACATTTCCCCCTTGTGTGCAGCTGAACAGTGTGCCACCCCCCCAAACGTTAGCTGTGACAAAATCAAAACTTGACTAGTCCAGTGAGTCACAAAAGGCATTTAGGAGATGTCAACTCTGTAAAGCAAAATGCACTACTCCCAAAATACATTTGTGAGTAACGTAAAATGTGAAGACATCACTTACTCTCAGATTACTTTTGTAAATCAGGAACACTGCTGTTCCATGTCCTGTACACAATGCACACAGATTTCTAACAAATCATGCATGGTCTGGATAGTGAGCGTACATGAACCGGAACATATCTTGCAAAAGAAGTGGACACACTTGCACTACGCAGCAAGTGTGGCTAGGTCTGTGCAATGTAGATGGACTCTACGGCAGGAGCATCTGACATGAAGGTGTGTGACGGAATCTGTGGAACCTGGCGCATACATCCATCTCCATGATGGATAACAGTAGCTAACTGTATTCACTTGCCATGCCATCTTACTAGGGTATGTGCAAAATAGGCAACAATGTGCTGTCCAAATCCGTGAGTCACACAGAAGATGTAGAACGTCACAGACGACTGTCCATAGACTAGGACGTCAATCCAAATTGACACCCTGTCATCAATACAAGTTCAGTGTGCTCACATCTAAGGTATCCGGACACAATACATCCTGCAAACTTACATGTCATGAGCAGACTTAGCGATTCCAATGGATAGTCCAGTGATGGCAAAAGTTGCATACAATGGAATGAGCCACACTCCACAACCTCATCCCTGACATAAGTGCAAGCAGAAATCCAAATTATCATATTTTTATTAGAACAGTATAAATATTCAAGTGACCTAAACTAACACTTATCACTATAACTACTACTAAAATCTAAACTAACTATAAAACAATCTTACTTACCTAAACTATCTACCCTAACTAATCCTAAACACGCAACAACACATCATAGACATCAACCCCCTCCCACCCTTAAGGCACACCACGAGACAGGACAAAGACATCTGAGCTATACATAAACTAACTAAACATGTAACCTACACAAAAATATATATTTTTGTAAATATTTTTTTTATTTTTATGAAGAAAAAACACATCAACCCCCACCCAAAGGAAAAGAAAACTTATCCCCAAATACGGATGACTAATTAAAATCTTATATCTAAAACTACACTACCTAACAAATAAATAACTTACCTAACACTACGTTATAAGAGATTTCAAACATTGGGGGAAGGGAGAAGAGGGGGATGGTGTCCATCATGGCAGCCCCAAGTGTTGGTGTATGTCCGTCACTCGTCTGTTGACATCAGACAATTCGCGCATGAGCTCTGCCAGCGATACCACAATGTCCTAAAGGAGTCTACTGTCCCGCAATGTGAAATTGACCACTTGATCCCCAGTTGCAGGTGGGACAGTGCCTTGGGGTGGAGGGGGAGTGCCGTAGGGGGATGTGCCACCTGTTCTGGCTGGGACACACCACTGACGCCTTAGGGGCCTGGGGGGGCTGTGTGACATCCTGGGCATGCTCAGGCACCGCCTTCCATGTGCCCTTCCTACGTTCCTCATGGTACCTCTTGGACATGTTGCGGTACCCTTTCGCAACCTTCTTCACATGGCGGTAACGGTCCTTCCGCACCTGGAAGGCATGTATTTGGCCAGGCGTCATGTTGTCTGTAAAACATACACAAAGGCAAATTAGAGTCCCTTAGCCAATTTCAATTTCTTCCATACACATCTGTAATACAAGTTCACTTCAACATGGGAGCATACACTACAGCTTAACTATGTGAAGTCAGCAAGTGACTTGGACAACGACATGTTGAAGCATGGATCAGTGACTACATGCTGGGGAGACTGACATGACAGTGCATGGCATGGTACATGCACTGTCACTAACAAATTAGGCTGACAGTGCCAAACGCTTGTGCCTTTACATACACGGGCAGAGGGTGACATGTACAAGCAATCGGAGGAGGGAAGCATTATCCCCCTGTGTGTAGCACCACCCTCATCCTCTCCAGTGACACAGGGCTGCATGATAGGTACAATGCCCATGTGCAGGCATGTGTGTCCCCCAGCACATGTGTGCGGTTCATCACGACTGCGCCAACACAGGCAATCTTGCACCAGAGTGCAAGGGTGTCTGCGAGCAGGGATGTTTGTTCATGTGTAAGGAGGACTTACTCCCGGCACATGAACAATCCTAAAATGCCATTTCAGTAACTTTCATGTGTGCAGCGTCGTGCAGCACACATGGAAGTTACAAAATGGCTTGTTGATCTACAGTTTGTTCATGTACAGGTATGGACACCTTCCTGTACATGATCAAAACATGGCATTTTGCTTTTTCCATGTGTGCTGCACAAGGCAGCACACATGGAAAAAGCAAAATCGAGGAGAAAGGAAGCATTTCCCCTTGCATCGCCACCTTGAGACCAGGATTTTTCTGGGTGTAAGTTTTGCGCTGCCAACTAGTATCGCCAGACTTGATAATAGGTGGCAGCGTCAACTTCAATGGGTGTTGCGGTGGAACGCACACAGCAACACCCACTGCACACCCCCTGTCACGCTAAGTTTAGCACCAAAGGTAACCTATTATGAAGGCAACGTTAAGACACTTAACATGGCTATCAGCCACGTTGAGTAGCTTTACGCTGCCTTGATGATAGAGCGCTGAGCCTATCGCCACCACAACGTCACAAAAAGTGACATTGTGGTGGAGATAGTGGCTTGATAATATGTCCCAATATGTGAAGTCTTGCCGCAGAGACGGTGAAACATCCATTCCTCGTAATTCACACTCAATCAATCATTGCTGGTCTCCGCTAGGATCACTCCGTAGTGTATCAAGATACCCTGGCCGTAACTACACAAACAGTCACTATGCATTTCCCTTTGTGACGGCACCCTGGAGTCATCATGCTCATAGTGTCGTTTGTGGTAATGCTTCTTCACAGATAGCGTTGGCAAACCCTGCATTGTAAAATAAATGCCAAAGCACTTAAGGCAAAGCTAAAGCATGCATGGTATATGCGTGCACAGAAATGACACCAATTGTGACTGAGGAGTTCCCACACCTGATCCAGAGTCAATCAGGGAATGGACGCAAGGAGACAGCTCGTCAACACCATTGCAGTGGCCATACATGCCAATGAGAATGATTTGGGCCAATTTGCTGTGTGTTTGGGGAACATGCCATTGATTTGCTTGGCTCACAGTTACACACTGCCACAACTCTGAATCCGGCATGCAGCATACCTACAATATCATAATTGTAAACTGTGTCTGCGCACTTACGGGCAGAAATGCACTGCCTCCTTGTGCATCATCATGCACACTTGCACAGTCATCTCACGCAAGGATGTACATGCATTCAATGTCATTGGATAGTCATCAGCAAACCCACTTACATGTCTCCTGTCCCATCAGTGTTCGCTGAAATACACAGGCATGTGCTGTGGTGACCGAACCCATGGGCCTAGGGGCATATTGACAAGGGAGTAGGGGAGACAGGCGTTCGCCTCCTCTGATTAACGGCTAACTCCGCAACTTTGCTAATGCAAGTCTGAACCCTATTTCCAAGGATGTTGTGCAGACTTGCGTTTCCCCTGGCAATGTCGTTACGTCTCACAACTTAGCACGTACGCAGGCACCCTTGCACCAGAGTGCAAGGTTGTGTGTGTACAGGTGAGTTTGGTGTCTGTACATGAAGGTGCCCCTTCATGCACAGATTCCATCCTAGAAGAACATGTTGTGACTATCATGTGTGTCGCTTAGTGCAGCACACAGGAAAGATACATTGGGGAAAAATGAGGTATGTTAATGTATGTACTGGAAGGGCCACCTTGCTGTACTTATACACACCATGTCAATTCTCTATTCCCATGTGTGCTGCACAAAGCAGCTCACATGTACAAAGCAAACATGATGATCAAAAAGCATTCCTGCTCATATGGCCAGAATACAACCGGGATGTAACTGTTGGTAAGTTGTGCGCTGCCAACTATGAATGCCGCACTTGGACATCAGGGGCAGCCTCTGATACAATGTGTTGCTGTGGAACGCCGAACACAACCCCCAATGCACGCCCCGTTCACACTCAACACAGTGTGACAGTGTACCTCATTGACAAGTAAGCGTTAATACACGTGGAATGTATTAACGCTGCTCAGATTATGATGCTAGGCCCCTATTGACAACACAACTTTGTTGACAGTTACGTTGACTTTGCGATATGGGCTTGATGATATGCACCTCACTTTCAATGTGTGTCACTGACTGGGGATGGGCCAAGTCACAACTGTGAGACCAATGCATTTGTCCAGAGTCACTTACCGATTAGTGCACACTGCTGACTTCCACAATACATCATCACACTGTAGGCAAGGTAGACGTGATACGCACCCATCCTTCATACTGCAACGGTGATCATGTGACCCAGACATCCATGCCAACGCAACATGCTAGTCAATTACGTTCCAACTCACCAGTGGCGTGTGGGTCCTCGAAGCTGTCAATGTCCCCCTGTGTGATTCGCGGTCGTCCATCTGTGAGACAAGGAAAGAAATATGTGTTGGTATTAGACTTCAATTCATATGTGTCGTATTCCTCATACCAATCATCACCATAACAGCAAATGCTACGTAACTGTAGTGTGGCGTTTCATGTTGACTACATGATTGGGTCAACTTTGCCTGCCATTCACACCAGACCTGTGACAGCTGATTTTGGACAGACAAGACTGTAATGCTAGCTGACATGCCCATAATTGTAGTGTGAGTCATCCACAAGGCACCATTACTCCATGCATCCTGATGTTCTACATGCACTTTGTACAATTGAGTAGCTGCAGATTGCACAAAGCAGTTACACAGAGGTTGTTGGTGTATGACAATCTGGAGATGTCCACTTTCCTTAGACCATTTGTCCCTAAACAGAACTTTTTCACACAGCAACTATGTTCACAGGGCTGTGCAGCTAACGTAACACAAATCATGAGGACAGCATTTTGTCACTACCTTTTGGCCAGCACACAGCTCACATGGACAATTCCATGGATAGTTAATGTACCATCACCCATGCCGTACACAAACAATCGTCTGCCTGCAAGCACATTTTGCGCAGGTGTGCCAGCTATGGCAGTACAGTGCTAAGTGTTGGTTCAGCGCAGTGGGTGACACAGACTTGCAACATATGCTTGTCAATGTAATGCTGCGTTGTGTCTCGGATGTGCCAACAATATGCGCAAACGCTTTGCGTCTCCCACCTCAATCAGCAACCATTTCTCACTTTGACAGCAGTGTCACACACGTCGTAATTTTCATTCCTTACAGTCCACACAAATAAATGTGGAGTTTGTACTTACCACCCTGTAATCCTGTCATGACTCCCATGTAGTCCAAGAGGTCTGCCTCACGTGCAAGCATGTCCTGCCATCGGTGCTTCCACTGGCACACGTTGCGGTCCACTCCGAAGAACCGTAGCATATGCACCCGCACACGCTCCCACCTGATCTTCCACACAGACACATTGTACCCTTGCAAGATACGGCCTCCCCTCTCCAACATCAGTGGCAGGTGGAATTTAATGAGCCACAGGAACCCCCCCAATGTCCCCTCGGACATCCTGCCCTCCCTGCCCACACCCGGCATCTCCCTACACACCTGTGAGCCCACAGCCAGAAAAAAAAAGCCTCTAAAATATCCCCAACAACAATTTAACTGCACTACCCCAAGACAGACACCCAACAAAATTGAGGACAGGAGACAGTAAAACACAATTAATGAGTACACAACACTTCACAGACACTATACACAGGACACAGGACACAGCAACACTCTCAAAATCACAAAACTGCAGCACACACCACCAAGAAACTCCAGCACTCTCCACAATAACCAGCAATGTGCTCAAAAGAGAAACTGAAAGTGCAGAACACTACTCCAGTAGACAGGAAGCATGCAGACATCACTTCCTGTCTCTTTGCGGCCCGTTTTTGAGTAAGCGGCGAAAATCTGCACGCAAATAGTCACATGAGTAAACTTTATAATGGCAAAAAGTGTTGCGCGATGTATTTTAACATTGGGCGGATGGAAAAAGAAAATATTGCTTTTTCGTGTTAGCGGCCAGATCTGCACGCTAGGAGCAAATCAATGCACTGATGTACAGTCTTAGTGCAAATTTCATGTCAGAGCCCTATAACAACATGGTGCGGTTGGTTGGCACTCAAATGACACCATGAAAATGATGTTTCACAACACATGACACCCTAACTTGCAACATTCAACACAGGTCACACCATAATTGAATATCTAACAAGAGAACCATCAATTAATCATGGATTTTTTAAGTGTGCTACTCACCCGTGGGGGTCACAAGGCGTAGGGGCATGACTTTCGGCACGCTTCAAGTTGTCTGTGTACGTGCATGTGTTGAAGGTGATGTTGATGTTGCGTAGTGGTTCGTGTGTGATGGCAGATGTGGCTCTGTGGTAGATGTGAGGGGGCCAGGGGTCTGTGTGGGCCCCCGAGTGGACGCCTTTCCTAGCGGAGGAGGTGTCTTCATCCGTGCCTGGTGTCCATTTGGAGATGGCGGTCTGGTTGTTGTCTCAGGGGTGCTGGTGGTCCGTCTGCTGCATCAAGTTAGTGGTCCACATACTTGTTGTAATGCTTGTTGATCTGGAGGTGGTCGTGGCTTCAAGGCTAATTGCTTCTGACACACAGAAAGGCAGGTTTTACCCCATTGCACGCCCATTTTTCATGATTTACCCCATTGCACGCCCTATTTTCGTATTTTACACCATTGCACGCCCTATTTTCATATTTTACCACATTGCACGCCCATTTTTCATATTTTTCCCCATTGCACGCCCATTTTTCATGATTTGCCCCATTGCACGCCCTATTTTCATATTTTACCCCATTGCACGCCCATTTTTCATATATTACCCCATTGCAGGCCCATTTTTCATGATTTACCCCATTGCACGCCCTATTTTCATATTTTACCCCATTGCACGCCCATTTTTCATATTTTACCCCATTGCACGCCCATTTTTCATAATTTACCCCATTGCACGCCCTAGTTTCATATTTTAGCCCATTGCACGCCCATTTTTCATATTTTACCCCATTGCACGCCCTATTTTCAGAATTTACCCCATTCCATGCACATTTTGCATGATTTACCCCATTGCACGCCCATTTATCATGATTTACCCCATTGCACGCCGATTTTTCATATTTTACCCCATTGCACGCCCTATTTTCATATTTTGCCCCATTGCACGCCCTATTTTCAGATTTTACCCCATTGCACGCACGATTTTCAGATTTTACCCCATTGCATGCCCAAAGTTTCATCTCTTACCCCATTGCACGCCCACAGTTTCATTGTTTTACACAACGTACACACTCCAATAAATTATTGACCACTGACAACAGACTACAATTGTGCATTTATTCACAGATGACAACCTATATTTACTGATTTACACAAAGGACAAGCAACAATTTTGGATTGTGCAGCCCAATTTGCACCATGAAGACACTAGTCTTACACATTTGACACACTGAAAAGCATCTCTGTACTGAGGAGACATTCCCAGCATGGATGAAGTTTTGTTATTTTCTTTGCACATATTGTGCAACGTACTCTTTTCAGAGTGATGTACCCATGCTGGACAGTAACATGCAGACAGGGTATGTGTGTATGATGGTCATTTTGCTATGAGATACATTGGAGGGGGACTGTCACAATGTGATGTGCTCAGTTGAAGAAATTGTTTATTATTCGGTCCCTTCGGGCAGTTCCTGCTGCATTTACTGTGGGGTGTGCGCCACCTGCCTCATCTTCATCATCATCCTGGTCATCGTCCGGTGCAGCAGGCACTTGAATCCATGGAGCATTGGTGCGCACACATATATTGTGCAATACACAACATGCAAGGATGACTTTGCTGACCATTTCAGGGCTGTACAGCAGTCTGCTACCTGTGATGTCCAGGCAACGGAAACGTGACTTTAGCACGCCAAATGTGCGCTCCACAATGGACGGGGTGCGTCTGTCAGCCGCATTATACTGCCTCTGGGCCTGGGTGGTGGGGTTTCGGAGGGGTGTCATCATCCACGGGCATAGTGCATATCCTTGGTCACCTGTAACATGTGATAGCGAGATGTTTACATTATTGGTTGTGCCGGCTGTGTTGTTGGTGTAGATGGTTTTGTGGTGTGTCATTTGTGTTATGTTGGATTTCATGTTAGCCATGTGTTGCTTCTGACTGATTACAAGCATCACTGCAAATTAAATTGCCTCACTGTTGATATTCCCTCCCCCAAGCCTCATCAATTGTGTGCGCTGCGCGGTTGCATGACTGGCTCTTCTACCATCTATCGATGGCACTCATCCACCCTCCTCACAGTCAATGCCATGTGAACGTTGAAATGGCAATGGGTCACACCAGACACGGTTCACGTTCAGTTGTGCTGCTGTGGCTGCTGCCAGACCTGCCCCAATGCACAACGCATGCTGTTTCCTGTCCCGAGCGGCCACATCTCAACAGTCATCAGCCCCCTCGCATGCAGGGCCCATTGCAGGCAGGAACGCTTCACCCACACCATCAGCATCATCAGGCGCAACACTGTCCACTCCATGGACTACGTACTCATTCGGGAGTGTAGCCTCCAACTCACATGACACGACTACTCAAGATCCATTTGACTCTGGGAAATGTTAGCTGACATCAGACTGTCCCAGATCTTCACCACACTGATCCACAAGGCAGGGCACACCTTTGACGGCTTCTTTGCATGTGTAGACTTCGTCCAGTTCATCGGCCCCACTAAACGCACATGTGTTGACCACTTATGCATGCACCACCTTGTTGATGTACCCCAAGCCACCGGTGACCACATGCAGGCGCCCACAAAGTTGGTGTAGATCAGTCACCGAGGAGATGCTACACACCACCATCAAAAGCAACAAGCACAACACTGCAGTCGTCAACAATGGCGCAAGTCCACATTTTCCAAACATGTATCTCCAACTGAGCATGCACCCTTATCCCACTATGCAACTGCAACATACGGCAGGCAATGAATGCCACCTCAGTCAGCACCAACCTCAGAGTTGGCAGATGCATCTGCTGACACATGGAGTGGAGCTGGTGCAAGCTTTGGGATACCAGTAAACAGCACCACCGACACGTACAGAATGCTCATATTCACCATCAACAATATGCCCACACACCAAACTGCTCTTCCAGGTAGGATTGCTGTTATTTGCAACATGGATGATCAACAGCTAGGGCGTGCTATACGCAGGGGAAACATGAGTCCTCATCCTCGTAACAGAACAATCAGCATGTGGCATCACCTGGTGGTCCAACGCCTTCGGATGCCCCCACCCCAAATCTAGGTACCTAGGCCCCATATTTGACTCCTCCATCTCCATGTACCTACAGGTGTATGCAGTGGCCTGCAGCTGCTTCGCCAGCCTCTGCATCCTCCATGCAACCTTCACATGGATCTCCCCATTGTCGGGTGTAACAGTACCCACACAGTCATTGCCATCAGGCTGGGCTACAGAAACACACTATATGCCAACATGGGCACGTCTGCGGTCAGCTTACTCCCGACTGTCCAGCACAACACCTACACACTGGGCCTTGTGTTCCTACTTTCATTATGGATCATGTGCCTCCATCGCACATACATGGTTCCCACCTCTCACCACATTTGCTTATGGGTGGCACAAGGGCTAAGCATTTGAGGATGGTTTGTCTACATATCTAGCCACAGTTCCCACAGTTCTTGGTGTTGTTGTGTCTGGTAAGTGGGCATGTTGATTGACATGTTGTATGTGTGATTGTGACATGTACATTCTCACACTTCTGATTTGGATCTCTGTGAAGTTGAGGCATGTGGTGGGTCACGTTAGTACTTACCGACTAGCACTGCATTTCCATATGTGCCATCCTGGAAGCGCTGGTTTATGATGGACTGTCGGAAGATGTAGGAATCATGCACACTCCCTGGGAACTTGGCTATGACATTGGTGAACAGTCCCCGGTGGTCCACTATTGCCTGCACATTCATGGAATTCTTCTGTTGCGGTATATGTGTGCAGTGTCCGCAGGGGGCACAAATAGGACATGTGTGCAGTCAATTGCGCCCAACACCTGTGGGATCCGGCTGTGGCGTAGAATCCTTGCTTGGTCTCAATCTGTTCCTGCACAGTGTTGGGGAAGTGAAGGTGCTGGGGTATCAGGCTGAGTATGCCATCCAAGACAGTTGGGAGGAAGATTGAGAAGGCTGCCTGTGAGACTCCTCCAACTCTGGCCGTTGGTTGAAAGGTCCCAGAGGCCAACATATGCAGCACGGCCAGCAGCTTTATCTGCGGAGGGATGTTGGTTCTCCGCTGTGTTTGTGGCATCAGCCTGTGGGCTATCAGGTTCAGGATGTATTGGATGGATGTCCTTTTGAGCCTGTAGTGGGCAATGACATCCTCTGGCGTCAGGTCTGCGAGGCTGAGATGTCTGCGCAGGGCCCGCTGTCATCTTTGGCGCAGCCTTGGTGGTGGTCCTGGGGGATGTGGCAGTGGTGGTTGTTGCCTTCGTTGGACTCCAAGCTGAATGATTAGTACCTCCATGGCGTCTGTGGGTCTTCAGGTGTAGGTCTGGGCTAGTCTCCCTTATATGCCTCCATTTATCACCATTTTACAATTTTTAGACCTGTTTTTTTCAGGTCTTATTTTCCTGCAGCTCGGGACATCATTGGTAATAGTGCGATGGTGTGTTAGCGACTTTTTTCATGAAATTTTGAGAGGGAACGCCTACTTTGCATATCATTAGCGGAAACTATCGCTGCCATGCACGGCGATAGAAAAAACGATAGCTATCGCCGGAAAGCTGTCGCTAACGCTTGTTAGCGACATCTTGGTAATAGGGCGATAAAAAAAAACGCGTTAGCGGCATGAGAGTGCCGCTAACGCGGCGATAACTGGCTTGATAATATGCCCCCAAATTGCTTACTATGATTGACTTAGCTACATAAAAAATAGTGAACTACAAAATCCAACATCAGTGGTGGCATTCATTCTCATCAAATCATAGCCAGTAAATCAGAATCACACCCCCCCCTTCACTAGACAAGCCAATCGCACGGGTGTTCTTTAGGTGTCCGTACTTTTCATCCTACCTTTCAATATCTACCTGATACCACTGGCCCAGGAGATACCGCAGTACCAGGTACTGTTTCAAATGTATTCTGCCAGACAACATCAAGAATCGAAATAAAAACATCGCTGCTTGTCCGAATCATTTGCACCTCTTGATGAAGGGTTCTAAGACCAAGAATCTAGGAATCGGCAGAGCTCGACTCGTTTGGTCAGAGGAGCTAGGAGCTTCTCTGACCTGCACCCAGGCAGGGAAGAATCTTTCAGTATGGTGTGCAAAAAACTATTCTCTGGATAAAAAATCAGCAAAGTGCTAAACAACGAAAACTTCACCTCGTGTTGTTTAGAAGGCTTTTCCTGCGTCTTCGTCCAACTTACTGCATGGAACAGACCAGGGGCTTGCTGTTGCTGACTCAGCTATTGTAACACTTTATATAAAGGAGCACCAAAGAAAAAAATCTTGAAATTTATTAAGACTACAAAGTAAAGTGATCTTCAAAGCCAAGAAGCTTTCAATACACAAAGACTTCAACATGCTCCGTTTGGGACAGAGCAGCAGTTATAAGACCACCAAAGTGGGAGAAAATGTTCTTTCCTGCGAATCCCTATGGCTATGTATGAAAGAGGCATAGGAATTTTTTATATTTTAAGAAACTCTTCTGAAAAATATTCCCTAAAAAGGACACATCATTAAAGCGCTGGTATTATTGTACGCCAATAAATGGGGTTTTGAGAGTGAAATAGGGCTCATATGAAAATATTACAGAGACAAAATAAAATGTGAAACGTATGAAAATATTTTAGAATTCACTTGGAATTAACTCACAAATCCCACTTCACAGAATATTCGGAGGCAACGTTCACTTTTCGACTCTATACTTTTTTGGGGAATATTTTTCAGAAGAGTTTCTTAAAATATAAAACATTTTCCTATGCCTCTTTCATACATAGCCATAGGGATTCGCAGGAAAGAACATTTTCTCCCACTTTGGTGGTCTTATAACTGCTGCTCTGTCCCAAACGGAGCATGTTGAAGTCTTTGTGTATTGAAAGCTTCTTGGCTTTGAAGATCACTTTACTTTGTAGTCTTAATACATTTCAAGATTTTTTTCTTTGGTGCTCCTTTATATAAAGTGTTACAATAGCTGAGTCAGCAACAGCAAGCCCCTGGTCTGTTCCATGCAGTAAGTTGGATGAAGACGCAGGAAAAGCCTTCTAAACAACACGAGGTGAAGTTTTCGTTGTTTAGCACTTTGCTGATTTTTATCCAGAGAATAGTTTTTGCACACCATACTGAAAGATTCTTCCTGCCTGGGTGCAGGTCAGAGAAGCTCCAGCTCCTCTGACCAAACGAGTCGAGCTCTGCCGATTCCTAGATTCTTGGTCTTAGAACCCTTCATCAAGAGGTGCAAATGATTCGGACAAGCAGCGATGTTTTTATTTCGATTCTTGATGTTGTCTGGCAGAATACATTTGAAACAGTACCTGGTACTGTGGTATCTCCTGGGCCAGTGGTCTCAGGTAGATATTGAAAGGTAGGATGAAAAGTACGGACACCTAAAGAACACCCGTGCGATTGGCTTGTCTAGTGAAGGGGGGGGTGTGATTCTGATTTACTGGCTATGATTTGATGAGAATGAATGCCACCACTGATGTTGGATTTTGTAGTTCACCATTTTTTATGTAGCTAAGTCAATCATAGTAAGGAATTTGGGGGCATATTATCAAGCCAGTTATCGCCGCGTTAGCGGCACTCTCATGGGAACAGTCCAGCCCGAACTGCCAAGTCATGTCTTCCCTGGACCGGAAACAAGCATCCTGGGACCGGTTTCGGGCTCACAGCCCTCATCAGCCAGGCTATCTTGAATCCAGTGGCAAAGTGAGCAAGGGACCCACGTCTGGGCATACCCTGCTAACTTAGGGCGAACAATGCAAAACCAAAGGGGATGATGGACGGAGTATTGAACATTGCAAATCAGTCTGACCCTGTGCCTCATGGGAACAGTCCAGTTCGGGCAGGACTGTTCACATGAGGCACAGGGTCAGACTGATTTTCATATGGCCATGTCTGAACTGGGGTGGCGGAGTGAGCTAAAGAATGATGATGGATTAAACCCAGATCAGTTGACTGGGGGTGAGTGCTTGCAATGTTCAACACTCCGTCCATCATCTCCTTTGGTTTTGCTAAAAACGAAAAAGTCTCCACCATCAAGGAATGCAGGAAATAAAACCAAACAACCCCTCTTTCAGGGCAAGCCAATTTTGTACTCCAAATCGTCCAATTCTGACATCTTCTGTCACTCCATATGGTCTGCTTGACACATGACCACCTTCCAATCACAAGGTACAAATGGCAAGTATTAGATACTATCTCATATTTGTCATGAGAAACAACTGTTCATTTTGTCCACGCGGGTTAGTTAACAAAGAGCCTTTTACTTTGTTGATCTTCATGTGCCAGTCCAAATATATGAGTTCTCATGGTTTCACTCACGAGAAAAGTAACAAGGGAAAAGTATTCACTTCTTGGAGAATCTCATACGAACAATACAAATAAAGTTACATTACTGTGAGAAATGTATCAAGAGTCCTTCTCACCAAGCTATGAGACAGAGCAGGTCTAAGGAAAAAGACAATTTAATGCATTTTAAAGTCAACATTTCTTAATTATTAAAGAAGCTCATAATTTAATTCAGTATAACGAAATTCAATTAAGCATAAATACCACATAATGAAAGAATTTTAACCTTTATCAACAGTTATTGCATAGAAATGTTCAACTCTAAATATGGCCTACTAATACAATTTAAAAAAGACATAAATGCAAACTATTCTTAAAGATCAATGTAGGAAGGTGGAATCTGACTGCATAGTTGCCCCCACTTTTTTCCTGGTGTTTTGCTGGTTTTCGACTTAGTTGGACTGGGACCCTGCTATTCAGGGCCCCAGTTTATCAGCTTTCTCTTTAAAATGGATTCCTAGTACCTTAGGTACACTTCAGATTGGATTCTGGGGTGCCCTTATAAGTCCCTAGTATATGGTATACTATGTAGCCAGGGCATAGGTACCCCAGAGGCCTACCAGGGACTGAAGCATGTATTATGCTACCCCTGGGCAGCCTTCCAAAATGACACCACAGGACTGCTACAGCAGCCTGAGTGAGGTGGTGCCTGCACCCCTTACCGAGATATAGGTTCACTATATCTCACCCTATCACTGCACATATAAACCTATCAGTCACCCATATGGCAGGCCTTATCAATCCTGAAGGCAGGGTGCCTGGTTTTGTGTGAGAGGGTGCCCATGCATGAGCAGAGCCCCTCTGCAGCCTTCGGAATCTATCCTCCGGGGTTGTCTGTGAGGCAGCCTGACCATATACTCTTAAGTGCATTATAACCTCGCGGTAAATGCTAACTTTGGGATGGCTGCACGGAAACATGTCATGTTTGGTGTCAAACACCTTGGAATCATACCCCCACACCAGTAACTGGTGTGGGAGTATGATCCCACCCTTCTAGAGGGAGAGACATGACATCACCGGTATACACGGTACCAGCTAACAGAGCCCTGGCATCACAAAATGGATGCTGCCAGCCACAGACACAAGTCTGGCCTCCTGCTGCTGACCGAAACTCCGGCAGGGGAGGCCTGGACAATAGGTTTCCTGTCACAGGGAGGTGTTACCACCTCCCAGACAGGCGTTAGTGTATTGGGGCTGGGTGGGTGCACTCCAAGAGTGCTTTGAAGTCCTGCACTGGGGGCACATTTGGTGTCCCTGTGCATAGTCCAGTTCAAACCGGTTGCAGGGGCCCTGCTCTGGCGCGAAACTGGACAAAGGAAATGGGTGTAGCCACCCCTCTTTCCAAACCCTCCCATAGGTGGGTCCCCAGAGTATGTCCAACCCCTTCCTTGGGTATAAGAAAGGAACCCCTGGCTTCGGGACTTTATTTTTCCCTGGACGAAACTCTGATACTGAATCCTGGACCTTCGACGATCTGTTCAATGCCAGATGACTGAAGAATCTCCCTTGGAGTAAAGGAGTTACTCCCCTGCTTGGCAGGCACCAAAGACGCATCTGCCTGGTCTGCATCTCCGAAGCTCCCGCCGGACGCCGACAACTTTGCAACCCAGGAGGTGGATTTCCAGACTTCCCAGAGGCTGACCCGAGTCCCCAGCAAAGCTGAGACCCGTAGCCCTCGTGGGTACCGTGGAACTGGAACCCCTGGACACTGTGCACATTTGCAAATGCATATGCTTCTTGTCAATCCTAGACGCTGTGCTTTAGACTACTTGTATCCCTGCTCCCGAGCAGTACATCCACTGAAGAATGCTGGCCTACCTACTCCGAGTGACCCGTGGGCCACCATTTTGTGATTCCTCTTGAGGTCCCTTTGCGATCCCTTGTCCGTCAACTTGTGGGTCCCTGAGAAGGACAACTGTACTTCAATTGGGCTTTCCTGGTTGTTCCAGATGTGCCCTGACTCTCCATTGCTTGGGAAGTCCCCAGGACCTTGCTGGTCCGCACCGAAGCATCTTTCCTCTTCCTGTGTGGGTTGCTGTTGCCAAGGCTTGTTGTGTCTAATCTGGGCACCGACGCTGCAGCACTCGACATCCTTTGTGGACCAGCTCGAATCCAGCTCCTGGTTGTATTCGACGCCTCCTGGTCCTCGTGGCTGAAGAGTCAAGCTTCCCCTCCTAGCACCTGAAGCACCCGACATCGGTGGGCATTCGACTATCGTGCCCCTGGTCACTGGCAAGTGACCCAGACTCTGTCCCCTCTGCTTTCAGGTTCTTCACATCTTCGATCCAGGCTTGGATCTCCTTGGACACTTCTCATCTTCCCGGCAGCAGCACTTTTCAGCAAGCTGCCATTGAAAACGACGACGCGACCCGACACCATTTGACACCTATGCACCCGGCTTCCCTGGGTGAGGTAACACGAGTACTCCAGTGCTCCCGTGGGTGTTGGCCCTAGAACCATCTAAGTCCAAAAGGGTTTGTTCCTAGTCCACTCCTGAGTGTCCCTAAACTTTAAAACTCTAACCGCGACTTTCCCCATAGAAGCTAACGGAGCTCGCGGCTGTGTTCAAACACTGCACACGTCCCCCGTGGGTCCCCTGTGTCACTACCTTGGGTGGTTCCTTTGGGTCCCAGCGATTCTACAGGCTCTAGGCCTTGTGTCTAGTCAAGTCGTGGTTCTTATACCACTTTCTTAATGTATGGTTTGGTTCGCCCCTAGGGCCCATCGTATATTGTGCTAATTTACTGTGATATTTGAATTGTAACATATGTGCTTTGACCTCTAGCCTCATAAAGAGACTAGTAGGGTGTGTTTAGAAATAAATACATATATTTTATATATATACCTGGTGTGGTCTCCTTTCATTTAGCCATTCAAGAGATTATAGACTGGTAAAACAAACTGCTTTACACTCCTTCAAGAGTTAGCCTGAAGGCTGCTCTCCATAGCTACCACTAGGATAGCTTTCAAATAAGGTTGTCTTAAACCTATCATCAATAAGGGGTTGTTTGGACTGGTGCAAGGTGCCCACTATAACTAGTGGACAGTATATACCAGGCCACCTTCTCACATTGGTGTGCAGCGGTTGGATTCAAGCTTGCCTTTGTTTTACCAGATAATCTCAAGTGAGTGACTAACTGAAAACCACTAAAGGTACCTGAGGTACATATAATTCAAGCTTAAAATTACAGTAAGTTCTACTGAACTTAGAGTTGTGTGTCAAGGGCTTAGCACACCCTTTCTACAACTCAAGAGAGTTTAGTAGGCCACACTAGAGTAGGTAGTGCATACACCACACCTCACTAGTGATGTCTTCAAGGCCAGGAACCCGTGGGTCCCTGCCAGAAGCCAATGGGCTTCTACCATCCAAGTATGACAACCTCCCATTCTTGGAATTGAGAGCATTGTGTAGTACTAGGAAATTGAAGACAGGAAAAAGTGCAAACACCCAACGCCTCATAGAGGTACTGCTGTTGGATGATCTCAGAAGGCCCACAGGATCTGAAGGGGTAGGCAGAGAGGGTGGGGCAGCAGATGAGGAAAGGCCAAGGGGTGAAGATACCCATGACCTGACCTCTGAAGCTGACCAGGAAGATGACACTGATCTTAACCTGGGAAATCCAGCTCCCCCTGCAGATGAGGAGGATGGCCACAATGGCCCCCTCTTTATCCCACCAGGGAGAGTTGAAAGTGTGCCTAAAAGGTCAAGATCTCCTTCTCAGGAGTCTAACCATTCTGACACCTCAATAGGGACCTCTGTTTCCTCTCATAGGAGGGAATCCTCTCATGAGAGGAAAGAGAGACTGCTCAAGTATGAAGAAGCTCAGCTTAGAATCAGAAGAGAGCAGTTGGCTTTAGAAAGGAGTCCCTAGAGCTTCAGAAAACTAGAAGAAAATTGGGACTAGAGTCCCATGGTGGCAGCAACTTCCCTAGTGCTAGGGAAAGGTCTTATGACCATAGAAACCTAAGCAAGATTGTCCCTCCCTACCAGAGTGGGGATGACATCCACAAATGGGTTACTGCACTGGAAAGGGCCTGTAAAGTTCAGAGGGTCCCCCAGGAGCAGTGGGCAGCAATCTTGTGGCTCTCCTTTGCAGACAAAGGTAGAGATAAGCTCCTCACTGTAAGAGAAGAGGATGCTGACAATTACAAAGTCTTGAAGAGTGCTCTGATTTGATGGGTTTGGCCTAACCACTGAACAGTATAGGTTGAAGTTCAGAGACACCCAAAAGGCTCAGACTCAAGACTGGGTTGACTTTGTAGATTGTGCTACCAAGGCTCTGGAAGGTTGGATAATTGGCAGCAAGGTGCATGACTTTGTAGGATTGTACAGTTTGATTATGAGGGATCAGATCCTTAATAATTGTCAAAACCAGCTTTTACACCAGTACCTGGTGGACTCTGATCTGACCTCTCCCCAAGAATTGGGAAAGAAGGCAGACAAATGGGTCAGAACCAGAGTAAGGCCTAAGAATCAGGGTGGTGACCAGAAGAAAGATTCTACCAAGTCCCAAGAGAAAGGTGGGGATAAATCTAAGGATAAGTCCACTACAGGGCCCCAAAAGTCCTCTTCTGGGGGTGGGTCCCAAACTCCTTCCTCTCCTGAAAAGAAACCATATTGCCATATTTGTAAAAAGCCTGGCCACTGGAAAACTGATCCCAGTTGCCCCAGGATTGGCAATAAAGAAAATGTTCCTCCAGCTAATACTACCACTCCTCCTGGTACTACTAGTAGTAATCCCCCAGGCGGTAGTATTGCACCTAAAAAGTTAGGTGCATTCTCATGGGGAACAGAGGTGGGCCCTAGTTTAGACAGGTCCACCTCACAAGCCTCCTTAGTCTGTGATGGTGGCATGGGATTTGCCACTTTTACCATGGGTCCCAATGCATTGGGCAGGTACAGACTGGAGCCACTGATTAATGGTCAGAAAGCTGTCGCATTCAGGGACACAGGGGCAAGTGTCACCATGGTGGCAGGGAAACTAGTCCCCCCTCACCAGCTTTTACCTGAGTTTAAATACCAGGTGACCAACATTGATGGTGTCAGAACAGATCACCCCATGGCCATAGTCAATCTCAGCTGGGGAGGGATCACAGGCCCAAAAGAGTGGCAGTGTCCCCAAACTTGCCTGTAGATTGCCTGATGGGCAATGATCTGGAAATTTCAGCCTGGGCTGAAGTTGAACACCAAGCCCATCTGAGAATGCTGGGCATCCCTGAGAATGTTAGTGGGGCTGTGAGGGCCACAGCCCAACCCCAGGGAAATTTTAGAGTGATGGAGCCTGAAAGAATGGCCCCCTCTCCTCCACCAGAGAGCACAAGGGTTGAAGAAAAGTCTTCTTCCCCCCAGACTATAGGTAAGGGTCAGCCCCCTCAGGGAACTGATCCTACCCCTAGTGAAGGAACTGCCCCAGAGGTAGTCAGGCCTGTCCTGGCAACACCTCTGATGGCAGGGGACCCTTCCAAGGTGGTACCCAGTCTGGAGCAGGTAACCTGCCCCTCTCTACCCTACCTCAGTCAGCCCAGGGCTGCAGAGGTCAGGGAGGTCAGTGGACGCCACAGGGCCCCCTGTCCAGAGGAACCCCTCCATCAGCAGATTAGGGGCACCTAGTCTAGTAGCCCTAGCCAGGTGAAAATTCCTCAACCCACTGAGGGATCCCCCTTAACATTGTGTAGGGACCTCCCCCAGATGGACTCTGCTGGGCAAAGGCAAACCTGGGACCAAAAGGTTCCAAACCTACCATGTCCCTCCAGTGTTCCAACCAAAGGGACCCAACCCTCAGCTATAGGCAGCCAAAGGTTGACCCTTAGAGCTAGACCCAACTTAGTCATGGAAAATAGGCCTCCATGGTGGCTAGTGATCTGAGGAAGCTGAGGCCAACTTTATTAGGGCCCCACTTCTCTACTCAGACACCCCACCAGCCTTCTACTTTGCCAAAACACACCACAGGTAGTGACTCCAAATGGTGGAGATCATCCCATCCCCTTGGGGTTAGGGATTGCTTTGTGGACCATAAGACAGGGGGTAACCATGCTAGTGCAGGTACTTCCTTATATGGCCACTTAGTAAATAAAGGCTCAACTGGGCAAGGTTAGCCTTATCTCCTTTCGTTTGGGGAGGGGGTTATGTAGGAAGGTGGAATCTGACTGCATGGTTGCCCCCACTTTTTTCCTGGTGTTTTGCTGGTTTTCGACTTAGTTTGACTGGGACCCTGCTATTCAGGGCCCCAGTTTTTCTGCTTTCTCTTTAAAATGGATTCCTAGTACCTTAGGTACACTTCAGATTGGATTCTGGGGTGCCCTTATAAGTCCCTAGTATATGGTATACTATGTACCCAGGGTATAGGTACCCCAGAGGCCTACCCGGGGCTGAAGCATGTATTATGCCACCCCTGGGCAGCCTTCCAAAATGACACCACAGGACTGCTACAGCAGCCTGAGTGAGGTGGTGCCTGCACCCCTTACCGAGATATAGGTTCACTATATCTCACCCTATCACTGCACATATAAACCAATCAGTCACCCATATGGCAGGCCTTATCAATCCTGAAGGCAGGGTGCCTGGTTTTGTGTGAGAGGGTGCCCATGCATGAGCAGAGCCCCTCTGCAGCCTTTGGAATCTATCCTCCGGGGTTGTCTGTGAGGCAGCCTGACCATATACTCTTAAGTGCATTATAACCTCGCGGTAAATGCTAACTTTGGGATGGCTGCACGGAAACATGTCGTGTTTGGTGTCAAACACCTTGGAATCATACCCCCACACCAGTAACTGGTGTGGGAGTCCACACCAGTAACTGGTGTGGGAGTATGATCCCACCCTTCTAGAGGGAGAGACATGACAGCACCGGTATACCCGGTACCAGCTAACAGAGCCCTGGCATCACAAAATGGATGCTGCCAGCCACAGACACAAGTCTGGCCTCCTGCTGCTGACCGAAACTCCGGCAGGGGAGGCCTGGACAATAGGTTTCCTGTCACAGGGAGGTGTTACCACCTCCCAGACAGGCTTTAGTGTATTGGGGCTGGGTGGGTGCACTCCAAGAGTGCTTTGAAGTCCTGCACTGGGGGCACATTTGGTGTCCCTGTGCATAGTCCAGTTCAAACCGGTTGCAGGGGCTACCAGACCCTGCTCTGGCGCGAAACTGGACAAAGGAAATGGGTGTAGCCACCCCTCTTTCCAAACCCTCCCATAGGTGGGTCCCCAGAGTATGTCCAACCCCTTCCTTGGGTATAAGAAAGGAACCCCTGGCTACAGGACTTTAGATTTCCCTGGACGAAACTCTGATACTGAATCCTGGACCTTCGACGATCTGTTCAACGCCAGATGACTGAAGAATCTCCCTTGGAGTAAAGGAGTTACTCCCCTGCTTGGCAGGCACCAAAGACGCATCTGCCTGGTCTGCATCTCTGAAGCTCCCGCCGGACGCCGATAACTTTTCAACCCAGGAGGTAGATTTCCAGACTTCCCAGAGGCTGACCCGAGTCCCCAGCAAAGCTGAGACCCGTAGCCCTCGTGGGTACCGTGGAACCAGAACCCCTGGACACCGTGCACATTTGCAAGTGCATATGCTGCTTGTCAATCCTAGAGGCTGTGCTTTGGATTACTTGTAGCCCTGACCCCGAGCAGTAAATCCACTGAAGATTGCTGGCCTACCTACTCCGAGTGACCCGTGGGCCTCCATTGTGTGATTCCTCTTGAGGTCCCTTTGCGATCCCTTGTCCATCAACTTGTGGGTCCCTGAGAAGAACAACTGTACTTCAATTGGACTTTCCTAGTTGCTCTAGACATGCCCTGACTCTCTATTGCTTGGGGAGTCCCCAGGACCTTGCTGGTCCGCACCGAAGCATCTTTCCTCTTCCTGCGTGGGTTGCTGTTGCCAAGGCTTGTTGTGTCCAATCCGGGCACCAATGCTGCAGCACTCGACATCCTTTGTGGGACAGCTTGAATCCAGCTCCTGGTTGTCTTCGACACCTCCTGGTCTTCGTGGCTGAAGAGTCAAGCTTCCCCTCCTAGCACCTAAAGCACCCGACATCGGTGGGCATTCGACTATCGTGCCCCTGGTCACTGGCAAGTGACCCAGACTCTGTCCCCTCTGCTTTCAGGTTCTTCACATCTTCGATCCAGGCTTGGATCTCCTCGGACACTTCTCATCTTCCCGGCAGCAGCACTTTTCAGCAAGCTGCCATTGAAAACGACGACGCGACCCGACACCATTTGACACCTATGCACCCGGCTTCCCTGGGTGAGGTAACACGAGTACTCTGGTGCTCCCGTGGGTGTTGGCCCTAGAACCATCTAAGTCCAAAAGGGTTTGTTCCCAGTCCACTCCTAAGTGTCCCTAAACTTTAAAACTCTAACTGCGACTTTCCCCATAGAAGCTAACGGAGCTCGCGGCTGTGTTCAAGCACTGCACACGTCCCCCGTGGGTCCCCTGTGTCACTACCTTGGGTGGTTTTTTGGGGTCCCAGTGATTCTACAGGCTCTAGGCCTTGTGTCTAGTCAAGTCGTGGTTCTTATACCACTTTCTTAATATATGGTTTGGTTCGCCCCTAGGGCCTATCGTATATTGTGCTAATTTACTGTGATATTTGAAGTGTAACATATGTGCTTTGACCTCTAGCCTCATAAAGAGACTAGTAGGGTGTGTTTAGAAATAAATACATATATTTTATATATATACCTGGTGTGGTCTTCTTTCATTTAGCCATTCAAGAGATTATAGACTGGTAAAACAAACTGCTTTACACTCCTTCAAGACTTATCCTGAAGGCTGCTCTCCATAGCTACCACTAGGATAGCTTTCAAATAAGGTTGTCTTAAACCTATCATCAATAAGGGGTTGTTTGGACTGGTGCAAGGTGCCCACTATAACTAGTGGACAGCATATACCAGGCCACCTTCTCACAATCAATATACAATTGTTGTTTTTGGAAATCCAAGACTCTAAAGATATAAAGCATTTATGCTGAAAGTTTCATTTATGCATCATGAAATATTAACTATTTGCACCAATTTATTGTTTGCTATGGTGCATTGCAATGAAGAAGCTAAAGATGCCAATTTTCAACATTAACGTTTGCACAAATAAAATCTTTACATTACAACGTTGTTAATATAATAAAGTAATAGGTTAATATACCCGTTTAAACTTTTCAATTTCATAATTTTACTAGTTCTACTGATTCAAGCACGCTTTTACTGTGCTGGTACTTCAGCTTTACTCAGTTTCGATGTGAATTTCTCAGATGTGTGCAAAGTGCACATTTAAGTTTTCTTTGTCAAAATCTTTTTTTATGTCATGTCAGCATTTATGCTGCAACACTTGTATGCCCCCATCAAAAGGGCGATGATAGTGCCTTGAGTCTTAGATGTACCAGGCAATATTTAGTACATTGATGACAATATAAATATCATATCTGAAAAAGATTAAGGGGAGCTTTGTTTGTGGTGAAGCACAGTACTTAGGCCCATAATTATGTAGCCTTTGTGTTGTTCTTACGTGATGTAAACCAACGCAAGAACAACGCAAAGGCTTCAGTAATATTTACAAAGCTACGCAAGGCCTGATTTGCCTGGCCTTGCCTGGCTTTGTAAAGAAATGTAACAAAAGGCTGCTGCTTGCGCTGCGTTACGTTTCAATGTGGGAGGCGTTCCATGGGTGGAACATGGGCGTTCCCATGCAGCCACCTGATGGTGCATTTTTATTTACACCGTAATCTTTTAGCAAGGTCGTCAACGATTTTTCCCCACTGGTTGAATGGACCTTTGTTGATTCACTTGAAGCGCTGCAAGGGAGATGAGATCAGCAATACATTTCTGACTTGTGAAGCTGTAGTGTAGCTCCTATTTCCCTAATAGGCTCTGCGGTATTGGAATAATATCCCCTATAGGTTTGACATAGGACTAAGGTCAGTATGTCCCTATCGAGTATATTAAACTTAATTACTTGTGCCAGCTAGCTCAGAGGCCACTAGAAACTCCTTGACAAACAAGAAGGGAGTAGTATCTGGCAGCCGCAAAACATGACAACTTTGTTTCCCTTTAGAATCAGAACGTGTCCCAGAGTCGTAGAAACAATAGATAACTATTTCACTCAGCTCAAACGTGCATACTTAGTTTTCCTCAAAGTTACACAGAAAGAATAGACGGGTGTTTCAATAAAAGATTTATTGAACAGTCTTGTTTCTCGTGTAAGTAAAATGTGCTGTTACGATCACAAGACAGTATGCAAGATAAATAATGTACAGCGTAAGCAGTAGAAATAAATAATACTGCGCTAGCATGATCTTTAGTAGATATTCATTTATATAAATAACACAGACTAAAAATGCGAGTACTCATACGATGCATTTCTAAGCTAGTTCTACCCCAATGTACCTAACCTAGGTGTAGGGAGAGGTATGAAGTAGGTGAAGTATTCCTTACTATGGTATACTAAGAGTATGTTAAGTCTAGTATGCCTAGTGTGCCAAGAGTCCCTCTAGGTTCTAGTCAGCTCCATACCTTTAGAATGAGAGAGGTGGGAATCTCTTGCCAGATTCGAACTCCAAACACCCCGCAAGGGAAGTCAGATCACTGGAAGCTGGACTCTCTGCGTGCAGGGATGACAGCATCTTCTCAGTGCGTCAGGCCGGGAATCGGGCTCCTCTGAAGTCGAGGTCTCCTCTAGTTTACAAGGGCTAGGAAGGTATATTTATACCTGAGAGGTACCTCAGAATGTTAGCATTGACGTGAATCGGACAGCGGAAGACGTCATGAATGAACCCCTAAGGTATAATGGTTCATGCATAATAGATGAGTCCTTGAAGAAATCAATAGCCCTGTGCTAGGGAAACTCCCGAAGCCTAAGGGTCTGTTCTTCAAGAACTCGTTGTGACGTTAGGGTGGACGGATGTCGGAGACCATGCCTGTATTTGGAGTGCACGGTTTAATGCCTAAATAAGGACTGGGATTTTATGCCTATATAAGGGCAGGGCGAATTGTGCCTATATAAGGACATGATACAGGAAAACCTATATAAGGACACCGTAAGAGGAATACAACACCCACTCCACTTTCGTGTGTACGATAATACTAAAATGCTAAACATTTAAAATGCGAAACATTAAATGGAGTACCGCATATTGCTAAAAATATTTCATAAAACCATTTAAAAGGCATTTTTAAAAAACCTACTAGAATGCAAAAGGTACTGTACATATTAAGCATTGCTTTTCTTTACAGGCATATATTTAAAATAAAATGCAATATGAATGAAATAAGCAGTAATATTTACATGTGACAAAAAAAAAAAAAATGATCAATAAGCTGTTCAAAATTAAAGTCATTTCATGTCACGGAAATTAATGAACTTTTTAGACAAATAAGATGACAACGTGTACGAGGAAGTACCGCGAAGTCTGTACTATAAGGCTAGTTCTACTTTAAGCAGATTGAAGTGCCATTTCAGTTCGAAAAATGGGAAAAAGTTCAATTTTGGAAGAGTTCCAAGTTTTTGAAATATGAAGGCCAAATTGTTACTGCATCTCTGAAACACTGTGGGCCGAATCAGAGTCAGTTTACGGGTCTGGTGTAAACATGAGATCATCTATTTCTGTAGACAAAACATCGTCCACTGAAGTTGGTGTCAGTTGGAACACCTCGTGTAGTAGATTAATTGCTCAGAGATGTGAAGCATCGCTCTCAGCATAGGATGCCGCAGCAATGTTCGCGTCCGTTGTTACCTGTGTGCCTGTAGATCTTTCTCGTACCTCAGCAGCAGCTGGAAGCGACTGTGAGATCTCAATGAACGCTGACATCAGGATTGGTAGCCTCTGGGGACAACACAGAGCATGGGCCGTTATCGGGTCCAGCAGAGTATCGACATCCGTTGGCGTTGCTGATGGAAATGTTAGACAGGTGTCCAACATGCATTCTTCACCGCATAGCAGGCATCGTAGAACAGGTAAGATGCAATCTTGCCAGATTGGTCTGAACGACAGGAACCACGTGGTATTAAGGTCCCGTAGACGAGTCATGCCCAAAAGCTGTACTATTCGCTCACGGCACTTTCGTTCAAGGAGAGCTTTCTCCATTTCGCTCGGAGTGATGTTGGCGAATAGGCTGGCCATAGCGTAATAGCAGGAAGAGAAATAGAATTCCGGCAACAAGTGCTAGAATTAATGGAATGCCACCAAACACTGAATGTGCAAAGTTCGGGATGATTCCGAGTATTGCCTGGAAAGGTGCTAACAGACCGAAGCAGATGCTCTTAAATACATGTACAATTCCGGTTGTATCAGACATGTTAAAGATACGTCCTATCATTTCCACGAAATGTATAGGGCAGTTTCTACGTATTAAAGTCTGTATCTCAGCCGAAGTCCTTGCTACTTGTAGATCATAGGTTTCTTTGGCCAAGGTCAAAGGCACTGTTTGCTGTAAAAGCATGGCTTTCATTCTGCTCAAAGTATCAAATCTTATAAAAGAGACGTTCAGCGAAGGCCATAGAGGCGACTCCCTGACTGTGTCTATTGGGGCAAACAATACTTGCATACAGCAAGTGACCCTGGAGTTGACCGTTACTAGATATGGGATGCCTGGCAACATGCTGCAGCAACTCTGATCATTCAACATGAGGTAACTCCCATTAGAAAGTTGTCCAAACGTTGGATTAATCACAGCAGCTGGTGTACCCTGCTGATGGCAAGACAAATTTGCCACAGAACCATTGCAAGCCCCGTGTAAAGAAATGTCCTGACATATAAGTGAACCGCTCAGTGCACTTTTACAGTGTGTACCGCTCAAAAACACTTCACGATCCCCACTCCAACATCTAAATGTATACGGTAAATTCCAAGATGTCTTAATGTATTCCTTACCCAACCTTTCATATTTGCCTGCTTGCATTTGTCTGAGGCAATACTGAAACTGGAAAGTAGTCACAGGTAGTGTGATTTTGCCATGAATGAGCCATTCTGTAGCTGGTTTTTCTGCCACTGTGAATGGTAACTTTTCCAGTTTTTCAATGCTCAGCATGGTATACTTTGCTCCTCTTTGTGCCAGTTCGATCTGTTTATCAGTTAGATTGTATTCTGCAAACAGAGCCGACGTGTTGATTAAACGCCAAGGCACATAGCCCGCACGCAAAGATTGCAGCGTCCAGCTTAATAACACAATAGAACGTAATTGAGATTGGCCTTGCTGTAACATCGCCAAATCTTGTTCTAGTATGTCGATAGCAGAGGATACAATGTTGACCAATGAATATATTCTGGAGGACAAAGTTGTTAAGCCATTGTCGACCACAGAGAGGGTTTTCTCTAAATTAATACGATCAAGTTCACGTATTCGTTCTGCGGCCTCCATCTGTGACACTTTCCATGCTTCATTATAGGCAGCATAAATGCCGGCATATATGAAACGTTTTTGACGCGGTTTTCTTGGTCCAAGCAAGAATTCCCTAAGGTCTGCGTCTTCTTTAAGTAAGGATAAGTGTTGTTTCACATCCTGTAGTGTAGATTTCTGAAGCCAATCGATGCATAATTTACCTACACTGTATGTTGTTACTACCCCCGGATGCTGTCTTTGGACGTATCTTGGGTCTGGCCTATGAATAGTAAAGCCCTGAGTTTTATTCAGGAATCTTTCCTGACAGTTGTTCGTGTCTGTGGGCCAGATCAACCATTTTCTCCAATCAGGATTAGATCTGTTGAGTTGTAGTATTTGGTCAACTGTAACCGCTGCCTGTGTTTTGTTATCACCGGCAGGTGTTGGTACAGAAGGTGTTTTCATCTCTTTGATCTTGGCTAGTCCAAGACAAGATGTTTGTTGGACAGTTTCATTCAAAAACATTATTTGTTCAGGGATGATACAGGCTCTAAATAAAGCTTCTATCCCCTGCACTTGCCAATCTTTAGTACCCCAGACAGTTTTTGTGTCTACTGTGTCTTTCCATAAGTCGAAACCCTGTCTAGACAGTTGGGCAATAAATGCTGCAGAGTAAATCTGTTTTGTATTGGTTAATATAATTTTCAGTCCTGTTTTGTTTACATTTTTATAGTAAAACGTTTCTGGATCAGATGTATTGTAACCTGAAAAATATGGAAACTTGTTAGCAAATGTTTTTGAACTTCCTTGTGGTGGTGTAGGACAATGCTCCCATTGGCTAAACATAAACACATTTCTTGGGTATGCAGATTTATGCAAATAATGATGACCATAGTGGTTATAGCAATACAGCTGTTCATAGTCTGATGAACCCTCTAAATATTCATTTTTAGAAAATGCAGCAGATATTTCTAGGTCAAACATTATGTCGTTTACAGTCTCAAAGTCCCAATCATCAGAATAGGTACTGGACGAAATTAGATCACTTAGTGAAATTTTAAACAAATGTGGAATGTTCAATTGTTCCGTCGGGCCGAAGATATCAAAATCTGTTTTGTCCCACACTATACCATCCTGTATAGGAACGGCTGTGATGTTCACTGTTGACAAGTCCCTTGCTTCACAATGGGAAGATTTATGAGGTTTCAAAAGTACGTTCACGTCTTTTCCTTCAGTATTCACATGGCTATATCTGCCACTTATAAGCATGCTCACAGTTGTAACCAAAGCTAGCCAGAGCAGGAAAACAAATAGTCCAGATGTAATCCAGAGTTCAATCCATGGTGAAACCAGATAAGTCTTTTTCATAAAGTGAAGAAAGTCTTGTACTTGCTGCTTGAGTTTGAATGATGCTGGCGTCGTTTCAGGTTCACTCGGATCTTCTGAGAACGTATCAAAGTTAATGAAATAGCCAGAAGCAGTTCTGTCAATTGTTGGAATTGCATCAGGATTTGTAGAAATCGCTGGAACCAGTTGATCACTTGCTACATTGGTGTAGACAGGTGTATTTGGATGAACTGTTACTTGATTTTCAAGAGGGATGAGTTCCATTGCATTGTTGCTTAGTCCTTCATCTGTTACAGCTGAATTCTCGATGGTTATCAGTCTTTCAGTCTGAACCTCTTGGATAGTAGCGAGAGGAGTGCATCTGCTACTAGGTCGGAGTCCACGAGGCCTACTATTTAGTATTGGCCACATACTGTGGTTTGATGAGGTCGATGGACACAAATCTTTTCTCCTTTCTTCCAGCAAGGGGCGGCAGAAGTACAGTTCTTGTTCCTTGAACTGCTAGGACAGGTACTGGTTGTCTGTAAGAAGGTCCTAATTCCTTCTTGTCCGCAACTTTTTCTCTGACTAGATCCCCAACTTTTGGAATCCAGACAGGCCTTGCTGGGACCGCCGATTTTTCCCCAGTTTTGGTTGGCTGTAGGAATACATTGCTTTGTTTCGTTCTTAACTCATTCAGTTCCTGTAAAACAGCCAAACGATCTTTGATATCAAACGTTTTATTTTCCACCACTGTGCCTACGTGATCGAGATCTGGTACCCACATTCTTGTCCCAAATAGGACCTCATATGGAGTGACCCCCTAGAGAACTTCTTGGCAGGTTGTTCAATGAGCGTTGGACCCCATAAAGATGTTTGACCCACCCGTCACCCGAACCTAATACCCTAGCTGTTATAGACTGCTTTATGTCCCGGTTTTTCCTTTCCACAACCGAATTTCCCTCAGGATGGAATGGAGAGGAGTACCGCAATGCAACGCCCAGACTGGCCATGGCTTCTTTGTAAGCCCGAGAGCTAAACGCAGGGCCCTGGTCAGAGTGTAGCGTGCCTATTGCGTATGTGCCGATAAAGACTCGCAAATCTTTTATAACAGTTCGAGCGTCAGCCGAGCGCTGAGGCCATATCCATAGGAACCTAGAGCATGAATCCACTGCAACCTTGATATATTTATACTTACCGTCCCTTTGCAAGGGCCCGCAGTGGTCCAGGTAAACACAAGCTAATGGTTTGTCTGAAATTAACAGGGGTGTCTGCGCAGGACGTTTCACTGTTGAGACTTTCATCTGTTGGCAAATATCACATTCTAAAACATAGTTTTAGTTTGTTTCTGAATGCCAGGCCACCAATATCTTTGCTTGAGTAAAGATACTGTTGCAGAAACACCTGCATGGGCAGAAACTATCCCTTCGTGTGCTGCTAGGATTAGTCCTAATCTGCGTTCCTTGTTTGGAATTACCATATCCCCCACTCCAGGGATTCGAGCAAAAGGAACGTTGTTCGCATCAATTACATAAGAGTACTTGAGTGGAAACTTTTTTGGTAACGCTGCACTGCTGCCCTTGCTTGAAGCATTGACAGCCAACATTATCTCACTGTCTATTTTTGTTTTTGAACGAGTGATCGCAGCTACGGAAGCCGTCTGAACAGCCCCCTTTGCGGCTTCGTCAGCCAATGAATTCCCTGCAACGTGAACGCCATCACGTTGATGACTCAGTGTGTGGATCACGTGAGCCTTTGGTAGTTCGTTTTTCAACTGAACTACTTGTTCTCAAAGCATTTTGTGCTTTATTGTGCCACCTTTCGCATCTTTGAAACCATTTTCAAGCCAGTTTTGTATATATTCATTATACGACTGAACACAGTAAAAGGAATCGCACACTATCAGTGTGGGGAATTCTCAATCTGTACTTTCAAGTGCCAGTTTGAATGCTTGTAGCTCAGCTCGCTGAGCTGTACAATCTCCTAGAGATTGAGTTTTTGTGACCATAGGTCTGAAGATGCCATCTCGCATGCGACCTTTAACGATTGCACACGCTGCACTGTAAGCTTGCTTACTCCCTGTTGCGGGCTGTGCGGATCCGTCAGTGTAAATTATGAATTCGTACTGATCGAGAGGCAGAATTTCAGTGGGCAGAGGACATTCTTGTTCATATTGCAGGAATGCTTGTGTTTTTAAATCTGGGTCAAAAACATATTCAACATCTGTTGCAGCAAGAGAATTAACCCATTGTATCCATCTTGGATGTAATGCTTTTGCATTTGGAATGCTTGCTTTTGTGACCGCTTCTAAAGCTGGTGCTGGGGTTACGACAATAATGCGTTTCCCTTGTGCTAGGGCTCTTTCTTTTGCTACAGCGGTTTGAACTGCTGTCAGAATTTTTTCAGTTGAAGTGAAGCGCATTTCTGCTTGTGTATACAAATGAGATTTGTATGCGATTGGTATTTTTTCACCCTCGTTAAATGTTAAGTAGGTGAATCCGCATTAACCCGAAATTATTCGGATCACCATGTTGCGTTGACTTACGCGTGTTTGTAAGTGATTTGTTGCTAACATGTTAGCCTGGAGTGAACGAAAGATTTCTGTGTGTTCGTTTGTCCAATTTTTGATTGAAAAATCAGGTTTGATTAATGCGTAGAGAGGTTTAACCCTTTCTGCGTAATTTAAAATGTATATTCTTTCGAAATTGAGGAAACCCAGGATGGATTGTAAGTTTTTTTGCGTTTTTGGAGGTTGGAGCAGCGCACACTTTTCTAAAAAGTTAGCTGCCAAGCTCTTGCCTTCACTTGAAAGCTCATATCCTAGAAATAGGACATTGAGATGGGCAATTCGGGACTTTTAAAGTTGAACTTGTAGCCCTCAGAGGCGAAGCCCAGTATAATGGTGCTCACCCTGTTCAAGTGTTTGTCCAGGTCATCGTCTGTCAGATAAATATCATCGACATAGGACAATGCCTCATTGTCATAAATTTGTAGTAACTCCGTTACCCTCGCTGAGAATAAACCTGGGCTGTTCTTGAACCTGTGTGTCGACAAAACAAAAGTTATCGCGTTTTTCAGATAACTTTAAACCAGCGGAACATGTTATTGGATGTTTATGAACATTTGCAAGAATAGTGCATCAAGTACATACACTATTTTCTCGGCGCGACCTTCACTGAGAGCAGAACGTTTTTGGATATCACTTATATTAATTATGGACTTCTGGGAAAGTGATGCCTTTCCAACCAAATTGATCACCATATACCTGTAATTTGCCCTGAAGAAGTCCCCAGAGTTTGGGATGAAATGCGTTGCCTGTAGTTTCTAATAAGAGTTATGTGAAGAAAGATGTAAATTAAAATAAAAAAAGGAAATATGGATACAACATACAAAACCTTCGGCTGTTTCCTTATAATGTAAGAAGTGTTCGGTATTCATTAGATTGTCACATTGAATCACTGATTTTTTCTAAGTGTGTTTTGAAGGCTACCTAGATACAGGTGTTCTACTGAACCATTATTTCAATAAACTGTGCTCCTCTACTTTGCCATTTTGTCAGTGTATTCATGCTTTCCCTGATGCAATTGCCCGTATGGCGGTGACTAAAGCTAACTTCATCCTTTTGAGGGATTTTAATGTTGATTTCAATGATTTAAATGACTATGCCGCTAAGATCCTATTACATAACCCAGCATCACTACAACTGACGCAATGAGTTGATGGCCCTACTCAGGAGAAAAGCCATCTCATTGACCCTGTCTTTAGTAATCTCCCAAATTTGTGAGTATCAAAACCCCTGCCAGTTATATGGTTAGAGCGTTATCTGATACCAATTACACTGCTAGACCAGTCAATGAGTATCCCTCCAATAAAGACTATGATGACGGATTGTAGCTGGGCCAAATTAAATCCCCTGGAATGGGAAGTTATCCTCAGTAATTCCAGACCTCAACTAAGTGATAATATATTTCCGCCACCCTCAAATTTACTGATTAGATTAAAAATTCTCTGGACCAGACCCTACCATTTAAAATGTACAAATGTACACGACAGGACAGATGGTCCCCATGGTTGAATTCACACCTATTTGTGTTAAAAAACAGAATGCAAAAGACTAGAGAGGAAATGGATAAAGTCCTAT
The DNA here is from genome assembly GCA_963921515.1 of Calotriton arnoldi. Lineage (NCBI taxonomy): Eukaryota > Metazoa > Chordata > Amphibia > Caudata > Salamandridae > Calotriton > Calotriton arnoldi. Next base: position 153,569 of record CAWUFW010009792.1, read on the forward strand.
GACTCCATGAGCCAACAGGAGTATAAAAAAAAGATTAAAAAGTACTATTCTGAGATTAGAAATGCTCAAATGACTTACTATATGTTTAAGATAGACAAGGACTCAAATTCAGCTATAGAAATGTATCAAATAGTTCAATCTCTCACCGAGCATCTATCTGCAAGCTCGTTGCCTGTACCTACTATGGTCGGTTGCAACAACCTAGCCAACTTTCTTCTAAAAAAGGTTACTGACATCTACTTATCATTTTCCGATAAGACCAGGCTTTCATTGCACACTAACCTCCTTTGGCAACCTGGGAGTCCTAGGGAACTTCTGTCGTCCTTTCCCCCCACTAGTGCAGAAGATCTTTCAGTACTTTTTAATGCGGTCAAATCAGGCTCACCACTTGACCCTGCTCCCCTTCATATTATGAAACAGGGGGTAGAACAAATCTTTCCTGTGTTGCAGGAAGAGCTCAATCTCTCCCTAAAGAATGAAGTAGTCCCCTCCCCTTGAAAACACACAGTGGTAAAACCACTACTAAAAAAATCAACTCTGGATCCGTTACTTCCTGAAAACTACAGACCAATCGACCTATTATCAGGGGTTTGGAAGTTACTGGAGAAGCACATGAAACAACATCTATCACTATTTTTTTAAACCAACGAGATCCTCCACCCTGCGCAAACTAGTTTTAGACCACATCATAGTGGCGAAACAACACTACTGGTAGTAGTAGATGAACTCAAAATGCTGCTTGATCAAGATGGTTCTGCAGCAGTCATATTATTAGATCTAAGCTCGGCATTCGATAGTACAGCCCACTCAGTCATTATACAGAGGCTTGAAAATGTGGGTGTAAGCTTACATCATTTCTTGAGGATAGGAGTTTTCAAGTATTAGATAAAACATGCTAGTCGTATATATGCCCCATGAAATGTGGAGTACCTCAGGGATTCTTATTGAGCCTGGCTTTTTCAATCTTTATATTTGGCCCTCTGGTGGAAATTCTACAAGCATTTGGCTTTTCAATAGTCACATATGCACATGATACTCAAATAGTTTTGTGTATCACTCCAGAAAACCGCTCAAAAGTGCAACAACTTGCCTGAAGGAAGTGGCAGAATGTATGGCTAAGTGCTGTCTTAAACTAAAGTCATGTTGTGGGTAATAACCAGTCTTTACTCAGCTGGCCAGATTCCTTAGGAAATCCTTCTACCTCCAAAACATCTATAAAAAAACTTAGGTGTCTGGTTAGACAACACAGTCACCATGGAAACTCAAGCCAGGAAAACTGCAGCGAGTTGCTATGGCTTACTTCGAATGCTTAGAAAAGTATTAGATCTTCTACCTTCCTGTGTCAGAAGGCTAATTGTAAAGGTGCTGGTGTTGTCACACCTTGACTATGGAAATTCCTTGCACTTAGGCTCCCCACGTTACATAGTCAAGAGGCTACAGGTAGTACAAAATGCGGTGGCTCGTCTCTTATTGAACATCAATCAATCAATCAATCAATCAATCATGTCACTTATAAAGCGCACTACATACCCGCGAGGGTCTCAAGGTGCTGGGGGAAGAGGGGGGTGGTGCTGCTACTGATCGAAGAGCCAGGTCTTGAGGAGTCTTCTGAAGGCCAGTAGGTCTTGGGTCTGTCGGAGGTTGGTGGGGAGGGTGTTCCAGGTCTTGGCGGCGAGGTGGGAGAAGGATCTGCCGCCGGCGGTTGTTTTCCCGGATGCGGGGGACTGTGGCGAGGGCGAGGCTGGTCGAGCGGAGCTGGCGGGTGGGGGTGTAGAAGCTGAGTCGTCTGTTGAGGTAGGCTGGTCCGGAGTTGTGGAGTGCTTTGTGTGCGTGGGTGAGGAGCTTGAAGGTTATCCTCTTGTTGACAGGGAGCCAGTGCAGGTCTCTCAGGTGGGGTGTGATGTGGCTGCGTCGGGGGATGTCGAGGATAAGACGTGCAGAGGCGTTCTGGATGCGTTGCAGCCGTCTCAGGAGCTTAGCCGTCGTTCCTGCGTAGAGGGCGTTTCCGTAGTCCAGCCTGCTGGTGACGAGGGCGTGGGTGACTGTTTTTCTTGTTTCGGTGGGGATCCACTTGAAGATCCTGCGGAGCATTCGGAGGATGTTGAAGCAGGATGAGGAAATGGCGTTGACCTGCTTAGTCATGGAGAGGGTGGGGTCGAGGATGACCCCTAGGTTGCGTACGTGGTCGGTGGGTGGCGGGGCTGTTCCCAGTGATGTTGGCCACCAGGAGTCGTCCCAGGCTGAAGGGTTGGAACCAAGGATGAGGACCTCCGTCTTGTCCGAGTTCAGCTTCAGGCGGCTGGTCCTCATCCATTCGGCGACGGCCTTCATTCCTTCGTGGAGGTGGGCTTTGGCGGTGTGAGGGTCTTTGGTGAGGGAGAGGATCAGCTGGGTGTCGTCGGCGTAGGAGATGATGTTGAGGTTGTGCTGTCGGGCGACGTGGGCGAGGGGTGCCATGTAGATGTTGAACAGCGTTGGGCTGAGGGAGGAGCCTTGGGGTACGCCGCAGATGATCTTGGTGGCCTTGGATCGGAAGGGGGCGAGGTGGACGCTTTGTGTTCTGCCGGAAAGGAAGGATGTGGTCCAGTCCAGGGCCTTCTCTTGGATCCCGGCGTCGTGAAGGCGTGTTCGTAGTGTGTGGTGGCAGACCGTGTCGAAGGCGGCTGATAGGTCCAGGAGGATGAGGGCTGCTGTTTCTCCGTTGTCTAGCAGGGTCCTGATGTCATCGGTGGCGGCGATGAGGGCGGTTTCGGTGCTGTGGTTGCTGCGGAAGCCGGACTGGGAAGGGTCCAGGATGTTGTTCTCCTCGAGGTCATCAAGGCATCAGCCAGTATCTAGCTCGCTGGCTTTGTTACATTGGCTTCCGATTGAATAAAGGGTATACAATTCAAGGCCGTTTGCATTGCTCAGAGAGCATAACACAAAAAAGGACCTCAGCTGTTACAATCTTTATTGCAGGTTCTATGGCAGGGCCTTTAGGTCTGGAAATTCACGGCTGATGATTATTCCAAATAATGGAATGCTCTCCTTCTCTTACTTGGCACGTAAGCTATGAAACTCTCTACCGATCAGGCTGCACAAAACTGAAAATGAGGCGATTTTTAGGAAAATGCCAAAGGCATTGTTCTTTGTTAATTGAGGTTGATGTGACTAGAGTTAAGCATTTTATTCAGTGATGGATTAGAGCCTGTTGGTCATTTAGTACCGGGAGGTCAATTGGGTAGCCATGCACTCTACAAATCCTATAGAATAGAAATACAATATGCTGCTAATTAGTGTAAGGAGCCTAGTTGGAAAATAAGAAACTGCTAGTAATGGTTCACGTTCTTTCTTGGTAAAAGGAAAGCCATAGTGGTGACTGGATGTGAAGGCACACAGATGACTACATTTGAACATACGGTCTCACAAGGGGCTTAGTCGGTCTCCCTGGGATTTCAACTTGTACGCACAACCCCTTCACTGAAGCTTAACATATTTCGGTGTTGGATTTCAGAACTTTGCAGAATATACACATATGGCATTCCACATGTCCCAAGACCCATTTGTAGATAAAAAGAACGTTTCAAAGGTATTTTGTATAATAAATAGATGGATGAACCATAAGTGGTTGAGCCTTAATGCCCCTAAAACGCAGTACCTGCTCATTGGCAGGGGCCTCTGTTTGAAAATGAAGAGCCCAATTTACTGCTTTTAGAGTCAGCAATTCTGTCACCCTAACCACTGAGAAGGTTAGAAATGTATTTGCTGCCCTTGATTTGAAGATGTCTATGGATATCAATGCTAATAGCATCACACTATGAACTGAGGGTGTTGAGAAAGGGGAGATACATTTAGTCTGAGATGGATTGAGCCATAATGGTAGCAAGTTGATCATGTCCCACTGATTTAAGGAAACTACATTAGCTGCCGATGGTTTGTGGTATGAAATGTAAAACCCTTGTGCATGCACTGAATGCTAGACACTGGAATGGCCCCAAGAACTTGGCAGTCAAATTTGTATTTTATATTCTAAGTGGGGTTTTAAGGTAAGCTGACAAACTACGCGTGCAACAACAGATGGCATGACTGACCAAACAATTCAGGAGATGGGCATGTCCTCAGTCACTTTCCTCTGCATGGAATTTGCTCCCGGTGTAGTGAGAGGTGTTGATAAACTACTTTTGTTCAGGAAATCACCCAGTACCCTGCTGTTTTAGGGATTCGTAGCCTCTTCATCACAGTATTAGGATGCTTAGGTTTTATGCACTATATACGTACTTTTTATTAACCGATTGATCAATGCTTGAATGTAGGAGGTGTATATTTCAAGAACCAACATGCCACTGTATTTCCTTTTTGCCCAGCTTTAGAATGAGCATTTAAACAACATGAGGATCCAAGGAATCAAAACAGGACACCTGTTTACATTGACAAGGAACTGTGAAGATCTGCCTCATCCAGAAAGAAGGCCTCACAACAGACGACTTTACAGGCTTGGTGACGCTAAATACCAGTCATCCTGGAGGACAGACGCGTTTAAAATGTGTTTGTGTGTAGGGTAGCCCAGTTTGGGTGCCTATCTGGGGCCACATCATGAAGTCAGTCATATTTTGACGGAGAAGTGCAAATAAATATTTTACCTTTATCCCCCGTTTCACTACAGTTGATATGCGACTGGCATTTTTATATGGCATGGCATGGTTAAGCTTCCTATACAATAAAATACGGGGGCCTATTAGCAATAACCGGCGATAATTATCGCTAAGCGCACTTAGCGCTAGGATAATTATCACCGGCTATCGCAGGTTTCTATCGCGGAGATAGCGTGCTATCAGCAACGCTTATCTCCAATGCAATAGAAACCCTGGAGAACAGTGTGAATATCGCTTGAAAACAAGCGATATTCACACTGTGACCAGTGTTAGCTTGGTGATAGGGCGAGGGGGATTTAGCCATGTAATCCACCTCCCATTGGATTACATGGCTAAGTCAGGTTTGGCTCAATCAAAAAGGAGCTTAAGAGGGAAATAAATTCACAGGTCGCCCTCCCCTCAACATCTCATTAAATCAAAAAGACCTGTGCACGTAAGGCTCCTCTACTTGAGGTATACGTATAAGTGGAGGCAGGGATTCCTTCACTATATATCTATCTATCACTCCTCACTTGAAAATAGAGGTAGTGTCCTACCACTTTACTGCCTAATTTTTCTAAAAACAACCTTTTTGCGACTGACAGTCAAACAACCACATACCCCCTCTATACATAGGGGTGTATTTTAATTGTTATAAAAAATACACAGGTTGCACCCATCTAGATGTTACCTTTACCAAAAAACAAGAAATTGTGAAAGGGCAAGATGGCACCTCACGTGCGCACCACCAGTCGAGCTTGCTGATTGGTACTCATCAGCTATGCTCACTTTCCTCATCATCGGCCACCATATTGCCCAAATAATGTGTGTTCCCAAAAAAATATATATTAGTGCCAAACAAATTGTAGTGCCAGTTGTAATGTGTATTTCACAACCACCACCAAAACATGACCCCGTGCAAATAAAATTGAGATAAGTAGCACAATCACCAACTTTTATTCTTCACTTGTGCACTTATTCAAGTTTAAAAACCGGCTGCTTTACGCAGACCTTTGCCGCAAACATTTGCCAACATGTTTCATTGCCCCTGTTACTTCAAGGCAATTTCGTCAGGGCTGGGTCATCAATCACCAATTTTGGGCACTGGTAACTTGGTATATAATGACATGTGGGAGCCTATGTCAATCGTACCAGCTCTCCACTCCGTCAATGTGAGGAGACTTCCAGTCGTGAATCCCTCTCTTTAGGCGTGCACTCAATTGTCGTGCCAATTTCGCCTTGTTCTCCCGGGAGCGCTTTAAATCCACCCTCGCGAGGGATTCGCAACAAGAAGTCTCCTCACATTGACGGAGTGGCGAGCTGGTACGATTGACATAGGCTCCCACATGTCATTATATACCAAGTTACCAGTGCCCAAAATTGGTGATTGATGACCCAGCCCTGACGAAATTGCCTTGAAGTAACAGGGGCAATGAAACATGTTGGCAAATGTTTGCGGCAAAGGTTTGCGTAAAGCAGCCGGTTTTTAAACTTGAATAAGTGCACAAGTGAAGAATAAAAGTTGGTGATTGTGCTACTTATCTCAATTTTATTTGCACGGGGTCATGTTTTGGTGGTGGTTGTGAAATACACATTACAAATGGCACTACATTTTTTTTGGCACTAATATATATTTTTTGGGGAACACACATTATTTGGGCAATATGGTGGCCGATGATGAGGAAAGTGAGCATAGCTGATGAGTACCAATCAGCAAGCTCGACTGGTGGTGCGCACGTGAGGTGCCATCTTGCCCTTTCACAATTTTTTGTTTTTTGGTAAAGGTAACATCTAGATGGGTGCAACCTGTGTATTTTTATAACAATTAAAATACACCCCTATGTATAGAGGGGGTATGTGGTTGTTTGACTGTCAGTCGCAAAAGGTTGTTTTTAGAAAAATTAGGCAGTAAAGTGGTAGGACACTACCTCTATTTTCAAGTGAGGAGTGATAGATAGATATATAGTGAAGGAATCCCTGCCTCCACTTATACGTATACCTCAAGTAGAGGAGCCTTACGTGCACAGGTCTTTTTGATTTAATAAGTCAGGTTTGGACCAGGCGTTAACAAACCAGCGCTAAACGTGTTTAGCGCTGGTTCGTTAATCACCTCCCCTGCCTCGCTAATAGGCGATAGCGACCTTAGCGACTGTTTCCAGTCGCTTTTAGGTTGGGAACGCCTACTTTGCATGGCATTAGCGTTAAATATCGCTGGCATGCAAAGTGGCACCCAACCCGGTCGCTATCGCCTAAAAGCTGTCGCTAACAGCAGTTAGCGACAGCTTGCTAATAGGGCGATTGAATTATCGCCGCTTTAGCGGGAAAAAGCCCCGCTAAAGCGGCGATAATCACGTTGCTAATATGCCGCACATTTTTATAAAACAGAGTCAACGCAAAGGCGATATTATGCCATGGAAACATGAGTGTTAGTAGCTTTTAAATATTTTTCTTTCAGTTATAGATCTTGGGAAAGGCGGTAGTGGGGTAGGCAGAGGGCACTGAAATGCCCAGCTACACATCAGAGCGAAAACCAAAAAAGTGATGGATACATTACTTGAAGTAATCAGAGTTTTAAGTAATTAAACACTATCTGTGAGGCGTACACAGATCATGTATTCTGCAGAATGGAGGAGCCGAATTTCTTTTTAACTGCAGATGGTTCTCACATCTGGTAAATAGGTTTACCGGACACACATGGGACATCCTTGTATTTTACCAGAAAAATACACTTCTGGCTCATCAAAATGTTCTAAACTCACCGCCTGCGTTCTACAAATTGCATTGCTGGGACGTTATCAATCTTAGACAAAACAGGAAATCTACCTGTAAATGATGTGCTTCATGTTATTGGGAAACAGTTGGAACAAGATCAAGTGAAACAATTACATTATTGTTAGGACCTTGTAATAGCTCATATTGACACATAATAAAACAAGGCTGTGTCCGTTTTATATTTAACCTCATAATTTGAAACATTTCTGCAAATCTGTATTGTTCAAATTTAATAGAAGTTTAAAAACTGTTGGCTGTCATCTAATCTGCTCTGTAGGCACCCTCCCGGGCAGCGATGGCGCTTGCCACATGTTTGTACTATTGAGCTCCTTCTCAGGAGTAATGAGTCCCCAGCGCTGGAAATAACGACTATTGTATGTGGGGTATTAAGTTTAGTGAGGGTGTTCAGAGAGAAGAGTCAGGGGCAAGGATAGTGGCAGGGCTAATAAGTCAGAATGACATGCAGCTATAAAGGATGCCTAGGTGAATGTAAGGAACCAATCATGTCACCACTACTTTGGTAGTGGAACATCTTTACAACATCTGTACAAGGCTGCTGTACGCTTAGTGCTCTATAAATGACAATTCTCAACAGAGATTCTATGCTAGTAAAGGACAGTACCAGGATATCACCAGTGCTTACTGCCAATGCTTAAATAAGAGTAATGCACTTCGCAACAAAACTATTATGCATTTGCGGGACTGCAGCGGTATAGAAAAGCAAGTCATGTTCTGTGACTAAGGGGCTACTGTAACCATAGCAACAGAGTAAGGAAAAAGCAAAGATCAAGCATTTGGCCACAGAAAAGATGGGGCATCCAACTCCCATGCTTTTGGCTGAATGACCTCTGAACTACAGTAAATGCACTGAGTGACCTATTTCTGTCACGTGCCTCTGACCATAGTATACACACAGCCATCACCATAGAATATGCCAGATGAATCTTCCACATGAGTGCACGTGCAAACAAAGCTGAACAAGCGTGAGTAAACAGGAAGCTGGAATACACGGAGAGAAGCACATGGGACGTTTTCTGTAATAACAATGTAGACGTATGTTCAATTAGTTGTGTAACCCTTATTTTAGGACAGTGTGCATCAAGAGACAAGAGACATGAAAAATGGTTAATCTACTAATAGTGAAAGATCTAGATTGTGCACTTCTCACTTTACAGTCTACGTCATCACGTGATAAGCATGAAGCCAGACACACACATAAGATGGTGGAAGAGGGAATACCAGGGGCCCTATTACACATAAAGTGCACTTTCCCTGTTTGCGCCATGGCGCACCTTAAAACAGGTGCGCTGGGCTCAAACAGGGAGAGTGCACCCTATTACATTGAATGTGGTGCCCCTAGAGCATCCGCGAACACCCCTGCCCCCAGGGCAGCACAATCAAGTGAAAAACGGAGCAGCTTTGAAGGTGCTGCTCCATTTTTCACTGTGCAGGCGGCAACTCACCTGCACTTTTAAGAGGAGAGAGAGATACCCTTGCAGGCAGGTGCAGTGAGTGACTGCACCTGCCTGCAAGGGGATATCTGGAGGGGGTCCATAGGACCCCTCCCCCCCTCCATAGGGCTGCCATCAGGGAGCACACTGACAGTATGCCACCTTTTAGGTGGCACACTGTCAGTGCATCTCCTGACATCTCCTGACGGCTTCTTTACCTCTGCGCCCATGTATATAATATGGCGTGGATGCAGGGGCAAAGGGATTCCCTCATTTGCATTAGGCCACGACCCATGCCAATGAGGGAACACCCTCTAATGATAGCGCTGGCACTATATGTGCACCAGTGCTATCTGTATTGCAGTAAGAGCCGCACAAGCTTCGGTGGCCCTTTATGTAATACCAAAGTGCCCCAGGGCATGCAAATTGGGTGAACACGCCCGTTGCGCCCCTGGGGCACTTTCCATAATTTTGCCTGTTAGAACCAAGATGGCGCTGCTCCCACGAGAATCAGCGCGAGCCACTGCCAGCCTGTCTCTTAGCACTGTAGTATCGACTGCCCATGAGAGACCGCCAACATTAAGCACCAGCCCCCTGGTCTGCAATGTCTGGATCTTCATGCCACATTGACAACCTCCTGTAATGTCTTCCTTGTTCTTTGTTAACCTCTCCAACGTGAACGGCACTCTTGGCACAAAACTTGAGAAGGTAAATCTTCAGTAGGACTAAAGCTGGGACTGTAGCTGACCTGAGATCCATTGCAGTCGGCCTGAACTTTTGACTTTGATCCAGTCCAGCATGACCAGATAGCCGCGGTTGGCCCTTTATGCTTTAAAGTGCAATTTCACACTGGACATTAGACTACGGCATTTATTGGTAGATATGATCATAGTTTCCAGACAGGAGAGTGACCACAACACTTTGGGGATACACAGGGAGCCTTGGGCAACACCCTTCGAGTACAGATGAACCCCTGGACAGAAGGCTGGCTCCATCCAATAACCGGCGCAAACTAAAGTGGAGCTTTTTGCTAGGCTCTGAAGTAGCCCTGGGAAAGGTGTTTGAGGCGTTGTCCACTGGTTTGACTGCAGTAATAGACAAAATGATGCTCCTTGGAGCTCCAGACACTTTGGCGAGGTTGAGTGGTATTCACAACATTCTGTTTGCCAACTTAAGAAATCTATTCTTGGTAGTTTCTAAGTCCATTCCCAAGAGGAAGAAAGATGCTTCCTGGTTTTCCAAAGTGTGTCGAGTGGCCAGATGTGCCCTCTTGGGATCCATTCAATTTGGCTCTAGAGATGCCTGTCCGGATGCTAGATCGCACTATTAAGCTACTGTTTTCAGCGCCAAGACAAACTGGGAATACTCTAAATGAAGCTCAATGCTGAGTCCCACCATAAACAAGGATTACCATTCTTTTTGGTGGATTGTTGCTGATGGCTACTTTTAAAATCTTTATTTATAGTTTTCCCTTTAGTGACAATCAAAACACCTTAGAACCACATTTATACATATCAGCCAAAATACAACAATTTGTGTCATTGTTTTCCCTGAGTACATTACAATTGAAGTTGTCATCAGTATAGCAATTACAACGTTACTGCTCTGGAGAGGGCTCCGGATCGGTTTGTGAGCTCACCGATGTTTGGGCCAACAGATAAGTTTTGAAAGGCTGCCAAATATCAAGGGGGCGGGACATAGGGGGCTGTAGCTGAGCATGTAACTCACAGTTAGCATTACAGTAAGTCATACTGAACATCCAACCCTTCAGTGTCGGGGGGCGTTTATTCGCCCAATATATAGCGACTTCCCTCTTAGCCAGAAGCAGTGCCATTGCGCAGAAGCGTCTGCAGGACTTGGGGAGATCTCCAACATATTCCAGCAGGGCCATAAGGTGAGATGGAGGGAGAGGCTGGTCCAACATAGATGATAGCGCCCCAAATACCTTTTCCCAAAAATAGGTGACTCTGTCGTAGGTCCAGGCCATGTGCACAAAATCAGCCATAGGGGCCCCACATCGGGGACATGGGTGCGGCCTTGAGGGGTCCATTCGATGGACCTAGTGTGGTGTAACATATGCCCGCCACAAATATTTGAAGTGTAACAATTTATGCCTATAGTTAAAAGAGATTTTGCGAGTTTGTTCGCAGCAAAAGTGCCATTGCGAGTCCGTCAGAGGTTGACCTAAGTCGCGCTCCCACACCTGTCTTATCTTCAAATGCCTAGGCGGGAGGAGTGCAATAGTGGCTTTATACATTTTAGACATCAAGTGTTCCCCGCTGTTATCTTTAATTAGGAGTGTCAGTGGAGGGAAGTCAGGTGGCTCTATCGGGTATGTCGGGACCTGAGACCGTAGTGCACCCTGTAGCCGGCGCAATATGAACTGGTCGAGAAATGTGGCTTCAGTGAATCGGGTGTCCTCACTGCGAGAGAAGACATGGTTGTTCGGGAATAGATCCCCGAATATTTTCAAGTCAAATTTATTTAGAGTGTATGACAGCCTCCATGGTAATGGGAATCCACAGGTTCCCCGCCAAGGGGAGAGACGGGGAGTACAGCAGTGACGCCCCGGTTGCCCGGATCAATTGTTTCCATGCCCAACTGGTTGTAGATAGTGTTTGCAGATCCTGTGGGTCCCGGGCCAGCCCCACTGGTAACATGGCTGAGAGGGGGGTGGGGAGGGCGAGATCTGCTTCAGGCCTAAGATAGGGAATCCAAGCGTCCGTGTGGAACCAGTTGCACGAAAAGCTGCACTGCGCAATCAAGTAGTAAATGCGGAGGTTCGGGACCCCAAACCCCCGCGCTCAAGGGAAGAGTCAAGGCGTCCCAGCTAATCCTGGGTTGACCACCCCCCCACACCAGTCGCAACAGCTGTGAGCAAAGAGTCACAAAGAAGCTCTTGTACAAAGTTATAGGGATATTCTGGAAGAGGTATAAGAACTGTGGGAGAACGGCCATCTTAATTAAGGCGATTCTGCCGGCCATCGATAAAGGAAGTTTCAACCAGCGCTCGATATTATCATGTACTTTTTCCCTGGCTGGGCCATAGTTGAGTTGGAGGATTTGTGACTGATCCCTATGAATATGGATACCCAAATATTTGACTGAATCGTCACACCACTTAAGTGGGAATTCCAAATTTTGGTTGCACTGTGCCTCGGTGAGAGGAAAAACCTCAGATTTACCCCAATTAATATGCAAGCCCGACAGGGCACCGTAGCAAGTGAATTCACGAAGGATCGGCCCTAAGTTTTCGTCTGGGTTCCTCACGTAGAGGATGACATCGTCGGCATAGAGTGTAAGCAATAGAGGGCCCGTATTGAATTGTATACCCCTGTGGGAGTGTTTGTCTAAGAGAAGAGATGACGAACAAGCAGATCCATCGCTATTATAAAGAGGAGTGGGGAGAGGGGGCAGCCCTGCCTGGTCCCTCTTGACAATTTGAAGGGGGGTGAGAGTGCGCCATTCAGCCGTATTCTCGCCGTTGGACGTGTATATAGTAGTGCAATCACTGGCATGCCCAGTCTTACTAGGGTGGCATTGAGGAAGGGCCACTCCAGCGAGTCGAAAGCTTTTTCGGCGTCCAATAGGACGTCCAATAGGACTGCCGCAGCTGGAAAAGAGGGGTTGATTCTGAGGAGGGTGGCGAACAGGGTTCGCAGATTCAATGTGGTAGACCTATGTGGGATAAAACCCGCCTGGGCGGGCGATATCATCTTGTCTATGATCAAGGATAGCCCATTAGCTAGCATTTTTGCTGGAATTTTATAGTCAAAATTCAGCAGTGAGAGAGGCCTGTCGGATTCACATCGCTGTGGATCCTTGCCGGATTTAGGGAGCAGCGTAATAACCACCTCCCGCAGCGTTGGGGGCAATTCGCCCAGCTCTATAGCTTCCTGGAAGAAGTCAATGAGGTGTGGGGCTAAAGTCTTTTTGAAAACCTTATAAAAACAGCCTGGAAACCCATCAAGGCCGGGTGCTTTTGAGCCATCCATATCTTCTATTGCTTGAGTCACTTCGTCGATCGTGAAGGGTTACGCTAGGAAATCTCTATGTACCTTTTCCAACCAGACCAGGGCCACCTCATCCAGATAGGAATTGCTGACCGCCAGGTCAGGGTTGACCCTGGTCCTGTAAAGGTCCTGGTAATATGAAAAAACCCTGTTGTTAATGCCCTCACAGTCAGTTATCTGCTCACCGTTCGAGCCGTGCAGGCTAGTGATATGGAAGGCCCTCGATTGGGGTGTATCAATCTAGCTAATGTGCGCCCGGGTCGCTCGCCCTCCCCATATCGCCTGGCCTGGCCGTGGCATATTTCCCCAGAAAGTGGGCCTCCTGTTCTGTTGCCTCTTGAAACTCAGTCAACAATGACGCTCTCTGTCAAAGATCGGAGCTAGACCTGGGTGTCTCATGACTTGTATCTAAGGTCGCTAACTTGGCCTCGATCCCAGCTAGAATGCGACGGAGACCTTTTAAGATACCAGCACTTTTAGAGATACAGATCCCCCTGATATAGGCTTTAAATGCTTCCCACAGCGTGACTTTGGACTCCACAGTATTTAAGTTAAGTTAAAAGTATTCCTCCACAGCTGCGTGCAATTCCTCCTCAAAGATAGAGTTCTGGAGGGCCATCTCAGGGAACCGCCACTGCCCCATCCTATCCCCAGCCCCTGGGATCCGTAAGCCGAGCACCACAGGAGCGTGATCGGAAAGTGTGTGTGGGAAGGTGGGTGACTGAGCTCAACCAAACTGCAATGCTTGGGGTGAGAAGCCAGTAGTCCAGGCATGTCCATGTATTGTGCAGGGCCGAGTAGTGTGTGTAGACGGGTTTATTTGTGTGCAAGTGACGCCAACCATCAATCAGTTGAAGTGTATCTGTCAGTGTGGTCAGTGTTCTTCTGGCTCTGGGTTTTGTGTCAGGTGTGGTGGCAGTGCTGTCCAGTCTGGGGTTTATAAGAATGTTAAGGTCGCCCCCCATGCAAATGTGGTCAGCGCCTATTGCGTCTATGCGGGAGTGGAGCTCAACAAAAAAATCCTGGCTGTCTGTATGGGGCGCATAAACGTTGACCAGGAGAATCGTGTGGCCAAGGAGCCAGCCCTTCACCAATAAGTACCTGCCTGCCAGGTCAGAATGCACCGCAACAGTTTTAAACAGCAGACGCTTATGTACAAGTATTTAGACCCCTCTCGCGTAGGTGCTGTAACCTGCGAAGTATCGGTTGGGCCCCAGTTGGCAGCAAAGTTTGGGGATGAGTGTGGGGGTAAGTGCGTCTCTTGGAGAAATGCTATATCCACTTGATGACGCTGTAAATAATGAAGTACCTGCTTACGTTTACGTGTATCATTGAGCCCTCGAACATTCCAGGACATCAGGGTAATATTCACATTGTGGCTAGAATTACGTGACATTAATGAAGTTCTTGGCAATTCTGGGTGGTGGATCAAAGGTCATAACATTAGGCTTATCAAAGAATCCGCGAAAGGAAAAAAGAGTTATCAACCTGAAATACCCCCACCCATCCCCTTACCATGCACGGAGGGGAAATCCCAATTCCCAGTTAGAAACATTTGAGAACGTTGCAACACTCAAAACATATAAACCACAAAAGAGTGCCAAAGCACGGGGGAGGCAACGTTACAACTAATCCCCGGGCCTGAAAAGTGTATAATATAAACAGGTCGTAAGGACCATAATCCTAGCGGGCCTGTAAGAACCAATTAAAGGAACGAGTCAAGCATAAGTTCAGTACTTATCAGTTCGTTGTGCTACTGCGTGCTTATCAACTTGCGGATGGAGAGTTAAATTACGTCTCGGCGCGCTGCGATTATAAGACTATTGCTTTGGATGGATAATATCCATCTATACGTGTATTAACATATTGGTTTTGCACACGCTGACTATTTCTTTCTCTGCGGTTACCATACCTGACTGCCCTGGTACCTTAAGGAAATGGCCCATGGGTGTAAATTTTGGAAAAACAACTAGTGTTAATGTTTAAAGTGGTTGAGAAGCATTGCTTACAAAGGAATTTGGTTACAAATCATCCTGTTGTCGAGATCGTAGGCGCTACATAAAAGGAATAATTGCCCTGAAGAAGTCCTACTAGAATAGGACGAAACGCGTTGGCTGATGGCTTTTGATTGGAAATAAAGAAATTATAAAGCAACTGTTGGGATAATGAACTTCTCTCGTACTAACTGGTTCTAATGGATATTATGGACATTTAAGATTTCTTACATATATGTTAAGAAAAGTGGTGCAGTTCCAATCTATTGTTTGTTTTGTTGTTCCTGTTTCAAGGAAGCACCTTTGGGCAGGGGGTGCTTTTGGAACCTGCACATATTGGTTATGCTTATATATTTTTTGTAAGATATTGGTTAGACTGTCTAAACTGGTGCTGCATTAGTGCTTTGTGGCCCACTGTCCATCTTCGTGTTGTATAACTTGCGGAGAACAGTTCAGAACTGGCACCAGAGTCCGGCAGACGCGGAGATCGGTCTGGAGTAGGTGATTTGTGTAACTGGGCAGTGTTCGAACGATGCTTGAGAAACTCCTGCACCTCAGCTGGGGTATCAAAGACTCGGGATCTGCCATCTGTATCTACTTTCAGACGTCCGGGGTAGA
Source organism: Calotriton arnoldi (assembly GCA_963921515.1). Lineage (NCBI taxonomy): Eukaryota > Metazoa > Chordata > Amphibia > Caudata > Salamandridae > Calotriton > Calotriton arnoldi. The sequence goes on from CAWUFW010009792.1 coordinate 169,027, forward strand.
GCACCCCGTATTTAAAAGCAGCCTTACGTAGAGCAACTTTAACTGCCACGAATTTCCGTTGGGCCTCCTGAACCATTGCTGTGAAATCAGGATACAGCGAGATAGAGGATCCCTGCCAGTCCAGAGATCCCCGTTCCCGAGCCAATCGTAGGGCGATGTCCCTGTCTTTAAAGTTCAAAAGCCGTGCCATGATTGGGCTGGGGGACATCCAGGGTTGGGACGGGGACCAAGGGTCCGATGCGCCCTCTCGACAACAAAAGTAGAAGTGAAAGAGTCCCAACCAAATAGATCACACGGTAGGCCCTCCACAAACCCATTGAGCCGTCCGGTGTTCATTGACTCAGGGCTACCCATAATGCCTATGTTATTGCACCTCCCTCTGGCTTCCAAATCTTCGTTCTTTATGGCAATGGTTTTGAGCACTTTTTCCATTCTTTCCAAGCGATTGGTTGCCTGCGCCGAGCCGTCTTCTAAATCCGAGATTCTGCCCTCAACTGTGTCCAGCCTAGTGTCATGTCTGTCTATTCTGGCCCCCATCACGTCCAGTCTCCTGTCTAGGGCGTCGAAGCGTGTGTCCGGTCCTGAGTTCCGCCATTAGGGCCTCATTACTCAGCCCTCAGGGTTGGGGTAGGCCATCAGTGTCACCACCCTCCGCCATAGTGCCATCAGTGGGGTCAGTCCCACCTGTCGTCTTCTCGAAGGGCAGTTTCCGCTGTTTAGGGTCCTCTTTACCCATTTCTGGGGGGAGCGAGGGATTGGGCTCAAAGGTGCACCGAGCTGATGATTAATGACGGAAGTAATGGAGAGTCTGGTGGCAAACAGGGGCGGGGGGGAGTCAGCCTTGTCGTCAGTGCAGTGAGGATTACAACTGGTGCAGGAGCATAGCTTACGGCGTTGATGTGGCTCAAGCAATGTCACTGCCGCGCTCTTGATTAGCACTAGTGCCTACGGCTTCGTTGCTGCCCACCGCTATCAAGTGCGTTGAGCTGGAATGGCGGATCAGGCCTCGAGGTAGGAGCAGGGTTCGCCGATCGCTCTGCAGTGGGCGCTTTTAGGCATGGGGGGTCAGGACATTGAGGCAGGAGCGGGTCCACAAGGGAGGGGGGCTAAGCTACGATCCGGACGGGCGGCCGGTCCCCAGGCTCACCCGTGGACCCTGTCACCACGGGGCCTCCGGGGGTATCGGGCTGGCCTACCTGTGTGCCGTGCAGACCTTTAACTCCGCTCCCATCCGCTCATCCGACCGCTTGGATGCTGGTCACCTCGTAGTGCCGATCAGGAGGTCGCGGGGAGTCAATTTGAGGCACGGGACTCTCTGATTCCCATTGCGCGATGAGGTGCGCCCATCGCTTCGGGTGGGTGAAGGCGTGACTCAAGTCCCCGGCTCCGCTGCGAGTTCCAGGCCCGGTGCGCACCGCGATGCTATGGCAGCTCAGGAGCTCGGGGGCCTGAAGTTCAGGGCCCGTTGGAATCTGGAGTGTGTCAGGAGCACAATAAAATCATCGCCGCATCGCTGCCGTTTCAGAGGCCGCTGGATTGGCCGAATGTTCCGGGGAAATTAGCGGAACTTCGGAACTACGCGGCCATCTTGGTCCGCGGTCCGGCCACGCCCCCCGATGGCAACTTTAGCATTCAAGCTCCATTGGACAGTAACATCTTTGCCAATGCCTGGGCTGAGCACTTCTCTCAGCTATACTCGGGCATTGATGACCAGGACCCGACCTAAGTAATGGTTCCCAGTCAGGCTTCCCAGGCATTATGCAATAAATCTCTGAATGCCCTCTTGACTGGATATCTATTGAGCCAGCGCTACCCTGGGCTCACCAGATTTCTAGTTCTGAGACCTCCAAAGCAGTAGATTGGGTTCCACAAACAAAGCCGCTGAATTGCAGAAGGTGCCAGGTGATTTGTTTAAGTCCTATAGAGACGTATGGTGCCCTTATCTTCTCCTGTTCTTCAGTGCTATATTGGTTGGTGCACTCACCCCTCCTACCTGGGCAGGGGCTGAAATTGTCCCAATCGTCAAAAAGAGCTCCAGATCCATACCATGCAACTAAAGACCTATCAGCCTTATTGACAGCTTGCAAAAGCTGCTTAGTCCGATCGTTTTGAACAGACTGAGCGAGTGGATGTCTAACTCAAATGCTCTAACACCACTGCAGGTCAGGTTTAGAGACGGCGTTGAAACAATTGACCAGGTCTTCCACATACAATTGCTGGATTGGAAATTTGTAAAACTGGGGGGTGGCAGATTTTATGTAGGCTTTGTGGACCTCAGGACCGCTTTTGACCTTGTCCACAGAAACATCCTGTGGGTGGTTCTGGCGGAGTAGGGAATTTCCAACTACCTTCTAAAAACTATTGTCACATTACATTCCAACTATTATGCCCAAGTTAGATGTGGTCATAACAAAAGAGGGGGGGGCCATGGGTGATTAGGTCCAGCATAAATGCTCCTTACTATATCTCATGTACACATCCAATCTGAGTCTAATTAGCGTAACGAACGAGGAACAGCATCCACTGCGACCTGCCCCGGCTCAGAGTTGATGCGTACATGAGATATAGTAAGAAGCACGTACACTAGACCTAATTGCTCGTGGTCCTCTCCTTCTTTTGTTATAACCACATCTAACTTGGGCATAATTGTTAGAATGTAATCTGACAACAGTTTTTAGAAGGTAGTTGGGAATAGGTTAGATGTGGGCAATAGGTTGAATTGACAGACCCCATTATGGTAAATTGGGGAGTGAGACAGGGGTGTGTGTTGGCCTCGACCCTCTTTCTCCTGTACACCAATGACCTGGTATCCTAGCTTGAGAAATGTGAGTGTGATGTCCCATGTCTTCCAGGGGTTCAGACTCCGGCCCTGCTGTTTACAGATGATACCCTTTAGCTATCTAAATCCCTGATGGGGATCCAGAAGCTTCTGGATTGTTTTGGGTCATTCTGCCAGGAGAGGAGGCTGGAGATCAACCCCAGTAGGAGTATATTTATGGTCTTTAACCCTTGTTCAACTTCTCGCCCTAACCCGACCCTTAACGGTGTACCACTGGAGAGGGTTCCTGTGTTTGATTATTTAGCGGCTCACTCACAGAATGTTTTGATTGGTCCCCCCATGTCTAGACACGCAGGCTCAAGCTAGAGCAATACTGTGCAGGCATTTTGAGGGCCCATCGCTCCTCCTTATTTTCCCAGTGTCACCAGCCCTTGAAATTTATAAAACCCAGACTTTAGGGGCCACTTTATATGGTTGGGAGATTTGGGGTTTTTACGATATTAGACCCATAGAACTGAAAGAAAAGCGTTTTTTGGGATGTCTAACTAATCTCCCTGTCAGTACCCCGCTTGTCCCTCTGTGGCTGGATCACGGTTTGAGACGGATCAATGATATAGCTGGGTTAAGGCCACTCCTATATTGGCATCCCTGAGCTTATGCCCTTTTGTGAGGCCTTAGAAGATGTCTTGGGGCAGCCTGGTGTCTGTGAGATTGCCTGGCTTGGGTCCCTGAAAGCTCGTTTGGACCACATTGGGTATGAGAATCTATGATCCTCTCCCACCGATGTCACCTCAGTGTCAAAGTTTGAACTAAAAGGTGCTTACTGGCGCTACATTGACAATTTACATCTGCACACTTCTAGGGTTGGTTCCATCACTGCATTTTTTCTGGTGTTTAAAGTGGACTACCAACTGGAGGAAATCTTGGACGAGATCTAACCTCCCCATGCAAAGACTTTATATCTTAAATTTCATATGGGAACTCTGCCCCTTGGTTCTTTTACAGCCAAATGGAAATGCTACCCTAGTGACCAGGACTGGTTCTGTCCATTCTGCCCACAGGTGGTAGAATCAACTGAGCACATTTTTTTTCTTTTGTCCCGTCTATCAAGGGTTCAGAAGGAGGTGTATTTTACCAGTCTGCCGCAATCTGGGGTTTCAGAATTTTAGGACGGCTTTTAGAGTATTACAAATTGACACTAGGTAGTTTATTGCCTTTGCCCGTTCTTGATTTCTGCTGTATATGTGGAGGCATGGACAGAAACTGTTGTCCAGCTGAGGGACTGGGACTATCAAGCTGCCCCTTTTTTTAATTCTGTTTCTATAAATGATATTGTTTTTAACATTTTAATCTAAGATTCTTCGAGCCTTACTTTCTGGGCATTTTTATAAAACGAGAATTGTTGCACAGTTGTATTTATTGTTTTAAAATATTTTTCTGTAATGCATTTTTAACATGCTCCTTTATGGCATTTGAGCAGAAATAAAGATATGACTGACTGGCTATTTTACACTGTGTTCTTTAAAAAATTAATAACTTCGATTCTACTGATTGGATATTTGATGTTTTGGTCTTGTTTTATATATTAAATTTTTGATGTGGTGTTTATACTGTTTTACAGTTTGAAGTGTTGCACACTTACTTTACACATTGCCTCTAAGTTAAGCCTCACTGCTCTCTGCCAAGCTACCAGGGGGTTGAGCACAGGTTTATTTGGGGTTTGCTTGTGCTTTACCTTGACAAGGATTGTGGTTGCTGATTGACCAGTGCTCACACACCAGTCAACTAGTGGCCCAGTTTCTCACACCAGTGAATCGAATTTTAAACTCCAGTATGTGTCTGAGGATGGGACTGTCCATTGCGTTGAAGACAGCTGAGAGGTTTAGCAACATTAGGAGACAGGGGTCATACTCACATATGTGTAAGGTAGCGGTCTCCTTGCTGCAGAATGATTCGAAGCCAGGCCAGGAGATGATTTTCATTGATGTGGTTTTGGAATTGAACATAGGCTGCTTTCAATGATCTTGCCAGTGAATGGTAGGCGAGTGATGGGGACAGTAGTTGATGAGGTCATCAGGGTCTAAAGTAGATTTCTTTAGGAGTAGGAGAATCTGGCCTGTCTTGAAAGCTTCTGGGAAGGTGCCTTGAGTGCAGGAGGCATTGACAATGGTGTGTTGGGGTAAAAAGGCACCCCCAGGGAGAGCTTTGATGAAGAATGAGGGCAAGAAATCATCTTCATAAGTAGTGATTGTGCTTCTCTGGCAGTCAGATTCATTCTGTGGTATCATCTTGCACCTACCATTTGCACTTTTTGTGTAAACGTGTACCATTTATCACACCAGACCAGAAAGCCTTAGTCATTGGAGCCATTGTTTACTTCTGACTGGGTTACAGCACAGCATGTTTTCTGGGCCTGCCATCATCATCTGTAGATAAGCATCTGCTAGCCTAGAACATAGAACTAAGTGCTGGCAAGATGGCCGCCGAGCGGGGCCTACAGAAAGAAGCTCCCGGGCCTGGGATCACTTTTCAGTGAATATCCCTACTTCTGCCCTACCAGCCAGCCTGCTACTTTTTAACTTGAAAAGAACAAATTCGGATGTAATGGAGGATCCCACTTACTCATTCATCAAAGGCCCGATCTGTCTGCCTGGAGGTTAGATGAACGGAAAGCCTGCATAGTCCTCGTGGGGTCTGGTGAGTCCATCGCACTCCTGGCGCACAGCGGTCCTCCTGTCAGTTGTCCTCCGCACCCAACTGCCCAACTGCTTGATGAAAGCCTGGAGGACTGGTGCCGGGACCCGCAGCGTGTCACGCCGATTTGGATCCAGCCCTACAGCATCTGACTTCATGGATGGATAGAGGGAGTACCGTGAGCACCTCCGCGATCTTTGGAGCCACTGCATTGCGAAGTGCCGGAATCGGGTGAGTGCCTCCTATAGCGCTCACTGCACACGGGTCCCGACTACACAAAGGAACCCGTTGGCAGATGGAGGGTTTGCTTACCTGATCCTTTGGACCTGCGCCCAAGTGAAGCTCTTAAAAGGGGCGAGTGCTTCATCTCCCCGCCCGCCTCTTCACAGAGCTTTGAACTGGCACAACTACGGGAGGATTATCCCCGGAGAGAGCCGCTGGCTGGTGGGTCGAGGGATCTTCTCCACCACTCCGCAGCATCTCTCTCTCTGTGCCCCGAAGCCTCACGGCCACACGCTTCTGTGCCGCAATGCCCCATTAGGCTTCTGGACAACAGGGAGGTTTCCCGGTTTGGCAGTTTTTGAGCCGGTGAAAAGTTTCTTCTGCGAAAGAACTTTTGATTGCACATGAAAGTGAGATTTAGGCAAAAAAAATAAAGGGATTAAAGGAGAAAGACGTGGGTAATAAGGAAGAGAGAATACAAGATTGCTCATGCCAGTTACCTGAGTGTTACGACTAGCAAATAAATCATCACACCATTATTGTTTGGCAACACTAAGAATCAATCAATCCACACAAGATGGCGCCCCCCAGAGTTCGGATCTGAAAAAGTATACTTTTAGACCTGCTTCATATACCAATTCAAAGAAATACCCTGCAAAATGGGCAGACATCTTTAAAAGGCACATTAGACATTGGCAGACCTTCATACTTTACCCTCTACATTTGAACTAGACACCTGGGAACGAGCTCTTGACAAGAAGAATAATCTACTCCCCACAACACTAAATTACCACTAACAGAGTTATTAGCACAATTATTATGTTCTATACTGCTCAAGTATTCCTGCATTAACCTTCAACAGCAGAAGGGATGTCAGAAGCGCCACCCTAGAACTTTCACAACCCCAGGAGGTACCTCCCAGCTTCAAATAATGGACATAAAACTGGAACCATCGGGCCACATTGCGTTTTTCTATCAAATAGCCCCCCAACCTCTCCAAAAATGCATCCAAAAAACTCAAACACCAATTACTTAAAGCTCATCCAGAAACGCTTATCTCCGACTCTTATTTTAGTATCACCAAGGGAACCCGAACTAATGACCTTTTATTTCATACAAAAAAAGAACCAATGGAGAAATATTCTACTCTCCATGTTAAGCATCACAAACACCAGAAAAACACCTTAAGGACTTAGATTATCAGTATCTCCCTCTCCCCTTTTCAATGCAAATGCTACTATATCCATTTATAATAATGGGATTATACTAATGCAGTCTTCGAATTAAAATCTAACCTTAATCGACAAAACCTTCCCCGTTCTAAAAAAGGGGGTCTACAGCAAGCCCAATCTTCCCATCCAAAATCGCCCTAACGCTCATGATGGAACACCCACATCCTCCTTAACGCACATGGCTACTCCCATCAACTCAATTCCAGTCACAGGTGATTACTGACCCACCCTCGATGCCACCACTCTCTCTCCAGAACCATCCTCCCAATCAAAGATTGAGATCCCTACTAGGAATAGTCGAACCAACTCACCTGCTCAGCCCCCCAATATCAAGACTAGCTTAGACCCCTACTTCATGGAACTTCATCCCCCCCACTCACCCCCTCTTACCTCCCCAGGTCGCACCAATGAAGGCTCTCCAATCACGCCCTCACTGATCCCCCATACAGGGAACAATAATGTCCACAAACCCATAGCCCCTCACCAAATCAACCTTAGATCAACTAGATACCCTAACCTTTTCACTACCTCCAGTACTACACTTCCTCCCATCCCTTCCAATCATCCTCACACATATACACAACAAAAATGCCCAGCTAATAATGACTCCCTCTCTCAACTGGGCACCCCTTATTACAACACACCACTATCGGACCTCTCTACGCAACCCACCGCTACCCTTAAACCTGGGTACTGGGTAATGCGATTCAATGAGATTAATCGTTGCCTAAAACACCTTAAAGAGGATCTGCAGAGACTTACATCCATCACAACCAATCTTTGGCCCTCTCGCAGCTCAAATAGCTCCATGATAACCAGAACTGACCCCCATACAGACATCCCTCCACTCCATGCCCCTCACCCAGCCAACCTGGGATTGGAAACGACACCTTCCCCTAACGATGCTTCTCGCCCAAAGAGATCAAATCAAGATCTATTGAACAATGAGATCCATGAACTCCTCCTTTATTATCAGTCCGAAAAGAATACGAGCAATGCTGATCGAAATCAAATCCAAACCATCCAAGCGGACCCATTTAGAGAACTGAATCACAATCACAGAGGAATAAACAAGAACAATCTTAAGCGCATCACTTTATCACAAATGGCCTCTCATCATAATAATAAACAGCTAAAGTGCATGCTCCTCAACTGCAGATCAGCCAAAAAACACGGGGTAGATATCTACGGCCTCATTCTCTCACATAAGTTTGATATAGTTATCCTCACAGAAATGTGGTTAAACAACTCATCTCATCCCATCATAGATCTACTAGTCCCACCTAGTCACAAGATCATTTGACTAGATAGAACCAAGAAAACGGGTGTGGAATAGCATGCATCTACCACAATACTCTTTCATTACGCCAATTGGAAACAATAGCTGTGACAACATGTGAATATCTTAGCATCAATATCTCTTGCAACAACAAATCCATTTGTAATTTACATGCCTTCTATCACCCTCTGGGCGATAACTCTTTGTTCATCGAACAAATCATGGAAATCTTCACAATAATGATAATCTTCAAGTACCCCAGATCTTCCTGGGTGATTTAAATCTTCACTGGAATGACCTGATCGACCCCTCAGTGAATAGCCTAAAATCCTTCCTATTAAACCATGAGTTGTCCCAAATTTGCGACAGACCAACACACAACAAGGGTGAGACTTTTGACCTTATCATCTCTAAGTTGGACACTATCTCCTTAGAGTCTATTACCCCATGTGACTGGACAGACCATTATCGCATCACCTTCCTCATAAGCTTAAAGGTGATCCCAAAGAATGGCCAACCGAAGAAAATAAAACATTGGAAAAGGAATCTTCGTTATATAAACCACAATGAACTAACCACTCTATGCAATAACACCTTGATCCCACAGACCAACATGGAGGATGTCAATGACTTCACAGACTACTAAAATACTTCTATACGGGAAGTCATGGACTCCATCGCACCTCTTCAACAGAAAAATATTTTCAATATAAACTCTAAGCCATGGTTCAATGATATCTTGAACACAGAAAGATGCAATCTAAGAACAGCAGAAAGAGCTTGGAGATACTTCCCATCCGTGGATTCGCTAAAACGCTTAAGATCAATGAGGAACACATACAATAGAAGAATAAGACAAGTGAAAGCTAATTTTATCAGAACACAGCTCGACCAAGCCAGAAATAGGCCCAAAAAACTATTCGAAATAGTCAAGCAGCAATCACGCAACACATCAAACCCATTAGACTCCGGATCCAGCACCCTTCCAAATTGCCAAGAACTGGCCACCTTTTTCAAGGAAAAAGCAACAAAGATAGAAAACGAACTTCAGCTAGCGAAGGAACTAATACCTGCTACCCCAGTCAGTTTCTCATACACCTCCCAATTTACGGAAGGGAAGGAACCACCCTGGCCCCCCTCCAAAAACAATGCCACTTGGAACACCTTCTCCCCAATCAGCGAACAGGAAATGTACAACATTCTTTCTTCTTTAAACCCATCTAACCACTTCACGGACCCTGTACCTCCCAGCATATTCAAAGAGATCAAAACCTGTATTCTTCCACTATGGTCCAAGATTGTAAACATCTCACTACGTAAAGGCACTATCCCTGACTGCCTAAAAGTAGGTCAAGTATCACCCATCTTAAATGGCAGCTTCCTCTGATCCTAACAACTTCCTGCCCCTCTCCAACATCCCCATGCTGGCAAAGCTCTTAGAAAAATGTGTACAGAACCAACTCTGCAATCACATAGAACACTTTCAACTCCTCGATCAACACCAATCAGGCTTCCGTCAAGTTCACAGCACAGAATTTGCCCTTACTCATATTGTAGATGACATACTAAAAATGCTGGATCATAATGAATCATGCCTTCTAATATTGCTTGATTTATCTGCTGCCTTTGACACCGTCAAACACGATTACCAACTGAAACTACTGGAACAAAGGATGGGCTTATCAGGGGGCATATTACAGTGGTTCTCTTCATTCCACCAAAACAGATCCTTAAGAGTCAAAATGAATCAATCTCTCTCTAAGTCCCACGCGATCACTCTTGGCATTCCTCATGGATCTTCTCTCTCACCCATTTTCTTTAACCTATTCCTGGAACCACTAGCAAACCTCCTAAAATCTTCTTACATCCACTACCACATGTACGCGGATGACACTCAGCTGTATCTCAAAATCGCCTCACCAGAGGACATTATATCCCTCAATTCCATCCTACAAAATACTAGGCCTGGGCGGTAAAATCTGCTCCGCTCGCGGAATTTGCGGAATTTTGGCAATTCCGCGTTCCGCGGAGAACGCGGAATTGCCGAAAATTCCGTGATCCGCGGCGTAGCGGAATTTTTTCCTTGTTCGCGCTTTCAAAATGCGTGTTCGCGCACGCGGTAGCGGCTTACCGGGATCCCTGCGTTCGCCGACGAGTTTTCCTATCCGTTCGCGTGCGCCACGAGATTTTGGTAGCCGGCCGCGCGATCCCGCGAAGAGTGTGCGATCGCGAACACTTCATTCAGACGCGCCATCGGACATCCACGTTCGCGAACAGGAAACACGCATCGAGAACGGGTGGGACAAGTGATACAAGATAGCCATGTCAATTGGCGACCGCATGGGCAAGTTCGCGAGATATTTCCCCCCGAGCACGCAAACAGCGTCCCCGAACAGGAAAAACGCATCGCGAATGGGCGGAACAAGCAATCCCGCGTGCTCGCGGAATTCTGCGTAGCTCACGGAGATTTTTTACATCTTCGCGGAACTTTGCGTAACGCGACTACGCAAATTCCGCCCAGGCCTACAAAATACGCACCTCTGGCTCACGGTTAACCATCTCAAACTCAACGCTGCTAAAACTGAATTTCTTCTCATCTCTCCGCCGAATAACAACCCCAAGATAAATCTGTGGTTGAAACATCTTACAGCCTTCAAATGCTCGCCCCACATTATAGACTCTGCCAGATCCTTAGGTATTACATTAGATAAACACCTAAATATGCAGGATCTCATTAGTGCAGCCACTAAAGGAGCAAACTACCAACTGAGCATTCTGCAGAAACTTAAACCCTACCTACCACACGAAGATCTAAAACAAGCGGTCCAAGCCCTAGTATTACCCAGACTGGATTATGGTAGTGCCACGCTATGTGGCTTACCTAGATACAAACTGCCCCTATAGGAGCCTCCCTCAACGCAGCAGCAAGACTTGTCCTCGGAACTAAAAGAAACGCGCACATCTCACCAGCCCTAAAATCCTTAAACTGGCTACCATACGAAGCAAGAATCCAACTGAAAATTGATTGCATGACGCACAAAGTGTTACACTTCAAAAACTCCAGTTACCTGGCCCAAAAGCTTGAAAAATCAGGGGCCAGCAGATTGTCACGAAGTGCGTGCACCTTGCTGCTGAAACCCCAACGAACCAACAAAAAGAAAACTGGGGCCAGAGCATTCTAGGCTATTGCACCCAAGATATGGAACTCTTTCTCACTGGACCTTCACCTAATTTCCTCTACCTCCTCCTTCAAAAAACAAGCCAAATCTTATCTACTGACTAAGTTCTTACCCTAAGTCAATATATCGGTGACATTGAAAAACTATAGATATCAAACTCTTACGTTGATTGTTCTTCCTAGGACTGACTTTAGTCCAGTCCAATAACTGGTATCCTATTTTACTTTATGATATGTTTGGCTCTCACGCATATGTTTGCCTGTTTACCAGACCAATTGTTAATCTTATTCTCGTCATGTAAAGCACTCTGATACCCATTAGGGTCACGTTCACGCTATACAAAACTTTCGAAATAAATAAATAAATAGAAGGCAGATTGAATAAGGAAGTCCAAAATGATGATCAAATGCCTAAACAAGGGAAGGGTTCCATTTACTTCTACTCTCTCAGCATCTCAGCAAATAGTGTATAAACTCTGCATAGCTCCTCAAGCCATCAAATGAACTAAGCCCAAAATAATTTTGGGCAAGCATAATCCCTATCTTCCCTTCCCACAACATTGCTCCAGTCTAGCAGCCTGATTTTTCTTTAGGAATCTCGCTTTTGGCATGCCAGGCATTGAGACAGATCTTTTTTATTGTCTGACTTGGCAGCACAGCTGTCACCAGACAATTATGTGAGAATTATCAGGAGAGGGCCTTTGGCTCCCCGCCATGTTGAGAGCCAGGAATACATGTTTTTTGCTTCCACATAAAGTGCTTGCCCTCCACATCTGTGATCATTTGTTTAGCTGTCTGGGCTTGAACTTTCAGGGGCACACACATGACAATGCAATGCTAGTAAGGCTTCTTAGATAACTAGGTAATTTATGGTGTTTTTCTCTGGCAACAATACAGATCGGAGGATGCGAGTCCTTAACCTACATTGATTTTTAGGTCTGGCTTGACAGTGCAATGGTAAGACCTGATGTGGTAAACAAAAATAGTCCTAATGATAGAGAGGCTTAGGCTCCACTCATGTGGTGATCACCCTGTGTACAATATTTGATAGGGACAAATTTGTGTACTTCCACTATAAAGACTGCATGTATTGAACTTTTTGGCTTGTGGCAAAGTATTTACTCAATGCAGCAGTATTGAGTTGGTTATGGTGGCAAGCAAATGATCATGGCTAAAAGCCTGATCTGTGTATTATGAAATTGTTTGATAAAGGCACTATGTCTGACGTATTAATTATGAAAAGCATTTGTTAAATTAGATAGCCATATAGGTGTGGATTGTTATTACTCTATATTAAAGCCTACACATAGATATTTTGTTATATAGAATCTCCTGGACAAACCCTGGGATAGTTCACTGTGGTGATTCTTGTTAGGTCCTGTTGAGAGGGGTTGTATATTGTTTTGCAAGCTGTATTTTTCTACATATTTGTAATTTTATAACTGTATGCATGATGGTTGCCAGTTTATGTGCAATTGAATAGGCCACTGTTGGGTAAAGGGTAAAACCAGTGTTAAAAGGTAAATGCGGTGTAAGTTCATTGGGAAAAGCATGCAAGATTTCAGAGGCTTTCATAGGTTTGATCTGTTTAATATGAAATGTAATGACAAAGCCAGTATACCTGACCTACTTATTGTGAAAAGCATGTGACAATGGGCTTTTAAGGATGGATTGTTATTACACTGTGCTAAAACCTGTAGGCAGGTACACTGTTACAGGGAATTTCACGGACTACTGTAGTAGGAATGGGTTTTGGTGTTGGTGATCCACCCGAACAAACCGGGGGATAAAAGATATGCACTAAATATTCCTTATTAGGCTCCCATAAAAGAGACAGTATTTTGCTTTGCCAACTGTAATTTTGTATACATTTGTACTTTTATGACTGTATGGCAGAAGGTTGCCCTGTGAAAAGCTTATACGTAGTACAATAGGCTTCAGTTGGTTATAGTGACAATCCAGTGCGTGATTGTTTATTACAAAGTTACAATGAAGGCAGTAGGCCTGACATATTGATAATGGGAGGCATATGTTAAAGGCAATAGGCCTTTAAGGGTGAATTGTTATTACTCTGAATTATTAAAGCCTACAGATAGTTTTTTTCGTTACATGGAATATTATAGATCACCTTAGTAAGCAATGATTTTGGCGTTGGTTAACCCCTCTGATAACCCATGAGTACAGACGTTTTGTACTGTGAGAATCCTGGTTAAGTGCTGTTAGGAGAGAGCTATGTTGCTTTGTCAACTGTAATTTTGTATACATTTGTGATTTTATGGCTGAATGCTTGGCGGTTGCCTTGTGGGAAAGCATTAACTCAGTACAGTAGGGTCAAGTTGGTTATGGTGACAAGCCAATAATCACAGCCATAGTATGTGCATGGGAATTTATGCTTATGCCATAGATCTGGCCTGTTTATTATGAATACTTAGTGAAAAGGCAGTAGCTCTGGCTGATAGTTATTACAAAAGCAGAAGGCCTGGCTTATTTATTGTGAAAAGTATATGTTAAAGCCAGTAGACCTCCAACAGTGGATTGTTGTCACATTATGTTACAGGGCATAGAAAGGTATTTGGTTACATGTAAACTCACAGATTACCATTGTAGACAAGAGTAATGGTATTGGACACCTACTCTGACACATCCTAAGTGTAGTATTTCACTGTGATTATTCTGTTTAGGCCCTTTTAAGAGGTAGTGTGTATTGTTGCGCGAATTGTGATTGTGTACATACTTGTAATTTTACAAATGTATATCTGATGGTTCCCAACTTTTGTGCACTTTTGTAGGCCTGGTCTGTATATAGTGGAAGGCCACTGATAAAAGGTAGAGGCCTTATCGGTTCACTGGGAACATTTATGCCAAATTCGTTAGGTGTGATATATTTATAAATTATAATTAAACGTTATGACAAAGCAAGTAAGGCCTATGCACCTATTGCAAAATGTATGTGTTAAAGACAAACAGATTTTAATGGTGGATTATTATTAACCTGAGCTAAAGCCTATAGGCAGGCATTTTGGTACATGGAATTGCGCAGATTACTGTAGTAGTCAATGGTTTTGGTGCTGGTGACCCACTTGAACAAACATGTTATAGATCATTTGCACTATGGTAATCCTCATTAGGCTCAAGCAGTAGAGATTCAACAGGTTGATTAGATATCCTGTGAAAATGACTCACCTTAATTTTCCTATAATTAATTGTGAACAAACTACCATGTTTGAATCATGGTTGTTTTTTAGGTCCCTTTTCCCAGGTATGAGATGTTGTTATGACAGTTATAGGTAAGACTTACTCTTATCTTAGTGCATTACAGACAATAGGGGTACTGTTCTATGCCCTGACCCTCCCTGGGTTTTTGTTGATTGGAGGTGGTAACTCAGAGGAGGCCGAAACATGTTGGCACTTTGTGGGTGTATTGAGTTATTAAATCTCAGAATCACCCAATTTAATGGAAGACCTTTTGGACTCTTTGAATAAAGGATATCTCCTAGGTTTACACAGAGTTAGTTTTAAATTGAATATCTGGACCCCTAAACCGACTAGAACTACTTTATACTACTTTATTCTGAGCTCCCTTTTCTAGTAAAAAGGTAGAGACCACTGTGTTGGTATTGTCCTAACATGGTGGGGTGGGCTGGCTGATAATGAAGAATGCCACAAACAAGTGTGTGAGGCTTTTCTGTCTAATAAAACCTGGGTTTTTTGTTTTTCTGTTCACAAGATAGGGAATACATCCTTGGGTGAAGGTGAGCTGAATAACTTACTGCCAAAAAAGGAGGACAATTCCTAACATGTATGGATGGGAAGGCATCAGTGGATGTCAAGATGTTGGAAGAACCCAGCAGAAGAGAAATGAGAGGAGCAATGGTGGTGTGGGTATGTAGATGCACCTCATTATCAAAGTGAGTGTCCACCAAAGAACTGTGACATCAAACTGCGTAAATGTGTAAGTAGTGAGCAAGGTCCCACAAACATGTTAAAATTTAAAAAACCTTGAGCAATATTCCAACACTCAGGATTCTCTTCCTTGCTTAGATCACAAATGTATTCCAATGATGAAAGGCCTAATGACATACAGAAACAATGTCATCCATAACGGAGCAGAGTTGACATACATCATGACCTACTGGTTGTGAGGAGTAAGGTTCACATTGAAATAACATGCTCCAGGTGCTCAAAAGGCCTACCTAGTTCACCGTTATCATCTGCTGCATTAGTCTGAGGGAAAAGACAACCTTAACCTTATGTCAGCATGACATATATGTTTACTATTACAAAATGCATGAACATATTATACTGGATATCATTGCCCATCACATTCTCCTGTTGTTGATGTTACTATCAAGGCTCATGTTTACCTGTGATTTCTCTCCCAATCTAAATGTCCAGAGCAATTGATATGTGGTGCCTGATTGCAATGTTTGAAGCACATACCACTATATTGTAGCAAATCTTACCAAGTGTGTACTGTAGTGCACATACAGTACTTGGTTTTAATAGTTTCCTGCAATCAACCTATAAGTGCTTCCTCTATGTTTGTATGTTTATGTACGTCTGGTCCTGTGTACAGATGTGTGATATTATTTTTCAGCTCAAACAGTGCATGTGCTCTGTTTTTGTGCTTTGTTGTGTTGGTCTTAGGTTTTTGGTGTTGTTTTCCAGCTTTTCCTACATTCTCTATACTGCCGGGGGGGAAGCGCAGCTGGAAGGCGGCAGCGGAAACCAGAAGGGGGGAGGGGCCGCGGGGCAGCAGCGGCAGGAAAAGGGCGGCGAAAACGGGCACAGAGGACACAAACAAGGGCACAGATAACGAAATAGGCAAAATAGACAGAAAGACAGAAGACTAAAATTAAAGGCAGAAAATTAAAGGCACAATAACAAAAGACAAAATGACAGACAAAAAACTGAAAAACGGGCACAAACACGAAGACAGACAACAGCAGACCAGCAGAAGAGCAAGGCTCTCCAACTGGACCACCAGGAATGAGGCGCAGGCAGGAGCCTGCGGATGGAGGAGGGCCTCGAACACCTACCTTACAGAGAGGTGTAGGCGCAGTGGCAGCGCCACAACAGCGGAGCTGCTGGGGCGGAGAGCAGAGTCTCTGACCAGGAGGTCAGAGGTCTTGCTCACATGTCTGATCAGCGGCCGCCATTAAATAGGGAAGGGGGAGGGAAGCGCAGCTGCGAGGCAGAAGCAGGAACCAGCAGGAGGGAGGGGCCACAGGGGCAGCAGCAGCGGGAAAAGGGCGGCAAAAATGGGCACGGAGGACACAAACAAGGGCACAGGTAACGAAATAGGCAAAGTAGACAGAAAGACAGAAGACTAAAATTAAGAGCAGAAAATTAAAGGCACAATAGCAAAAGACAAAATGACAGACAAAAAACTGAAAAACGGGCACAAACACGAAGACAGACAACAGCGGACCAGCAGAAGAGCAAGGCTCTCCCACTGGACCACCAGGGATGAGGTGCAGGCAGGAGCCTGCGGGTGGCAGAGGGCCTCCAACACCTACCTCACAGAGAGGTGTAGGGGCAGTGACAGCGGCACAACAGCGGAGCTGCTGGGGCGGAGAGCAGAGCCTCTGACCAGGAAGTCAGAGGTTTTGCTTGATTGATTGATTGATTGATTGATTGATTGATTGATTGAAAAAGCATGCTTGTATTTTTGTCTCTAAGACATAAGAAAAGGAATAACATTTGGTTTTTTCTGAAACATACCATTAGTTGACCCTACTTGCAATAATTAATGGGTATCAGGTGGGCTGCTCAGTAGTATGCCCACTCATCCAGAAAGGCTATGCCCCTATTATAAGAATTACGTTACAATGTACATAGCACAAGCCTAGGGTGTACCTTGTTCCAAAGAAGCATCCTTACCTCTCTATATATTTTAGTAAACACTTTTTCTGATATTAAATAGTATGTGTTTTGGAGGCAGTAAAGCAGCTTAAGGAGCGTTATCATCTTAAAAATGGCTGCTCTTCCCAAAATGGTCTGGGGCAACCCACGCCAGAGCTCTGCATCCTTCTGCAAGGCAGTAAATACCTTGGCATTATTTGCAGCCAGACAGAGATCTCTGTCTGGCGTAACCTGAATACCTAAATATTTGAAACTCAATGTCTCCACCTGAAGAAAACCTGGCATGGGGAGTCCTTCAGAGGGTCCATAGGGCTGGCATAATACCAATTTCCCCCAGTTTATTTTATATCCTGAATAGCCTGCAAAGGAGTCTATAGTCTGGAGAATGACCAGGATCGTCACATGTGGTTCTGTGACATAGAGAAGGATATCGTTCACATAGAGTGAGAACTTCTCTTCTGAGAAACCGGATTCCGATATTTGAAATCCATGAATATCAGGGTTTGGATGGATCATGCATGTGAGCAGCTTCATGGTGAGAGCAAACAGGAGGTGGGATAGGGGACAACGCTGCAGCAACTGCGTCCCCTGTCCAATCGGGACACTACCCCATTCTCTTGTACTGCAGTCGTTGGGTTTGATATAGGAGCTCCACTCACTCTCTGAAGCATGGGCCAACGCCAAATTTTACCAATGTTTGTTGTAAATAAGGCCAGGGAACAGCATCAAAGACTTTCTCAGCATCTAATGAAAGAAAAACCTGGGGTGCCACCCAGTCTCAAACATCTGCTAACCAATTATGTAGACATTGTAAATTAAGCCTGGTGTAGCGTCCCGGTATGAATCCTGACTGGTCCCCATCTATCAGTGGTGTAATTACATTTAGCAGCTGAGTCACTAGGATCATGGCCAGCACCTTCGCATCTACGTTCAAGAGTGAAATCAGGTGGTAGGAGTCACAGTGAGCTTGAGGCTTGCCCTCTTTATCAATTGTGGTTATAGTGACACACTGAAAGTCTGGGGGGAGCTCTCCCTATGCCGTGGCTCACGGAAGAGGCTAAGAAGGTATGGTCCAAGTATACCAATGTAACGTTTGAAAACTTCGTCCGGGAGACCATTGGGCTTGGAGTTTTACCTGGTTTAAGTCACGCAATTGCGGTTTTCAACTTGGAGAGTTCAATCTCACCCTCAAGGGGTATACGTTCCACTTGCGGGGAGCACTGGATTTGGCATCATTTCAAGGACGGCCCCAATGTGCTCAGCATCTGGCAGCAGACTCAGTCTATAGACGTCTGCGTAGTATCGGCCAAATTTCCCCACTATTTGGGTGTCAGTTGCTTAAGACTTGCCTGTCGATGACAATAGTTCCCACTCACTGTGTCTCCACCTCTTTCCTGCTTAACAATGTCAGCAGCTTGCCTGCCTTATCTCCAGTGTTGTGCGAAGTTGTGTGGCTGACTGACTCTGTCTCATCTCTTTCTTGCCCAATTCCCGGTATTCCATATGCAACACCTCAATCTGTCTTAGAACCTGTGAAGCAAGGGAGCTCAGGTGCCTGGCCTTCAGTTTCATTAACTGGCTCTTGTGCTCCTCCATCTTTTCAACCTCACACCTCTTTTTGTGGGCAAGTATATTTTGAGCTTGGTCCCAGAAAACCACTTTGTATGCCTCTCAAAGTGTGATAGCAGAGTCCACAATGCCCTCATTCTCAGTAGCATAGAGTTATGTGTCTATTTGAATTTCTCTGGCCACTTCTGCATCTCTAAGGTCCCAGGTGTTTAACCTGCAACCCACTGACCCACCTCGTCATCTCTGCCCTATCAATACCCAGTGTGGGTAATGGTCTGACAGTCCCTTTGCTAAATACTCCAACCAGGTCACTACTCCCACCTCGTCTGCCGGAGCAAAGACATAGTCCGATCAGAAAACATCCCATGGACCCCAGAGTATCCCTTTTTGCCAGGGTGACACCGTCTCCAAATGTCTGAGAGCCCCAGAGTGGCTGCAAATCATGCTAAAGGTGTAACCCGCTGCCGTACCATTACTTGCTGGGAACTGTGTAATTCAGATATCATGATGTCGCTAAAGTCCCCTCCTATGATATATATATATTAATATATATATATATATATATATATATATATATATATATATATATATATATATATATATATATATATATATATATATATATATATATATATCCAAAGATACAGTTTCTCTCCTCCAAGTTTTTATGACAAAAACGGATGCGGACCACGAAGTTAAGTGCTGAATTATTCTTTAATGGTGCAAGTCGCCATGACGCGTTTCAGCCCCTCCTCTGGCCTTGATCACATGACACAGCTTGGCATTGTCATAGGCTTTTTAAAGTGACTAGTGCAGGCGTAATGATAGACACGTGATACTTTTGTGCGATAGACATGAAAGAAAGATTTTAAATACACGTATATTTCATCTTTAAATATTATGTCACCTTAATGGTATTAAAATATCAATCAAAAACCCAGATAGTTAAAATACATTGTTCTGTCATTGAAAATGTATATTAATACTGGTGTCATCGTCAAGATCAAATCAGTTCACGTTGTTTGTCAAATACATTGCGCTGAAAGAAATTTAATTGTGCAAAAGTGAGTGCATGTTAAAATTTACATTAATACAAATCAGACCAGCATACTAACTATTTATGTTTTCAGTACAGTCTGATACAACGAAGTATCAATACTCAGTTAAATCATGGTACTGGAGCCCCAGTTACCAGTTCTGAGTTATTGAGTTGAATGGTGGTCCCCATTATATTCTTTTGTTATTCTCGTTTTTTATTTTTTATTTTTTATGTATATCTTTTATCATTTCGGTGTAAATACCAGATATGACCCAAGTTTTGGTTTGGAGTTCAGTGGATAGTTGATATTCAACATTATATGTGGTTCACATGGCATCTCTGATATAGTTAATGACATTTCCCAAAGCATACACATATACACCTGAACATACATTACAATCTACATCATATGAGCAATATAATATAATCCATAATAGATAAAATTTGCTTGAATATAAATGTATGCATATATAAATATATATAAATATAAATATGATGCTAAAATGTCAATAAATATTTGATAACTACCATTTAAAACCCATAATTATAATAACAGATTAAAAATGTTTACCTGAAGATTGTCTGAAAATTACTACAATTTGTCGACATGATGTAACGCAATTAAAGACAAGTAAAAAGATCCTCAGTTACGTTTAACCCTGATGGTTGTTTGGTGTTGAGCTCCAATATATATCTAGTTTCTAGCTGGCGTAATCTGTGTTCTCTATTGCCGCCTCTTCTACTCGGTGGTATAGAGTCAATAACATAGTATCTGAGATACTGACTTTTAGATTGATGTTTATTCTTAAAATGGCGTGCCACTGGGTAAGTGTTATCTTGGTTGATAATTGCCCTTAAGTGCTGTAAAATCCTCTTATGCACTTGTAACTTGGTGCTCCCTACATATTGTAGGTTGCACGGGCAAGTTAAGATATACACTGCAAATTCAGTTTTGCAGGTAAGTAGTTTTGTTATTTTATGATTCCTGGCACCGAATGGAGTGATGTAAGTTGTTTTGTTCTCACCTTGTTGGCATGCCTTACAGGTTTTGCATTTAAAAAAACCTGTATGTGTTTGCAACCAATTGGTTGCCTCAATGATCTCAGGGCTGGTTTTAACCAATTCGTCTCGCATTGATCGACCCCTACTGTATGTAATGAACGGTCTTTTAGGTAGTTTAGGGCCAACCATTGGGTCATTCAGTATCATGGACCAATTGCGAGATATAATAGATTGGAGCTCTTTATGTTGCTGGCTGTATTGAATGATAATTCTAAATTCATTTTTGGTTTCACAATTCATCGTGTCTGTTCTAAGTGAGGTTTCATCATGACTCATCAGTATCGCAGTCAACAATTCATGTCTGTCCCTAAGCATAGATTTTAAGATTGCGTTGTCAATGATTTGTCTAGAGTATCCCCTATCCAAGAACCGCTGCTTGCTCTCTGCTTGAGCTGCTATTAAATCCCTTTCATTGCTATGGATACGCCTCAACCAAAGCATTTCCCCATAGGGGATACTAGTCACTAAATATTTGACATGGGAACTGCTCACATGGAGCGTTGAATTGCCAGCCGTTTCCTTGCGGTATAGTTTGGTTTCTATCCAGTTGTCCACTATGTAAACATTGGTATCCAGAAAACTGACTTGTGTTGTACTAATATTTGCTGTAAAATGTAGATTTAAATTATTCACATTTATAGCTTGCACAAAATCCTGAGCCTCACTAGCATTACCATCCCATACAACAAACAAGTCATCGATAAAACGTAACCATAGTTTAACCTTGGTTGTCATTGTCACTCGGTGCTTAGTCATGAGGACCAGCTCCTCCCACCAGCCCATGTGTAAACACGCATAGCTGGGAGAGAAGCTGGCCCCCATCGCCACACCTCTAGTTTATTTATATAGCAGGTTATTAAGCATAAATAGATTATTCATCAAACAAAATTCAACCATCTCAATTATCATCATATTATGTTCCACAGTGCTATCCAATTGTTTCTCCCAAAAATGGCTCAATGCTCGCAGTCCGTCAACGTGTTGAATACTAGTGTATAGCGAGCTTACATCAAGTGCTACAAACAAATAACTCTGTTTCCATTCAAAGTCTTTGAGTTTTCTCAAAAAAATCACTAGTATCACTCACGTACGATGGCAATGCTTTGACCAGGTTCTGAAGAAAAAAATCCACGTATTGGGAGGTATGTTCGAGTAACCCATTCCTGGCTGATATTATTGGCCTGCCTGGTGGATTCAATGGGTCTTTGTGAACTTTAGGTATGAAATATATCGTCGGTACAACTGGATGTTCGTTTTTCAGAAATTTAAATTCTTGTACAGTAATCAAATTGTTGTTTTTCCATGTCCACAACTTTTTGTAAAAAATCGCATACATTGGGGCCGATTCCGATCTCGGCCGGTAGGGCTCCGAATCGGATTCGGCTTTACCGGATCCAATTCGGAGGCCTTTTTCCCGACCGATTCGTACAGTCGTCCCAGCGAGCAAGTACGATGCGAGCGCACGCGAAATCGCCGACCGACTCGTTCCTGGGTCCCAACCGCTCCGACCGACTCGTACGGACACGGCTCGCACCACGCAATGGAGACGTTTCCCGACCGAGCAAGTACGATGCGCGCTTCGAACAGCCCGACCGACTCGTAGCGTCCGGCTCCAAAGAGCTGTCGGAGCCGGACTTCGGGGGTCCGTGTCAGACCCCCCTGCATGTGTAGCCGCATGAGTCGCACACAGGGGGGACCCAAGGGTCCCCCCTAAACATGCATGTACGGTGCGAGTCGCACCGATGCGTACCCACTGTAGGGGGCCCCCCTGTTCGCGACGTACCCATTCAGTCAATGGGAGCCCGTGTACACATTGTACGACCGGCTCCCATTGACTTCAATGGGAGTCCGACCGAATCGAGTCGGGCAGCATACGGCCGCAACGTACTCGCTCGGTCGGACTGCGGGAGTCCGGCTCGGTCGGAAATCTCTCCGGATCCGGCTCGGTCGGAGAGATTCCCGACCCGAATCGGAATCGGCCCCATTGTCTTCAGGTCGGATCCACTGCTCTTGGTGTAGCAAGTTCTGTCATTTAGTTGGTTGTAGGCTTCTTTGGAGTAATTTTCTTTGGACATTAGGACAATGTTCCCTCCTTTATCTGAGTTACGGATAACAACCTTATTGTTTTCCTTAAGTTTTTTTATGAGTACATTATAATCATGATTTTGTTTATTATATTTAAATTTGATGTTGTTCGTCTTGATATTAACTGATCAATTACCTGTTCATGAAAGATGTCAATTGAATCACGAATCATGATTGGGTTGAATGTTGATTTAGGTTTGAACTGGGTTGTTCGACCAGGAGTGAGAGCATCATCTCCTTGATGACCTAATTGACCAGATGTTGATGGTAATACATCAAATGTATCCTGTTCAAAGTTGCTTATCGTTTTATTGCTGTTCCACAATTCCCGCATTTCATTGACAAATGATGCATCGGATTGTGTGGATGCATTCAAGTTTTCTGTCCTGATTTCTCCCCCTGCAGTTAAGTTCAGCCGGTTTTCATCTTTTTTATTCATCATATGGAATTTTTTGAGTTTTAGTTTTCTAATACTCTTGAAAATATCTAACCTTGTTTTGGAGTAATTAAAATTCCTCGCCGGGCAGTATGTTAATCCCAAACTTAAAATGCGTTTATCATTGTCACTTAATTCTACATTTGATAAATTTACAACTATTTTGTTGATGGTCATCATGTCGGTTATTTGCCTTTCCTCCAACCGCCCCGTTTTCTTTGGTTTGTTCCTAATTCTGTTTGCCTTCCTTAGTTGCTTGCGTTTGTAGTTTTTGTTTGACCGTAGTTGGTTCTTTGTGCACGTGGGCGGAGGGTTTGCCTCCTGTCCTCGCATAAAAAACCCATTTCTTCATCCAATGTGCGTTTTTGTCTTGACTGATTTGTATTGGATTCGCGTTCAGATTCACTGTCTGGAGCCGAACTTAAATCAGATTGTGAGATACTTGAGGCGGCTTCGCCTGTCCTTGTCATGCCCGACCTTACTGTTGTTGTTTTTTTGTCTTTTATTGATCTTAATGCTTCATATTTCTTCGAGAAGGTAAAGTTTTGGCCTACCTCATAATCGGTTTTATCCCGATGAAATTGATAGGTTTTTCGCTCCTTTATTTTGTCCTCTTCCTTTCGTAGCCTGAGTGTCATTTCCTGACGCAGTTTCATTTTTTCCTCAGCTTGTCCCATATTGTTAGTTCCTCATTGATTTTTGCTATCTCCTCAAGTAACGCCGCCCGATCTATGTCGGCATATTTTATTAGTATTTTCATTAGCCTTTTGGAGTATTCTAAATTACATTCCGCCCATTCACGCATCATTAATGGGTTTGGTGTTTCGTAACTGGGCGCTAGGAGTATCCTTAATCCCCATGGTACCCTATCCACATCCAAGTACCTCTGCAAAGAACGGGACTCCCACCATTTACTCTGCTCAGAACGCATTTTTTTCTCTAGTTTTTTAATTTTTTCCTTTATTGTTACATTTGGTTCGTTAGTTGCTGTAGCAATGCTGGTGTTATTACTTGTCACTGTCCGGCAGTCATCGAACATTTCCAATGCTGCGGCTTCCCTTTCCCGAACTATGTCAGCCAACAGTGCACAATTTTCGTCTCGATTAAAGAAAGTTGCGGGAGTAACACATCTGTCAATACAGTTCCACTCCCCATATATATATATATATATATATATATATAAAAAGAAGCCTCTATAAGCATAGCAGGCACTTTTTCTAATGTGGGGGCCTGTAGCTGGGGGGGGGGAGCATATTGACTAACCAGTGTAATGGCTGTTTTCCCCACAACCCCTGCACCCCGGCATAGGTACCATTGCGAACTATCCAGTCCTG
Organism: Calotriton arnoldi; assembly: GCA_963921515.1. Lineage (NCBI taxonomy): Eukaryota > Metazoa > Chordata > Amphibia > Caudata > Salamandridae > Calotriton > Calotriton arnoldi. The sequence continues at coordinate 193,801 of CAWUFW010009792.1, forward strand.
GTGAGCTGGTGGTGAATCCAGCTTGGGCCAAGGTGTTTTTTTGCACTCCTACTGAGGAATGGGCAGTGGGTCCCTCGCAAGCGTGTTTTTTGAAGTAGGACAAAATCAGTTGATGTCTATGTATGTATTGGGTCACCAGCTCCCACTTCACTTTGCTGCCCAGGCCATTAACATTCCAGGACAACACAAAAAATTGTGCATCACCCATAAATCAACCCTGAGTCATGTGTGGAAGCGTACCTGTAACTTATTGGATGTCTCTCTCTGGACTGCGTGCGTCAAAAATGTGATTGGCTCTCAAAACCAACCACATAACAAAATTAACACAAAGCCCAACATACATCCCCCTTCTCCCCTCCCTACCTCCCATCAATCATCGCCAGCATCAACCCATTTCCATGCAAGCAGAATTACTTGCAGACAACCCCACCTACCCATCATCAATCTCTAAAAACTAAGAAAATATGCTGCAATCACTGTCCTATCACTCTCACACGATGCTGTGCACTACAAATACCCAACACACCAAATCAACAAAACAACCAACATATAAAACAAAAAAGGGGGGGAGGCGGCCCATCTGTGAGCCTCCACCCCGGCCAAAGTGTGTATTTCTAGTGCCCCAAAAAAGGGCTTAATCCCCAGCAAACTTAAGAGTCTGTTGGATCATTTTGTCTCTGTGCACCAGTACTGGGTTGGATGTGGCCTCATCCAAGCCGCAACCCTGATCATCATTCGTCCTCCGCCGGATTGCGACATCATCGCTGCCCAGCAAGGAAGACTGACTCCCCCGGCGTGTCGTCTCTCCCTCAGCGTCCGTTGACCCCTCACCATCAACAGCACCATGGGCACCTGTCTGTGGGGACCTACCCCGCCTACCCCGGATCTGGCTCTCCTCTTTCGTATGGAGGCCCACAGTTTTAGCCTGGGTCCCAGCCCTCCATGTTACCCAGTCTCTTGTGGCTGCCTATGTGACAGCTGAGGCTGCAGCCTCTCCTCAAACCAATGCCGGGCATCCTCCGGCGTTAGGAATCTATGGGCCTTGTCTTGAAATATTACTTTCAACTTGGCGCTATAGAGCACCATATATTGCAACTGCATGGACCTCAGCTTAACCTTAACTGCATCGAAGGTTCCTCTTTGCTTCTTTACCTTCCTGAAATAATCCCGAAACAGCATGATGGTAGAGGCCTCGTGCTTCATTACCTCCGTCTGTCGTGCCTCTCGAAGGATCACATTCATGTCTTGGAAGTTCAGAAATCGTGCACATATTGGATATGGGGTGCTCCAGGCAGCGGCCGATTAGCAAGCGCCCTGTGTTCCCGTTCGATGAAGAAGCACGTGAAGAAGTTAGTGGACATGTAGATGGAATGAAACCATTGTCCCAAGAAGTCAACCATAGTGCTACCCTCAACCCCCTTCTGGAAATCCCACAATTCTCAGGTTATTGCACCTCGCTCTATTTTCTGCATCATCCACCTCCACCTCCACCTCCACGCAAGGTCTTTTTTAAGTGTTTCCACCTCTGCCAGGTCTTTCAAAAGAGAATGCATAGTATCTTCGAGCTCAGATATTCTGCATTCTGCAGCAGTCACACGATCCGCGATGTTGCAGAGATCTTGTCTCAGAAGTGACACCTGAGATCGAACCTCGCCTATCTTGGATTCCAGGGCTGTCCTAGAGGTCTGAATTGCTGCTAGGAGGGCAGCATTGTCAGTTAGTGAAAGGGCCGCAGAGTCTCTCGGGGAGGGTCAACCACCTTGGCATATCTGTCAATCTTTCCCTGGTGGGGAGGCCTGGGATCTTTGTCTATAATCATCATAGAGTGGGAGAGGAGACACACTCTCTAGCTGGCATTACGACCACCCTGTAGGATGTCAGAAAATGGCGCAGGGGTCAGGGAGGAAGAGTTCACTGTAGAGCAGTATTCTGAAATACCGTCAATCTAGGGTTCCACAGTCATTGGCAGTCCCAACCCCAGCCTCAGGGAGCAGGAGAGGCACAGGGCAAGAAAACATTGGTCAGTATATCATACAGTGATGAAAGACATCCCCTGGTTCATTTCTCCTGGCAGTGCCACAAGTCAAAGCAGTCTCCTCTGCCTGCTTCCACACCCTTCGCATGCTCCGCAAGATCTTCAAGTGGCTCCCAATTAACACCAGAAGAACCATCACTCAGGCCCTCATCACCAGCAGACTGGACTGAGGAAATGCTCTCTTTGTAGGTACAAATCCTGAAGAGACTCCAAACAGTAAAGAACTCAGCAGCAAGAATCATTACTTGACTTCCCAAGAAGAAACCACATCACACCCCATCTCAAGAGATTACACTGGCTCCCGATCCAGAAGAGATGCCAGTTCAAGAGGCTGACCCGCACCTATAAGGCCCTACACAACGAAGGACCAGCATACATCAACAAATGCCTAAACTTCTACCAACCGCCCAGACACCCCTGTTCAGCGTCCCTCTCCATCGCAGACACCCCACGGATTAGTCGAGCCAACAGTGGAGGACGCTCCTTTTCACACCTGGCATCTAAGGCTTGGAACAACCTAACCCTGCACCTCAGGACCGCACCGTCACTACATGACAGCAATTGAGAAGAGAGCTATAGACCTGGATATTTGGTTAATAACCTCCACACAGCAGCAAACAAGCTCTAGCGCCTCAAAACCCTCACGGGTGATTTGCGGCGCACTATAAATGATTGATTGATTGATTGAATCATAGGGGCAAGTCCGGGTGGCATCCCATTCTCCACTCACAAGGCACCCTCCAGGGTCCTGCATCTAGTGACCCCCCACCGAGGGGGGGGCAGGATAAAGCTAGAGAGAGGAGAGAGGGCACCCCTATGACACAGAAAAAAGGAGGGGAGGGGAAATCAACTTAGGGGGTGGGTGCTCACCCCTACTTCCGGTGGTTCAGTACTTCAAGCAATGCTATCCACTCTGTTGTCACAGTCCCCAGGGCCATGTCGCTCTCCGTCACCTTTCAGTATTCTTCATCAGGCATAAACCCTCAGGGCTTCTGATTCATTCACGGCTAGAACAGAGGCAAGAGCAGGTCCCCAGGTGGGCGCGCTCCCTCTCCGCCCTGCCACTTTGATGCCCAGTGCAGATGTGCCAATTTAAGACATCCCCGGGCTGGTCTCACAAGACTCACATAGACTTAGAGTCGCCTCATCAGGGCCTGTTTCCCAATATCAGGTTTGCTTCGCCCATCGCCCTGACCACCCTGCATCAAGTGCCCTCCCCAGCATCCGCCGAGCCCCAGCCACCCGGATGGTGGCCGCACCCACTATCAAAAGGCTGCTGTCCGATGCAGGGGCCTGGCCTCTAGAGCATCTCTTAAACGCTCTGAGTCCGATCTCAGGAGCAGGGTCAGTGCAGCCGTATGCTTCACTCCCATGATTTTCTGTTTAATGCCAGAACAACGATAATTTTACAGTTGAACTAACTAAGGGCATGATTGAGAGCTTGGCAACGAGGTATCCCTTAGGTTTTTGACAAGTACATCTCCCTCAAAGTCTAAATCAGCCCCTGGGTTATCTTTTTTTTTTCTTAAAATATAAACAGTTGTGCAAAATATGGTTTCATGAATTATGAAAGTTCACAGTACAAAATCATCATTGCTCAAATATATTACCGTCTTTTTGTCGTTCCATTCGCGCCACTGACAGACTCAAGCCATCACACACTATTCACCCTCTGTCCAAGAATATCCGTGTCCTACAAAAAACTTTGTTCACCCTGATGAAGACCTTCAATCAAAATAACTTAAGGTCCCACCACGAAGGTTGAAACGCGTTGGCATTTCTCTCCTGAGGCCAAGAGCAACCAGTTTGAAATATCATATTAAACAACAAACAGTCTGGGCATTATTAAATAGGCATATACAAAGAGTTCTATACATGTACTCTGACCTCATTAGGACCACACAATTTTAAAAAAGTACAGTGGAGATAAAAACATTAGGCCCCGCCATCCAGAAGTATAGTAGGACTCACAATTTTTATTCTAGCCTATAAAATGTGCAATTTGTTATATTTGTGATCTGTCTGTAATGTTTAAAGGATTTACCTGTAGTGACACATCTGTTGATTGTTAATGTTATAGTCTTGTCTTGAACATTGTATTAATGTATTTTGTGTATTATGTAAATGTGTAAATGTGTTGTTCCACTCTCATTTCATCTTTTATGAAAATAATTGTTTGATACAGCCAAAAGGTTGTGACATAAGAGTAAATAATTGACACAATCCACTTGAGCTGCATGGTTTAAATCAAGAAATGGAAACTATATTAAGAAACAAAGTACATCAATTGAATAGATTCGGAGTTAATACAAGTAACTCCTGATGTTGAAAGATTTATTTTGATCTATGGTTGGAGAGGCACTTTCCTGTCGTTGCATTTTAGTAGATTCCAGCCTCTCCACTCCTGAATTGAATCACTCCCAGTCATTAGACTTTATTTTATTGCACAGCATTATTTTGATGGGCATAAAAAGGGTTTCCGGTTTAAACCATAAACAGAAAGTTATCTGTAAATGAGGGTTTCCTTTTTTATTCGATTGACCTAAAATATCGAATTCTAACTATAATAGGGAATTTTCAATTAAAGGTTTTATATGGTGCGAATGATCTCCGATGTGGTGTTAATGTGGCACATAAAAGTGTAATGCGTTTAATCAAAATGTCAGTGTCACTATGAGGCACCGCATATTGTGTTGCATAAATACGATGTCTGTTTCACGTGTTTTTCATGTTGATATTGGCATTAAGACTTCCATGCTGAAATATTTTACTCTCCAGCAGCCTTTTCTCCTTTTCTTAAAGCACAACTCTGCATCTGCGTTGAACATACAGCTTGCTGCCACGTCTTTGGGCTCGGCGAGACGTGTAGGGCAGCTGCGTGAGCCCACATCCACACCCATCTCATTTGTAAGTTGCATGGAAACAGGGCTAAATGTTTTAGAATGATTGCTAACCGTCCATTTACAGATATCTGCATCTGTTGTCGCTTATCACCGTGTTAGTTTAAACGTTGTTTTGTTATTTCATGCTAGCAGTCATAAACACCATGCGATATGTTGCCATACTAAGGGGCATATTCACAAGGAGCTATCGCCGAATTAACGTCACTTTATCGCAGCCAAAGTCGTGATAAATTTACCTCCCCATTCACAAGCCGGCGTCAACAGCCCACAGCACCAGTTTACCCGCGAAAGCAGCCGCAAAAAACATCCCCACAGAGGACCCCCGCAAATATTGCTAATGAGATGCAGAGTAGGCGTTCCCGTGCCAAAAGTCGAGACAACATCACACCTCAACATTCACAACGACCAGCCACATCGGCGATGAGAACACAAAACAGGCGATAAGGCGCGTTAGCACCAGGAAATTTACACCTGCTCTGACCTGGTGTGAAGTCGGACGGCAGCCAGCACCACAAAAGGGAGCACAGCCCAGGGCCACATCCGAAGGGCAACAGATGCCATGGAGCCACTCATCATGCGGCCCGGACACCCAAGAGGGCCACAACACCCACCGCCACCACACCAGGACCCCAACCCACACCCGGAACACCCCCCGGACCACCACAGATGCAGCGCAGACAAAGACAGCGGACCCCCAGGAAGCGTACCAGCCGCACAGACCCAACATCTGACAATGTCACCGTCCACTACAGGCTGAAAGTGACAAACATCCTACGCATCCTGACCATCATCGCCTAACAGGCCTACGGCACCAACACAGCGGACAACCAACATCCCACCCCACACAAAGCTGCCGGCTTGGCTGCACCTGTTGGCCCCTGGTACCCTCCAACCAACACCCGCCAGAGTTGGAGGAGTCTCACAGCCAGCCACATCCAAGTCCCCCACACCTGTCCTGGACATCACCATCACCCTGGCACCCCAGTCCCCATACATACAACACAATGCGCAGGATCCGCTGGAAACCAAGCAAGGACCATACGCCCAAGCAGGATGCACGCACGTGTTGGGGGCAATACACAGCACACATGTCCTACCTGTGCCCCCTGGTGACACAGCACACAATCACTGCAACAGGAAGTGCACGTCTCACATCAATGTGCAGGCAACAACAGAACACCGTGGAACCCCCACTAATGTCGCCTTCAAATACACAGCCAGTGTGCATGATACCTTCATCCTCCGACAGTCCATCATCAACCAGCGTTCCCAGGATGGCAACAAGGAAATGCACAGCCCCTTGGCAATATCCAAATGAACACCCCACACACCTCAACTCCACAACCATGCAACTCACAACTCTGGCAATGCACACGTCACAAAATCACATACAACAGGCACAACAACATGCCCACCCACCAGACACGACAGAACAACTTACAATGTTCACATGGGCAAGCCCTGAACATGAGCCAGCAACGGCATGGCACCTCAGCCACATAATAGCCGAATGTGTGGAGAGGTGGCAACCAGGCATGTGTGAAGGATGCAGTAGAACCATGATTGGGAAAGTACACAATGCCAAGAGTGGCGGAGATGTGCTGGACACACCGCAGTATGCAGAACACACCCATATCCATGGCGACATACACCGCTGGTGTATGGAGTGTAGTGGACAGAGGACGCCATCATGTCACCCCAGCCAGTGGGGGACCTCGCAGAAATGTTGCCTGTTATGCCCCCCCTAAGCGTCACCGGAGTGGGATGGCCCGGCGTACGCCACGCCAGCATAGGGGTGTGAATAAAAAGCACGTAGGCCTGGGCGTGGTCCTCTTCCGGAAAGACCCACATCTCTGCCAGGGCAGCACCTCCCACCCCGCCACGAGGCCGATGCTGTCCTCATGAGCGGAGTTGCCTGCGATGCTGTGCGCCTGCCGGACCCCGGCACGCTGGACCACGAACCCGTCAGGCCCGCCCCTGCGCAGCCAGGCCACACTGATCACCTGCCAACACCGGCGTGTGTCAAGGAGGGCCCACCACGTGCCGGCGCAAGCTCCAAGCCCGAGGCCCGCGACCTTGGCAGCCTCCTCAGACCATCACGGCCTCCACGACACAGGCCCGCCTTACTCCTTTCTCGTTGACGCACTCTACTGCCGCCTTCAGCCCACTCGTCGGACCAGTAGGTCCCATGTGTGAAACTGTGTCCTGAGTCATGAATGGCAGTGATCCCAAATCCAGGCCAGCGGCCACAGCTCCAGACCCCCCCCGAACTGTGAGGCATATGGGCATCTTGCGACACGTGGTGCCACTAACCCTGTTCAACGCCAGCCGGCGACACGTGGTGCCACTAACCCTGTTCAACGCCAGCCGGCGACACGTGGATGAGGGACCAGGACTACCCTGCGGACCAGTAGGTCACACATCCAGCACCTTGTCGCAAAGCACGAATGGCAGAGTGCACACCAGTGGTCGCATGGAGAGGTGTAAGAGGAAGACGCGGCTCAGTCCGTACGAATGCTGGGTCACATACACGGAGGTGACCGAACACGTGGTGCCACTGAACCTGAACTACGCAGGCTGGTGGGGCCATCCAACCTATGCCGGCGACACTCGGTGAATGGGCCGTGCTGACCGCTGCCTCAGGCCTACACCACGGTCAGGTAGGTCACACATTTGGAACTGAGTCTTGATTACACCATGGCAGTGAACATTATTTAAGGAAGAGAACAATTCACTATACACCCTTTGATGTGGTGGCAACAAGTCTGTGCATGGCATCACAACCACACGTGTCTGTGGGCCTACGCGGACTACTGCCCTCGGCCTACGCTGCGCACGAGTGGGATCACAGATTTGGAACTGAACATCGGTAATTCAAAAGGCAGAATACATTTCATCGCACGCACGGAGAGGCGTAAGAGGATGACGCGTTGCAGTCCGGAGGGAACAGGATCATCATTACGGAAGTGATTGAACACTACCGACAACTGCCACTGTGTCACTAACTCTGTGCCTCGTGAGCCAACGACACGTGGCTGTGGGCCACTGCTGACCGCTGCCTCCAGCCTACACTGCGGTCCAGTAGGTCACAGAGTCTTGATTTGGCAATGTTGGAGTTCACATCTGTGTACCGGCATCATCGCAGACTGCATCCCCTCTCAGCACCTGTGCCACTAAGTGTGTTCCCCGACATTCATGGACACTCACTGGTCGTACATTGGTGGCGTTTGAGTCTATGGACTAGGGGCTAGTTTTCATCCTCATGTAGCTGATACCGAATTGTTGGTGAAAACGAGGGTTGCGCTTTCCACTCCTCCATTTGCTGCTTCCAGATAACATCAGACCTTCCGCATCATCCCCTGGAGGACACCTTCCACTGTCCCCCGCACTCCTCCGCAACATACACCTCGGACATTGATGGGGACCCGCCCATCTGACTGCACCGCAAGTCACCGTCCCGTGGCTGGGTGCCTGTGCCGGCCGCAGTGCATCTGGGGCCACTAACTCCGTGCTGCTCATGCCCAGGACCCCTTCTTCTGAGACATTGAATGGCCTCTGTAGCGATGGTCTTGGGGTCATCAACGCCATGCGTCTGTGGCCCTGCGCTGTCCGCATCCTCCGGCCTCAACTGCGGGCCACCAGGGCCCACACATAGCATCGAGTCTTGATCGGCCCGGACGTCGCATCACCGCAGGAGGCACACGCCACCACTGCAAGGACCACCTCCAACCGCCATCTGCCAGAGTCGAAACGGTGGTCCTGATAGACCTACGGAGTTGCTCAGACCTGTCGTGGATGCCATCATCGGCCTGATACCCTGCTCAGCACTCCAGGTGCCAGTGACGCAGTGCACCGCAAGCCATTGTCCGTTACTGATTGAGTTTTGTGCGGTTGTGAGGTTGCGCAGCAATGTCACCTCATGCAGTGGGGAAGACCTGGGACTATGATGAGGAAGATGTGCCAAGTGTGCGGACAGGAGAAGGCACAGACAATGGGAGGGCAGGAGGCAACAGCCCCAAGGCAGGAATGCAGACTGGTTGTGGTAGTCAAGCTACACACCCGGATCTATTACTGGGTATTGCGCTGTGGACTGCGGATGCAACGGTCACCTCAGGCAGTGTGGGAGACCTGGGACGTTGATGAGGAAGTTGATGCAGGTGTAACACACCCCACTGCATCTGCATCAGGACTAACCCGAAGGGACACAATCCTAGCAATTTCTTCACATGAGCGTGCTCTTCTCTAGTGCCCCTACCTCAGTGCACTGCAACTCATGGAACCTCCTGACTGAATATTGGGTGACCTCTGTCCTTACTCCGGATCCCTCCATGTTGCTCTGCAGTTGACTCTGTTATGCTGGTGTTTTCTGTTTCCATTACACTGGTGTCCACTGTTCAGGTTGTTGCCAGCACCAAGCACTCCATGCGGGCTGGCTTATACTCACCCCACACACATCCAGCACAGGCGTCACTGTACATGTGGACCTGCCAATAAAGGGTCCGGGCGCACGTGCCCATAGCAAGTTCAACATGATATGTGCATGTGTCCCAGTGGTCTTGTTGTATGCATGGGGGCCCTGGGCCCTACGACATTACATTGTGCTGTGTACAGCGGATGCAGACATGTCACCTCAGGCAGCGGGCTAGAACCTGGACATGTAGCTTTGTCATCACCCACTCAATTCGTAAGGGGAGTGGACTGTGCCATCGTACGCAGAGCCAACGTGGGTGAGTGACTGATATGTGCGTGCCCCTGGGCGTGGTTCTGTACTGGGTATGTGCATCTGCATGTGTCTCTATGGCAGTGTGGGTCTCCTTTGTGGGGTGTAGGTGGTCCCTGAAGGGTATTGGACACCCACGTATGTGTTCTAGTTCGCATTCCATGGGTTCGGCAACACCCGCACCTGTTGGGTCACCTCCTTTTGGCGTTCTGACACCTGGCATTGGAGTGCCATGTATGGGTCGGTGAAGTGTTGTGAGCCAGCCGTGATTGCGGGTGCTTCATGCTGTGTGGTCTGTTGCAGGGGCTGGGTTCTCCTCTGAGTAGCTTGTCTGCCCTGGTCCTGGTGGTGGGTTGTGTGGGATGTCCATGGGCTGTTGTAGGGCGTCGGTGTCGAAGGTGTGGTGTTCGTCTCCGGCATCACTGATGGGTTGTCTGTTCTGACCTGCTGGAGGTGTTGTTTGTCCCTCTGCATTGTGAAGGGAGGTGCATGTTGGCATTGTGTTGGCGCCTTGTTCTTGTCGACATGCAGACTGTGTGACAATGTACATTGTGACTGTTTGGGCGGTGGTGGCTATTTGAGTTGGGACAGTGTACATTTGGCCTACATGGCTGATGTGGGGTTGTAGCCATAGCTATGCATCTCACAGTTCCCTGCTCTGTCCAATGTGATTGTTCTGTTTCTGCGCCTGGGCGGACCCAGTTGTGTCCCCTGTTCTGCAGTGTGGGTGTTGCACTTTGTGCCACATTGTCATGGTATGTGCTGTGATTGCTATGTGTGTGTGCTGCAGTGTGCCACGGGGATGGGGGACATGTCCCTGGGTAATTGTGGGTGTGCAGTGTGCTACACCTCGTTGTGCATGTGTGCCATTGTGCCCATCACCCCCGTCCCCCCAGTTCCTGTTGAATCCTCACCCTGTTGTTGTTGTGTCGGGTCCTGTCGAGCTGTGTCCGTACTCCCACCTCCTTGCACCGTCTCCACACTGATGACTGTGGCCTGGGTTTCCTCCAGCTCCTCCTGTGGTGCTGGACTGCCACCTCCTGTCGCCGTTGCTGCCTTCCTGTTGGCAGCGGGTTTGTGTCTGGTTTAGGTTGTCACATCCAGGCGGTGCCTCTTGGCCTCCTGGATTGGCCTCCTCGGCACTCCGACTGCATTCCAGGTGGTCTGCTTGTGGGTCAGTTGCTGGTAGTGTTCTGTGACTCCATGGCGCTGGTCTTGTTTTCCTGCGGTCTGCACCCCATCTTCCTCTCCTTTTTGTCCTTGGACTTCCCCGACCCCATTGTTCCTTGCTGGTGGTCTGTGGGGGTTGTGGGGTTCGAGTTGACCTCTGCGCTGGGTCAGGATGCATCCATGTTGCTACGTGCTTTGGCTTGTTTCTGGTGTGTTGTTTCTGTGGTTTTTATGGTGCAATTTCCCGCCAGACGCGTTGGATTTGCAGGCCTGTGGCTGCTTTTCGCTACTTTCTGTACCGCGATTGGCCTCATCCCATGATTTCTCACGTTTTGCATTTTTTCGGCGTGGCGTTGATTTTCATGCTGCCATTTGACGCGTTATCTGGTGACTATCGCATGCTACCGCCTTGTTGTGAATTCAACGTTGACACAGGGTTATTTTCCCGCGATAGGCTGCGATATTGAAAGTAGCGTTACGCTACTCTTGCGGTAGTTATCGCACGTTCTTGTGAATATACCCCTAAGTTGTTATTGGCATTTACATAGGTGTCTCACTGGTGCGGCCTGTTTTATGACTGTGTGTTTGTGGACACCTTTGGGTGTGCTCTGATGTACGTCCTGGAACAGCACAATTGCTTCTGTAGGGGAAACCTGTGGAAAAAAAGACAGACTTAAAGCAGCCAAAAGGGATTTTGTAGAGTTGTAATGTACAGGTTGCAAAGGTTAGTCTTTGGAGCTCTCGTGGTTGTATTCATGCAAGGAGGGTTCTGTTTAGTGAAACAGTGAGTTTTATCTGACACTATAACACGAGATGAAATTGGCTGCACCCAGTTGGCCTGCATAACTTTCCAGCAAGAGAAACATGCTCTGCCATGTAGAAAAATCTACTTTTTATATCTTAGCTAAGTTAATTCTATGTGTGTCCTATTGCCTGCATTGGTTGGTGCATTGGTGTGCCTTAATTAAAAATCAAGGTCCATGGCGAAGGAAGACTTTTGATATCTATATTGGAAAGGAAACTTTTGAAAATCAGTATTTGTGATACTCAGTAGTATTAAACAGTTTGGCTAGTTTCCAGTCCCTCCAGTGCAAGTAATTAGCATCCTGCTGAGGTGTGAAAATGTGCACTGCTAGAAACCAATTGTCCTACTGCTAAGAGCAGGAAAACTGGAGCGGGCGTTCCCTGAACACCTATCTAGGTTGAGCTCTTTTTTAGCACTAGAAACAGAGAGTATCACAAAAGACCAGAGCTAGTATCTGCATTTGACAGGAAGTGCCAAGGAGGACAAGGTGTGAAAAAAGGCATTCATCAGGGGATCCCTCTCAGGCATTCATCTCTGCTCCCAGTAGGGTAGAAGTCTATTGCTAAATCAGGAAGAGGGGGCGGATCTCAGCACCTGGATACACTCATGGGTGATTAGCTGCGTTCTATAAATCCAAGTTGACTGACTCATTTCCATAAGATTAGACCTACAAAGGTCTTGGAGCTTTGACTTTTGCCATCTTGAACAAAGCCTTCTGGGACAGGATAAAGTCAAGCATATCTGGAAGTGCTGTCCGAGTGAGCTGTTTAGGTTTGCGGAGGCTGCATGATTTGAACCTCAGTAAGCCATCAGTTAGAAGATAATGCACTGGATAATAATGGCACCTCACCACCAGCTCATCAGAATACTTTTGGACTTGGAAGAAACATCAGAAGAAAGCTGAATCCTGTAAGAAGCCTGAGGTGTTCTCCTGCTGTCTAGTTGAAACTGGGGACAGGAAGTGCTCTCCAAGGGTCAGTAGTCTGACCAACTGTACCGCCTCAGGGGCACCAAGGACTCCATCCTTTGTGAGAGAACAAGCTGTGCATTTAGAAGTGACATGCACTGTACCCCGTGGCAACGCCAGCTGGATAGAGGCGGAGTCTGGGAGCTGTAGGAGGGACCAGGAGTGACTTCTTCACAAAGTGGGACATTTTTGTGGTTTCTAGAAGGTCGGAACAAGGCTCGAAATTTCCCTCAGAAAGGCACAGTCTCACTGCTAAGGATTACCGATTTGGCCTACTCAAAGCTTTTTCCAACTAAGTTTAAAGAAATGGTGCGAATGCCATAATGTAGATTCAAATCCCATTGAGACCTTGTTGGCTGCAGCCTTCTGCCCTATACTGCTGGAGAAATTTGGAACTGAAAAAATGAAGGATGCCCTGTCATAAACATAACAGACATCCCGTCCACTGTATTACAAGAGCCGTACGATATAATGGACTTGCAATACGGTGGACGGGAAATATGTCACTTTTGTGACGGAGTAACACATCCACCAAACATCTAAATCAGTGCCTAAGTCTGAACATAAGACTTGGGACCTAGACGAAGGAACACATTCATCAACAGCAAATTAAACTCAATGGCTATGGAATTAGGCTTTGGCCCCTAAATTAGTAACTTCAGTGAGAACTCAAGAATAGCGAACGTGCCCTTGAGGGATCCTCCAGGACAGAAGATGGACATCCTCCTCTCACCTAGTGAAAGACTACTGCTATTTTTTTTTTAGGTAAATAAACTTTTACAGTTTTTGCCATACCTTATCATAGGGAGACTCCACTCTCGGGGTGGAAATCTCCCTATAGCACAGTACAGGGGAAATTAAAAAAAGGTTTGGTAAACATTATGATAAATTAGTAAAATATTTTTCTGTTAATCATTAAGTTTATATATTTATTTTAAATATACTACAAAATGAAAAATATTTACATATGATTAAATATATTAAATTATATTGAATTTATATTTTGGATGTTTAAATTAAAAGATATATTTCCACCTAAAATGACAAAAATAAATTGTTTTATAATGCATTAATATTTGTTACCTGAATGCATGCATTTGAACACGATTATTCAAATATTTTATAATTAAATAATAAATGTTTCATGTCAGATATTTTTAAAAATTAAATTATAGTTATTTATATTTTCAACAATTTTAAATAATTTTAATTTAATTTAACATTATTTGCAATTGGGTTTTATTTTAAATCATTACCTCCATTATGTTTTATGGGAGGGTGCTGCAGTATCAGTGGTTGGCCATGTGCAGTGCTGGACTTACTACTGTTTTTTTTTAGCAGTAGTAACTTACACTCGTATGCTTGGCTCCACCTCTTTTTCAGGGGATAGAGAAGTGTAGGTCTACACTTTTGAGTAACTTTATACTCAGGTTTTGCAAATAGCCAAAAGTAGTAAAGTTACTCAAAATTGTAAGACTAAATTAAGGATGCATATTACCCATAAGTGTAAATTACATTTGTGTATAGCCACACAAATTCAGTGCACTAAAACTTTGGAATGCTCTCCTAGGAACCATAAGATTCCACACATCCTTATTTCTGTTCAGGATAGCTCTGGAATCCATCTGGTTTCAGGAAGAGGTTAGTTGTATTGCTCTTCCTCCTTGTCCTGAAGAAGCCCTAGAAGAGAACTGTGCAGAGAACTTTCACCAAATGCAAAACTGATTCCTGCTTCATCCCTCCGTTGTAAGGTCTCTCTGTAAAGTATTGTTAATTGGACACAACCTCTATTGAAATTAAGGGGCATATTACCAAGAACGGCGTTAAAATTATCGCCGCTTTGGCGGCAGGAAACTGCTGCTAAAGCGGCGATAATGGGCTTGATAATATGCCCTTGAGAATTCCAATAGAAGCCCATGTTTACACCAGAACATGGGCTTCTATTGGAATTCTCAAGGGCATATTATCAAGCCCATTATCGCCGCTTTAGCGGCAGTTTCCTGCCGCTAAAGCGGCGATAATTTTAACGCCGTTCTTGGTAATATGCCCCTTGGTTCGGTTGCATAATACAAAAACTTAAAGAAGATACTTAACAACTGTCAAGTTTTTCTGTGCAAACAAGAATCAGGAGAACTGGGGAAAGTTGGCCACTGCACTGAGATCAGGGGAATAACTGAATTCTCTCCACTGCATGCACTGCCGGTAACATCCTCACTAACCAAGACATATACAGCACAGTGTTTGAACAAATCATTGATGTTTACTCTCACACTTATCTAACAACAAGCTTAATGTCATTTGACTTTCAGCCAGTTCTGGTTTTACAGCCAACAACATAAGGCATGCTGGGACTTGGAGGCTTATGCAAATAATGAAAAAGTGCTTGCCCAAGTATCCTTAGCTTCAAAACAAGGAGGCGCTGAAATGTATTCTGCTAACAAATGTTCAGTGACAGTTATACACAATAATCCTAATCAGTGCTACTCTAAGGACCTCTCTACCTTACTGTACACCTCGCTAGTAGTAGTAAACAGTATAGTCCGCTTTCCTCCAGCAGCTTCTGCCTGAGATCGCAAGGAAAGAAGACTGGCAGTCCATCACAGAGCCCTATCACATGCCCTATCACATGCCTCATTGAAACAAGCGGTGGTAAAGACTTGATAAGCCAGTTCGATTGTTAATTTTATTTTAATTTTTTATTGGAACCTTATGCCACAAAAATAAATAGTTTAAAAGAAAATATGCTACCTCCTAAACATGGCCGCCATACTGCTGCAATACAAATTCTATTTTCAAAATACATTTATTGATGTGGTTGTTTTCCAGTTATGTTTTTTAACTGAAAAGAATTTCAGTTGTGCCTTGAACTTTGTTATTATGTTTGTGAAGGAGCCAAGATTAAATTTCGACCTAAAAAAGTAGACATATTGCAGACAGCTACAATTTTACAAAGTCTAACTGGCACCATAAGTGCAGGCAAAATGAATAACCAGCATTTAAAGTTAATTTTAAGCAAACAAATAATATAAAACACGCTTTCATCCAGCTTTTCACTGAAGAGAAACAGTGTGAACAATGTGCAGAGGTTTTGAGCAGTTACTCAGAGTGAAGGGAGTCAACAAATACAATGGGCCGTCCCAGTGCCCCATTCTGTACACTGTATTAGGTGGAAGCAAAACGTGAAAGACAATTTAACGGACAAATGGATAAATCTCACTGACACAAATCCCTACTTTGTATGTATAGTATGTATAAATGTTTGAGAAAAACAATATCCCTGCAAGACTAGTAAAGATGTCTAAAAAAGCCAGCAGCTTGAAATTTGTTGGCAGGAGTCTGAGTTGCAGGGGCGGCTCCTCCACTAGGGCGGAGGAGCGTCGCCCCACTGCTTTCTCGCAGTGCGAGAAGCAGAAACATAAAATGGTAGTCATTTTCAGTTATTACCATTTTGTGTTTGGTTCTGGGTGAGCGGGTGGGCGGGGCTGCTCTGAGAGCATGCAGGGGAGGAGTGGTGTGCCCACTCCAGAGTGCGCAAACACTGTTTGGTCAGCCCCCTGGTGCTGCCCAAACCAGTCATGCGCACTCTGCCTTTCTCCATGCAGGCTGCAATGCAGCCTACATGGAGAAAATGGCCTCCCCATAAGCCCCTGGCAGGGGGCCATCCCGACCAATCACAACACTGCACTGCAGCGTTGTGATTGGCTGAGGGGAGGGAGCCTGGCTGCCTGCTTCTGCTTCCTGTTCCTGCCAGAGGCAGGAGAGCAGGAGCAGAGAAGACACGGGACCCGGCCGACGGAAAGGTAAGTTTAATGTTTTTATTATTATTAAATTACCCCCCACACGACCCCCGCCCCGCCCCCCACCCACAAGACATGCCGGCCGCGACTGCTGAGTTGAACTTAGCAGTCAAATGATGCACTGAGTGGGACTGTGTGAAGAACACACTTCAGACTTCCAAAGATAAAAGCTTATTTATATGACAGTGGTGCTGGAACAATTTTCAGAGTGGGGGTGCTGCCAATAATGTTATTTCACTGAAGTCAAAGGGATTGTGAAAACTCCAAGCGTCACACAAAAAGAAGTGTGGCAAATGTGCCATGCCCATTCATCAGGAGAGGGGTGTGGCTTGTAGCCGGTGGTGCATTTTGGATCACTGGTGAGGTAGCACACTGTCATTTATAGAAACCCCATTTTCTGCTGAAATGGCTGCTAAATTTGCATAGACATGCAGTTTCACTGGTAAAACTATTTAGCGCATAAAGGATGATGTGTGAAAATCTTGTTTCAGCGAATATTTTTCATTTGCACAAAGTAAAGTGTCTCCCTTTGTTCCTATTTAAATCTTTGTTTCCATCACACTTAAGAATTACAAAAATGTGCTTCATGGGTGTGCTTTCTTAAATGCTGATATATATTTAGAAACATGAGCATAGTTTATTTACAGGTATTTAAATGTTGTTCTGTATTAGAAAAAACTGCCATTCCTTTCACTTACTGTACCTCTGCAAGATTGTCAATTATGTTACTTTGAAGTTAGAGAATAAAAGTAAACACCAGTTTCCAAACAGGCAGGGATTTTTCATAAAACATAGCCTGACAATTAACCTTTGTCTTTGAATGCGCAGCAAATGTGCCGTGATAAAAAGAAAATCTGAAAGCATAATTATTACTCATTCACCTTCTGAACTCCAGCATGGTTATTTTGGGAGTGCTGCAGCCCCCCACCTGCCAGTGCCTAATTTGTGCCTGTGGCTTCCGGTGCTCAACACCAGCACTTATTTTACAGGGCCGGTACCACGGCTTTCTTCATGCGGGCAATGGCAGTGCAGATCATTTTTCAAAGATGAATGCACGCACACTGGCGTAACATAAGCCCCGGGCCCCAGCCCCGTGGTGCGGGGGGCCCTCGAGCTCCAGGGCCCCCCTAGCTGAGTACACTCAATGACTCACTAACTGGGTCTGGGGCCAGTTACGTTTATAGGTATGCTTGTGCGCCTGGTAACCATATTGCACATGGTGCATGCATGCAGTGCGTGCCGCTGCACGGTCTTCAGGGTGGAGAAGGGCGGGTGCAACTGTATTGTGTCATGCGCACTTGTGCAGTGTAAACTGCAGATGCGTTGACTGATGTGGGACCATCATTTTCCAGCGGTCTGCTGTCTGCGCAGTGCGCCTGCTTCTGAAGCTCAGGAAGCTGCAGGTCACAGGTGAGAGTGAAACAAGAGGTACTCGCTATATCACAATCACATAGTTTGTTCTCTCTTCACTGCGGTGGGGGTAAGGGGCTGCTGTATTTAGGGACCTGGGGTTGCCACAGCCAGACTGGTGGCTTGATTATGCAGACATCACTTAACGTTCATACCAAGCAATGGTCGGGCATAGATAGAAAAAAGGTAAGTTTTATTCCCAACCTTTGCACGTGACAGGCAGAGATTAATGTATCCATTAGGGGGGGGAGTGGCTAGCGTCCATGGGAGATGGTGGCGGCTCCGTAGAGCTCCCGGAGACGACGGCGCAGACAAGGGATTTACGATGTGCCTCACGTGAAGAAAGTCGGCGGAATCCCTAACACGGATGTCGGAAACTAAGCGGCTCCCAGCGGAGTGACTCTCGTCCCGGGAAGAATCGCTTTTCGGCTCGAATTTGTCTTTTTGCCTTCAGCAAGCTGTGGCGCCCGCCATTTTGTCTCACTGGTAAACTGAGGAGATTCTTTTTTCCCTGAAACCTCGCTTACCCATATGTTGCTGCTTTTTTAACCTAGCGCGCTACGCTATGCATAAATACTTAGCAGCCTTCATTTAATACACGCTTCAAATGCCAATATTTCACCGCTTCTGACACAAATTCTTCTTCTTCATTTTAACTGCTAGCGGCCATTTTAACCTCAAGGAGTCTACGCATGCAGGACTTTCTATGAACAGTATTGCGCGCATATCAATTGCCTGCACCTTTTATCCTGATATGCGCATTCTTAACTTTCTTCAACATCAATGCAGAGAGGTTTTCAACTATGGTGCTGCTTTTCTTTTGTTATCCTTTAGTGCATATATATTTCGATATTGCTGACATTTGAGACATTATATTCTCTTCAATATGGCATTCCATTGACAATTAAGGTCTCTTCCTTAAACCAAGGGTCTTAAGAGCATATTTCTCGTATATGAAATGTTCATTTAATTTTATTGTCAATATCTTTCATGTATTGCACACTCTTTACAGTTATTTGTGCATGATAACCTTTTCAGCTTTTGTGTGCATTTTTTCTTACCATTAAGCTGGTGGAGGTCACAAGCATCTGCTTTTACTTGCCTCTTGCCGAATTTGTACCTCCCTGACCCATTTTTTTACTTTAGGCAAGATTATTTGCGCTGCTCATTTATATGGGCAGACTGAAATCAGTTAAATTACTGGTGCCTTCAGCAAATCACTCATCTGCCCCTCGAGCACACTTCTACACTCATCGCTTCAAAATGGAGGACTCTACGACTTCTTCTCCAAAAGGTGCTTCTGCCTCTTCCGCCACAATTACCAAAGTTTCAACCAAGCGGTTGAAAAAAGACCCGCCATCACCTCCAAAGCAGTCTTCGTCAGTCTCTTTAGACATCCTCTTGGAAGAAATACGGGCACTACGCCCATTCGTGGAGGAGACTAATTCGAAGATACAAGTCTTGACTGAAGGATGGGCGAAAATGGAAGAGAGAATCACAGCAGTAGAACAATGTGTGGACTCCTTGGGTTCGACTTGCGCTCAGGTGGTAGTTCTCCAGTCACAGGTTGCATCTTGCCAGAAACAGATCGAAAACCTTGAAAACAGGAACAGAAGGAATAACTTACGCATTTATGGATTGCCGGAAGGTTCAGAGGGGCCGGATCCTATAGCTTTTTTCAAATCCTTTTTACCGACAGTGCTCAAGTTGCCCGAAACCACAGTCTTGAACATTCAACGTGCTCACAGGCTAGGTCCCAGGCACTCTTCGCCATATGTTCCACGCAAATCATGAGGTGTCATACTTTATTTTCTAGAGTATACAGACCTCCTCAAAGTATTGGCCGCAGTGCGTTCTCTGAAGCGGATTTCATTTTCAGGAAGCCAACTTTACTTTTCGCAGGACTACGCCAAACCCACGGCAGATAGAAGAAAATAATTTTTGTCCATGAGACCTGCTTTGCGTTCTCTTGGAGCACAATTTGGCTTATTTCATCCTTGCTTATTCAAAGTAACCTTAAACAACAACACTGTTACCTGTGAGGATCCGATTAAGCTCAAAAGTTTTTTGAACTTCCACTGCCCAGACAAAATGGAAATTTCGAAATCTCGTCCTTGATGTTTGTCTTCTCGCAGGATTCATAGACACAATCTCAAAATTTCCACTTTGCCAAAGTTATGCATGCAGTTCATTGGTTATTTAACAGTTTATACATTGCTATGATCTATTCAATGTGATTTAGTATTAGTTTTTTTTTAAAGTAGTATCACATTTATGTAGTTCTCTGATAGTCATTCATATCTTTATTATGGTGCAGTTGTTTAATTAACTTTTTCTTCTCCCTACAGGTTCTTCTTCCCTCATGTCTGTGACCGCTTTTCCCGAAGTTGTGTCGTCTTATCTTGTGGAGCCCGGACGAGTCATCCTTCCATGTGGCCTATTCCCTCCCCACCTTCTCTATGTTTTGGAATAATTCTAGGTATCGTTTCTCTCTTCTTTCTCCTCTTCATATTCTTAGCAATACCATTACCTATCTACATCTATTCTTTGTCACTTGCCTCTAATCTGTCTTTCTCTTTTTTCTATTCCCTATTTTTTATTCTCTATCCTCTTTCTTATTCCTATATTTTTGGCATATTCCTAGTTCACTTTGCTTATCTCAATATTGCGCATAATGTTTTCATCTATCGCATTCTCCATTTGTCACATGTTAGTTTATTATATCGTTTTTGTCTATATTCTTTTCTCACAAAATCGGTTCGAGTTGCAGTTAGTTGGTCTGTCTTTGGGTTTATATCTTTTCATTTGTTTTTTCTTATGGTTATTGGGTTCATACTTGTCCTGTCATTTTACATATGTCTTTGAACTTTGTATCTTGGAATGTGAAAGGTCTCCACTCTCCCATTAAAAGACAACGGGTCCTTACTCACCTAGCCAAGCTTGGTGCAGATATAGCGTGTTTACAGGAGTCTCACCTAACAGCAGAAGAATCCATTAAATTAAAGAGAGGTTGGGTTGGAGAGGTTTTTTACTCACCAGGTGATGGTAAACGAAATGGGGTTCTTACTTTATGTCGTAAGTCACTTTCTGTGAAAGAATTATCACAAAGCTCTGATGAGAATGGTCGATGGTTATTTACTAAGCTTCTGATTGATAAAGTCCCACTTTCCCTGTTAAATGTCTATGCGCCCACTGCTGGTGATCCCTCCTTTTGGTCGATCTTAGCACAGCAACTTGCAGAATGTATTGATGAAAATGTCATACTCACAGGTGATTGTAATCAAGTATATGACCCCTTCCTAGATCGAAACTCTATGGTCTCCTTTACTCCTCACAAAGCTCACAAATCATTTGTACAAACTATCAAACAATACAAGCTCATTGATGCCTGGAGATTGTGTAATCCCACCACTAAAGAGTACACTTACTATTCTCCAGCTCACCATACTCAATCAAGACTGGATTATTTTTTCATCTCTCATAACTTATCACAGAACTTGAGGACAGCAGAGATTGGATCCATCCTAATCTCTGATCACGCTCCCATCATCATGAAATTAGACATTTTACAGAAACCTTGCTCCCCATGGAAGTGGCGTTTTAACAACTCCCTTCTCTTGGATAAAACTTTTGTTTCCTCATTCACTTCATTTTTTAATGAATATTTTTCATTCAATCAGACCGATCATGTTCCCTTCCACGTGATCTGGGACGCCTTTAAGGCAGCAGCTAGAGAGTTTATTATCGGCTACGTCTCGAAAAAACGCAAAAAGTCAAAAGAACTTATTATGTCACTCCTGGCTAAGATAAAAAGACTTGAGCACTCTTTCTATTCTTCTAGATCAAAAGAATGCTTGTCAGAACTTATTAATGTTAAATTTCAATTTAATAAAGAGTCAGCGAATAATGCTTCTATTTATCTACTGAAGTCCAGCGCAAAGTTTTATGGTGGACAGAACAAAGCTGGCAAGGTCCTAGCCAATTATCTGAAAGTTAAGCATAACAAGCTAAATATAGACTCTATTAGGAGCGCTCAGCAGGAATTGAAATATAAAGATGATGAAATATTACATGAGTTTTTTAATTCTATCAAACGCTCTATACTTCAGAAGCATCTCCTACAGAACAACACATATCTCAGTTTCTGTCTGGTATAAACCGAACCCCTTCCCCTCAACCTGACCTAACTAACCTAGAATGAGATCTCTCACAAAAGAACTTCATACTGCACTCTCGGCACTTAAAAAGACAAAGCCCCTGGCCCAGATGGGTTTACAGTCGAATTTGTTTCACATTTTGCCTCCTTATTAATTCCAAAATTACATATATTGATTAATTCCTTTCTGTCCTTGGGCAAATCCTCTGGTTCTTTTTCTGAAGCCCTCATTTGCCTTATCCCTAAAGAGGGAAAAGACTTGAGATATTGTAAAAAATTTCGGCCCATATCTCTAGTCAATGTTGATTATAAAATTTTCTCTAAGTCTTTAGCTTTCCGACTAGACTCACACCTTCCTGACTTGTTGGGCTTGGAACAATCAAGTTTCGTTAAAGGACGTTTTATCACAGATAACACTTGCTTGTTTTTTGATATTTTATCTAAATCTTCACATGCTACACATCCTCTGGCTGCTATAGCATTGGACGCTGAGAAAGTGTTTGACAGAGTGGAATGGTCATATCTCTTCCAAACCCTTCAGTGGTTTGGCTTTGGGCCTAAGATAATTTCCTTAATTTCGCTTTTGTATTCTAACCCAAGAGCAGCAGTGTGCGCTAATGGTGTGTCCTCCTCTTTTTTTACCTTGGGGAGAGGTGTTCGCCAAGGCTGTCCATTATCTCCATTTCTTTTTAATCTAGCCTTAGAACCGTTTCTTTTGCGAATTCGTCAGAATAAGGATATTCAAGGTTTTAACTTTAATGACACTCATATTAAATTGGCAGCATATGCTGATGATATATTGCTATTTATCTCCCAACCTGAATCCTCTATTCCTGCGTTTTTAAATGAAGTAGATTCCTTTGCAGTTGTTTCTGGGTATAAATTAAATAAAGATAAATGTGAAATACTGCCCCTCACAAAATATACCTTTAAAGACGATTTTGCTCTTTCCACCTTTGCATGGTGTCCCCAATATATTAAGTACCTGGGCCTCCATTTCACTCCCTCCATCTCAAATACAATTTCCAGATGCATGGATAATTGTATACAGAGAATATCGACTTTAACTACTAAATGGCATCCTTTGTACTTATCCTGGTGGGGCCATCTTGATACCATAAAAATGATGCTGTCCCCCATAGTCCTTTATACGATTTCTAATATTCCACTATCCATTCCTTCAAGATTTTTCAAAAAGATAAACTCTTTGTTATCCTCTTTTCTTTAGAGCAATAAAAAGTCTTGTATGTCCATATCCAAATTGACCCACCCGAAATCGGAAGGCGGTGTTAATTTGCCTAATTTCCCCATGTATCAAAATTCTTTTTACTTAGACAATCATCTAGATGGCTTTCGTACACTTCTGCACAACACCCCTTGTGGGCTAAACTTGAGCTCTCCTTTTTATCCCCTTTCTCCTTTCAAGAGTATCTCTTGTTTTCGCGAAAACCACAATATCTTTCAACTCCAATATTTAAATATACATCCAAGATTTTGCAAACTACACATTCTTGCGATTCTAGAAACGGAGCTTTTCTCTCCAACTCCACGATATGGCATAATAATTCCATTTTGATACATGATAAACCTTTCTATTGGAAAACGTGGAGACATAAGGGTTTAATATGGGTCCACCAGTTGTACCAACAAGACCAATTTATGTCTTTCACGCAGCTTAAAAGTTTGTTCGATTTACCATCCTCTTTCCACTCTAAGTATACAATTTTAAAGCAAGCTATTTTGGATGCATATACTCGTTGCACACCTCCTACTTCCTTCACTACACCTCTCACTTCTTCGGTCAATAAATTACATTCCCTATTACAAGTCAACCCCAAAGCTTCTGTCATTTATAACTATTTGCAAGCTTCATGCGTTCCACGAGACAAATCCAAGGTAGAACTCTCCTGGGAGAAGGATCTGGGAGTTGACTGGTCAACTACTCTCTGGGACAAAATTTGGAATAAGATTAGGAAATCCTCGAGAGCTGCTAATACCACGCAACCACTCTTTTTTATTTATAATAGGTTATTACTCTCCCCAGCTCTCTTGCATAAACAACATGCTTGTGTTTTGGATACCTGCTGGACATGTTCCTCACCTCAGGCAGACCTTCACCATCTACTTTTTTCATGTCCGCTTGTTCGTGCTTTTTGGAACAAGGTCTGGACCCAAATCAACTCAATTTTTCACTCTCACTTTCTTTTTTCTGTTATCAACGTATTTTTAGGTAGTTTATCCTCGATATGGTCACATCACACCTCTAATATAAGATTTATTGACCTTTTATTGGCAGTTGCCTTTCAGCAAATTACTAAAAATTGGAAAGACTTCACCAAATTATCTTATCAAGCTTGGTGGTATGCTATTTGTTATAACCATAGGCTAGATACAGCCCTCGTACACCCTATTACCATGGCCACGAAATGTCTGTGTTTGTGGCTACTTGTTACAACATTCATTGAAGTTAGTGCCGAGCGTTCACTTTCTCTAACCCCCATACAACAAGAGGTTGCCAAACCCCCATGATTTTCCGATGTCGTACCTTTTATATGCTTAATTATCGTTCCTTTATATTATAGTTTATATATTATATGATTTTCTTCTTTCTATGGTTACCAATCCTTTTTGCTTAGATAGACCGTTTTTGATTGTATGTGTATTTATTTCCTCCATGTATTCAATGGTTATTCATGTGACTTTATACTGTTATTTTGCCTGATGTATTGAGATATGCTTTTTCTTCAATAAACATATTTTTGAACTGGAATGTATCCATTAGGGACTGATATTTTCTGAAATAGACAGATGCATCATCGACGAATATGATCGTCCTAATTACTCCGTGGGCTAGCCTGTGAAAAAGACATTTTGTGTTCAAAGTTCAACAAAACAGAATTGTAGTGAAGACACAGAATCTTTACATCCTGCATAAGTGTTTCTGAGGTTATATGTGTATTACAAATGTGCTCACATCACATTCCCTCAATGTGAAAAATTACCTTAGTGATTGAGCGTCATGCTGCAGAAATGAGCACTACATGTACATCAAGGCCGGACAAGCCATACCGGCAGGCTTAAAGGGTGGGGTGCCGCTTTTTTGCAGCAGTGCAGCAGTTTAAAAGCACTTCAGAGTTCCTTGTAAATCTAACAGTTTTAAGGCAATAGTAAATGTGCCAAGATAACTCTGGTGATTAATGTACCTGCTCGAGAGAGATCAGAGTTTTGTCTAGTGGTAGTTTTGACTCTTCTAAGGTAGTGCAGAGAGTTAATATGCCTGCTGCAAGGAACGTGCTCTATTCAGATTACAGAACAGTATTTCATGTGCAATGCTCAGGGGATGCATATTTTGTCACAGAGATCCTTTTATTACTTAGCAGTTCATAAGTTACAGTCATAATCTAGCGCAGTGAGCTAGGAACTGCCATCAAAGCGCTAGATGCAAACAGCATGGTACAGGTTAGAAAGTTATGTTTTTTCCCAGTCTTTGACTATCCTAATTTTACTAAAAAGGGTTTGTTTCGCTAATCACTGTGTTATGTTGCAGAACTTATATTAGTTGCATTAGTCATTTTAGCCAATTTATTCCAAAATTGAGCTTTAAATGCACTTTTGCTTCATCTTTTTTTTTTCCTCGGGGCGGGTAGAACCTCCTATCAAAACCTTACTTGAGGAAGTTTTTTTGCTGAAATTCAGATTGGGTATTACATCTAGCTTTCAGCAGTGCCAGTTGAGGATGTAGGTGGAGCCAATAGAGAAAGTGGGTGGAGCCAGTGGAGGAAGTAGGTGGAGCTGGGGGAAATGTGTGTTGCCTCCCAAAAGAAAATGAGCACCTGGACTTAATATTTTAAAAACTAAGCACTGCCCCCGTACACTTACTTCCAGCGCCTAAAGGAGCGCAACAGTGAGCCTGGAAGTGTGCAGCTAAGAGTAAAGTTAAATTCACTGATGTGATAAGACCATTCTTAGGTGAACGACACAGCGGTCTTTGACACAAACATAAGAAATAAATGTATTTTAAAGAAAATATAAAACATTTTGAGGGGGATATGCAGCTCTAGCTTCCTCTGCTTGCACATAGAGGACCCGCTGTCAGCAGCAATACCACACACTAGCATATGCCCTTAATTGTCTGTAGGATAAACCAGCCATGGGCAGGTCAAAAGAAACAGCAGGGTGGGAAAAAGGGGTGCTGTTGTAGTGATGATGGAGGGCACACAGGACAGACTGTCCAGACTCTATAAAAATCTTGCAGAATCGGTATCATGGCCAGCATTAAGCACTGGTTTTAATTGTTATGAAAATGTTCTTAAAATAATGTATAAGATATGAGCATAGTCTGATGTAGGATTACTTTAAAACATTACCAAGCAACTGTGGATGTTAGGGTTGGCATTTACAAGCATTTGTGAATGTGGAGAAGGATGTTTGTGCTAGGCACCACAGGTTTTTGAATTAAACAATGTACCTATGTATTATGATACCTCTGGTGGGTCTCGAACTCGTAGAATGCTTACACAGCATAATTCAAGAAACACAATGTGATACATTCAAGCGCTCAAACACGGTCATCACTTGCTAATCTTTAACGTTGTGCTGGTGGTGTGCGTTTTGCCCAGGTTGCAATCAGAAAATGGTGCAGAAAGAAAAATGAGGAGCAGAGTTTTGTTGTATTTTGAAGGAAATCGCTCCCTGCTGCATGCCTTTTCCCAGCATAGTGGTAGTAGGTGAAACAGGGCTGGGTAAAGAGCACCATCAGTAACCTGAACATATATTGGTAACTAAGATGAGGACTAAACAAACAAGGTTTGAGTTCTCATTAGAACACTGGAATGTTGAGAGCTCCATTGAAGATAAAGAAGTGACTTCTGGCTTAAAATGGCTAAAATAAGCCTTCTGCTCCAACATTCCAATGTTTGTTTGTCTGTTTCTCCTGTTTTAATTTAGAACATTCTACCCTCAAGGGGTGGAATGTTCTTTTAGCCTTATAGTCCTTCTGCCTCTGGCTATACCTGTTCTTAAAAGCCCTCTCCCTCGTCATAGGCCCTCGTTTGCGGCTCAGGACTATAACTTGGGTTCAGGGTCTTTAACAACCAGATTAGCCCTCAGCAATGGGCTATAAGGCTATATTCTGACTGCTCTAGTGAGCTTTGTCTGCCACAGAAATCGGCAGCAGCTAAGCTGATATCTGGCTGCTCACAGTTTTACCCACATCAATTGATGGGACCATATGCAGAAGCAGGACTTCCGATGAAACACCAATGAGTAATTTGTGGACTAAAGAGGGGGCAAGGTGACATGCTGGGTAATGGCAGGTGGATAAAGAGTCTCCTCTGGAGTATGAAGGACCGAGAGCCATACAAGCTGCTCCATTAGAAAGGGAGAAAAGGACCTGAGCAAGTTACCCACTTTATCATGTAGTAGTTTTATTTAATATTGGATCTTAGGTGGAAATGCCTTGATTCGTTTCCACCTAGTTTTTGTCACAGCTGCTCCCCAGATGGGTTACCACAGTTTTACTGAACACTGTTCTAGCTCCTTGTGTGATCGCCATTGCATGTTGCATGGTGTCACACTCCTTCATCACACCAGCATATGCTGTAGAGTTGTGTGGGCGAGATGAGGCATGGCAGTCTCTGAACATTGACCCTTTGCAAGTGCTCACCCCTAACAGTATGGACTTAGGCAAAATTCCATCAGTCCACATCACTCACATTCCAATCACCAAGTGGCTGTCCTGTGGGCTGAGCCAAATTGTTATTGTCATTAGCAACAAAGTCAATGGATAAATGGTGCTGACCCATTGGCCAATTAAATATTCCGTGACCTGATCCAATATGTGACTGACACTGCAACTGAGCAATGACTGATGGGGTTGGACCTAAAGCCAATTTCTATATTTTCTTATGCTTTTATGTAGATCGCTGCAGAAACAGCTAAAGTGCTGATAGGCAGGTATATTTCCAGCATCCTTGTCACTAAGGATTCCAGTAACATTTTGCATGTGCTATTTGCATAAAGTCTTAGGCCAAGGGCTATCTGAGATAAGATTGTGGTTCTGATATTTTTATTGCCATTGTGGGTCACTGGAGTTTTCATTTACATTCGGTTAATTCTATATACCTAATCCGATAATGGTGAATTGTGTGAGGACAAACACTGGGAACGCCGTGTCCATTTGGGCTAGATTGTACAAAGGTAAAAAAGACAAAATCACTATTATTACAACTACAAAGTTTCTTGCTTAGTTTTGCAACATTTTCATTCAAAAGGGCTTATATTTCATTCACACATTTTGAAGGCATATTTGAATTTAATAAAATAATAAATAAATATTGAGTTTTGTCTCTAACTCAGGGCTCATAGCACTCAAAGTACAACTTAAATGGTTTGTGTAGCAATCCACCTTTTCTGCATAGTCACCCCAGATTGTTCACCATTTTCTAAAACCTATTTTTGCTGGCCTTGGAACTGCTAAACAGTAGTGAAGGCCCTGTGTCCCCTCTGAAACATGTGCTGAACATTGGAACTCTCTATTTCACCTGTTTAACTTCCCACTACGTCCATTGTATATGTTGCCTAAAGTGCAACTATGGCATGAACAGTGTAAAGTCAATTGTGGGCTGCAGTGTGCATTTACTCTACCCACACATATGACAAAAATATGCCAGCCATGAGCACCATAGTGCTCTTGCTAGGCTGCAGTTTAAATGCAATGCAGTACATGACAGAATGACTTTCCCATGTAATAATCTATTTTTATATATTCATAAGTCACCTCTAGATTGTGGCTTGTAAGCCCACAGGGCAGAGTGCTAATATATAAAAATAGTGAATGGAAAGAGGCGTAGGTTGTTCCTTGGTGAGAGTCTATTAAAATAAATCGAAGATCAAAGCAAAAGGTACTCTGTAAGGGAAAGATTCACAATGCCATTAACAGAAATGTTTCTGTTATGATTCAATAATACATGGAGAAATATACTCCAAATAATACATGGAGAAATATACTCCAAAACTAAATTAATTCATGTTTTCAATACCATTTCATGTATTCAAAAAGTGTTGTAGTATTTATTCATTTTATTGAGCAAAACGCAAACAAAATAGCTAATAAAAAGATAAATCTGTCTCAAAAGTGCTTAGGAAGTCCATGAGTACTTGCATCAGAAATTCACGAGTACATGCTCTTAGTGGAGAGGCCGAATTTCTTCACAGAAAACCTAGGGATGATTTATCCCTCATTTAAAGCTGACCACCATGAACTCCCTGATTTTTCATCTAGTGGTAGGATGGCTTCTTGGGGTTGTTAATGCGTTGCAGCACAAATTAAGTTCAACGGGCCTCATCAAGATACACTCAAGGACCTGTGAGTAGAGACTGTATGTAAATGAGGCAGGCACTATGGGACTCAGGAACAAATTCTCATTTTGTCCAAACTCAGCTGCCATGCCTCTAGAAGGAGTTACCTTTGAGAACACTATCTTAAATGATTGGAAGAAAATCACAAAAAAGAAAGCTTCATGTTAAATCTAATTTGACAATAAATGAGCTTGAAGCAATTAAAGCACTAGCAAGCAAAGAGTACCACATTATAAAACCAGCAAAGAAAAGGGGAGGAATAATTTTTATGAATATATCTGAATACAAAAATAATGCTATTACACAACTTAGTTGTATGAAACATTATAGGAAGCTCCCCGGGGATCCCAGCAAGAAATTCAGTGTAAAATCAAACCGATCACTAGTAAGAGCCTGTTAATGGGTTGGAGATCACGCAGTAAATTTGAATTGTTGAATTAAAAAAGGTGTGGAGATTTCTGCATTGCATATATTACCAAAAATACCAAAAAAATGTCAAAACACCACCATGAAGACGTATTGTTTTAGGCAGTGGATCACTCTTAGAACCTATGTGACAATACAAATACTTTTTCCCTAAACCTTTTTATAAAACTAAATAAATCCTATGTGAAAGACGCCATGCATTTTATTAATATGATTAAAAACATCATGTTCAATTCACAAACTGATTTTTTAGTCAGTTTTAGTGTAGAATAATTCTACACGAATATTCGACAGGAGGAGTCACTGAAGTAATGAGAGACACCCTTAACAAAAGAAATGACATTAATTGTGTTTCACTGATTTTATATTCCAGGTTACCCATATTGCTCTATCAAAACAAAATACATCTTTGATCATGATTTTTATTTACAAATTAATGGAGAATCCATGGACTGTGCATTTGCTCCTTCGCTGGCAAAGATTTCAACTTCCCTAAAACAGACAAAGTCAGAAGTAAAACGTTTGACTGGGATGACATGCTTTTTATACCTGACCACACTTCATTGCACCTAAGTGACGGTCGGCCTTGAACAGCGATTGTCTGGCACTCTACTTTTTCATGGTGCATTTGCCCTAAAACTTTAAAAATCTAAGGGCCATATTCTCAAGGAAGTGGCGGAGAGAGGCGTTAGCCTTCTTGGCTTAACGCCTCTCTCCGCCACTTCGAAAACGCGACGCTGCACCCTATTCTCAAGAATAGGGTGCAGCCTCGCATTTCCCCCTGCGATGGCGCTAAGTTTCACAACTTAGCGCCAACGCAGGTACCCTTGCACCATAGTGCAAGGGTGTCTGCAAGCAGGGAGGTTTGTTTATGTACAGGAAGGTGCCCCTTCCTGCACATAAACAAACCTTAAATGCCAGTTTGTAACTGCAGCACACATGTAAGTTACAAAACGGCATTTAAAAAAAAGGTTTGTTCATGTACAGGAAGGGACACCTTCCTTTACATGAACAAACCATGGCATTTTGCTTTTTCCACATGTGCTGCACAAGGCATCCCACATGGAAAAAGCAGAAACGAGGAGAAATAAAGCATTTCTCCTCGTTTCGCCACCTTAAGACCAGATTTTTCCTGGTCTTAAGTTTGGCGCAACCTCCTATTTACGCTGCCCTTGTGAATAGGAGGTAGCGTCAAACTCAATGGGTGTTGCGGTGGAACGCCCACAGCAACACCCACTGCAGGCCCCCTTCACGCTAAAAACAGCATGAAGGGGGCCCTATTCACAAGGCAGCGTTAAGCAGCGTTAAGCCACTTAACGTGGCTTAACGCTGCCTTGTGAATAGGGCGAAGCCCCTAACGCCACAACAACATCACTGAAAGTGACGCTGTGGTGGCGATGGGGGCTTGAGAATATGCCCCTAAATCTCTCGTTCCTGTTAGCCTGTCTTGATGATCTTGCAAATAATTTTGTTTTTCTATTTCTCTAGATTGAATTGGGAATTTTATTGTGTTGTTTTCTTTTATTTAAAATTGTTGGTACTACTTGAATATAGGGCACCCTTCTCCGGGGATTGCCTGCTGCTTGTGCCATAGCTACCAGGGATTGAGCAGACATTTTCTCTGAAATGTGTTTGACCTAACCATAGTGAGTTATTGCATTAGCAGGGGTACCCCCGTCCAAATTAATAACCATGTTTCTTCTCTAAGAAATATACACCCAGGCAACGAATGGTCTAGTGCCTGAGTTGTCAATTGCTCCCACCACCATTTCTTTATCTTGAACACCCTGGCAATTATGAGCAAGGTCCGCCCTTGACTTGGTGTTGCCACTCTGGTATTGCAGTAACCTCTTGAGACAGGGTATGTTTCCCTAACTAGGCTGCCTCCAATTCAGAAGTGTAACAACTGTGCATCAATCAAAACCTGACAGTTTGATTAAAAAATGCGAATTAAAACCACTTGTGCAACTGAAATGGCCATTTGTTTGCTTTTCTGCTTGTGGATAATTTGAAATTGCAATACCAGCTCGGCACACTGTGCTGCCTGGCACAGCTAGCGAGTGCTACTCTTCCACAACCATATTTGCAGTCAATAAACAATAGCTGTTTGCCTAGCAGAGATCCCAGCAAGAAAACCATCATGACAAACTCACGACGGTTGTTTGCGTGATGCCTGAGCAGGTCTGGTGTGCTAAGCTCACCCAATTTCTAGTCCATATGATGCTATTATGGACAACCATTATGTAGGTGTGATCTCACGCCACCTAATACTTTCCACTTCAAGATGGTGGTGAGCAGAACATGCACTTGTATTTTCATTTGCTCTTTTATTTTTGCTCACAATGGTATATAGAGAAAGCAAAAGACACACAGATGATGGACAGAATGCAGAGCAAATCAAACATTCTCCCCCAGTCAATAGATCTGGGTTACATCCATTGTTCTTTTGCTCACCATGCCACCTCAGTTTAGACCCAGCCATATGCAAATCAGTCTTGACCCTGTGCCTTATGGAAACAGTCCAGACCGAACTGCCAAGTCAAGTCCTCCCTGGACTGGAAACAAGCATCCTCGAATTGGTTTCGGGGCATCACCCCTCATCAGCCAGGCTAGCTTGAATCCAGTGGCAAGGTGAGCATGGGACCCACTTCTGGGCATACCTGGCACACTTAGGGCGAGAAAGCAAAAGACATACAGATGATGGACAGAATGCAGAGAAAATCAAACATTCTCCCCCAGTCAATAGATCTGGGTTAAATCCATCGTTCTTTTGCTCACCATGCCACCCCAGTTTAGACCCAGCCATATACAAATCAGTCTTGACCCTGTGCCTCATGGGAACAGTCCAGACCGAACTGCCAAGCCAGGTCCTCCCTGGACCGGAAACAAGCATCCTCGGATTGGTTTCGGGGCATCACCCCTCATCAGCCAGGCTAGCTTGAATCCATTGGCAAGGTGAGCCCGGGACCCACGTCTGGCCATACCCGGCACACTTTCACAATGGTATATCAGCATCCTAAGCAATACCCCGGTACAATGGTACTGACACTCGGGCGGAGACCAATACACAGGCAAGTTCATAGAGAGCCTCAATGACATTATACACTGCCTTATTTCCCACTTTATTATACTTACGGCTAGCATTTTGATATACAATATGTTGTTTCTATATTCTAGAATGGAGGCTTATTATGGCCCTATTTTTGGCTTACTTCTGAGCCTGCGCGCCGCTGTACTTTGGCTGGTTAGTGCGCATGGTGCAGATTACCAGTGTTATTGCACGACTTGTGGACATTTGATTATACGATTGTTTACGAGTAAGTCCACTTGCCATCGCTTCTTTTTCTACTAGTCCTATATACATTTTTTACTATGCTGATATCCATTACTTTGTTTAACATCAGGTTTTCTAGATCATTTACTATTGGACGTCTAGCTTTTTCACAATACTTACTGAAAGATTGAGAAACCTACATATTTTATACATATGATGATTGGTGTTGAGGTATTAATTTTACTGTATTTCATCATCTAAATCCATTTTTGTTTATACTAGGTTCCACAAGCCTTAAGGTATATATAAATCATCGCGGAACATGTTTTGTCTCTTACTCTCATATTGTAATATTTTGTATACACAGCATAAGAGTATCACTTGGGACTCTCCTTTATATACTTGGCTGCTTTGTGTTTGCCTGGGATATCTACAAACTGACACCCTAAACGTCTTACCTGTTCTACATATGGCATTTGTGGTCTGTTCTCTAACGGTGCTCCAGAACTTTTCTGATACAACCATGCACACATTTTGGTTTTTCTTTTCCTTTGTGCACATTTGAACTCTTAAAATATAAATATTTTTTATGAAAAGTTTTGCATTTTGTTTGTAATCATTGCAGCCTTGAAAAAGTCGCCTTGTGACGAAACACTTGTGGGCTGCCTTTTGTTGTATAAAAGTTTGCAATCAACGTCAATATGAAACTTTGGACACTTTTGTAACAAAGCTTCTGGAAGCTATGAACTGAATCTCTACGACTAGCTTATATGCTGGACTTTACGGCATGTGTGCTTCGGTATCAAATTTTTCATTTCTAGATTCGTCTTATTTTAAAAGCATAGTCACTCCCACATTAAAAACTATGCTACGCTTGTTTTAGTAAACATGAGGGTGCTGCTTGGTAATACTCATTGAGAAAAAACATTGATAAACCACTAGTGCAAACAACCTGGTACTAAAATAAGCAAAAAATGACATCTTACTGTATCCTTAATAATACTGTCGTCAAATTGGTTAGCCCCAGGGGGTTATATTTGCTCCCAGTACAAAACCCTAAATAAAGCCCTTGCACATTAATGAAATGTAATAAAATAATGCAACTATTTGCAAGAGTAAAGTTATAAGATGAGTCTTTCATTTTTAAATGGGTGTGTCTGACAAAGAAGCTGTGAATGGTCCTACAAATCCATTGTACAATAAAGCTTCTTGTTTCAGTGTTCTTTGTCTTCAGGAGGAGCAGCAGTGCCATGTTTAACAAACAAGGTGACTGAGGGATTATCATATTTGGGTCTAATTCACAGGAAGTTTCAACAGGAACAATTTATAGCAGAGGTTCGTAACCTGTGGCCTACTCAGGGGGTCTGTGACTGCTTAAACAATTAAATAATATTAACAGATTAATAAAGTGAATATAAATAAGGTAGCAAAATGCTAAATTGGATGCTAAAAATTAAGAGCCTGATTACGAGTCTGGCGATCTTGTGACTACCAGACTCGCGGTGGTCCGTCTGCCACATTACGACTTGAAAAGTCGCTGCGGCAGAGGACCACTGGCTGCGCCAGGGAACATTCAATCTGGTGCAGTCCCGCTGAGCATATTACAAGTTCCTGTACGGCCAGCCATTTCATGGCAGGAGAACCACCATGAAAAGGCTGGCAGGGCAGGAACAAACGGGGCCCCACAGGGCCCCCATACCCCCCCACCATGGGGATACATTCAGGGGTTACATCATTATTATTGGGTTGACATTACACCCCAAAACCAATGGCACAGCCTTATGTGACTTCTTCAAATTCTGTACTGTCTTTTTAACCCATTTTATTCCATTTAATCAGCTGTTAAATTCCGTCTTTCACTTTAATCCAGTATATTCCACACACAGGGTAATGCAATTTTCAAAAGTTTCTCATATTCAAGATGTGCCCATCCGGACCTCTCTTCAAGAATACGTGCAAGCGCGCTGTTCATCCAAAGCAGTTTTTATTAAAAACCCAATGCATTTCGGGCTGCTGGGGCCCTTCGTCAGGGGTAACTACAAATAACAATAAAACATGCATTACAAATCCATTGACAAAAATGTATTATGCAACGACATTTAAAAAATTCATGTGAAAATTAGCTGCTTCTCAGTCCTCCATATTCGTCACGATCCTAATCATACCGTTAGCAATATAATTACACCCCATTGTACAGTAGCAAGAACCTCTAACAAAATACAATCCCACTTCTTTTCATCTATTACACCTTCCCGTTACTTTCCCAGTAACTCCCGCTTTCATTAAACATTACCCTAAACACACTCTTCTCCTCCCCAATTGTAACGTCATCCTTTCCTCTATGTATTAAACCCACCTATTAAGCGCAGAAATACCCTCAGGTCTCTTCCCCTCACATGTAAACCTGTCAAACTCTACCCCCTCACTATATTCCACCTTTCCTTAACCTTTGACACACACCCTCGTTGTACTTGTCTAAGCTGTGCGCTTCGCGCTGCACATTTTCCATCTTCATCCTGGCAACCGCTTTTTTCATTTTTAAACAGCCACTGTTTATCACACGCTGCTGACAGCCACCTAATTCCTATCCCATCCTCACTCTCATTCACCCCAATTCCAACACCCTATAACCTCTATTATTTGCTGCGCTGCTTGTTATCTACAAACCCTAACTCACGTACCTGCTAAAAACCATCCGTCCTAGAATCTCTTCCACGAAATGATGGATACATTCAGGGGCACACAACATGTGCCCCCCTCTCTGTATTCTCCCAAAGTTCCAGCACGGCATGGACTGTGATGGAGCACGATCTTTTTAATATAAAATCAGCTCGATGAATTTCCTCAAATGCATGTATTTTAATAACATACGCAAAACTACTAATATGACACGAGAGTGTATAACATGAGAAAATGTGCACAAGGCACGATAGTTGATTTTTCTTACCTAAAAAAATGTGAATATCGCTAACTGAGTGTTATTCTGTCTTCCTAACTTCAGAAAATAAACGACAAAGATTCTGTCTGTTATTCTTCGTGAAAGTAGTGTAAGTTTTTAGAAATAATTCTCTCTTTTGCTAAAATAAATGTAGGCCTCAGCAAATGTTTGATAGGGGATGTGCTGCCGTGCTCCTGTGCTTTCTGCCCTTGACGAAAAAGTAAATAATACTTCCTTAGAATGAAGAAAACTGTATAGTTCTTTCCTGTCTAGGCGAGGATTTGTATATAACAATTGCTAGATTTATTATACAAATGTATCTAGGTTCTTCCTTCTTCCTCTCTTGGAAGTTGTACAATTTTATTCAAAGAGTGTTTAAAAATATTGCTAAATATGAGACAATAACTTATGGGCCCTTCATTAGAGTTACGCTTCTGATTATGGTATAGTGGTTGGTGTGGATAGATAGCTGATAGAAAAATCCCCCAACGCTTTCGCTGCATCAACGGTGACATCCAGGCCGTGCTGGAACTTTTTTGCAGTTCCCATTGCGGGCCTGTTTTCCAGGCACCACCATGGGAAAGGCAAAGGACCGTCTGCCATACATGAGTTGAACTCATAATATGGCAGGCGGGTCTTGCAAGGGTTTGATTCAGCTGTGCCGGTGGAGAGCCAGTGCAACTGTACCAAACTCGTAATCAGGCCCATAGTTGGTATCCTCAGATTGATATGTGGGAGCAATGCAAGCGCATCAAAGAAGATATAGTATGAATGATGAGTTGCCTCAACTGAATTAAGAAAAGCTCCAACCTTTCCATTAAAATTAAAGGGTTGATTTTTTTTGTATTTGTTAGCAAATTAAATTACATATTTCATAATTTTTGCATGTGTTTGATGCATGTTTGTTTCTATATTTGTTGTGTGTATTGTTTTGTGGTTCAAATGATCAAAAATGCTTAGGTTGGGGGTCCCCACCTTCTTGTAATGACTTGGTGTGGGATCCATGGATTCCAATAATGATTCAATGGGGTCCCTGGGTTCCAACAGTGATTAAGTGGGGGTCCACAGAATTTTAAAAGGTTAAGAACCACTGATTTATACAGTTACTGACTGCACTATATTAAAGTAACCCTCAAACAGCTAAGAATCTTGTGAGCTCAAATATTTTAACAGATATGTGCATAAATGGCCCCTTGTGTTTAAGTTATAATATGATCACCAACCATTACATGGAAAAGCATTTGAGTAATTGGACATTTTTAAGCATTTCAGTTATTGAAGGAGATGTGTAGTTTCTCAAAATGTTGACTTTACAATTTTCAGCTCTGCCTTATATGCACAATGTCATCTCTAGTTAGTGTCAAACATGACTCCATCATTGGCACTTTCCAGCGTGAAGCTCCCAGAGGAGGAAATACATTATTATAAAGAAATTGGTTATTCTAGATGTGTATGTTTTTCGAACCATATTATTCTACTCACAGAAGTAATTTCACAAATACGTTTTAATTATGTTTGAAAAACTGATTAAGCTAAATAGCAGCCTGACCGAGACTGCAGTCGAGAAACTAAGGGGCCGATTATGATGGCGGGCGGACTTTGTCCGCCCGCCATCGCCCCGGTAAATGGGACCGCCCGCTATGTGTGCGGCGGTCCCGCACATGTGATTAGGATGCCACCGCCACGGTGGCGGTGGCATCCCCATTTTCAGCATTGTGGCGGGCGGTGCTCACAACACCGCCCGCCACAGTGCTGGAAATGCATGTTGTGCATCTGCATGCACAACGTGACAGGCACCGCGCGGTGCCTGCCACCTTGTGCATGCAGATGCAGGGGGTACCATAGGTACCCCCATGTGCAGCCCCCACCCCCAACACCCTGGGGGCCCGCAACGGGCCCCCAACAGCAAAGACCGCGAGCCTTTCCATGGCGGCGACGCCACCATGGAAAGGCTCATCTCCGCCGGCATCATAATATGGATGGCGGTGTCTTGCAGACACCGCCACCATATTAAACCCTTTCCGCCCGGTCGACTGTTCGGCCGGGCGGAAAACATGCGGACGGTCTTACCGTCTGCCGGGCTCCCCTCCGCCATGGTAATATGGCGGGGGGAATTTGTTGGTGGATGGGCGATTATGGCAGGCGGATCGCCACCGCCATGCGGGCGGTGGCGATCCGCCCAACATCGTAATCGACCCCTTAGTGTTCAGGCTGTGTTAGGCACAGAGTGATACAGAGCAACAAGAATCAAGGGTGCCTTGACATTAATTGAGGGGCTGATTTCAAGTTACCTGGTAAAGGGAGCACAATAATACTGGTTGAGGTATTGCCATTACTACATTGTGTTTTCGCCCCTATACCAGGTGATTACAAGTTTGAGGCCTAGAATGGGCAATAACATGTTGGCCCTGATACTAGAAGGCAGTTTACTGTATTTGTTCCAGAATTCACACCACTTTTCTTTTCCCACATTGTGAACAGGCATATCGGTGTTACTCATGGCAATGCTGTACCTGGTGACCCTTTGAAGCATGCCGGGTGGAATTTCAACGAGCAACTTACGAAGATATCACTCTGGGGAGATACCACTCGTGATCAGCTCCTGAAGGTGTTGTAGATTGTCGTTAATAAAAAGACAGCAAGAATAGGAGAGAAGTTAGCGCTGTAAACTCTAACCACTGTCAGATACAAAGCCCAACCAAGCGTTGAATTCAGGAGAGCCACGTGCCAATGATCTCAGAGATCCTACAACAGTGTCCTTTCTTGTTCAACAAAGTAAAGAGCAGCATTGTTGGGTAAATGGAAAATCAGAACAGGTTTGAGGAGTCAAGAAGAAAAGAGAGCATCGCCTCTGCCATGAAGAGGATTGGCTGGGAGAGATTGGGCAGAAATGGAGCTTTATTAGGGGACTGCTGTAAATATAATTGTTTTAGTTACATCATCATTCATTCCCATTTGCAATCGGATCACTTTACACAGGTATTAGTATTAGTTATACTATTAAATCATTTAGTTAAAGGCTTGCTGGCTGATTAAGCAATTCTTCGCTCCCCAATAATCATCAGATAGATAGGCGGTGGTAAGTGCCAGTGCAAGGAAACCAGTGAGCCCATTTGCTGCTCATCTTCGGTTGGAAGCCAGTATAAAGACGATCTAAATACCATTTGCGCCCAGTTTTTATGCTGATAAGCAACTTTCTTACCATGTTAGTTTGCCACAAAATCAATGATTAAGGGTCGGAGATACTACGCTTTAATCAAGATTTTTGTATTGGCATTTTGCACAGAAGGCCGTGCTGGTGGAAGTTTGGAGTCAGTTCTGAGGTTGCTAAACAGTGCTATCTTTTCTGATTCATTGGCTATTGGCAACAACTTGTGATGCTTTTACTGCCTTTCTCAGGGCATAGGGCAAACTATTTTCACTTCTACAACGTCCGACATTTTCTTTACTGTCCAGGCATGTTTAAATTTCTATAAACAAGTATGAAATGTCCCTTCTCCAGGGCGGCTCCTCCACAATGGCAGAGGTGCGTCGCCCCACTGGGTCAAAGCCAGCGGGTGAAAAATAAAACGATATTCTATAATCATTTTATTTTTCATTTGTTGGCTCTGAACCAGCATGTGCAGGGAAGGGCGGGCCATTGGAGGGGGGAGGAGGGCTGGTTTGTGCACTTATAAGTGTTTGGCCGGGATTATCAGGCCTGCCAAACACACATGCGCACTTACTCCCTTTCCTGAGCAAGCGTCAAACCAACCCACTCAGGCCAATCCTCACGCTACTATCATACATGAGAGCAGTGTGGGGATTGCAAATGGAGTCTTTGCTGCTGTCTCAGTGTCTATTGCAACCAGGAAGCAGCAGAACACAGAGGCGCAAGGAGCAATGCGGCCAGCAGCTTCAGGTAAGTGTTTTATTTTTTAAATTATTAACCCCCACCCGCTCCCCCTCCTGCACTCCCCTGCACCTCCTCCACTCGCCGCAACACCTCTTCATTGTGTCAGCCTCCACTTCCCTTCTCCTCGTGACATGTCTTTCTCACTCATGTTATGCCCGCTCGCATCTCTCAAGTGATCTGTCATTCCTCACAGATCACGAGTGAATAGCCACACACTGAGGAGTGGTTTACAATACACAAATTGCTCAGCTTGTCTTCCCTACACCCAAAGTAATGATGATGAGGGCAGTATCGACTCACCTGTTATCAGGACAGTAGAAGCACTTCTAGATCTGGTCAGCCAGCCTACCGGCGAGCAACTGACAATCAATCAGAAGTTAGTAATTAAAATAAACACTGAGAAATATCAACCTGTATTTGCCTTCAAGTGTGTTGCGCTTCATTGAATGCATCCCGCAGGACTCTGAAGTCACTATGCAATGATGTAGTAAATACAGCCATAGTAGATGTGGGTCGATATTACATAATCTCACGCTGCTGTATTGTCTGATGAGGGACTCATGCTGAGAGTAAGCAACAGGGATACTTCTGAGTAGTCAGTTTAAACCCCATGCTCTAGATATTCTGTATAGTAAGGGCATACCTAACTGATTTAAACATATGAGGGTTAAATAAACCTTTGTGTGCCTCCTTGCTACAGTTTCGAAAACGAGGAGTACAGCCTACTGTACCTGACATGGTTTAAGGAAAGAGTCCACTTACCACTAATTGTTAAAATCGCACTTCCATGTGTAAATGGCGCCCTCCACGTTTCAGACTTTTTAGCATCTGCAACATTCCAACATAAAAATGATTGGTATTGTGTCAGTTGAGGTACTAAATGTGGCAAGTCCAAAAGTATTTCATATTTCGGCAAATATAGAGCCTAAACTGGAAAGTACAGTCCTATATTAAACGAAAGCGAATGGTGTGAGAAATGGCTATAAAAAAGAAAGGTCGTTTAATGGGTATCAGCAATGACAGGGATGCACATTTTTTTGTTATTTTTGTTACTTCTTTAGATATTGTTGGCACTTGGTACGGAAAGCCGATGACAGGCAAATATCAATAATTATAGGAAGGGGACTTGTTCAGCAGTTAAAATATGTTCGCAGTCAGCAGACATTTTTTGTCAGTGCCTTTAAAAAAGACATCTACACTTCACATATTACAACACTGAAACTTGCCGTTGTCATTTAACTGTTAGTTTGTCAGCAAGC
Source organism: Calotriton arnoldi (assembly GCA_963921515.1). Taxonomy (NCBI): domain Eukaryota; kingdom Metazoa; phylum Chordata; class Amphibia; order Caudata; family Salamandridae; genus Calotriton; species Calotriton arnoldi. The sequence continues at coordinate 234,915 of CAWUFW010009792.1, forward strand.
TACTGTGCGGCCTGTTCAGGGGTGTTCTTACTGTTCCTCTGACAAGGATGTTCCTTTGACAATTCACTGCAGCTAAGATGGATCTTGTCCGTTCATATCTTTCATTGCTCATGAACAGAGTGGCAAGTCAGAGGTTGGGATGACAGAAGCCTGGTAGAAATACGAGGAGAGGGGTGAAGACTAAGCTCTATGCACCTAAACCTAGCTATTCACAACCAGAGTTGAAAAAAAGGCACTCTTGGTTGCCTTGTTTCTGCTTTTGTAGCGTGGCCCCAGCTTACCTCTTATAGGAGGTGAGATAAAGGAGAGTGTGTAAGGATATTGTTGCAGGGATTCTGCTCAGGAACAGAACTATGCTTGGGACCATAGAACATCAGTATGTAGGGGACTGAGTCACCATACCATCGCAATATCTATGAGCATGAGTCGGACTAGCTATAGTGCCTCACTTGCACTCCTAACCTTTCCAGAAAGACAAGTGATTTGGCACCCCAGAACACAACACTCTGGACCCTCTCAGGGATCAGGGTAACAGGACACACTCGTTTGCTCTCTCACTCGTATTTGTCCACAATAAGTTAAAGTAGAGACACGAAGGAAGTTTACAATGTTTATTTAAACTGTCGTGCTCTAAGTTGCAATAATTGTGCCACAATTATTAAACAGATACATGTCAATGTCATCAGCATGGTTAATAAACCATATACAATAAAGAGCCCGTCATGTGAAAAGAAGCCAAAATGGTAAATTTATGTGAAGTAGTTTAGTCGCCAACAAGACAGGAGTTGCCGTGGACCCATCCGTCCAGCTCCTCGATCCAACCGTTTCTCTCCTCATGCACCTCCCGTTCTAGAATCCCTTCCCCGGTGGAACTCCACCAATGCCTCGAAAGGCACACAAGAAATTACACAACTCAACACATCTTCCCCTTATACAATGAAACAAAACGAGGTAATGAAATAAAATAAAATAAAACATAAGGCATAAAATAATAGTAAAGAGGAGAAACATGACAGAGAATATACATAGTACAATAGCACGTTAATGCATAACATAGTCGTGAAACTTATTGGGTAATTTTGTTAACCTGGAGGAAGGAACACGATTCCTGGCATCACGGCACACCACACCCTGATTAGCACAAGACACAAAATGGCCAGGCGCCACGTCATCATGTGACTTAGGAACTGAGATTTCGTTTTTGTTCCACCATCTGCCATCCTCCAGTTTCACCGCACTTTTGTTGACTCTCACAACAGTCTTAAGACCAGAGAACTTGGATTCACCCTTGGGTAAAATCCGTGGACACTTGACCCTGACTAGATCTCCAACTTCCACTCTCATCTCCCTAGTTCTTGGCTGAACATATTTGTTCTGAGCTTCCACTCTTTTCTTGCTTACCTCCTTCATCTTTGCTTCTGGTAATCTCAAACACACCCATCCACCTCCTCAACAACTTTGAAGAAGGAACACGACCTCTCAGTAATATGAACGGCGAAACCTCAGTATCAGAGTTAGGAGTGGTGCAGATTTTTCAGTTCATTTTTACAATTCAAACCACTTGCTTTTGACAATTGTATATTTTCTTTGATTACTCTATTACATCTCTCAACGAGACCATTACTCCTTTGGTGGTAAAGAGAGGTTTTGGTGTGTTTTATACCCATGAGTTCCATGAACTCTTCAAATTGTAGTGAAGTGAATTGACATCCATTGTCTGACCGCCCCCACCGCCCAGGAGGAGGACTCGCCATCGCACACAAAACCCCCTCCGACTCACCAACTCCAGCACGAGTGACCCCCACTCCAACACAGAACACCTCCACTTCCAGATCCAGACCAGCCCCAGGACCACGCTACACAGCACCCTCGTCTACAGACCACCGGGACCTCGCACCCAGTCCGCAACTACCATCGCCAAGCACGTCGCACCCCACGCCATCACCTCCACGGACTACATTCTACTCGGGGACCTGAACTTCCACCTCGACAACTGCAACGACCCCGACTCCACCACTCTCATTGACAACCTCGCCAACCTCGGACTGAAGCAGCTCGTCAACACGCCCACGCACAGAGCTGGACACACCCTCGACCCTATCTTCGCAGGAAGGACAAACATCCGTTTCAGCCACATTACCCTGCCCCTCTGGACGGACAACCACTGCGTTCAGTTCACCTTCAACACCACCACCGCACCCAAGCCCGCCCACGCCCCCCTCGAAGGAACTGGAGCAAAGTCACAGAGGAACACCTCAACACCACCCTCCTCCAAGACCCCCCCAGCGCCACGACCGACACCAACGCCGCAGCCATAGAATTTCACCGCTGGATCTCCTGCTGCGCCGACAAGCTCGCTCCCCTCCGCCACCCCGCCAAACAACGACCTCTGAAGGCTGCCTGGTTCACTACTGAACTTCAAGAAGCCAGGCGCTCCTGCAGACGCCTAGAGAAAACCTGGTGAAACCAGAAAACCACGGAAGCACGGAACAACCACAGGAGCGCCCTGAAGGAATACCACCAGCGCATAAGAGACACCAAACGGACCTTCATCAGAGACAAAGTGCACACCAACGCGACCAATGCCAAAGAACTGTTCAACGTCATACAGCATTTCACCAAACCCCCCAGCGAAGCCACGGACGTCACACCTTCCCAGGAACTCTGCAACAAGCTCAGCTCCTACTTCCATCTGAAGATCAAGGTCCTCTACGACAAACAAACTAAATCAGGGCTGCACCACTACCAAATGAACAGACTAATACAAATAGGTTATAATCAAATAGACCTTCAGTCGGAATAATTTCTTCTTTATTATTTTGTTCTTAAAAAGCCACAGCCAACGCGTTTCGTCCTGTCACGCAGGACTTCTTCAGGGCGTTCAAAAATGCGCAATATGCGAAAGGAGGTTGGTAGTAGTCTTGTGAGAGTATCTCCACAAAATATTCACAGTAATCTCATTTATATTAAAGAGTGTTCATCCGTATTACAAATCGTTTCACCAATCCATCAAAATGTAATAGAAAATCGAATAATAGTAACTTCTGTCCAAAGACGTGATTTGATAGTCACGACGATGTGGGTACTGTGCCGATATATTAAAGACAGCACATGTTATACTTTGTGGTAGCTATCCAGCCTGACGTGGTGTGTATCACCCTCCGCTCGCCTCCGCTCGCCCCGCTCGCCTCCGGTCAGACCGGAGGGGAGGGTGTCCACCCACCCCTACAGACCACACACGAAACCTCGGCATCATCCTCGACTCCTCCCTCTCCATGAACCGCAAGATCAACGCCGTCGCTTCCGCCAGTTTCAACTGCCTGCGCATCCTCTGCAAGACCTTCAAATGGATCCCCCCGACTGCAGAAGGACCTTCACCCACGCTCTGATAACCATCATACTGGACTACGGCAATGCCCTCTATGCCGGAATCAACAGAACTCTTCTACACAAACTCCAAACCATCCAGAACTCCACAGCCAGACTCGTCCTCGGGACACCGCGCCACGAACACATGACCCAACACCTACGAGACCTCCACTGGCTCCCCGTCGAGAAGAGGGTCACCTTCAAACTCCTCACCCACGCCTACAAATCCCTCAACAACATCGGACCCAAATACCTCAACAAGAGAGTTTCCTTCCACGTACCCAAGAGGAACCTCCGCTCCGCCGACCTCGCCTTGGCAGAGGTCCCCCGCATCCGCAGAAACAGAGCAGGCGGGAGAGCCTTCTCCTACATTGCGGCCAAGACCTGGAACGAGCTCCCGGTGAACATCCGACGCTCCCCTACCCTGCAAACTTTCAGGAAGGCACTAAAGACCTGGCTCTTCGACTGATCTGGAGCTGCACCCCCCCCGAGCGCCTTGAGACCCTCATGGGTGAGTAGCGCGCTTTATAAACCCCTGATTGATTGATTGAAACTACCTCATCTGGGACACCTTCTCTTGCAAATAGCAACTCAAGAAATTCTATTACACAAGCTGTGGTAGGCATTTTCACAAACTTTACCTCTGGCCAATGACTGTAATAGTCCATCAGAACTATTCCATACTCAGGAACACTGCTGACAGATGACATGGGACAAAGGATATCAATGGCAAGTTTGGACCAAGCTTTAGAGGGAACATTTACTGCTTCTACAGGACTAGGCACTGTGACTTGTGATTTATCACTAAAAGCACAGCGCATGCAGTCTCTCACATAGTGTTCTACCTGCTTATCTAGACCAGGCCACCAAAAATGTTCTCTAATTCTTCTTTTCATGGCACGCATGCCAATGTGACCTTCGTGGACTAACGTAAGAACATTATCCCTCATGCCTACAGGAACCACTAGTAAAGAAGCACGATAGAGAAACCCATTAACAACAGATAGTTCATCGAAAACATGTTTATATTTGCTGATAACATCATCTCCTAAACATCCTCTTGACCAACCTTTACACACAAGGCTCATAACCTTTTTAATTTCTAGGTCTGCTTCATAAGCATCTCTCCATTCACACTCCAAAATGGCACCATCCGGATGAGACATAGTATAACAAATAATCTCAGAATCGAAATTCTTATCCTCATAGTCATTACAGTTGTCCACACAACTGGGCAGCCTGGACAAACAATCAGCCAGAATATTTTTTCTTTCCAGGAATGTACTTGAAACTGAAATTGTGTTCTAAAAGTCGATATTGCCACTTAGCAATCCAAGGAGTTCCCTTGTCTGCACCCTTGGTGGTGAAAAGCTGAACTAAAGGTTTGTGGTCCACTCTCACTGTAAACTTGGAACCCCATTGGTAATGTTTAAAATGAACTATGCCCCACCAGCAAGCCAAAGCTTCTCGCTCCACCACAGAGTACGTTGCTTCAGCTCCTTTCAAACCTCTGGAATCAAAGGCTATCACTTCATCCTTGCCATTTCTTTGTTGCATAAGAACAGCACCCAACCCTTTCTGAATAGCATCAGTCATGATTATCGTGTGGTCATTAATGTCAAAAGATTTTAGAGGAATGGCATGTGCAATTTCTTTTTTGATTAACTTGAATTCCTCAGTACACTTTTCACTCCACTTGAACGCTACATTCTTTTTGAGAAGGTTCCTCATATGATAAGTTTTAGCAGAACAATTTGGTACGAATCTAGCATAAAACTCAATGAGTCCCATGAAGGATCTCAATTGGTCCTTATCACCAGGTGCACCAAAATCTTCTATTGCCTTTACTAGGCTAGCTTTAGGTTCAACTCCTGCAGCAGACAGTTTGTTACCTAACTATTAGACAGTGCTCACATTCAATTTACATTTCTCAAGGCTCAAAGTAACACCCTTGCTCTTTAAAATAGAAAAAAACAGAATGCAATCTTTCATTGTGTAGTTTCTGATCAGCACCATACACCAACACATCATCCTGGAATGCCATCACCCCAGACATGCCCTTGAATATACTCTCCACAATCCTCTGAAAAACTGCAGATGCAGACGCAAGTCCGAGGGGCATGTGTTTGAATTGAAATAAACCTTCAGGGGTGATAAATGCAGTGTAGTGTCTGGACTCGGTGTGCAAATCGATCTGATGATAAGCAGACATCATGTCTAGCAAACTGAACCACTTACCATCTTTCAGAGTGGTTGTCATTTCCGTGATGTTGGCTAATGGGTGTTGATCAACCCATATGTGATGATTCAAATCGCGAAGGTCAACACACATGCGCAATGCCCCATTGGCCTTCTTGGCTAAAACTATGGGGAAACCCAATCGGAAGATTCGATGGGTTCTATAACATTGTTACCACACAACTTGTCCAACTCTTTTTTTAATGCCGCGCGCATAAAGGTACTCTGCGGACTTTGTGCACGACTGCTTTCACACCTTCAACCAACCTTATTTTGTGTTTGAAACCCTTAAATAAACCTAACTCATCATTAAAAATTTCAGGGTACGTTGACTCCCATCCTTCTTCCTTGATGGTTTGTACACAGACTAAATCTTTCTTTACTATGACCTGGTGAGGATCATTGGGATCCAGTACGATCCCTAAATTACCTTGGTCATGCCACCCTAACAAACAAGCATCATCTTTGGCTATATACACAACCCCTTGAGATTTACTGTTCTTGAAACATAAATTGGCATAAAATATGCCTATTACATCAATGGTTTTTCCACCATAACCAACTGGTCGTATTGTTGAATGTCTTAGAGAAATCCCTTGTGACTGAAACAAGATTTCCCATAACTTGTCACTAATAAGAGTAAAAGGGGATCCAGAATCAGCTAGCATTTTGATGTCCACTCCGTTGACGTTCAGTACACACAAGGGTTGTCTTACTTCTTGTGTGCTAATAGTGTCTGCATTAGCACTGTTCACATATTATTGAGATCCTGTTACCATGTCAAATTTGGTCTTCTTCACTTGAGAATGATTCTCCTGTGGGTTGTTCTACGTTGAGCACTTTCTTGGTTGAATCTGTATTGAATGACATTCTGCCAGTAGACTTACATACTTTGGCGAAATGTCCCTTTTTGAAACACTTGGCGCAGGTTTTATCCACAGCAGGACAAAATCTGACATTTCCCAGATGAGATGTGCTGCTGTATCTGTAGCACTCCCAGGGCTTGTTCGAGGGTTTAAAGCCAACTTTCACGTTTCCACTTGTTCTTTCTTGGCGTGGTTTATCTTTTGAAGTTTTTTTTTTGCTTTTGACAGCTAAAACTTCCTCGATTGGAGTTTTAGGATTTGAAATTGCCATTTGTTCCAGATAAGATGTTGTTCTTTCAATCCTGGTGGCTATTTCCAACGCTTTTTGTAAGGTTAAATCAGGTTTGGACAATAAAGCTTCTTGAACCTTTTCATTGCATGTTTTCTCTACTAACTGGTCTCTAATCATCTGTTCTTAAAATACTTTATATTCGCAAGAAACAGCCAAAATACGTAAAGCACCCACATAGCTAGAGGCAGACTCTCCAGGTAACTGCGCCCTTTTGTTGAATTTGTGCCTTTCTAACGTAACATTTTTACAGGCTTTGAATCTAGGGTCAACAGATTTAATGGCTGTTGCATACTCATCTTCAACTCTGTCACCCTCACCTTCAATGAACAGAACTACAATTTTTGGAACATATTTTAAAATACTGCAGCCTTCTCAACCTAAACAGTGCCTTAGAACGGCAAATTTCTTTTTGTGTGTGAACGAATCGCCGTCAAGGGCATCTAAATATGCCTCAAAACTTTCTTTCCATTTTTCCCAATCAGATTCAGGGGAAGCAGGATTAGGTGTGAATGCAGCAGGAGGCATTATAGCTTGTTGCATGACTGAGGTGATATGCTCAAGTTAATAGAGAGTACTGGGATAAAACTGGAAAAGTAATGGAAAATACAAAATCAATCAAATGAATTGGACAAAAATTAGTGCAACAATAGCTAAGAATGGATATTTGTAATATTACATGTGAGGGAACACACTAAAAATAAGGTGTGTGCATCACCGCTTGAATTTGACATTTAATAAGGTACACCAACAAGACAGGAGTTGCCGTGGACCCATTCGTCCAGCTCCTCGATCCGTTTCTCTCCTCCCGCACCTCCCGTTCTAGAATCCCTTCCCCGGTGGAATTCCACCAACGCCTCGAGAGGCACACAAGAAATTACACAACCCAACATCATGTTATGTTATGTTAATATATTTATTAAGCGCACGAATACCCAAAGGTGTCATGTTATCTGACAGACCAGCCTCGCCCCACCCTCCCACTAAAGCTGAGCAGTTATAGATTATAGATCTCTGGGTTTAGTGGCGAACCCCGTACCTTAGCATACATAGGTGGATGTTCTACATCTCGTCTGACGCAGCACTCTTAACACAGGACCTGCGCTCTGTGAGTCTGTATTTTTCCAGAACCCATGTCCCCAGTTATATGACAAGATATCTGTTTTCAAAACAGCAGCTGAATTCTTCCATTATGTCTTGGCACTATTGTCTGACCAGAGAGAATAACAAGGGGCAACGTTGTTTGACCTTGCCTAGGCTGTTCAGACTAAATCCCAGGAAAAGAATAAAATATGAAAACATGTGCTGGTTCTATGTGAAAATACAACATGGCACAAAACAAGCCTAATAATTAGTAACATGTGCAAAACTAAAGAGTTCTACAATCATGCATGATTAGGGAAAACAACAATGGCCTATGTGAGAAACACACGACAAAACCACCTGCAATCCAAAGCATTGAAGGTTGAGCTCTACGGTGTTAAAGGAGATCATGTAGCAGTAGAAAAACCTGCTGAATTGTTATCTTCACACTTAGACTTCAGGATGTAGAAAGTAGTTCACTGGGGACGGGGTGGCAGCAGCAGCAGAAGCGGTGGGGCGGTGGAGCTGGGTTGAGGGTGGGGATTCGACAGACGACCACGAGGGAAAATTAAATAGTCAACTTTCCCTCGTCGTCGTCTGTCGGAATCCCCCCTCACCTGGCCCCACCTCTCTTACCTGCATGGGCCACTTCTGGGTGGCAGGCCAGACCCAAAGAAGGGTTTGCATCCTTAACATTGCCGTGTGGGATAGTCGAAGAGAAGGTAAATGAATGTGAAACTAATACCCTGGCAGTGCTGCTTGAAGATGCTGTTGAGGACCAAAAGATGCTGGAAGGAAGAAGAGTTCTAAAGTTAGGGGCAACGTGTCCAGATATCCAGCATGGGGAGCGTGTGATCACTGCATGTGCTGTGTACTGATTGGCTGAGTGTTCCTAACTTCATGTGGCATCTAACTTTATGATGTTTTGGGAACGCGTGCCCCTCCGGCCATGTGTGTATTATTGGGGCCAATCTCCCCAGACCATTGTGGTGTTGCTGCCTATCTGTGGGGCTAATCTTGGTTTTTCCTCTTCATCCATTTTTTCTGCTGGTTACGTACCACCCCACCTGTGATCTGTCAATCAGTTACCAAAATCGCAGGGCCTGCCTGACCACGTATTTCTGATTCGGTGTTGATGGAGATGTCATCTAGGGTGATTTCGACAACAGTGATTCGATTTTGTTTTTATGCACACATTTATCATTGCGTACATCGACATCAATATTAACTGAAGCATAGTCATATTGAAATTTTTAAAAATCTGAAATTTTATAAGGTTACTTACTTATAGGATCTTAATCTCATTTTATCCAAGATTTGGGTTATTGTATGAATAGGTGGCAACTAGAAAAGACCCCTGTATAATAACCATCTTGTAACAGCTGGTGTAGGCTTTTTAGGTGATGGATGTATAGGTTGAACAGCAAGTGGGTGATTTGAAATCCACTTATTATTGCAAAATGTATATTATTGCAGGATGCCCAGAACTATAATAATTGCAAATGTATTGGTAGGTGTATGTCTGGTGCCTGCATTTTATATTGCTTTATTGTTTTATTCTGTGCTTTTATGGCTGCATGTTGAGCTGAATAAAGTGGATTTGACTTGACTTGACTTTGATATTTTTTAGTATCAGATAAATCTACTTTATGGTATCAATGAACATATGTTATTTATTTTCTTAGATTTATTTGACATATTTATATAGTAGATCAGGATCACTGCATTTGGATGCTTTATAAATAACAAAACCAATATTTACACATAGCCTTGAAAATGTTACCAACAACGGGTAATGCCACAGCCAGTGGGTAAGTAACAGTTACATGGCCAATTTACAAAGGAACCAGGGAGGACAAGAAAAGTTCAAGAGTAATTGATAGAGAACTTTGGAGCCTGATTTACTGTTATTCTATTAAAAAACAGTGATTGTAGATTATGCACTAACATTTTGTGAGTGAAAGAGAATTTTGTGAACCGACCTATGTACAAATACAAACAGAATCACAAGGCATGACACACAACAACCTTCCTAGTTAATATTCATTAGACAAATCGCACTATGTGACCCCCTGCCAGTGAAAGTTTCACTGAGAGCTGGCAGTGGTTTTGTGGACATCTGTCAACTCTACCTGAATCTTTTTTCAACATTCACAAAGGGGCCGAGGTCCAAACTGGATCCCTTCCCCTTAGCAAATCAGTTACAATTCCAACTTGGCAGTCAATAACTAATTAATTTTTTAGCACCTGAATTACAGTCAAAAATCATTGATGCATTGGGGTGCGTATTACTAAATATGTTTAGTACATACAAAAATGCTTTTTACCACTGGTAAACCCTCTGAATTAGCGAATCAAGGTGTCTGCGACTGTTAAAAACATTTGTACATCAGCCTCTCTGTTTAGAAAGTGTTGGAACAGATTTGTTTTGAAAATGTCCCTTAAGATAGATAGGTTGGGCGCTTTATTTGATGCTGAGGAACAAAATGTTCCAGATCGAGGTAACAGAGCATGTGGAAGATTGCTTGAGGGCGATCATAGATGTGAATTTCTGGACATCAAACTAGAAAGTTTCTCAGGCCACCGGAAATGGTGAGCATTTTTTTTAGATGCGGGAGGGTAATGTTGAGATGGATGCTTTCAAAAATAAACATTATAGTTTGGATTGCAACCGGGCATTGATAGCAAGTCTGTACAACTCAAGGAGTATAGGAGTGATATGGGTGTAAATTTTTCTATGCAACGGAGAACTGGTTTTACCGATGCAACAGTGCATTGAGGACTTTCCACTACTATCACATTCATAAAAGTTAATCTGGAAACAAGGAGGGCATGCCTCATTTTTCTTAGTTGGCCAGAGACAGGAGGATACCTGATTTTTTTGAGAGCATGCTGATAATTTTGCTATCCTCTTCACTTGTCAATAAGTGAACAGGTAGGATCTAGGGAGACAGGCTTACATGATGTGGGATAAGGTAAGAGAGAAGCTTTCAAGTTTCACAGTTTCCAGGTGGGATGATTGAAGTTGGATTTTTCACAATGGAAGGGCATACAATAATGTTCTTGATTTGTAAATATTTCCATGTACAGTTGACATGCAGCTGCATATTGGTGCACAGATATGTGTGCAACATGAGGATCTCAGCTTAATGGATCAATATAAATCTTGAATGAGTCTGGGGATAGACTGGACCCTTTAAGGTATTTCAGCACATCCTGAAGTGCATATCTAATCCCCATCACTTTGTATCTGTTTGTGAGGAAAACCATTTCAGGAACTGGCTGCAAAAACCATGTATGAATGCAATATGTGTAGTACCCTGCCATGTTCGCCAACACCAATCTTGAAAGAGTTCTTCATGTCCACAGATATTAGTATGCATGCATCTGCCTTTTGCAGAGGGCCTTTTATGGCTCAGGATCTCTGAAACAGGCCAAACATTTCATTCATTATTTCCCAGGGAGATCACTGCATTTTGAGAGGATTTCTGTCTGCTGGTTGTATCTCTTTTCTTGAAGCATGACGCTTTTTTTGGTATAAGTGCATTCTACTAATAAAATAACCAGTAAATCATGAAAGCCAATTCTAGGTGCAAAATATGTATCCCACATTTTGATGCATGCAGTAATTCACTTTAAATGGTTGGGGCACCATACTAGATTAGACTTTGTTGCATTAGGCTGGCCCTAGCATACACATAAATTATGAAATTCATCCATGCATCAAAAGTGATTGCCACCCACCAAGTGTTACAATTGTATAAACAAGTCAGATCTATATTTAGATCAGTCTGCTTTAACAATGGAGTGTACCCTCAAATTTGAAGAAAACATAACAGACAGATCTATTTGGGGAAATGGGTTACCTATGCGTTTGAATCCATTTTACATGATCCGCTGTTGGTATGACAGATAGATTGTGGTTGCTCATAAAAATTAAGAATACATTTACAACACCACTTGAAGGAAGGCACAAGGAGAACTAGACAAAGCTAATAAATTTAAAGAGACATTACAGGGCAACTGGTTACAGGAAAAAAATACAATTTTGCAAATCTTTATGAAGGAATTTGCTTGTTGATATTTAAGATAATAATTTGTGGGGGTTTGGCCCATTATGGCTCAATTTGCAGGTAAACCACGTATTTCTGGACACCATAACATTGAATGGCCTAAGTAAAAATTGTATGTGGAGATCTTGTGTGGATCCAAGCTGTCAGTTAACACCATGCTAACACAGTTTCATCTAGCAGATATTAAATTTATAAGAAATTTGGTCTTTCAAGGAATTCAAGTGACAAGGGCATCTTGGATGCCAATTCCTTATAGATTGACTGTGAGCACCTTAAATATGATGTACAATTTATTTACATACTTATTACTTCCCCTATACAAGCTTATTATAAGCTCTGCCATCATTCTTCTTTCATGCAGAATGCGTCTATACCAACAGGTCATTATAAAGTAGCTTGAACATGTCTAGAGATTACCATCTAATAGTTTTGCTTAATACTAACAGAAATATGTTTGCTAAGATCATGCATACTCTCTTATCTCCTAGGGGGGGAATAACATTGTTTTATTCTCTTCAGTACAAATTATCTTTCGAAAAGGATTACCCGCTACTTGCAATTATTACCTCAAGCCTTACTGGCCTCACATTCGCAGTTATGGAAATTCACTAAAATGTATGTATGCATTGTCAATTACACTGCTGCTTTGCCAAAACAGATACTTCTCAACACTCAACAGAGTTGCCATGCAAAGCCTTCAGTCGTACTGGGGTCATTTAACTTTTCATTAGCATTTTATAAGTGTTTACTTTAAATCGAACACATGACAGCTTTGGATACTCTTGTCCATATCAGTGATCAAGTGTACTCAGCAATCTGTAACTCAAGTTCCTCTATGCTTTTATTAATACATTTGTCAGTGTTGATTCAGTGGAACTTAATCACTTATACAATATAGATATACTTCTCTTTTAGGCCTTTCCATAAAAGGTATTTTACAAAGTATAGATCTCTTGGGAACTCGAACTCCAATATTACAAGATTGAATTGCCCAGTGTCTCAGTTGTAGTAGACTTTTTTGCCTCTTTGCATTAAGTGAAAGAGGTTTATAGAAGACTCACAGTCTCTCACTTTTCCCAGTGATTATAAGCCTCCCACTGTAAGGAGACCAACTCGATCCCATGTTTTAAAGGTATCATCGATTAAGCCCAGATAGAAATCAGAGTTGTAAGCTTAGGGAGTCAGTAAGGAAGGGCATGCCATACAGCCCTTAATTTTGTTAAGAGAATACCAAAGAGTCAATAAAATATTGGAAAGGCCTAAGGGGTTCCCTATACATTTTCTATATTTCCTTGGTAGCCATAAAATATTACAAAGTGGGATACGGGATGCTGGAGTCTTCTTGTTGTAATAAGGCTAGTAGTTTTGTCAAAGTAGAAAGATTCATTTTAGGGCTCAAAGTATCTGAGCAGCACATATGTAATTCTCTGTATGAGTGAAGCCCACCATTTGATATAAAGTTGATCTACAGAGCCTAGAACTCTTATACTGGCAAAAGAACAATTTAAATTCTTGTTATATATGTTTAAGGCTATTTCTCAGAATTTCCAAGTAAAATGCTTGTGCTCAGTAAAGAAGTCTGGAAAGGAAATTGGTTTTCAATTACCTTATTCTGTTCCAGAAATTTCTGGTTGATACTGCCTTCCTAAATCTTTGAAAAACACTTTTCTTTCCAAGAGAATTTATTAGGTTTTAAGTTTATCAATAACGCAACCAACATTGACAGCACAGATCATATCACTTGCTTCATCCCATTTCTTCTCTGACCGCAATAACCCTCTCTACCCAACACCCATTACAACTCCCAGTCCCCAGGAGTCCACAATAATGGCTGGAAAAATACCACAGAGTCAAGAAGGCGCTCCTCAGGAGGACAATGAGTGATTCCCTGACTACAACATTCGACCCACACCCCTGCAATCACTCAGTGAGAAGCAGATATTGTAGTGATTTAGGGCTTCTGTAAACAAAATCTTTTGCTGTTATGTAGTTCAGTAAAGGCTCCCACATCTCCTCAAACTTATGCCCCATTTATAGAAACCCCCAAGACAGTTTTTCCAGCACCAATAGTATCCATAGACTCACTGCCCATTCTGATATGGCAGGTATCTGGATGCTTTTCCATTTCAGGGTGAGCAATTGTTTGGCTGAAGGATATATATTAGTTATTAAACGTCAATCCTTTAGTGATAAGTTTTTGACCTCAGACAGCCTTACATTGAGTATCAGCGTTGCCGGGTCTGGGAGCAATGGGTATCTAACCACCCCCATGATGTGGCTAAAAATGTCCTTCCAGAAGAACTGAAGACTCTGGCAAGCCCACCACACGTGTATCATATCTCCCATCTGGCCGCACCCTCCGCAGCATAGTCCATCTACAGTGTCATACATGTGTTGTAGTTTCACAGGCATCACATAACAGTGCATCATTATTTTGTACATGATTTCGCGGTTCTGGAGATTTTTAAACAGTGAGGTGAGATCTCTCCATAGTTTCTCCCACTGGGGAATCAAGATCTGCATCCCTAGAGCTGAGTGCCAACGAGTCATATATGTCCACTCTATGATAGGGTCCACCCTTGACAATATAGCATACATATTAGAGGTAAGACCCTTTGACCCACTATATGTAGAAAACAGCTTTCCCCATGCCGTCAGAGGCTTAAGATCCACTGCTTTGGTGTCAGGGTGGAGAGTCCAGTGCTGCAACTAGAAATAGTTGAGTCGGCCAGTTTCGCGAAGGCTGTACTCCTGTTTACACTGGAGAAAAGGCTTGAAATCCCCTCCCTGAAAATAGGTACTAAGCATTCTACAACCCCCTTCCTCCCATTGTCTGAAATCTCCTTCGAACAAACCAGGGGTAAAGTCCTGATTGCCCATCAGGGGCATATAGAGGGAGGGTAAACTCGTAAGGGTTGCACTTCTCATGAGGGAGTCCCACACCCGCATTACCAGCTTCAGGAGCTCTGAGTAGTAGCAGACTGCTGGCCTTGCCTGTTTTGGTAGCCAATGTATGGCCCATGGCACCCGATTCATCACTGCTGCATCCATGTGGATCCACCCATGTTCCATCTCATATAAGGACTATTCAATAGGTGGCCCACCTGATAATATTTAGTGATATCTGGCGGTCCGGCCCCCCTCCTGCACCAACACTCCCCACCAACCCCCAGAGCATCTATTGGCTTGCAGGATCCTTTTGGAGGCAGACACCCTTTTCCCATCCCATATGAAGGCATCTATTTCTTTTTGAAGGGCCAGCATGGTCTCTCCTGGGATCACCACAGGTAAAGCCTTGGAAACACTTTTAATAGAGCTCAACAAATGTGAAAACAAACATCTTTAGTTTTCCTCTGTACAGTATCGCCTAAACATTTGATCAAACCTTTCATTCGTAGCAATCTCTAAGTCTGGAACAGCTGAGACCAGGACATTTTATCCTCATTTATGTCCATTTCAATGGACTTCCGACCAGATATTCAGAGCATTTTTATGGTCGCAAATGCTCTCATTCAGGGTTTGAGACCATAACAATGAATTTTTTAAATGTACAGACAAAATGTTAGGCATCAGTAAGCTTAATGAATTGCAGGGGAACAGTCACATGGCCAATCTACTGTGGTATTTATTGCACCTCCTAAAATTAGGTCTGTACCAATAAAATTGGTGATCAATTGGAATAAATAACTATAGAATATACACCTATTTTTAATAGGACCATAGAATGAAACTATCGGTATTAAATTTGAACCTTGTTTTCCATTGATACCAAGCACTCTGCCCACCTTTGAACGTCGTAATACCTGCCTCCATTAAGGGAATATATAAATGTAAAAAAAGAAAGGAACGACAAAAGAGCAGCGGTGGCCGGCACAGGTAAGCGCGGTGGAGTGGGGCAGGGCACGGCAGGGGGGGGAAGCTGATAGACAACGGAATAGGTATTATTTATTTATTTCATTATACCTATTCCGTCTGTCCACTTCCCGCCGTCCCACCCCACCCCCCCGCCGCCGCCCCACCGCATTTACCTGTGCTGGCCGCCGCTGCAAAAGAGAAACCAAAATATGTTATTATGAACATTCAAAAGGTTTTCTAAGTGGTCTCATAATAGTGATAAGTCAGTTTATACAAAACAGTGGGGAAAATGGTAAAGCTAACAGGACTTTCTCAAACCCAAGCCACGCCTCATTTGTCAAAAACTTAAGGTCCAAAGATAAACCACATGAATAGCATTTGCAAAAGGAGTATGTAAATAAATCATAAAATGTGACATGTTATAGCATACTACAACATCGCATAAACTTTGATGCGAAAAATAGGATCTGGACTCAATATATATTCTGTTCCATAGACATAATATCTCGCTCATCATGTAGGAGAGAGCCAGTGAGATCCTAGTCACCAATCCACCAGATGTATAACACATTCTGTTATCCAGCTCTGCATCATGCTCCTTTCTTGCACAGCGTACTGTTAGAAGACTCCAGGAGGACCTGGGTGTTTAGCATTCACTTTGAATGGATTCCGATCTGTCTTTCTTGTGACCATCACACACTGGTGGTTTCAAGCTCAGTGTTTAGGGCAAAACAGTCATCGATCTGGCCATGTTTTGTTTCCCCTGAATAGTGTGGACAAGCATGAATGGGACACCTTTTTATGGAATAATTTTTTAGCAAAGATGAGCGGTGGCCTCTCATTTCTTTTCACTTGAGCAGTATCATTTCTGAGAACTCTTGAAGTATTGTTTTAATATCATCTTAAACCCAATATTCTCAGCATTGCAAGCTTCAACTAGTATTTTTCCCTTAACCTTAAAATCATGAATTCTAGTGAGGACACCTGATGTGAGATTTTTCTGGATCTGAAATTAAGTGATACATTTTATGGGGTCTGTACAGAGCAATTTCCAAGTGTCAGGATGCACCAACCTTGTACACATGATCCAATGGGAGTGAAGCTATTCTCTGTCTCACACTACCACCACTATCACCACATACACAGGAACATAAAGACTAGTGGTAGAACCAGGGAAAGTGGAATGGGGTAAGAGAGTGTTAGACTTGCCATCCTTGGTGTGGTTTTCCCCCTAATGTTTTGCCTATAACCACCTGTTTTGTTGACTTAGTTGTTGCTGGCCATAGGACTCTGCACATTTTACCACTGCTAACCAGTGCTAAAGTGCTTGTGCTCTCTCCTTAAAAAAGTAATAGAACTGGTGTATTGGCTTCCTACTAAAGTGGCACTATCTGTGCCCAGGAAATGTAAATGAAATGCTACTAGTGGGCCTGCAACACTAATTGTGCCACCCACTTAAGTAGCCCTTATAACATGTCTCAGATCGGCCAATGCAGCCTGTGTGTGCAGTTTTAACCTGCCATTTTGACCTGGCAAAATAATCTTGTGCCAGGCCCAAACCTTCCTTTTTAATACATATGTCACCCCTAAGGTAGGCCCTAAAAAGCCTATAGGGCAGGGTATATTGTTATTAAAAAGTTGGACATGTACTTTTTTAGTTTTACATGTCTTGGTAGTGAAAGACTATTATGTTTGTTTTTTTACTACTGCAAGGCTTGCCTCTCCCATAGGATAACATTGGAGTTGACTTATTACAATTAATAAGTGATCATTTTTAAATGGGAGCCGGGAACCAGTTCATTTTTGGTGTCTTTGGAATTGTAGTGAAAAATCCTCTCTCATGGTAAAGTTGGATTTAAATAAAAATATTGAAAATGCCACTTTTAGAAAGTTTTTGTAAAAAATAGAGATTCCGACCACCTTATTTGATTCCTGCTTTTTATTTTAGCAGAATGAGGACCAATATAGACCTATTTTCATTGGTCCTGGCTATTATTCGCCTAACTTTTATTTATCATTAAATTATTTATCCTATTTCATACTGTTTGTCTGGAAAGTGATCCACACAAATCAAATTACATGAAAAACAGTCCTAAACACAATACAAATTAATAAGAAAAAATATAATAATAAGTGCAAAAAATCAGCGACTGGTAATAATGTTACACCAACGGTTTGTCAAACCAAAAATTATTCGGAACTCTATCCAACACCTATTTCTCATCTTTTCATAGAGTTCCTATAGCCATGGGGTTTAGCTCAAAGCATTATGGGATTTACAATTCGACTGTTATCCCTATGGTGCTATTTTGGCTGTATTCTAACAGTCGAATTGTAAATCCCATAATGCTTTGAGCTAAACCCCATGGCTATAGGAACTCTATGAAAAGATGAGAAATAGGTGTTGGATAGAGTTCCGAATAATTGTTGGTTTGACAAACCGTTGGTGTAACATTATTATCAGTCGCTGATTTTTTGCACGTATTATTATATGTTTTCTTATTAATTGTCATAAGTTGTATTGTGTTTATGACTGTTTTTCATGTAATTTGATTTGTGTGTATCACTTTCCAGACATACAGTATGAAATAAGATAAATAATTTAATGATAGATAAAAGTTAGGAGAATAATAGCCAGGACCAATGAAAATAGGTCTATATTGGTCCTCATTCCACTAAAATAAAAAGCAGGAATCAAATTAGGTGGTCGGAATCTCTATTTTTTACAAATATTTATAACGTCCTTTCTGACCATCAATATGGGACGTAACCCCTTTTTTCTACACTTTTAGAAAGTTGGCATTTTCTGCCTTAGCCATTTAGTGCCTGCAGCCTGCCTCTGGGTCACATGACTGGGTTGGGCTTTCTGTATTCCTCCTAGACAGCCACACACAATAGAGAGCTTAGGTGTGCTTGGATGGGCTCTCACTGGCAGGATGGGAGGGCGGGGCTGGGCACAGCCATACTTACACTTGAATAGGCTGTGTCTTGCTTCCACACAAAGGCCTGCATACCCTCTGCTGTTAGTCTGGAGCCAGGGGAGGCAGGGAAACTGTGTACCTCAAAGGGAAAACTCTAGAAGCCTCTTTCACTTCAAAGGAAGCACCTGGTATAAATATTCGACCTTAGATACCAACACTTCAGTACACTTCTGGACTTGTGGAGACTCTGCCAGGAAGAAGGAATGCTGTGCTGCTGAAAGAACTGCCACATTGCTGAATTGCTGCCCTGCTGGACTGCTGCCTTACTGAACTGCTGTCTTACAGGATTGCTGCCCTCACGCATTAGTCAGAGGGATTGGACCTGCACCTGATCCCAGAATTTCCAGAGTAACTCCAAGGGCTAGTCTACTGGCCTCCTGTTCAGAGCCACAAGGACATAACAGGCTCACAACCACCTGCACCAGCACCCTGATCCAGCTGGAGCAATAAGCTGACTCCCAAGTGGTGCTCCTCAGGTCCTGGACCATTTGTGTGGCCTCAGAGAAGTTGAATTTAAGTTTTTGGGCTTGTTACATCCACAAACATGCCTTTTGGCTGCAAAACCTTATCGCTTGCACAGCCACCCATCACAAACTTCCGTCAACCGGAATCTTTGCGCTACAGCATCAGCCACTCACAGAAAGTGCCATCATGAAACTCCAGCCTGCCCGCTCGTGACAACAACAGGATCTTTGTGCTACAGCGATGACCATCTGTGACGCTAGGCCTGTTCTATGCAGTACATCAATGACCGTCTGTGGTGCTTCCCTGCTCCTCACCGCTCCCTCCAACCTGAACGAGACTCTTTGTGTGGTACTGAGAAGGTAACTTTTCAGGGGAACAAACCTGTATCTGACCCGTGCTCCATCGCGGCGGCCTAACTTGTGACTTGCTCCCGGTCTCACACGACCAGATAGCCTCGAGTGGCACTTTGTGCTTTTTGGAACTGTTTTCACTTAAATCTTTAAAATTGCATATCTCTGGTGATTCACATTGGATTTTTGTCATTCTGGTCTTAATTCATTTATTAGATTCTGACCTAAGTTTCAGATTTGGTGTGGGATTATTCTTTTTTTTGTGTTTTCACTTTATTACTGTTTGAAGTGCTGCATGAATATTTTACACATTGCCTCTAAGTTAAGCCTGACTGCTCTGTGGCAAGCTACCAGACAGTTGGGCACCCGTTAATTTGGAGTTTGCTTGTGCCTCACCCTGACACGGATTGTGGTGGCTGCTTGAATAGATCTTCATCCCCTCTACCAGTAACCCAATTTCTTACAACAGGACTCCAAAAATCTGACATGTTCCTTCTGGTGGTCACAAAAGCCTACAGCATTTAGTGAATGTCTATGAAATATCTCTGTGTAATCAAATCTCCGTACTAATATGTGAAATTGTTAATCCTTGAAAACTTTAGCTTCATTCCTATTCCTCTTTTGTGAATGCCGAGTTAAAGTTTCTGTAGAATGTGTGCATAACATTCATACATATATACGCAACATAGTCCAGTCTAAGAATCCTGTTCCGTCACAGGTAGCCATTAGTATATGTAACAGTTTCAGTCTTCAGAGAAGTTCGGATGAATATTTTATCAATACTACAACTTCTCAGAATACTTCTCCTTATTTCCAATGCCGGTGTCAGAAAGCAATGATTCTTGGTACAGGAAATCTATGATCCATGCAGCGAGTCCCTAGCTGCAGCAAAATAACATCACAATTGCTTAGCAAAGGATGTTGTGAGCCATAATGGGAGTTATACCCGATAGTCCAAGATGACCACAGTCTCTCCAGAATATGCAAGAGTACATGGCTTGCTGGGAATCCTAGTTCATTGCAGGCATGCTACTGCATAGCTCATTCTCCACTTGCACAAAATCTCAGTTTAGACAATGCTCTGTTGCTCTCAAGCTATACTAAGCAATAAGCAGTATCTCCAGCCCCACTTGCTAACAGTCCACCCCCCAAGGATGGAGTCTTGGTAATTTGGCTTTTAATTTGTCAGGATGTCGTGCACAAAAGTCTTGTAACAAATCTGGGGCATGAAGATTGAAAACAAGTTCCCATGATTGTTCGTCAGTACTAAAACCCTTCCATTCCACCAAATATTGCAACCTTTATCTTACAATTCTTGCATCTGAATTTTATATGTTGATTTTCTGCATTTAGCTGCATTGACATAAGGGTGCGAAGCAAGATGTGATTTTGCATAAGAAGCTTTTAAAAAAGATACATTAAAAACTGGACAGACTTTCACACACTGAGGCATTTCAGTCTCAGAGTAACTGGGTTCAGATTCTGTTCAATCACAAATGGGCTAACAAGTTTACATTGTAATTTAGAAGACTTTTTCAAATGCAGTTTTTTGTGAGTTAACCAAACATTCTAATCTACAACTTGGAGAAGTCGTGCATTTCTCTTACAATCAGCATAACACATATAAAGATCTTTAGCTTTACCAAAAGCCTCTTTTGCACATTTCTTAATATCAGTTAAATGATTTAATTGTGCTGCTCAGAAGGAACTAATGTAGACGAGGACTGATTCAAAGGAAATAAACAGGGATGAAGGCCAGACATTCAAATGAAAGGTGATATTCCAATAGATGTAGGTCAGCGTTATTGTATGTTAACTCTGCCAACCACAACATTTTGCTACACTCCTAGGGCCTGATTATGATGATGGTGAGACTGCCACCGTCAGATCATTGGTGGCGGTCCCACCGCGATCCAGCCCATTGACCCGACCACGATATTAGGATGCAGGCGGTCAGAGCTCGGCTGTCGAGGGGAAAGACTGCCACGTCCGACAGGATCAAGGATCCCGTCAGGGTGGCGGTCGGACTCAGGCACCGCCGTAGGGATAAGGATGCCCCTTTCCGCCTGCCCTTTCATGGCGGTTCACCCACCATGAAAAGGCAGGCAGAAAGTGACTTTAGGGGCTTCTACCAGGGCCCCTTTTCCCCCTGGCCCTCCGCTAGGGGGCCTGAGGGGCACATGTTCCCCCCTAAACATCCCTGCACAATGTGGCAGCACACGCCGCAATGCAAAATGTACTCATTGTATCTGCCGTGAAGGCAGTTGCATCGTAATGCAGGGAGCAGGACCGCCGACTTCTAGTCAGGCAGTCCTGCTTCTGCCATGGTGCCGGTAGGCCACTACTCTCTTGCGAATGCTTGAGATCACCAATACTGGTAACACATTGTTTCAATCTCTGTCTTTCTGAAGATGGTATTGAACAGATGGACTTCCGTATGTAGTTGTTCATGTTGAGCAGACCAGGATTTTGAAATTATCTCATTATTGCAATTACTTGTCTCTCTTAAATATTTTAACAGAATAGCTTTCTTCATTATAAACTTGTTGAACTTCATCTGTAAAGTAATTCTCTCCCAAAAAGCCTTTTAATTTCTTCTTTTCATGATGGCGCAGCTGACGAGGAATTGCCTTTGGTGTCTTCCTCCTACTATCTTAGTCCTCAGGATAAACAGTGAGTATTAGAAATAAAAACAAAGAAAATTGAAAAAAAAACCACTAGCCAATAATTCTCCCCATTCTGGCTTTGCTTAATGTAAACTTCTCCTCTGGCTCTTCATTTTCTCTTTCTTATGAAAGTAAAGATGTCCTTCTTTTTTGCTTTCTTTTCATAGCCTCGACCATCCTGACTGGCTAGAAGGTCATCCCCAGGGTATAAATGAGACCATAAGTTCCACAATAAAACTTTTGACCAGAGTGACCTGCAAAACGTATCCAACCCACGCTCCATTACGGTGAACTTGAAATCACACTAAGGTCCCTGTCAAGCCAACCCTTGACTTTAATCTGAGCTTTCTATTTTCTCTGCAAATTTTGTCTAAAAAAAAAAAATCCATATCACTAGTTCCATCAATATGATTTGTATAATTTTTGTATTAATTATTTTCTATTTTTATAAATGAGTTGGGAATATTTTAATGGCTTTTGTCTTGATTTTAGTAATGTTTAGTACTTCTTAAACTTGTCAGCCATTTCTCTGGCGCAAAGCCTGCTGCTTGTGCTATAGTTACCAGGGATTGAGCAGGGATTCCTTGGTGAATTGCGTTTTTAATTTAACAATATATTGTATTATTTAAGCCTGCAGAGTACTCCCTCACCGGTTACTAATTTAAAAACCCAACAATTGTTTGCTTATACTGCACCACAGTTGATCTGGGTCACCAGAGGAAAAAGTGTTTCTGTCTATACAAAATCATTCATTTATTAATTTCAGAACAAGCACAGTCCTTCAAGCCCTGTGATCTCAATTCACAAAAATTAATAAATCTACTCCTGTAAATGTTCTCCCACTTTTGGAATATTTCTATTATTTTTTCGGAATTCACAAAGATTTTCAGGAGCACTCCAGGGAAGCTGCACCTGCGCAGTTTTCCATGGAGTACTCCAGAATTCTTGCTTGAGCAAATATACGGCTGATTTACTGATAAAAATCTTTGTGTAAGTAATTCTTTTTAAAAGTGCAAAATCACCGATTTTGAACATCAAACATGGTTTCACATACACATGAAACAGCTTTGTGAGCTGGCCCTTTGTCAGTCAGCCCCTTTGTCTTTAATGTGTAATTTGATAATATTGCTTGTAACGAGACACTAATACCTTGTTTTTCAGACAATATATATGACCATAATAATTTATCAACATGCTAAGACTTTCAACAATTGGTCTCAGACCCAACATTCTACGTCCCTCTGACAGCGTCACATTCACGTAAACCTCC
Source organism: Calotriton arnoldi (assembly GCA_963921515.1). Taxonomy (NCBI): domain Eukaryota; kingdom Metazoa; phylum Chordata; class Amphibia; order Caudata; family Salamandridae; genus Calotriton; species Calotriton arnoldi. The sequence continues at coordinate 258,420 of CAWUFW010009792.1, forward strand.
AGCGGCACGAGCCCGAGCGCGTGAAGAAAGCTGCCTGCTTGCAGGTTTCCTGAGGAGCTTCAATAGCGGCTGCGAAACCAAAATATTGTGACCATTTACACTTGTGAGTGGAAAGCACAAGCATGCCAATCGCATTTGAACAATTTAATCGTTCTCAGAAGCAATACACGATTAATTTTTGTGACTTGATGAAATAAACTTGACTGCAAATCTCCTTTCCGGATGTTTCCTATTCTACACATATTTTCGATGTCTAGTTTGACTTGTACATGGTAGCACGAAATGTTCGAGAGAATCTGATATGTAAAAGGGCTTTTTTGTTATGAACAAACAACTTCAATATTTTCCCTACGGTAGATCAAAAGAAGCTGCTTGCAGTAGACTTCACTGACAGCTGGAGATGAATTCTGATGAAGTTAATTGCCCGCGAGACCCTGCTCTGACACAGAGCCCATTGGTACTCTTCGACGAGGAGGAGTTTCACACAGGAAGCTCGGAGGCATCTGCGCTGCAGCTCGGCGGAATCCGCCTGTTGACAGAATTACCATCTGTTTTAGAAGAGGCAGTAATTTGGGGATACCAGCACCTACCAATATGAAGTACAGGCTTTGTCGGTCAAAATTTCCTAACTAGAAGGGATAGGACTATTTACATTTCACTGAACAATGCGGAATGGGAGGTGAAGTAAAAGTAAACTGCACTTTGTTGATGCCCCACTGAAGCCAAATGAGCAGCTGGGGTTCAAAGCTCTTTGCTGTCTGCTTGGTTATATGTACGTATAGTTTTCATTTGCAAATATATGGTTCCCACGCAAAGCAACTGTGTCTCATTTGCAGTCTATTTTGTGGGATTCTGCCATAGCAAATGTTATATTATGATCGTGTTGTGTTGGTAAAGGGGGATTTCTTCTTCAAACAGAGTTTTGTTATTTCCAAACAGAATTTGCAGGTCTTATCTCATGACATCTCTGTCTTCTTCCCATTAGTAAACTCATTAAGCCACTCAGGGCGTCAGTTACAGTTTGACAGGGTTGGACACCAGCATAGATTGACATTGTTCCAACCCTGCCAAAATTGTGGCTCACATACTTTTTTTAGAGTCAGGGAAATTGCTGGGTTTCTGCCAGGTGAGCCTGCGCTTGATGTGCTGGTGTAAACCCTCAACTGGACAGCCCACTCGCCACTGGGCAGCTAGGACCACTGCACCCTATGTAGAGCTGAGCAACCAATTCTCAGTTTGCTAAGATGAAGCCAGCACTTTGCCTTAGGTCCATTCTGCCAAAATATCTCTAGTATGCCAGGGCCAGCATTGTTCAATGGGTGTAACAAGAATTACCTCCAGCATGCTAAGCCCAGCATCAAATTCGCATGCATAACAGTCACTCAGTCTCATTTACAATGACTCTCTCAAAATCCCTCTCTCTCACTCTCTCACACTGTCTTGCACTATCTCACGCTCATTCTCCCTCATTTTTTATTCTCCCACAATCTGTCACTGCCACTTTCATTCACTTGAAGTCACTTGAACTCATTCTTACTCTTATAGCCTTCACTCTCTCAATCAGTTTCGATTATTCTCACTCACTCTGACTCAGTCACAGTTGCACTAATTGGCACTCACTCACAGTTGCACCAAATGTCACTCACTCACTTTCACTCACAGGCACTCACTCATGTTCATACATACACACACACACATTAACAATTTCTCATATGCCATTAAACATGCTGTTGCACTGCGCAGGCTCCAGATTTCAATTGTCATGGCTTTTCAGAGGTGCTCGCTCACTTCAATCCACCTCTGGTCCCGGGCATTATTGGCTGTCCTTTCCACCCCCTGCTCAGGGCATTGCCCCACAGGATGTTATCAGTGCAGCGTGGCAGGAATCATGCAACCCAGGAATGTGGCTTTCAATGTGTGCTGCTCATTTGTTACCCCAATCACTAGAACCCCAAAAACCATGACTGTAAGCCCCATCTGAGTGGCAGACTACATCATGACTCCAGGATCTTCTGCAGGATTTGAGGATCCCTGGATTCAAAAAGCAATTACAGGATTTAAGGATCATGCAGTATATAAAAGTCACACTTAGGGCGAGGCTAGCTGCTTAACTTCCCACCCTGTTGTGTTGATGAGAGAAAGCTCCTGCTTGGGCTCTACACTTCTCTTGTGTTTCTCACTTGGGTTCTGCACTTCACATGTGTTCTTAGCTATCTAGCTGAGATTATCGTCAAGCTAGATGACAAGAGCATCTTCCCAGATGTTTTTTATCTGCAATGCTTCTTGTAATTCTTTCTGCACCATCACCTCAAAAAATTTCCTTGCATCCTTTCAATTATTTGGCCTCTTCCAGCTCTATCTTCAGAGGCCTAAGGTGAGTGATAGCTAGGGAGAGTTAGATATTACTTGTCTGATTGCAAACTCTTGTTGCGCCCCGGTACTGCCCGTGCATTACATGCAGATCCTGTGTGAACCTTTATTTCTGATTGGTGTCTCAAGTTGTGGAGCATTTCCCAACTGCTAAGGGACATCAGAACAAGACCAGTCTCATTACGATTCTTTTGTCTCTAATAAGATAAAGGTACTGTGCCATTGATATGTTGAATATTTATCTAGTGCACCAATTTCTAGAGTAAATCTTGTGAATGTCTTATTTCCTGTAGAATGTTACCATTTGTGCAAAATCCATGTGAATGAAAAAGCTGTGGGTGTTGTTAGCTGATGTAAGATCAGAAAGTAATAGTAGTCATGAGTTCTGATTATTATCAAGAAAGCAGTCACTTGATTGAAACAAACTGTGTGACTACAAACCAACAATGTTACTTGTGTACATTCATTCATATCCCTCTCCCTGTATCCCACACAAACATTTGGATCTACAGGTTAGTGTTGACTTGAGTCTGACATCAGCTTGCTGCCTGCTGCCTCTTGCTCTTTTACTCTAAGTTCTCCGATCTCGTGCTCACAGACTGATTGATATGTAGCCTCTGGTATCACAGGGCTGAAGCCTAAAGTGCTTAGGGTTACCTTTAGCGGGAATGCTGCAGTGCTTCATAAAGTTGGTGAGGCACTGAGTCGTAACAGTCCCGTGAGTCCAGGGCTGTGACTGTTGCAGTCCTTGAAAATCTGTTTGATGGCAGGCGCAGGAGCCTCTTTGCGACTGGGCCTACCATTTAAAAGATTAATTGCCTCATTGTGCTGCTTGGCCCTCAATCACAGCGAGGGCTGCCATTTTGTAATGATACTATTAGTGAATCATAGTTTTTTATTCCCTCTTAGAATATTAAAAAAACTGGGGCAAAGATAAAGGAACGTAGAACCGTGACAGCCATAGGGGATAAGCTGACACTATTAACAAGAATAATACATTTTTTGGGATGGTAGATTTCATGATTGCTAAAGTTGTATTAAGATTTAAAATCTATGAAGATTTTGGTGGACCACAATAACAGAATCTGCAGAATCTTGCTTTCTGATTCTAAAGCCAGCCAAGATAAGAGGCAGCAAACACGGTGTATTGTTAAAATATTTTTGAGGGCTGTCTGAATAACAAGCTCTTCAAGTGATACACTTTAAAGCAGAAGCATATGGTGAAGGGAGTTGGATAGAGCACAGAAAAAAAAGAAAGCCATGACAAAGTTAACAAATTATCCCGAATCTTTCATCAGTAACTCATTGAAATAGTGTGTTGCTATTTCCCTAGCACGATCAGAAGTGAGTGTGAGAGTATGATGTCCTTGGTAATGAAATTCATATGGAGGGGTCTCGTAGAAAAAAACCTGATTTTCAGTTTTTAATTTGGTGGTTTGAAACTTTCAATACCATGTCAGGTTTAAATTCTAAATGAACTTATGCCTGCTATTATGTTCAGTTTTTCATAGGGATAGGGTGATTGAAGGGAAAGAATATCCTTGCATGAAATACGGAGGAATATGATTGAAATTCTAGACTACAACTAAAGCCGATGTAAATCACTTAAGAGAAAAGAGAGAAAGTCAAATCTCCTTTTTGGTAGATACCTGATTAGTTGATGTAACATCTGTATGTTTACATTGCTAAAGCCACATTCATACATATGGAAAAGTAACTCATGCATAATGCAGTAGAAGTTCAGTTTTGTTTTGAAATTGCATTAGGAAAAGACAGACATCTAAATTACATGATTGAAACAGATTTTTAGATTAATGTGACTCAAAAATAAAAGCTTGAGAGACAACAAGATATCATCTCCATGCTGTATAAGGACCATCCTGCAACCTAGTAAAATGTTTCAACTGGTTTAACAGACATATTGAAATTTGTGAGGCTTAGCTGCGACACTTGGGGTGCACCATATGCCAAGAAGGACATTCAAGATCTTGAGAAATGCATTTATATTATTTGTTTTCTTCCTTCCTGGAAGGATTAAACCCATCTCTTATGATATTCAGCTATCTCCAGGTATACACAGAGCATGGGCAGAAGAATTTCCTGGCAGACAGTATTAAAAGCTTCCTAGAGTTCCAGCAGAAGCGTAGTCATCTTTCAGCTTTGTCAAGCATATGCAAAGCACCATCAATTTCCGATAAAGTAGCAATCAGTCTCTTTGCTAATTTTTGACCATAACCCAGAATAATAGAAACAGAGAATCTCGAAGATTGATATTATTTACTTTTTTTAACCAGGGGGCGTGGTCTAGCCGTGCTGCGAAATGGCCGCTCTCTAAGAGGGCTCCGCCGGCTGAGTCACCATCCGACTATAATCCGCACGTTGGAGGGAGAACTAATGCGGCAAATGGTAAAAAATAAATAGCTTAGTGCATTGGGCGTAGATAGAGTCCTCTCCAAGAGCTGTGCGCTCGATTATCGGTTTGCTGCGGGCCCGACCTGGTGACGCTTGCGGCGGAGAGCGAAGGCCGTGAGCAGGGGGCTTCGACACGCGGCTCCGGAGCTGCCCGGCGGTGCCGGGACGGTGGTCCTGCCGAGCCCCGACTGTAGTGGAAGCGGACCAGTCTCCGGCTCAGCACACACCGTTGCGCCCAGTTCCCCGGTGGCGGGAGGAGCAACCGGGCCTAGGTACGGGGAAGGGGGCGGTGTCAGACAGACCGGCAGTTCTAATCGCTCTGCTGTAGGCTTGTTGACCGGTCGGAGCCAGGGCCCGTGGATGCGATCTCCTGCCCCTGCCTGAGTGCTGATCTGGGGTGATATCGTCGGCCGGATTGGGCCGTGGGCCTAGTGTGCGCTGCCGGGCGGCTGTAGGCCGCAGTTGGAAGACACCGTGGATTAGTGATCCTTATGGAACCGCAGGAGGAGACAAGTGAATAAACCCAGCTGGGTGTGGATCGTACACGGGGTCTGCCGATGGGGTGCAGAGAGAAGGAAACGGAGCTGTGGCGGTACCCGGGGGCCCCCTAATATTGTTTTTGAGAGAAGCCTGGGCGCTGGGGCACGTCATATAAGCTGGTGCCAAATTATAAAGAACATGCAGATTGCATGCCAGCGGCGTCCGTGAGCTCCCCATGTTATCAGGAGCCATCTTGTGACTGAATGAGCGAAGAGGGTGCACCAGAGGCGCTGGGAGTCACCCTGGCAAGTGATCGCTGCTAATTTACTGGTGTCCCTCCCCCTCTCAGTGTACCTTATTTGGCTCCATGGGACTGCAATGTTAAGTGGACGCCGCATATAGCTACTTGGGACCCCCCTGGCATGGCTGGTGGTTTGGCTTTGGTCCCTGACTGCGGGGTGGTCCGGTGGGGGCTGCCACATGGATGCCCAGTGATCTATATAAATGACAGCTTGGCGAATTCCGTTTGTGACACCACGTGTGCTGTAAATCGTTGCAGCAGCCTGGGAAGCAACCTACTGTGGGCCTCTTGATATCGTAGCCGCCCTGATTCATATAGGGGGTCATTAGTACTTGCGCGCCTGTCTGCTCCAGGCGCCAGTCCCAGCTGGAGACCCTGCAAACCAGAAAATGGGGAAGACAGACACCAAACAAACCAAGCTGCCCTTTGAAAATAAAAGGACAACTAGACACACGGAGTCAGAAACTGATCCTGTAACTGAGCACAGGGAAGGTGCCGCGGAAGGGAATGATGACCTGCGTGCCATTCTTCTTGAAGTTAAATCAAGCTTCAAAACAACTGACACATAGATAGATAAACTCACGGACAGGTTAGGCCAGGTTGAAAAACAAGTAGACACGCACGAAGTACGAATTGACAAATTGGAGAACCGAGTTTCCAATGCACATGAGTTCCATACAGAATCAAGAGAGCAACTATTAAATATGGCAAAAGTTTTGGAAGATATCAAAGCCAAAAACGAAGACCTGGAAGCCAGGTCCCACCGTAAATAACATTCGTATTACTGGAGTACCGGAAACCACGGCCATGGGTAGGGCGGAAGACTTTGTTGAAACTCTCTTGAGGGACATTTTCTCCTCATCGCTTTCCAACATGTTCATTGTTGAGAGGGCTCATAGGTCCCTGACCCCGAGGCCCCCCGTGGGTTGGACTCCACGACCTATCTTGGCCTGCCTTTGGAATTACCGGGATATAGACAACATTCTCCGAGCGGCAAGAGAAATGGGCCAGATTACACATCAAGGCAACCAAATCTCCTTTTTTCCTGACTTCACCCCGGTGGTCCAGTCTGCCAGAAGGGAATTCGTCCCCGTGAAGCGCATCCTTCGGCAGGCGGGTACATCCGATTCGGAGCCCTGTTTCCCGACCGAATCGTACGCGGGTCCGGCCGAGCGAGTACGATGCAGGCACCCGCGAAATCTCCGACCGACTCGAACGCGGCTTCAACACGCTCCGACCGACTCGCATGGACACGACTCGCACCGCGCTATGGAGACGTTTCCCGGCCGGGTAAGTACGATGCGTGCCGCGAGCAGTCCGATCGACTCGCGCCGTCCGGCTCGAAAAAGCTGTCGGATCCGGACTTTGGGGGTCCGCGTCGGACCCCCTGTACGCGTAGGCGCGCGAGTCGCACACAGGGGGGACCCATGGGTCCCCCTACCTGTGCATGTACGCCGCAATGCGCATCGACGCGTACCTGCTGTAGGGGCGCCCTTGTCCGCCTCGCACCCATTGAGTCAATGGGAGCCCACGTACGCGTTGTACGACCGGCTCCCATTGACTTCAATGGGAGTCCGACCGACTCGAGTCCGATGGCATGCGTGCGCATCGTACTCGTTCGGTCGGACTGCCAGAGTCCGATTCGGTCGGAAATCTCTCCGGGTCCGGCTCGGTCGGAGAGATTTCCGGCCCGAATCGGAATCGGCCCCTTAATATTGACTGGAGTGGGAATAGTAATTTAAATTTGTTTAATGTACAGCAGTTTTTATTATTTAATGCAAACTGTATTGGGAATAGTAAATTATATATGGTTAATGTTTAGCATTTTTTGTTACTTAATTCTAAGTGTAGTGGGAAGAGTAAATTATATATTGTTTATGTTTACCACCTTCAATGAATATTGTTTAATTGTATTGGGAATAGTGAGTGATATATGTTTATGTACAAATATATTTTTAAAATTATTTATAATTTATCTAAAATTTTTAGATTACATATATGTTTTTTGCTGTGTATTTATTAATTTTATATAAAGAGTTGTAGGAAAATTACAGTATGTGTTTTTATATGTGAAGAAATATAAATGTGTTTTATTATGTGCAGTGATAATGAATTTTTATTGTGTAATTGATGTATAGTTTATAATTTACTAGTAAAAAAACCAATCTGATTATTTATAGTAAATTAAAAAGGTACATTTATCAAATTAATATATTTAAGTAAAATATTCAAAAATAAGATATACATATAAAAAAAATTAGACATTTTTTATTTTCAAACAACTTTTATTTTTGTATAAGTACATAGAAAGAGAATTTTTTTTAAATTTTATTTATAGTATGGAATAGAAATTAATAAAAATACACAAAATATGTCTATTTTTATTTAAGGAACATAAATTATTTTACATACATTTATTAGTTAATTGAATTTTTTAAGGAAAAAAACATTTTATGATATAATTGTATTTTATAACAAAAGTATTCTTATTTTGATATAGAAACAATATTTTGTTATTATTTTACAAGAGTTGTAACATTGTAATATATTTATACAAATAATATAACCATTTTTGGCATATATATACACAAAATAAAGCATTGTATGGTTAATTATTATTTAATATTGTAACATTATAATGCTGTAGTGAATATTGTTTATCATTTTCAAATAATTATCACTTTATTACATGTTAATACATTTTTAATTAATATTATTAGTATATAAAATATTAATAATATTAATTATTACATTGTTGTCTTGCATGAAATAATTTTTTTAAACAGGTAAGTTTTATTTAACATTTCTTTATAATTAATATGTTTTTTTATAATTAATATAATTATAAAAAATACATATATAATTATAATAAAAATAAATATATTGTTATATTAATTATTATTATAACTTTACAAAGTATAATAAAATATATAATAATTTTTAAATATAGAGAAAAAATTGTACAACATAAGAAAAATATATCTGACATTTATACTTTGATATAATGCATTTTTTAACATTATTCCTTTTTTAAACATTTATTTAAGCAGCCATTTTTAGTTCATAGGGACTATTTTGTAACCGCATACTGTTATTTTGGGTCATTGAGGACCGGAGAAGCTCGCGGTTGGAAGCTGCGTCGCGTCGAGCAAGGTAAGGGAAATTTTAATTCTTTTTATAACATAGGGGCCCATTAGGATGGCGGGCGGAAGCACCACCGCCGTGCTGGCGGATGCAAAAAGCACCAGTTACCGTCCGCCCGCCACAGCACACACGCCCGCCCAATTAGGATGTGAAAAATCAGCCAAACACCACCCGTAAGCCAGCTACGCCCTCCGCCATCAAAGTGCGCCCGTTCACGGAGCGGCGCGGCCTAATGGAGACACACCGCCCGACGAAATCACGTACCGCCCGGCGTACAAATTACGATGCCAGAACCAAACAGTTCCCCCGGCTAAGAGACACCGCACGTGAAAGCAAGGCGGAAAACCGAATGCACAGTACGGATAGCAAAGAGGCGGACCCCCGAGCATGAATCCAGCATTGCAGGCCCTCCCCATGCTCTACCTGATGCAGCACCCAGGAGTCAACGCACCGCGGTGACGCAGGTAGGCAGACACACAACAGGGGCACGCAAACAGCGCACACAGTGCAAGGGCGGGAAAACTGTATATGGCCCCCCGACACCCCTGCGTGGACACGACACATCCAGCACTGCACCCACACATGCGCACAACGCAGAGGCCAACGGCAGCGCAATGCATGCGCCGCACACATACAACACAGGGTCACAACCAAACACCACACACACCAGCACCACCCAGAATGCACATGTCACGTGACAGCCCTGCCACAGTCATGTCCCCAACCGGCAATTCACTGTTGCCAACCTGACATCACACAAGTGACCCGAACATGTCAGTGACGTCACGCCAAATTAGGACACACCCCTGTGTGCAAAACACGGTGAAGCACACAGCGGCGGCAACATCACCCAGCAGAATATGGACCCCGTCGGAAAAAGGTACGCCAGTACCACACAGAAACACCGATGCCACCCTGCACCCAATAACAAGACATGCAATACGTAACATCAAAGATACCGGGGACAGACAACAGGTGGTACCAATTATAACACAAGGCCCAACGTATAGCGGAAACGCAGCTTGCCGCCCACACACGGGAGAGGAGACAGCACTGAATGACCTTCCATTCCCACTCTGAAACCACATCCCGACTAAACAAGCCGGAGACAACAGTCATTGCACCAAAAAAGCCCAACACAGGCATGCAGAGGGAAGCGGCCACAGGGCAGATAGCGCATAACACCAAAGAACATTCACAACGGAAAAAAGAAATGATAACACTCCCCCATGTGGTTCACATGCAAGTTATCTGGAAGGAGTCAGACACCACTGACCTTGACCATTCAGAGAAGCATGTGGGATGAGGGCCCGTGTCCTCCGCACAAGCCAACATAACACAAGTCCTGCCTCCCTACGACCATTACAGAATTCCCAGCAACGTCGGAGGTTGCACCCTGCAGACTGCACAGACAGCCGGAGCACGCCACCACAGCGCCCTGCAGCAAAATGGCACTTGCACCACACCTACCCAACTACTCCGGACAGATTAAGCTGTACAAACATAACCTGATACAGATATTGGGATGTGACAATCTGGCCTTGCTGAACGTAAGTTACCGACTAACTTACCGCATCGCATTGTTCAGCTGCGTCATCCCCGTCTTCTACTGTCGGAGGTGTCCCTTCTACTATCCTGTGGATTTATGTCTCTCCAACCCGGCATGTCCAAGGGCGGACCTGCTACAACTATTCAACCCCCTGGACGTCCACGACAGGGTCTGTTCAGCCTATGGGGGCATGGCGTATGTGGCTACTATCGGACCAACACTGCAATGGGACCACTGTGCCTCCACACGACGGATAATGGATCACAGTTACATCGAATGTCATCCAACATGTCCCATCATGCTCCTACAAGGGACAACTCACGACCAACACCTTGACAGCCACCATCCGCTACATTGGATGGCATCCATGTCCACCACCAATGCCATGGAAGCTCTGCTGGAAGGTATTGCATACCTGACAACCTGTCAATTCGTCGGGCCCCGCCGCCATACCCCCAATTGAGCAATGATGTCCCACACCGTACCCATGCATGGCCTCCGCACGGATCTGGGCAGTTACCAGTACAACAACTATACCATACAACCTGCAACTGACACCACACCATCAACTACACTGCAATGACATCGGATATATTCGGGACATGCACTCTGTTCCTCATCACATCCAGTAACTCTGCATGAACAGGGGGAGGCAGAGGCATGGGATTTGTGAATGGCAACCACATGGACAGAACTGCACGTACAACCATGCCATAATATGCATCCTGCGCCCATGAACATATGCACCGGTCAGTGGACAGTAATCGTCCGGCTGTAGTATGTGAGAGCTGTCACCTCACCTCCCCCTGAACTTCCGTGCCAGGACCTTTGCATGGACAACAAGTGCATCCACCAACAACATGACCCCAGCGACTGTGACATGTCCAGTAGCCACCACATCGCAACAACAAGTGGGACGCTGTTGCATGCACATGAGTCCATGCCCTGATGTCACCTCCACGCACGTGTGTATGAGTAACTATCACAGCAAACCTGTAACATGGAACTGAGATGCACTGTGCCCATGATGACAAGCGGACTGGTAGGCTAAATGTATACTGTCTGTGTCAAAGTCAGCAGCACCTCAGTAAGTAGCAAATGTACATTAGCACAGCAACGGCTAAGCAGTCGTAACTCTGAAGCCCACATCCCACAGTCAACAACTAATCACATCTACCCCTACACCCTATGCCATGTGTAATCATGCTGAGTATATCCTCCACATGCATTTTGCTGCCAGTAGTGTCCACTATACTGCATCACAGAGGACATAAGTACCAATACATGTCTAGAAGCAAAAATGTGTCTCTGCTGATTCATTTCACAAGTACGAATGAGAGAGGATGAGAGTGTGAGAAGTACACGGCAGTTGTGAGATGACCATGTAGTCCACTGTCATTGGATGTCAACGCAAATGAGTAGCACAATTGTGGAAGACACACATGTGTCATGTGAAGCGGGAGTTACGCATGGCTCAGGTGGGTGGGTGTGACGGGTAGGTGCGCACATGCAATGTTGAAACACGCTGTGTTGGGAGGATACAGGAACAGTACATTGGCGCTCTCCTGGGAATTTGTAAAGACCACCTGTCTGGGGATGAATGTGAACTCGTGTGTGCACAACAGGCGGGCACACGATCAATGCTGCATCAAGTGTAGACGTCAGCCCACCCTCCTTGGACATGCTGGATACTGCTGTGCGTCCGCAAGGCTCTTGCCAAGGCACTCACATCCCCTGTCGACCAGGTGTATCCACAACATAGTCCACCTGCACAGGCAATCCAGGACACGGGATGGCAGTGGAGCATGGTGGGTGAGAGGTCATGGCGCGCTCCTCCTGGTCACATCATGCAGGCAACACATCCCCAATGTGTAGTATGGCACAAGTCATATGGAAGTAGTGGGGGGACGCACACATCACGAGCAGTAGTGACGTCACGGAAGGTGGCTCGCACCATCCCACCCATTGCCTAGACCTCCACACACGTTACATGCCATTGCAACAGAGAAGCCAGCGCGTGCACAAGCAGCTCCGACCTCGCCCCAGAGAGGCCAAAGAGTGAATGTGTGGGTCCATGAGCTCCAGTTGGACGCGGCCTGGGCCGCTAGGGCAGCTACAGCCTCTGTGTGTTGCAGGTGGTGTATCCGGACTGCGGAGCCTGTCATGCATTGTCAATGTTGCCCGGGTCTCGAGTCGGGGCACCACGCAGGTGGACGGCGTCCCGCCACATATCATACCATGAGACAGACCACTTGTTCAACTGGACCCACACATACACTCCTTGGCCTCTCTGGGGCGAGCTTGGAGCTGCTCGTGCATGCGCTAGCTTCTCATGTGCAAATGCATATTGGTGTGAGCGAGGGGAGGCCATGAGGACAGTATAAAAGACAACTGTTTGACTTTCAGTTAGTTTAAGGAATGCCCCTGATGTGGTCAGAAAAAGACGTGTCTCGTGTGTATTGCAACTAGTAGATAAGCCGATGACCTTCCCATGTCTTGCATGTAGCCTCGCACCTAGCCCCGCACACTCGACACATCAAAATGAGTACCAGCACCACATTCTTCCCATTCGAAGCACTGACTGGGGGTGACAACCATTGGACAGTCTTGTGTAGTCCACCCACGCGTACATGTGGGCCCTCCATGATCCATGTCACCTGCGGCAAAGTGATGTCATGGACAATGACGGTAGTGAGCAGAGCTGTCTGCCCCACGCACAGATGGTGCATCAGCTCAACAGACCCAGCACTGAGGGCAGCAGGGGTCACATGTGCAGGGGCAGCTGTGCCTGTTGTGAAGGCACATGCATATAGACAGCACATCGTCCAATGTGTAGTCTGCCCACATCTACAGTCCATTGTCAGGCGGACCTAGCAAAAGATCACAAGACAACACATCTGTGTGGGTGTACCCACTGTGACCAACACTGCGCAACAATCAACGTACCCGCCCTGTGCATGGCCCACCCCGCACCGGAGGTCACATTCAGTGCCACTATCTCACACACACATCCCTGTCACGAGGCATGGTGTGTCCAATAGACAGGACTGAGTGAGCGCCCATCCGGAGGGTCCTGAACAGGAGACACATGTAACCCTCTAGGCAGTCTGTGTTGTCACCTACTGACATTGTGCAGTCAATGTGCAGGCCAGGCCTGCTGGGACTGAGAAGGGCAGCATGGCCCCAGCCTGACATGCACACGACCAACAAGTGCACTGAGACCTGCATTGCCAATTGGCTGGGTCACTGGATGTCTGACATGAAGTTGCCATGTACCACCACTCGGGAGGGACAGACAGGTCAAAGCGCCCGAGAGCACACATACCCATGCCACCTGCAGTCAGCATGGTGAGCAGTGGATGTTTGAACACCACAGGCTCTGACTCATAGTGCTGCGGATCAACGACATGTGTGTCACCCACATGCACCAACACACACACTGCAGCTGTCTCCCACACACATATTTCACAAGGAATAGCCATGTGCAGTGTGCGTGGAGCTCGGAATCCAGGATCTCCAGCTCCTCGCTGGTGAGTGGACCTGGACATGTCCTCAGCGTCATCGACGTGTAGGTGGAGAGGTGGCAGCAGCATGTGTTCTCGAGGGGTGCCAGGCTGCAGTTCCAGGTAGATGTGGTAATGCCTGTCCCACTCACACACACATATAACCCCCTGGGTCAGTTACAGTGGGTCCAAGCTGCTGCAATCCGTGTACCATGTCTGGCAGCTTCAATTGCAGAGGTAGGCCTGCTCCCAGCTGGCCCGGGACGCTTCCCTCCATAGTGGAACACGCAGGGTGCAACCGCGAGGGACATTGGAGTTGGCCGTAAGGGCCTGGACCATGGCGGGTACAGTCCGCTGATGCCATGTGCACCACACAGTATGATGTGCGCACTGCATCTGCAGGTGTGGCCATGATTTGTGTGTGGGTGCAGGTGCACAATGGATGGGGCCACAACATGCTGTGTGCATAGGCAGGAACGGCCAGTGGCCAGCCTCCACATGTCTGTTGGCACATCATCATGTACACATTGGCATGGGTGCATGGGATATGCATATGCACACACATGCCATCTTTCACTATGTACATCTGCCACTTGGCACGTGCAATGTTACGTGTCACTTGTGATGTGTATTTGCAAGCACACAGCCGTGTTGGCATGGGGCTGTCAATGTGTACACCTGTCAATGTTTCTGGAGGTGTGATCCGTACAGTGCTGTACATAGGGTGCAGTGGTGACACCAATGACTGTCTCATATCCCCTCATGCCACAGGTCCCACTTGTTTTGGCCGCTCAGCCTGTGTCCATAGCGTTGTTGGTGTGTGCCATACTCACCCAGCCTCGGAAGCAGTGTGATGCACAGCAGCAAGTCATGTTGCCGTGGTGTTGCCGCTTGCCGAATATGCAGTCTGTTACCATCAGCATGCCTTACAAGTCATTGAGGCCTAGATCCCCTTGTGCATGCCCATAGCAATGGTGTGTGTCACTGCCCATTGCTATTGGTAGGGGACCTGTGTAAGTGTATTGTGGCTGTGCTGTCCCTACTTGTCAGCTGTTCTGTGATTCAAGTGCTTGTTCAGTCATTTTTGTTTTGTGTATGTGAATATGCCATGTGGCATCTTGCTTTGACATGTGTCCACTTCCATCCTTCCTAGGCGGAGACCAAACATTCATCGCCCCTACCAATTGCTGTCAGACATGGAGGATGTAGAGGTCATCCGTAAATATCGTCTGGACCGACCCACCCTGCATCGTCTATGTGCCATGTTGGAACCCCACCTCCGTCCTCGCAGGGTGTATCCAACAGCATTCACCCCCACGGCTAAGGTGATGGCTGCACTGCATTTCTTCGCCACTGGGTCATTCCAACACACAGTGGGCAGTGGAGGTGGGATGTCCCAGCCCATGTTCAGCATGGTGCTGAGGGATGTACTGTCAGCTATGATGCTGTACAGGAACAGATACGTCCGATTCCCCAGGGCTCGTGAATTGGCGGCAGTGAAGGGTGCTTTCTATGCCCTTGGACGGATCCCCCACGTCGTTGGTGCTATAGATTGCACCCATGTTGGCCTTGTTCCACCACAGGCCACTGAGCAGCTCTACCGCAACCGGAAGCACACGCACTCCCTGAATGTGCAAGTGGTGTGCCTTGCGGACATGGTGATTTCCCACGTGTGTGCCAAGTTCCCAGGATCGGCACATGACGCGCACATCATTCGCAACAGCATCCTACCACGACTGATGGCCAATCTGCAACCGGACCGTGGCTGGATTGTCGGTGAGTATGTGGAGTAGTGTAGCGTGCTGGCTGTGCGATGCTGTCTTGTGTCCAGTTGGAATTGCAACGGTTCTCTGTGTCCCTCACACCCAGGTGACTCTGCTTACCCGAATGGGCCCTGGCTGCTCAGCCCATTGCGACGTCCTGGGGGCCCAGCTGATGTCCGCTACAATGAGGCACATGGGAGGACCAGACGTGTGGTTGAGCGTACCTTTGGCCTCCTCAAGTCCAGGTTCAGATGCCTGGACTGCACCGGGGGTGCACTGGCGTACTCCCCACAGAAGGTGTGCCAGATAATAGTGGCTTGCTGCATGCTGCACAATCTGGCTATTCGCAAGCAGATCCCCTAATTGTGGATGACGGAGATCAGCCAGGGCCCCAGCCTGCAGACCAGGACAGCTCGAGTGAAGAGGACAGTGGAGAGGAGGAAGCTGTGAATGTGCGTCAGCAGCTCATCGCCCGCTACTTCACTTGACGGTGAGTGTCCATGTACGACGGCTGATGTAGCTGTAGTTGTGCAGGTGTATGTGTGCTCTGTCACGGGGGCCTTTTGTTCACTGAGTGCTGTGTGTCAATGGTCCATGTCCAGGTTGGTATGCCACTGGCAGCGGCTGTAGCAGTGTGCCCTGTTGCTCTGTGTGATGTGTGTACATTGCTTGTAGTTGGTGACAAGTACTGTGTGATGAGTGTGTGACACACTCATTGAATGTACTCTTGTTCTGTTTTTCACCCCTAGGTCCCTACAGCCTCTCCTGTCCCATCGACATACCAAACAGCAGATGCATTTCTGCTCATGGTGGCGATTGCACATCGTTGAATAAACCCAGGACACATGAAGCAGATTGTGTTCAAGGTGTATTTATTTACAGCGGTGACATGTGATTGTGTGCAAGGTGATGACAAACGTGGTGCATGCTGTGACAATTAGTTGACGGTCATGGCTGCGTGATGGTCAGGGTGTACCCATGAAGTTCCATGTCCACAGTCCAACAGACACATGCCATTCACATGGCAGTGTGGGGTAGGATCGTAGTTAACCCTGGGCGTAGTTTGTGAAGTTGCGCTACGCGAAGCTACGTGAAGTGCACCTCGCACTACGCGAGCTACGCGTAGCTACGCGGACTGCGTAGTGCACTGTGCAAAATGCTGTTCGCACTGATTGCACAGTGCCGGATGCTTGTCCGCACTGTGCAATCATTGAAAACGGCATCTTGCACAGTGCGAGCTGTCTTTTACTGCCGCTCGAGTAGATTTTTACTCGAGCGGCAGCTTTCTCAACGCGGACTGGTAGTTTCTCATCGCGAGCGGTCGCAAGCATGCGCAACCACTCGCAATGAGAAACCTGACCTCCCCGCGTTGAGAATAAGCCTGGGCAAAGCACTACGCTACGCTCGCGTAGTTTGCGAAGTTTGCGCTACTTCGCACTACGCGAATTGCACGTAGCACAGTGCAAACACGCGTAGCGTAGCGTAGCGGTCATTTTTTGCTTGCTCGCGGTCCTCAACGTCAAGATAGCGACCGCGAGCAAGCAAAATGACTATCCAGCGAGACTTTTTCCTCGTTCGCGATCAGCAACATCAAGTTGCCGATCGCGAGCGTGGAAAAACCTCCTGGCGAGAATCTCAACGCGGGAGGTCAGGTTTCTCATTGTGAGTGGTTGCGCATGCTTGCGACCGCTCGCGATGAGAAACTACCAGTCCGCGTTGAAAGCTGCCGCTCGAGTAATACTCGAGCGGCAGTAAAAGACAGCTCGCACTGTGCAAGATGCCGTTTTCAATGATTGCACAGTGCGGACAAGCATCCGGCACTGTGCAATCAGTGCGAACAGCATTTTGCACAGTGCACTACGCAGTCCGCGTAGCTACGCGTAGCTCGCGTAGTGCGAGGTGCACTTCACGTAGCTTCGCGTAGCGCAACTTCGCGAACTATGCCCAGGGTTAGTTGAAAATCTCGCCAGGAGGTTTTTTTTCCACGCTCGCGATCGGCAACTTGATGTTGCTGATCGCGAACGAGGAAAAAGTCTCGCCGGGATGTCATTTTGCTTGCTCGCGGTCGCCAACTTGACGTTGAGGACCGCGAGCAAGCAAAACTGACTGCTACGCTACGCTACGCGTGTTTGCACTGTGCTACGTGCAATTCGCGTAGTGCGAAGTAGCACAAACTTCGCAAACTACGCGAGCGTAGCGTAGTGCTTTGCCCAGGCTTAATCGTAGTACAAGTCAATGCAGTAGGTGGTCAAGGTGGCTGGCTGACTCACTGGCGTTTGGTGCGTGCGAAGTCCTCTCTGGACACCTGTTTCCTCTTCGGACAGCCCCTTCCACGTTTGGTAGGGGGGGGGTGTTGATGTGCCGCTGGTGGTGGCTGAGGAGTGCTCACTCGCTGTGGACGCAGGGGAACGCGATGCTGCACGACCCTGCGCCACAGCAGGTGGTGGCGGAGGTGGTGTTGCTGGCCTTGCTTGTGCCCTCAACACCACCACCAGCTGGCCCATTAGGTCCACAAGTTGGTCCATACGGGTCACGAATTGCCCCATATGGGCGTCCATGGACCTCAACACCCCAAGGACCTCCCGCGTGTCGGTAGCCGACCTGGCCCATTGTCCTTGGGCCTCTTCATAGGCCCCAAGGACTCTGGCGATTTGCGGCAGGGCTTGGCTCCCAGGCTCAGATGGCGTTGGCCTGGCCCTGCTCCTCCTACCAGTACTGCTGCCACCGACCTGCCCACTAGCCACATTGCTCACCACGGTCCTCGCTCTGGCTCCCAGGGTGGAGCCCGACGGCCGTGCCACCGCTTGCGCAGGGGCTGTGGCCAGGGATGGCGTGGTGGTGGTGGTTGCGGCGGTGGTGGTGGCCGCAACGACCGTGGCAGCAGGGGTCTGTGACTGGTCAGCAGCCCTGGGTGATGGGTTGGTGGGCAGGAGGGGCCCTGGGGAGCGGTTGTGCCCTGCCACTCCAGATGGGCCTGCTGGGTGGTCCGTGTCCGGAGAGGTGTCCAGCTCCTCTCCATCCGTGAGTCCGGGTCGGGGGCTTGCAGACTGGCTGTGCTGGCTGCTGTCACCCTCTCCAGCATCCAGCAGTTCGGCACCTGTGGGGAGAATGAGATGGGTCATTGTGTTGCGCCTAGCTAAGTATGTATTGGTTGTCTGACATTCACAGTTCGTGCACTGTCGTGCACAGGTTTCCCAGTGGCGTGTGTGTGGATGTACGATGTGTGTATGCGTGGGCTAGGCAATGGGACTGTGTGATGTGGACATGTGGCATGGGACGGATTAGCAATGCCGATGGGTGTGTGTTGCTATGCTCCTACATTTTGTGGCTCGGGTGTATGCGTGCTCCAGGACCATAGACGATGTTGGGTTGAACGATGGTTTAGGGGTAGGATGGAACGCTTAGGTACGCTGATGCCAAAAGGGGTACAGCCCCTAAACGCTCTTGGGTTGAAATATGCTTTTGGGGTACATACTGTGGGTAATGGGTGCAGAACGTGACATGTGTTCTGGCAACATGACAGTGCATAGACAAAGGTGTGTGTCTGTCTCACATGCCCGGAATATCTGCTGACTGTTATCATTCATGGACATCACATTGGTAGCATTGTTGTGAGTTCGTGCTTGTTGTGTGCCACACGACGTATTGCAGATGGGCCAAATCCTTTGTGTGCGTGCTGCCCTGGTACATGTGCATCAGTGCTGTGCTCTTGGGGTGTTGACTATATTATGTGTGTTGTTACTCGCAGTGTGACGTGCGCTTCAGTCACTGCAGGCACTTGATTTGTCATGGGCAGGTATCTTTGCATGACTACTGTATGAGGGCCAGCTGTTCGGATGACATACCTTTCATGACACTGTGGCTGAGAGATGAGATGGATGATATGTTGAATGTGCATTGTGTGCCTGTGTGTATCATGGGTCCAGTTGTCTTTGTGTGCAATATTCTGGTTCCAAGCTGTTACTTCTAGTACGGTCTGTCTTACGTGGGCGTTGTTGTACGATGTGTGGGTGACAGGCAGTGAGGACTACATGGACAGGACTTCGATGGTGTTGCTGATGTGTGTGATGGGTGGCACAGTGCCTGCCATGTGGGTCTGTGCTCCAGTGGGACTTGTGCATGCAGACGTGGCTCCTTAGGTGTTGCTGTATCTGTGATAGGTCATGTGGGGTTTGACTCTGTTGAACATGTCTGTGTGCACATTGGTCTCATGATTGTGACTGGGAGCAGTGCTGCATGTTCCTCTGCTACGTGACATGTCCCATGTGTCAGTCGTAGTACAGTCCTCATGCCTACAGACGCCCCGCCCTGTACATTTTCCCACCTACAGGTTGTTTCTGAGTGCGCAATGCAATGGATGCCACATGGTACTGGGAGGGAGGGGTGCTCCACCTTGCTGGTCTGTGGGAGTGGGAGCCTGGTGGGTGTTTTACTTCAGCTGTCCCCCTCCGACCCACTGTCTTTGTGTTCCGGCTACTTACCTGTTACTTGTCGGTCAGTGCAGCTATGGCGGACACATGGATGTGGGGTGTGCTCCACCTTGCTGGTCTGTGGTAGTGGGGGCCTGGTGGGTGTTTTACTTCAGCTGTCCCCCTCCGACCCACTGTCTTTGTGTTCCGGCTACTTACCTGTTACTTGTTGGTCAGTGCAGCTATGGCGGACACATGGATGTGGGGTGTGCTCCACCTTGCTGGTCTGTGGTAGTGGGGGCCTGGTGGGTTTTTTACTTCAGCTGTCCCCCTCCGACCCACTGTCTTTGTGTTCCGGCTACTTACCTGTTACTTGTCGGTCAGTGCAGCTATGGCGGACACATGGATGTGGGTGTGGGGAGTGCTCATTCTGGCGCATCTGGAGTACAAGGGGACCTGGTGGAAGTTGCGGTGCTGGCTGACTGTACACATGCCCCCATGGTTTTGTTAGTTGGTGGCTTTGGGCTGAGTGTGTGTGAGTGTCTGTTGCATGTGTGGGTGATGTCTTGTGTATTGTGTACTGGACATGGGGGTGTTTGTCCCTAGGAGCTATGGCATGGTGCTAGTGCATGTGATTACATAGCGGTGTGCTGGTATACGTTTGTTTGTACTTACCAGCCTCCACTCCCCCTGGTAATCAGGTGAGGATCTCCGGATGTATGATGACTCGCACCTTCTCCTCCCACGCCTTGAAGGTCTTGAATAGTGCGGGATTCCCTCCGCCAGTCCTGGCAGCCAGCTCTCGGTTTTGCTCTCCTTCTTCTTGACCACGCTTTTGAGGTCGTTCCACCTTTTGTTTATTTCTCCTCTGTTGCATGGAACGTTCCCAACTGCATTGACCTGGTCTACGATCCTGCTCCACAACCGGTTTCTGGTGGATAGTGGTGTCTGTTGGACCTGGTTGCCATAGATTTGTGGGTGCACCTTGACGATCTCGTCGACCATGACCGTCAGCTCGGTGGAAGTGAACTTGGGCATTCTGTGTGATGCCATGGTGTGTGTTTTGGTGTTTGTGGTGCTGGTGCGGTGTGTGGTGTGTGATGTGCAGGGGGTTTGTGGGTCAGGTGTTTGGTGGTGGTGGTGATGGGTGTGATAGGTGCGTGTCTGTGGTGTGCTGCTGTCCTTTCTGTCTCGCTGTGTTGTGTGCTTTCGTCCTCAGTTTGTAATGTTGCAGGGGTTGTGGTCTGTGAAGGGGCTGGTTTTGTACTTACCTATGTGGGTGTGTCATGATGGTCTGTTGTTTTCAGGTGTGTTGTGGCTGGTGTTCTGGGATTTGTTGTTGATTTTTTTGTCCAGGGGGTGTGTTTCCGGGATGTGTACTGTTTTTGGGTATTTGTGCGTGGGTTGCTGTGTGGACTTGTTGGCCATGTTGTGTGTGTTTGTTTTCGTCAGCGGATGGTTTCTGTGCATGGACGTGGCCGCCAGGGCTTCCGCCGTGTCCATTTTCGTCACTGTTGTTTGCGCTGGCGGGCGGTGTATTTGTGGATTTTCCACGCTCATGTCGGTACGATCCTAATTTCACGGGCGGTGTCTCGGTCGTCAGGGCGGGCAGTTTTGGCTTGTCGTGCGTCTTTCCATCCGTGTCGGGCGGATGGACTTAGACTCGGACATGGGCGGGCGGTATTTTCTGTTTATTTTCCGCCTCCGGCGGTTTTCGGTTCGCGGCATCGTAATTGCTCGGTCGGTATTCAGACGGTGTAGGCGGGCGGATTTTTGCCACTGTGGTAGTTGGCGGATTTTTTACCGTCCGTCATCGTAATGGACACCTTAATACTTATGTTTTAGTCTAGTTAGGATATATATATTGTATTTATAGTTAGGTTGCGTTTTTGGTGTGCTGTACTTGTTAGTTATATTTTAGTGAGATGTCGTGAGTTAGTGTTTGAGGCGTTGTGTAGACAGACGATAATATGACTAAATATGTGTTGTTTTGTTGATATAAATTAATGTTATTGTATTTAATGAATGTATTTTGGTGTATTTGTGTGGGTGGGTATGCTTTCAATCTTTTTTGCAGGTTACTTTTAATCGACTTTACGTTGGAGAGACAGACGCGTTTAAAAAAAAAAAAGAACTGTGTATTAGTTTGTTAAACTAATATTATTATCACAGTTTCTTTTATTTTTCGGTATTTCCTGGAGCGATTTTTATATTTTGAGGGTTTCCGTTATTTGGATTTCGCAAGGATGGATTTATATAGGACCTGTTGGATTTTTGCATTTTTTTGGGGGCTTTTTTAAACTTTAACATGGATTAACAGACAGATGTAAGGATTATTACTTGTTGGAATACATCTTCTACAGCTACATAAACCGTAAGTCTATTTTTTTTTAAATTAATTGGGTGGGAAATGTTGTTAAAATTAATTGTGATATATAGTATATTTTGATAAATATTATTTATTTGTAAATATATTTTTTTAGTTAAAAAATATATATCACAAATAAGTAATAATTGTGAAAATATAATATTAATATATGTGTGTAAAGTGTTTGTTTTGTGAACGAAAAAATGTATAATAGCTGTGGAACTGTAGTTTATAATATGCTTTTGGCTATTAGGGATAGGTAATCTAGGCCTCTTGTTGATGGGTATAGGGTAACCTGACTTTGCAGTAGCTCAAACATTTTTTTAGTTTGTTTAGTTAATTTGGGACATATTTGAGTTACAGATTGTTCCATCCGTAATTCTTGATAGCTTTGGTTTTTTTGTATAGATTGTAGTAGTTTTTGTAGGGTAGGTTTACCTCTGCTTGTTGTTGCTTGGAAGGCATTATGCCATCCTTCAACACTATTATTTGTTTTGGCTTCTTTGTTTAAGGTACTTAGTTCCACGTTCCACCAAGGAATGTGGAACTTAGGTTGCCTTCTATGCCCTGATCTATGCAGTCTTCCCACCCAGGTATCCTCAAAGTAGTCTAGTAGTGGGCTTATTTTGTCTTTGTTCCTTTTGTAATAGGGGCTCTCTATTAGAATATTGTAGTGCTCTGCTACATCAGTTACAGGTACATATGCTAGTGCTATTAGCTTTTTAATTTGGTAGGCGAAAGTACTGTCTGTAGCATATTGTACACTTAGGGGCCGATTCCGATCTCGGCCGGTAGTGCTCCGAATCGGATTCGGATTCACCGGATCCGATTCGGAGCCCTGTTTCCCGACCGAATCGTACGCGGGTCCGGCCGAGCGAGTACGATGCAAGCACCCGCGAAATCGCCGACCGACTCGAACGCGGCTTCAACACGCTCCGACCGACTCGCATGGACACGTCTCGCACCGCGCTATGGAGACGTTTCCCGGCCGGGTAAGTGCGATGCGCGCCGCGAGCAGTCCGATCGACTCGCGCCGTCCGGCTCGAAAAAGCTGTCGGAGCCGGACTTTGGGGGTCCGCGCCGGACCCCCCTGTATGCGTAGGCGCGTGAGTCGCACACAAGGGGGACCCATGGGTCCCCCCTACCTGTGCATGTACGCCGCGATGCGCATGGATGCGTACACGCTGTAGGGGGCGCCCTTGTCCGCCTCGCACCCATTGAGTCAATGGGAGCCCGCGTACGCGTTGTACGACAGGCTCCCATTGACTTCAATGGGAGTCCGTCCGACTCGAGTCCGATAGCATGCGTGCGCATCGTACTCGTTCGGTCGGACTGCTAGGGTCCGATTTGGCCGGAATTCTCTCCGGGTCCGGCTCGGTCGGAGAGATTTCCGGCCGGAATCGGAATCGGTCCCTTAGGGTTGATTTTTATAGATGTCTCCAGAGACTCTGGTTAAAATGATAATAGCAACCCTGGATTGCTGTGTGTGGATAATTTTTCAGTATAGCATTTATCATGGCTATTTCAAAATCAATAATTATTTTTGAAGGAAAATAATTATTGCTTTCTTCTTTTATTTTAGTGAGTATATCTATGTAGGTAGTTTGCTGTTTATTTGGTAATAGGGCATAGATGAATGGAATATTTGAATGTTGGTACAATCCATGCACTGTGTACAGCTGGTAAAATGGTTTTGGACAGACTTTCAAAGTTCCATCCATCATCCAGGTGTCACATTGCTGTAATTTAACTAAATTGTTTGCAGTAGCAAACATAATTATTCTTTTATCTGGGCATTTGTTATCAAAAAATATAAATGGTTCTTTAGTGTGAGTAATGCTTAATTCTGGTGGAATAACTACTTCTTCAAACGTTTTAGGGGCAGGTATGGTACTTGTAGTTGCTTTTTTTGTCTGGCAATAGTTCTTTTTAAAGAAGCTATGGACGGTAATTGTCCTGATGCATGTTGAGGTACTTTTAATAGTTGCTCTTTTAGTATTTGGGTAGTTGGTTTATCAGTACTGGTGCTTGCTTCTTTTATACTTTCAAGAGCATCTCTAACCTCAATCTCTGTTATGTTTGGGGGTGATTATGTTCTTTTACAGAAAGAACAGTAGTTTCATGAGTAGTAGCTCTTCCATAGCATTTGTTAGAGTAGTATTTGATACACTTCCAAAACACTTTAAGGCCAGTTTGTTTCTCCTGTGTATAGACATACCCCATATAACATAATAACATTTTATTTTTTTGTGACATTACAAATTCTGCACCTTCAGTCATGTTGTTTTGTTTTATGCTAGGGAAAATTAAAAAAACACATTTTTTAATATAATAAATACCACATATTTATTAAATACAGTTACATTTCAGTGAATATACTTACAATGTTTAGTTTGATGTAAATAAAATTGTCCAGGAAATGATTTCAAGCTTTATTTTCTATTTTTTGATGTAATTTCTGTTGGGAAGAGAAAACAAACATTTTAATAATTTGATTATATTGTTTGTAGATGATAGGGATTTTAGGGGAAAGGGTTATTTGGGTGGGTATTTAAGGGTGTTTAATAATTGAACATTATATACATACTTTTTAATTGTATTTAGTTGGTTAGTGGTTGTAGAATTATTTTGGATGCTTTTGCTGTTGGCTGCAGAGGAGATAGATAAAAAAGAAAATATATATTAGTGAATAACGTTTGAAAAATAATTTTAGGTAGCTTTGGCAAAAATATAATATACTTACATTTATTGTTCTTTTATTGGTGAGAATTTTTAAAATATTTTTCTGGCTTTGTAAGATATCTGTAGAGCTGATATAAATGTAAGGAATGAAAGAATAGTAAATTAGGTCTCAGAAATAATTATTGTTGAAGGGTAGTAGTATTGTTATATTTTAAATACAGTTTTACTTACTTAGTGCAGTTTTAAAGATTTCTTCAGTAATGAAAGTTTTCTTTTAGGAAACAGTTGGGCAGAGTTTCACCTTCTTCTTTATTGTAGGTTAGAAGTGTAAAAGAGATGTAAACATTTGGGGGCCGATTTCGATTCGGGCCGGAAATCTCTCCGACCGAGCCGGACCCGGAGAGATTTCCGACCGAATCGGACCCGTGCAGCCTGACCGAACGAGTACGATGCGTCCATATGCTATCGAACTCGAGTCGGTCGGACTCCCATTGAAGTCAATGGGAGCCGGTCGTACAACGCGTATGCGGGCTCCCATTGCCTCAATGGGTGGGAGGCGAACAACGGCGCCCCCTACAGCGTGTACGCGGCGAAGCGACTCGCGCCCTACACGCACAGGTAGGGGGGACCCATGGGTCCCCCCTGTGTGCGACTCACGCGGCTACGCGTACAGGGGGGTCCGACACGGACCCCCGAAGTACGGCTCCGACTGCTCTTTCGAGCCGGGCGGCGCATGTCGGTCGGACTGCTTGCGGCGCGCATCGTACTTACCCAGCCGGGGAACATCTCCATTGCGCGGTGCGAGTCGTGTCCGAGCGAGTCGGTCGGTGCGGTTCGACCTGGAAACGAGTCGGTCGGAGCGGTTGGGGCGCCCGAACGAGTCGGTCGGCGATTTCGCATCGTACTCGCTCGTCCGGACGCGCGTCATGAATCGGTCGGGAAATAGGGCTCGAATCGGATCCGGTTATGCCGAATCCGATTCGAGCCTCCGGCCGAGATCGGAATCGGCCCCTTGATGTTTATATAGGGTCGATTCCGATCTCGGCCGGTAGGGCACCGAATCGGATTCGGCTGAACCGGATCCGATTCGGAGCCCTTTTTCCCGACCGATTCGTACGTGCATCCGGGCGAGCGAGTACGATGCGAGCGCGTGCGAATTCACCAACCGACTCGTTCGCGGGTCCCAGCCGCACCGACCGACTCGCTCGGACACGCCTCGCACCACGCAATGGAGACGTTCCCCGGCCGGTTCGAAGAAGCAGTCGGAGCAGTACTTTGGGGGTCTGTGTCGGACCCCCCTGTACGCGTAGCTGCGCGAGTCGCACACAGGAGGGACCCATGGGTCCCCCCTACCTGTGCGTGTACGATGCGAGTCGCTTCGACGCGTACCCACTGTAGGGGGCACCCTTGTTTGCCTCACACCCATTGAGTCAATGGGAGCCCGCGTACGCGTTGTACGACCGGCTCCCATTGACTTCAATGGGAGTCCGACCGACTCGAGTCCGATAGCATTGTACTCGTTCGGTCGGGCTGCTAGGGTCCGATTCGGTCGGAAATCTCTCCGGGTCCGGCTCGGTCGGTGAGATTTACGGCCCGAATCGGAATCGGCCCCATAGTGTTTATTTAATTGGTTGCTTTATGTTATTGGTGTATTTTAAAATGTGAGTATTTGATTCGTTGAAGTTAATTGTTTTTATTGTTTTGGCTGTTTGTTTCCATATAAGGGAAATGCTAATTAAGAAACTGTTAGTAGAAAGTAATTATTTTTTCGTTTTGCTTTTTTAAAATATTTTAAACATTGTTTTGAATGTGAAATGATGCAAGCATTATATATTTTATAGATTTTATTTTATTACTGTAATTGTTTGTTTAGAGAAAAAATTTATTTTTATATATTGATGTGTTTGCAAATTATTTTTTTATGTTGTTTAAGTGTTTTATATTGTTTTATAATGTGAATTTATATTTGGTGCTAAAGATATATTTAATTGAGCAGTTTTTCTATAGTCGATATTTTCAAAAAGTCGATAATATTGATGTCTATATTTTGGTATTCGATATTTTTGTTATTTTGTATGTTAATTAAATTTAAACGATATTTAATTTCACGATATTTTGTATTTCGATATTGTGGTGTACGATGTTTTTTATATACGATAGTGTGTACTCGATATTTTTGTATTTTTATAAATAAGTATTGGTAGTTGATATTATTGTAGTCGATATTATGACGCCGATATTTTGTAAATACGATATTTTTGTTGACGATATTATGTCAGTGATCCTTACTAAAGCCAGACAAAGACCCCACAAGTCAGGACTCTTACCGCCCGCTATCCCTAATTAATGTGGACAGTAACATTTTGCCAAAATTATTCGCTCAGAGACTACAACCCCTGTTCCCATTGATTGCAAGGCCAGATCAATCAGGGTTCATCCTGAGAAGGTCGACAGCTCACAACTTAAGAACTTTTTTCGCCCTACTCCACTACTTAAACCCCCAAAGCCCGGCAGCAGCTGTGTTGCTAGACGCAACCAAAGCATTTGACTCCCTTGAGTGGCCCTACCTCTTTACTATTCTGGCTAGGATAGGTCTTAGGCCGGCATTTATAGCTCAAATTAGACTCCTTTACTCTAGTCATACTGTGAGGCTGAGAGTGAACGGTCTTCTGTCAGAAAGCTTCCCCATAACTAGAGGAACTAGACAGGGGTGTCCCCTATCCCCTTTACCATTTGCCGTGGCCATGGAACCCTTAGCGGCTCGTATCCGACAACATCATGCAAATAGAGGGGTGGGATTTACTACCAGGGGCCTAACAATCTCACTTTACGCGGATGACATTACGCTTTATACAATGGATCCAACAGTTAATATACCCCCCGCTCCGTGACCTGACCAGATTCGGCGGGCTGGCTGGAATCCAAATAAATTGGTCCAAATCCAAAATCTTTCCTTTGACGGACTGTATATCCTCTTTCCCATTGGACTATCCTCTTAAATGGGCTGTGGGCCCAGTCAAATACCTGGGGATCTGGCTAAGCCGGCACATTCAGGAGCTGTGGGAGATGAATTACGGACGTGCAGTGTGCTGGTTGGAAGGGAAAATAGATACTTGCTCACGCTTACCCCTCTCCTTGGCAGGACGAATCGCCATATCCAAGATGATTGTGCTGCCTAGGTTCTTGTACCATTTTGTAAACCTCCCTATTATCCAGACTCACACATTTTTACAAAAGCTCAGATCCATGATGATACAACTGGTGTGGTCTAGGAAGCTGACGCGCATATCCTGGGAGCTCCTCACTTTGCCCTTGAGTCAGGGAGGGCTGGGTGCACCAGATATCCCTTTGTACGCCTATTGCGCGTAAGCTCAGTTCCTGCATTACTGGGTTTTTCCTACCCCATTTCAACCGCATGTAGCCATTGAGGTGGACAGATCCGCGCCTATTCCATTAAAAGTAGCGGTCTTCTCCAAATTCAAAAGACCAGAAATGAAATTGATACTACAGAAACTCTCAGATGGGCCTGGGATGGGTTGCGCGCTAGGGCCAAACACGATCTGCTATTCGCACCCTCAGCCCCCTTGGGGTTCAACCCTCAGATTCCTGCGCTGGCGGATAGAGGTGAGGTTGTTAGGGCCGAAAAGCTGGGATGGAGGACCTTTGCCGATCTGTACTTAGGGGATAATTTCATTTCCCCCGCAGGGAGCTGATAAATCATACTTCTCAGATCTGCTTTTATATTATAGAATGAATCAGAGCCAACTGCCGCAAACTGCATGGCTCCTTCCCTGCTCCCCCGCCTACACTGCCAGCACTAGAGCATGTATTCGCTAGCTCTTCCAAAAATAAGCTCATAACCAGATTATAAAATTCTATGCAAGCCTCTTTCCCAATTGCCAAACATAAGTCGGTTGAGGGCTGGAATGAGGAATTACCTTCGTCCTTAACGGAGGAACAATGGAAATTCTGTTGTGGCCAGCTAGAGATGTTATCCCCAAACTACAAGCTCCGCTTAATTTACTTTACATTTTTTCATAGATACTACAGAACGCCAGCGCAGCTCTTCCGTATGGGCCTGCGTGAAGATGCTAAGTGCTGGAGATGCAATTCTCCCAAGCGTCTTTCTTTCACTTGGCATGGCATTGTCCCAAGGTAGCACAATACTGGGTGGAGATATTTATTTTAGTGAATGAGATATTGGATGTTAGATTGGAACCTTCACCCCTAACGGGCATACTAGGTTACACGAAAGATACCCCTGCGGAGTCTAGACGCCTAGTAGCAATGCTGCTTCTGCTAGCGAAGAGGCAGATAGCCCTAGCCTGGGGGAGAGCAGGGCACCGAACGTTAAATCTTGGATAGCTGATGTCACACACTGTCAGGAGCAGATGGAAACATTTTGGGAGCTGATGCCAGCGGCCTCTAGACCGCGAGATATCTGGGGTCCTTTCCAGGATTGGGCTTGGGCCCCACTAAGGGGCTGATCCCGATCTCGGCCGGTAGGGCTCCGAATCGGATTCGGCTTAACCGGATCCGATTCGGAGCCCTATTTCCCGACCGATTCGTACGCGCGTCCGGGCGAGCGAGTACGATGCGAAATCGCCGACCGACTCGTCCGGGCGTCCCGACCGCTCCGACCGACTCGTTTCCGGGTCGAACCGCACCGACCGACTCGCTCGGACTCGACTCGCACCGCGCAATGGAGACGTTCCCCAGCCGGGTAAGTACGATGCGCGCCGCGAGCAGTCCGACCGAGCCGCGCACTCCGGCTCCAAAGAGCAGTCGGAGCCGTACTTTGGGGGTCCGTGTCGGACCCTCCTGTATGCATAGCCGCGCGAGTCGCACACAGGGGGGACCCATGGGTCCCCCCTACACGTGCATGTACGGCGCAACCCGCATCAATGCGTACTCGCTGTAGGGTGCGCCCTTGTTCGCGTCGTGCCCATTGAGTCAATGGGAGCCCGTGTACGCATCATACAACTGGCTCCCATTGACTTCAATGGGAGTCCGACCGAATCGAGTCCGATGGCATACGTGCTCATCGTACCTGTTCGGTCGGGCTGCTAGGGTCCGATTCGGTCGGAAATCTCTCCGAGTCCGGCTCGGTCGGAGAGATTTCCGGCCCAAATCGGAATCGGCCCCTAAATGTCAATGCAACTGAACCCTAGAGGGATATTGGATCACTCTGCATGCGTCATCTTGTGTGGTGGGTGGTTGGGCCAGAACTATGGTCATTGAGATGGGTAATCTGTGATGCAAGAATACTGTACTGTTAATTATTGTACTCCTGCTTTGCAGCCCACTCGGTAGTCATCAGGACGCTTGACATAATATCTAGCTTGTAATTACTGGTGTTTTCTGTGCTGCACTGTTTCTTCCCCTCTAAGTTGGGGTTAGTTATTGTAATTTTTCTCTGTTTTCCTTTGTCCCCTTGTTTTTCATTCTCAATTATACTGCTCCAGCAATGGTACTTTGCAAAAGGCGTGTTCTATATGGAGTATGCAACTGTAATATGTATGTATTAATACGCACTGCAATCTTTGGGGGGTTTTTGAACCAATAAAAGCTCTATAAATAAAAAATACAAAAAATTCTATGAAGACTACTCATCAGATAGAATAGTAAATCTACAAAAAACAAACAAACACTTTTTTTCAACCAAGAATCAACATTTTCAGGCATGTCTCAGGCTTGCATTTCCAATGAATTAAGATTATTTTTCTTAATTAATCTTAGCAAATGTGAGCCCTGAATTGGTCAAGTGCTCAAACACAGGCTTTTCTCAGTTTGGCCTGGATAGGATATTTAGCAAATGGTGGAGCCATTACAATGAAAAAGATGTTCTGTAAGGCAGTATGATCTATTTCTTTAAATGAGGACACAGTTGGTGCATTGTTGGAAATTATGAATTGTTCCTCTCTTGCTTGGTATCAAGGTGATTTTTAATATTAGATATGTTCTCATAGAAAAACATCTCAATATTGAAGGCAATAGTTTTAGAGAGAGTAATCAGGGTGGGAAACCAAGGTTTGTTGATTCTTGACCATTAGTGATGTTAGTGCTGGAGTGTCTCGAATTGATTCTAAAACAGATAATGAATGGATAATTTTGCACTTCTGCTGATGTTGAACAATTTTGCAATTTTGTTTATTTGGCTTTTCAATGTGACACCACAATGCTGCCTACTTTGCACTAAAGGTGAGCTTGCATCTAATAAGTGATTTTACACTTAAATTTATTTTATTTATTTAAAAAGTTTTGTATAGCGCGAACAAGACCCCGAAAGGTATCAGAGCGCTTCACAGTAGTGGAAAGGGGAACAGAGTAAGGGAACGTCGAGGTAAGAGAGGCTAATATGTTGAGCTAATAAGATTGTACATAAATGTGAGCAAGATATAACTTAATAAGGTAAGGCACAACGCTACTTAATAGGTAAGGCAAAGAATCATAGAGATAAAAAAAAAACGGACCTTTCGAAAACAGACGAGCCATGGTCCAATTAAGGCAGGAACTTGTTCATTAGGATTGTTTTTACTTCCTGTTTGAACGCCGCCGTGTAGGCGATTCTGCGAATTTCCGGTGGGAGAGAGTTCCAGATCTTGGGTGCCGCGCCCGAGAAGGCCATTAGTCTCGTTTTCTTTTCGCGAAAAGTCTGCGGTTTGAGTAGCAATGAGTTAGCACTTCTGGAAGGTCTGCTACCACCTGATAATTCCAGTTTTTGAGCCAGGTATCCAGGTGTTTTGAAGTGGAGGGCTTTGTGCGTCAGACAAGCAATCTTTAATTGTATTCTTGCTTCGTAGGGTAACCACTTTAGAGATCTTAAGGCTGGGGAAATGTGCTCATTTCTTTTAGTGTCAGTGATCAGTCTAGCAGCGGCATTCAGAGAAGCCCTAAGCGGGGCTAAGGTATATTTGGGGAGGCCACAGAACGTTGCACTTCCATAGTCTAGCCTAGGTAGAACAAGTGCTTGTACCACCTGCTTGAAGTCCTCTTGAAGGAGGAATGGTTTTAGGTTTCTAAGAGTCCTTATTTGGTGATTTGAACCCTTGCTCATCTTACTAATATTTTTCTTCATGTTCAGGTGTGAGTCCAGGGTGATTCCAAGAGATTTTTCTGAGTCGATGATAACCGGGGAGCAGTTGAAGGTAGTGAGGTGTTTCATCCAGAGGTCAATCTTGAAGGTGTGCTTAGGAGGGGAAATGAGAAGGAATTCTGTTTTGGCGGTGTTCAGCAGGACATGGTTTTCAGTTAGCCAGGTTTGGATAATCGTCAAGGATGAGTTGAGCGAGATGAAGTCTTCAGAAGAATTGATTTTCAGATAAAGTTGCGTGTCATCCGCATACATATGGAAAAGAATGTTCATGGAAGATAGAACATTCGCTAGAGGTTCCGGGAAAAGATTAAAGAGTATAGGTGAAAGGGCAGAGCCTTGCGGGACCCCCATGGAAACTGCAGACGGATGGGATAAGGTATGGTTCACCTTAACTCTTTGGGATCTATTGTGAAGGAAGGAAGAGAACCATTGCAGTACGAAGCCGGCGAGGCCCATCCTGTGTTCCAGAATAGCTAGAAGGTTGTCTTGATTAACAGTGTCGAATGCAGAAGAGAGATAAAGGAGGATTAGGAGGCAAGATTCGTTATGGTCTAGCATGTTTAAGATATCATCAATGATGTGGAGGAGTGCCGATTCAGTACTGTGACCACTCCTAAAGCCAGATTGGTATTGATCCAGGAGATTGAAAGTCTCGATGTGTGAGCACAGTTGCGATTGGACACATTTTTCTAACAGTTTAGCCAGAGTAGGGATGTTGGAGATGGGGCGGAAGTTGTTGAGATCAGATCTGTCCGCATCAGGTTTTTTTAGAATAGGTGAGACCTGGGCTGCTTTTAGACATTCGGGGATCTTGCCTTGAGATAAAGAGGCATTAACAATTTTAGTTCAGAGGGGGATGAGGGCCTCCTTGATTTCTTTGAAGAGAGCTGGTGGCAGTGGGTCGCTAAAGTGATTGGAGGGGTTAATGCTAAGCAGGGTTTTGTAGATGTCATCTTCACTGAGGGGCGAGAAGGAGTTCCATGTGGACCTGTTCTTAGTGCAATACTGAGCGGCTTTTGATTCGCCGAGAGGACAGGCTGAACCTTCCTCTCAAGTGCTGTAAGACTGGCCCTCTTTGCTTCGAGGTCGAGGCTGATGGATTTAGTTTTCTCCATAAAGAAGGTAGTCAGATCGGTGCAGGAAGGAGACTTGTCTGCTGAGTCGATGTGATTGGAAGCTATCACTGATTGCTGTTTGACAATTTCAAAAAGTTTTTTGGGGCGATTAGAGGCTTGTCTAAGCTGCGATCTGAAGTAGTCTGCCTTAGTCGTCTTGATTTTTTTATTGTAGGAGCTTCTAAACGATCTATCGGCTTTTAAGTGAAAGGCGAATGGTTTTGATCTCCATAGACGTTCAGCTGCTCTTAAGTTGCGGCGCTCCGAGTTTAGGTTGTCGTTGAACCATGGTTTGGAGAATTTGAAGGCGGTATTTTTTAATTGTAAAGGTGCTATTGAATCCATAATATCAGAGATAGTTGAGTTGTAGAAGTCCATGAGATCATGAACATCAGTCAGGTCGTCCTGGGGAGACAAGGCATTTTTACAGTCGGTAGCTAGACAGTCCGTGTTAATATTCCTGAGGTCCCTTTTCCACTGTTTTATTTTCTTGGGCTGGATCTTTTTCGCTATCACCTCCCTATTGATAAGGAAGAAGATGCTGTAGTGGTCGGACCAATCACAAGGAGTAATGTCTACCAATGTGATGGTATTACCTTTTGAAATAATGAGGCCCAGTATTTCTCCTTTGTTGTGAGTTGGCCGGTCACAGAATTGAGTAAGGTCCATCTCTGCTAGGAAAGCATTAAAACAGATCACCGCTTTGTCATTGTGCTTAGACCAGTGAAGGTTGAAGTCACCGAGGTAGATTTGGGATAGTGAATGAGAGATAATTTCCATTAATTGTTCGATGAAGAGTAAGTTATCGCCAGGAGGGTGGTAGAAGGTATGTAGTTTGCATATTGGGAGGTGGTTACTAAAGATTTTGAGGCACAGGTATTTAGCTACGGATGAGGTGGAAGCCTCCATGTGAGCGACCGATAATGTGTTCCGGTATATACAGGCTAATCCCCCGCCCTGTTTCGTGGTTCTGTCTAGACGGATAATGTCGTGACTAGGAGGTACTAGGAGGTCTAATATAGGGGTGGAGGAGGGATTTAGCCAGGTTTTCGTGAGGATTATAATATCTAGCTCATTGTTTTGGATGAGGTCGAATATCTCTGTAGCATGTTTTTTTGCTGATCTACAATTGAGTAGAGCACATTTCAACTAAATAGGCGTGTGTGATGTAGGGGGCTGTGCGATGTTCACTTGCTTGAGATTGTCGCTATTTATGACTCTGTGGTTGTTAGAGGGTTCCCTATTTGGGTTGGCTAGAATGGGTTGAATTTGGGCCATAGAGACCCTGTCAATATCTAGAGTGATCGAATATGAGAGGAGTAGATCCTCGATCTCGCTGGACGCAAGTTCCACCCTCGTTCTTTTAGGGCGGGAGAGGGCGTTGGGGAGGGGTAGAGTATTAGGGATAGGGAGCGAGGCGTGCTGGTCGAGGCCGATGATTGCAGAGGTGGGGGCTGTATGCGGCTTTCCTAGGGAGCTAATAGGCCTAAGCAAGGGCAGATGGTCAGGTGAGAAGGCTATCAGTTCATGGAATTCGTGGATAAGTAGGTTCACTTGTAGAGATAACTTGTCCAAACACGTTACCAGGTCTGAGTGTTGGCTCAAGGATAGGAGCTGAGGGGCGGGAACCTGAGGAGAGAGGGGGGACCTCGAGTGATATCTAGAAGGGGTAATACGGGGGTGCTAGGTTCTTGGAATGGGGATGCTTCCTTATGGTCGTGTGGGGGTCAGGCTCGATTGTAAGGAGTGGCAGGGGGGGATGGTTGGTGGAGGGCCGGCTGTGGGAGGAAGTGTAGGTGCTCAATATGTTAGGATAGGGAGTTATTGTTGGTATCAGTCTTGTGTGTTCCCTCAGAAGGGAGGGCTTTGCAAGAGCATCCCTATATGAAAAAGTGATTGATTTATTCTCCTAATTATTTCAGCACTCTTGTTGATGTTTCTAAAATAGCCATTTCACCCCCAATGTGCTGTTAACCAAATGTGATGCCATAATTTCTAGCTAATGTGGCATCTTACTGGCATCTTAGCACTTCATTTTCACTCAGTACCCAGTGATCTGACACCTAAATGTGATACCACCTTCATGCTAACTTTGCATCAACACAGGTTTTGCAACTAAATGCATTTTTGCTCCAACATATGATATTGCATTTAAAAGGGTCTCTACACTCCTGTTAGAGTTGCACAAACAGTGATAATGCACATTAATGTAATGTTACACCTGAATGTAATTTCGCTCCGGAATTGGATACCGCAATAATGCTTACTTTGTGTCAATGTTGTTGTTGCACTACAGTTGATTCTTTCACCCACCCGCTAAAGTTGCACCAGTGAATTTGCACATACATATAATTTTGCACACAAGTATGTTTTCATTTTAAATGTGATTTGTGCTCATAATTGTGATACCATAGCGCTATTTACTTTTCACTAAGCATGATTTTACAATTAAAAGTGCTTTTTTATCTAAATGTGATTTTGTACAAGAATGTGATTAGTGCTCCACATTCCTGATGATGTTGAAAAACCTCAATATGCTGTCAACTAAATGTGAGGTCAGACTGATGCACGTCTTGAACATGAAGTGACATTTTATGTTACAATTCCCCTCTTCTTGTGCCTCTTACGTCTGTGTTCTTTTTTTATTTCCAAGCCTGCAGGTCTCTTTTTTATTCCATAAATCTGTGGTGATTGCACCGTACAGCCTAGCAAGGAGAAAAATAGCGCACAGACATAGTAGGTATAAAAAGAGTCAGGTTGAACAAAGACAAGGAACAGATAGTCAGTGTGCATGTCTGTGTTTGCATGTGTTAACGCATTACATCCACACCTATTGACTTCTCCAATGTGTGTTTAGATATAGTACTTCATGCCGCATTTATGAGACTTTTGAGTGATACAAATAAAAAAAAGTTAGTATTGCTAATAATGGTACTCAACTGAGAAGAAGGTTTGAAGTCTAGATGCCCATTGAGGACAGACAGGAATTTGCACTTCTACTTATTTCCCACCTGTTTTTTGACCGGGAGTTATTCAGTATTTTAAAGGTGCCAGTGAGTCTGCCCCACCCCACCATCTTCTACTGGGGTAGCTAAGAGGGATGGAGGGATACATAAATTCAAGCCATAAAGACTCTTCCTCTTTTTTCAGATTGTTTTGGGTGAAGCCAAAATACTTAAACACTTGAAGGTGTCTAGTCCCGGTTGCGGGTTGGTAAATCAAGAAATCTTACAGTTTAGGGACGAGATCAGGGTGCATTATCTCTGGCTGCCCTTGGCAAACCTTTACGTTAACTCCAAAACAAAACGAAAAGGGCAGACTAGGCATACTAGAACATCACCTAGTTGCCTACAGAAAAGTGCATTACACAGATTGTACAACTGACTATTGACATGAAGAATATCGACATGCAAGAATATCGAGGACGGGATATCGAGGGACAAAATATCGAAAGGTAAGTGCACATAGGGGACTTTAGATTTACTATTCCTAGCTCCACATCTACGGAACTTAAAGATATATGTACTGTGGGGGTTCATATGCACGGAGGTAGGTATAGAAAATCTAGACTTACTTACCTGTCGATATATTTTTTCAATATTTTGTCTTTGATAATTAGTACCCTTAATATTCTTTCTTTCATATTTTGTATGCGCACCCATGGTACACCTCTTTAAATTGCTTTTTCAGGGTGTTGAACGCTAGGTGGCACACTTCAAGTGAGGGGCATAGCGGAATGTCATGCTGTCCGCAGTAAACGTTCACAGTCTTTGTGAATCACTGGCAGAACCTCCTAATTTTGCATGGGACCCCAAATAATAAAAGTGTTTAGGTTGACCTAACATCTTAGTATTCCTTGTCACTCTATGACAACTATAAAAAGCACAGAAGACTGAGTTACAATACTTTCTATGTATCCACCTCTACATGTTTCGATGATGGCTTATCCTCATAGCCAGTCACATTTCTTCGAGACAAGGTGGTCTCTATGCACCTATGATGACTTTCTCCCTGTTATGGTCTGAAGTTGTGTGTCTAACAAATTGTACAGTGTCCAGATTTCAGTACTGCTGTACTTATCTGAAGCTTGAAACCACCCCTGTCTAGAACCTTGTGAGCCTGCATAAAAACTCAGCAGGGTCAGAGATGGACTACACTGGGTCATCGAATACTGTCAATTGTGACAAACAATTAATTAAACACATATCTGATGACTCTGAGAGAGAACATTTGTCACGCCCCACACTTCTGCCCTGATTCTGAGTTGCACAGGTTTGCTGTAAAACCTCATGCGCTTTTACTTCTTTTTCCCGGTAAAATAACCCAGTACGTACAATTGCTAGCATATACCCATAGGGAGTGGGGAATTTCAGCATGGGACAGTTTCTTCCGAATGTAAAGCCACACAGAATCACCATTTCTATGCAGTTTTACTGTTTACATTTACCAACAGCTCTGAGCAGGTTGTAAATGTATGCATTGCTGTGTGTGTGGGATGGGTAGTTGAAGAGACTAGAGCAGCTAAGAGACTATTTTTCTACTTGGAATGAGGCTTGGCAGCTACTGCAGCAAAAGCCTCATGGAATTTTTCAGCCAGAATTCCTGGCTGAAAAAATCATGTTTGGTTCTCCCACATCTGGTAGGACCTGATGGAGAAAAACAAGCATGTCATAATCATACAGAATTAAATGAACACATAAAAGCATACAATTTTGCTCCGCATTACTTGTAATCAGGGGCCTAGATTAGTCGGTGAGGTTCGGGTGGGGGTGTGAATCTCAAATTTGCTAGCTAACAAAGCAGTGGGTTGCAGGGTGCAGAGATGAGAGGACCAACAAACGTTTCTCATGAGTAACAGGGTCAATACTCATTTGCATTCAGTGGACCTCTGTCTAGAGAGGCACAGTGGGTGAAAAAAATGGGTTGGAATGCTACCTCGACTGATCGCCACAGGTTAGACTATTTGAAATTATTCATTTCATCCCCTTTTGGGTGTTTGATTGCCGGAAGTATGCCTGGAAACTTGAGACTGGCACAAATTTCCAAGCCTACCATTGCCACTGTTTGTGAATTCCAAAAGGTAGCAAATTTGCACCTATTGAAAGAGTATTTCTATTGGTGCAGAGTTACTATTTTGTTGTTATACCAGTCACTATATACATTTAAGTTTCAGCTCCAGAACTGAACAAGTTAAAAGCTCTTTGAGAAAAGAAAATGATGAGTAAACCGACACAGACATAGTAAACCGAACTCAAAGCACCCAGACCCAACTAACAAGCCAAAAATGCATTTGCATTAAGGTGGTATTGCACCCCAAACACCCATCTTGATGCTACACCCCTGCCCATCCTACCTGGGCCTGGTAGTTCTTCCTGGGAACTAGTGACTATGGTCATGTACAACACAATGGCCTGGAATCCCTGCCCTGGGATCACTTATTTTAAATGCATTTTCATTGCATACACTCTTCTCCATCTCTGCTACAAGAAGCCTTGTTAGTAGAGCTGTCAAATCGGTGCATGTAGGCAGGACTCCATGTTTTCAGTCTTGTCTTTAGTAAATCATTTTATCAAGTGACTGACGGTCCCATGTACTAAGCCCAAATTGCAGATAGAGGTGGAGGTGTCTGCAAATTTATAGGACGAGACGAGCCGAGCCTGAGCCAAGCTAAGGCTTTAGCTTGGCTCTAAGAGTTCATGCAGAAGCCAAATCATGAAAATGTCTGGAATGTATATCGTGCAACAAGCATAGTGTCAAAATATGATACAGTACTTTCAAAATACAGAAAACTGTATTTCTTTATCATGCAGAAGCCTTTCTCCTTCCTACATCAAATTATATTTAAGCATAGACAGACATTATATTAAAAGTGATAGTTTTTAAACATGAACTTAGAAACATTAATGGCTCTCCCCCCAACAACAATGCCATTAGTGAACTAAGAGGCAAATCTGTAGTCACATAAACTCTAAACGCATGAACGTCATTTAGGAGTTGCCAGGGGTCACAGCTGTGACCCCTGGCTTGCCCCTTGCGACCCCGGCCACTGCCTTTGTGACCACTGACCTCAGAGGTGGCAAGATCAGTTCCAAAAACACAGGAGCGGCTGTGCATTCCTTGGCTTCTGTTAATTGTTCATTACACTAATAGGGAATAATACTCTATTCACTATTAGTGTATTATAAAATAGAGCACAATAGCGGGAATGGGAACTTAGTACCAGCTTAGGTAAGTAAAAACTGCTTTTAAATCAATGTTGTGTGCATGCTTGTAGGTGAGAGTGTGTTTATGTGAGAGATAGAGAGTGTGTCAGTATGTGGGCATGTGTGCCTGTGTGAGCATGTGTTCCTATGTGGAAGCATGTGTGTGTGAGTGAAAGTGAGTGAGAGTCTGGGACAGGTTGTGAGTGAGAATGAGTCAGTTTTAGTGTCACTAAGTATGAGTCAGTCAGAGTGGGTGACAATGAGCGAGTGAGATTAAGAGCGACTACAATTAAGAATGAATTAGAGTATGAGAGTGCTACAGAGAGTGAGTGAGTGAGAATGTGGTGTTGTGCTTGTCTATTGTTGGTCCTGCAATATTGAAGGTAATTGTGTTACAGAAACACCCATGGAAAAATGCTGGTGCTGTGATACTTGAGGCATGACAAACACCTGTGACCAATTAATCCCAGTGGCAGTAATTTGGACATAATGGGGACTCATGGTAAAATACTGGCACCGGCATACCAGATGTAATTATTGCATATGAGGCCCCCATGGAAAATGTTGGTACTATCACATTGGAGGTGATTCCTGGCATAAAGAAGGACAACCTGACATATGGGAAGGTTGCAACCATGACAAAATGGTGACCCTGACATACAGAGGTAATTTTGAAATGATGGTCACCTATGGCATATGGACAGCATAAATGACAAAATTCTGCCACTGGCACATTGGTGATACTGAAGGCATATATGACTCCCATGACATATTCGGGCCACGGCACAATGGAGGTATTATTTACACATGATGGCATCCACAGGATATATCGGAAAAATGTTGTCAACCTCTGGGGACATCAGGTTTCAATGGCTTGGCACACCATGAAAAGAGTTGAATATTGAGTAAATGTTTTTTCAAAGCCTATAGCATTTTAGCAACTTTATGTGAAAAATTGTCCTTTAAAATGTACTATTAGATCCCTTTCTTTTCAAAATTGTTTTGGGAGCGAAACCCCTTAAAAGAGGTCTGGCTTACTCGCTTTGCTTGCTTGCTACAATTTTGGGCAACAATTATGCAGCAGAAATGTAAAAGATCAAGTGAGAATCAGATTGCAGGTTTTATCTTGAATAGACATCTTCAATAGATATTTGTCTCTGTTTTGTTGCGACTTTAATTATGAAATAATTATGAAACTTAATTGATGTCAATTATTATGATGTCGTCAAGGTGAAGGTCATATGAAATGATTTCCTGGAGAAAAAAAATCCAGGTTTAAGGGTCTTTTGATGCCACTCCCTATGAAGTCATAAAGGCCCAAGGGTCTGTGATGTCATATCCCCTACTCCTAGCAGTTTGGTAAATCGACATTGCTGTTTCCGTTGTCACTGCTTGCCCTCCAGCGCTGCCAACAAGGATTCCGGCTCCGCATCGCACCGCTCAGTGCCGACCTAGCTCCGCCTCTGGTGCCACGGGAGGAAGAGGTGGATTTACAGGAGCAAGCTGAGCGAACGGCGGTGAGGAACTCGTTTTTCCGTTTCTCCCGTTTCTCGATTATCGCTGCCGCTAGCGACTTGCCACATTGGCTATACTGCCCTCGCTTAATTAAATTCCAGTTTGACACCTGGGACTGGCACTTGAAATTGATCTACGAGGGTCTGCGGGGAGCGAGGACGAGTGCGGCCACCGATAGTTGGCGGCCGCAGAGGGAGAGACAGAGGTGGTCCGCAGAGGCGGCCCGACTAGGTCCGGCTGCGGCTTGCGGTCTCACCTGGTGGGCCCCACTCGTCCGGTCAGCGCAATGTATTAGTACAAGTTCAGCGTAGTGCAACACAAAAGGCACTCTACACCGACAGTCTATAGTCTACAGTTACACTTCAGTAACACTACAGTTATACCAGCCGCAGTTTGGCAAATATTCTGGTTTGCAGTATTGGGTGCTATTTTGGCAGTAAGGATTTTGCACACTTCATTGGTCTGGAGACTGGAGTCTAGAGTCTGGAGGTAGGAAGGCTCCTTGTGTTTTCTTGCCTTTCTGTGCCTTCCAGACTCTTGCTTGTCCCTCTCTGCTAGTCCCGGCTGAGGAGGCGGAGGGTGGCGGAGTGTGGCACTGAGAGCGTCATGGAGTGGGGTGGCACTGTGGTTGGAGGCTTGGCGAGGCCTGTCACCTGCTTCGGCATAGCGGGGGACTCCTGCAGACGGATCCTGTTTTATGGCAGGGAGCTTATGATCACAAGTAAAAGAGTCCATTGAAGTGCAGGCCCCCCTTCAAACCTTGTTATTGGCCCTAAGGGTATCTGTAAGGAGTCGGGTACCTTGTAAGAGGTTGGGTGAGAGAAGAACTATGCGATCAGGCAAGGAGAGACCACCATTCCCACCAATCAAGAAAAAAAAGAAACTCCAAACCTCAACAAAATGAAAGTAAAACTAGCAGGGGAAAATCAGCCGCTAATATCCCCCATGGTACGTATGTATGGGAAATTAACGAAGACTTCAAATAAGTTTGACTTTATGAAAGATCCAATGGGAGCCATGTTAACCTTACAAACATATTCATGCAATTTACAAACCCCAATCAAGCCAGTGAGTGAGGCAAATATAACATGTCTAAATCAAGGA
This sequence comes from Calotriton arnoldi, assembly GCA_963921515.1. Classification (NCBI taxonomy): domain Eukaryota; kingdom Metazoa; phylum Chordata; class Amphibia; order Caudata; family Salamandridae; genus Calotriton; species Calotriton arnoldi. Next base: position 300,434 of record CAWUFW010009792.1, read on the forward strand.
TTAAGAGAGCTTGACCACTATGAAGTGGATCAAACACCCAAACCAAAGGAAGAAACAGCCAATCAATGGGGGCAAATAACTGATCTGGAGATGTTAACAGTACCCTTAGCCTCACATTTACAACATGAGGTCTTAAGTTCAACGGAATTATTGTCTGGAGTTGCTCAACAATTATTGTCATCGGGGGCACCTTTTCCAATTGAAGTATCAGTAAAAATTAAAAACGCGAATATTGTAGGGGATCCTACACCTTTAACTCAAACAAATCAGGAATATCAATGTAACAGAAAAAATAACTACAAGTAATAACTTAATTCATCTGCAAAATAACACAGATCTAATGGACAAAAAGAAGGATGAGCTAGCAGAAAAGAAATCAGCCTCTCTCTTAACTTCACCATTATTCCAAATGTCAAAAAGACAGAGGAAACAACAACAGAAAGGAAGAAACAAAGTAAAAAACAGTACAACAACAGTATCTCCTCAAGAAACAGTAACAATAATAACAGGAAATAGACTAAAGCATCCAAATCAAGCTATTAAAGCAACTCAGAACTAGTCTGATAAAATCATAGAATTAAAGAAAACACTTTACCCATTATTTAATAAAAAACGCCCGAAGCTATCACCGTAGAGGAAAGTGATGTCATAAAAGATCTAACTGACCAACCAAAACAGTTAAAAAGTGAAAAACAACATCAGACCTTCATGCCAGAAGCTGAGGGAAATAATAAGATGGCAAATTGCGAATATTTGCAAAAAGAAAAGAAAAGAGCTAAGATTCAGGATCTTTTCACTGATCTAGATAACTCAGGAGCCTTGAAAAATTAGCGGAAATATGAGGTTCTTCATAATCTGGATACAGGCGGAACCAAGAATCACAATACGTCGGGTAGGTTAATTAGGTATCAACAACCAACAATACAATGGATTTGGGACCAAAAGTCAGAAAATTGTACAGGAATATCCCAAGAGTTTGAGTCATCAAATTATCCTAAGACTTTACAAAACAGGTTTGGTACAATTTGAGAATTCGATAGTAGAAACCAGGTACATAACGAAGGAGGGATCCAACAAATTTTTAAACCAGAATATCAGTCCAGGGGCAAACATGACATCTTGAACCGGGGTAACATCCTTAGATTTTGTAAGGCAATTCCGTCACTAGAAAGAATTAGAAGTGAAGATATAGAATCAATTGAATTTCTATCTAATAAAGTCGATAACCAAGAACTGACACTGGTATCCTGGAATTCTACTGGCTTAGTAGACCTAATCCTACAGGAATATGAAATCTTTTTGACCTGGGGAATAAAAGTCACGAGGCCACTTCAACCCTCCTATCCAAGCCCATTTACTTCCCCCAAAAAATCAGAGTATCAACAGAGCGGGACAGATAACAAATATGTATTATCAATTTTGAAAAATCCTATTGGTAACACAATTGGACAAGGATTGACATTTACTATGGAGTATATAGGAGATATGGTGGAGAAACTAAATTATGGTTGGTTAACAGCAGCCCTACATGGAGTAACGCAGACCTGACAGAGTCCATCTAACGGTGAACAGAAAGAGGTATTTAATCTAAGAGAAAGGATAGAAATATGTTCTTGGAACATAAAAGGTATACAATCAAAGATTCCAAACGAGCATCTGACTGCAACGTCGGGTAATTTTCAAATTATTTTTCTTGAGGAAACCTGAGCCTCCCATCCTTTTAAATTAGAAGGCTTTATGGGATATCATATTCCTGCTACGAAAGTAAGCAAATATGGCAGATCATGCGGGCGTTTGGCAACTTTAATTTCAATAGAACTAAACGTGGAAAGTGAGGTAGTAGCTCTAAATACTTATAACTGTTTAATAGTCATATTACGTTATAAAGATAAAAACAAAATAAAATCCCTTTTATTAATAAACGTATATATTCACCCTAATCCTAGTTCTAGAAAAACAATGGCTAGTAACTTGATAACTATATTACTACATCAACTGAACAAAGATATGCAACCTGAAATCATCATCTCGGGCGATTTTAACATGAACATGCTGTGGTCATACGCTAGAGATGAAATCATACAACAACAGGATTACCTATGGGCGGTCCCTAACCACCCACCTATTCAGGACTCTAAGGGGCCAAAAGGGGTAATTGGTAAGAACTTATTAAAAGAGCTAGAATCCTTGGGCCTAAGGGTTTTAAATGGGCGGTTTCCACAAGATTCTCCCCCTGCATGGATTTACCACTCACTTGGTAATAAATCCAGAATTGATTATTCAATAGTATCTCTTAATCTATTCAGGAACATTTCATTTTACTGGTTCGCAGAAACAAATGGGAGTGATAATAGTCAACAAATAATAAGAGAGCAATAGAATATTGAAAATGGTAAAGAAGTGGCCAGATAATCAAGATTATCATGGTAAATTAAAGAAGATTAATACAGATGTGAGAAAAATAATCTGGGAAGACAAAATACAAGCAAAACAGGCCCTTTGGGCTAAAGCCCTATACACTAGCAAGAAGAATAACACAAGAGAATTTTGGAAATTGATCAATAACTTGAATAGAGCCAGTAGGACAACAACATCGTCTATAGTAACTGAATCCGGTTGGGTCAAGTTTTTACAATTTCATTTGAATTACAAACCAGATGTGGAGTTTAATCCAAGTCCAGATAATACTAGACGACCAAAGGACAATAATGAAAATGAATTACATACAACCGAAGATCAAGTATGTAAGCTTAGTCATAAACAGAGACTTGATGGAGCCCCCGGTCCCAATGGGATCCCAGCTGCCCTCAACAAAGAGAATGCTCCAGTCTGGGCAGGTTATTTAAAAATAGTCTTTAATCAAGCATTGCTAACATCGATTATACTGGAGTCTTGGAAAGGCTCGATAGAATCACCTATCTATAAAAGCGGAGAGTGGGCACAGCCAAACAACTATCGATTAATCACGTTGCAAGACACAGAGGCTAAACTCTTTCCAGGAATCCTCCTGACAGAACTATCAGAGGGCAACAAAGATGCAGATAATTCCGCCAAATCAACTGGGTTTATGCAAGGACAAGGTACGGCAACCAATATTTTAACACTTGCAATATTAATTGAAAAATATAAACTGAGGAAACAACCACTGTACTTATGTTTTGTGGATTTTAAATCAGCCTTTGACTGTGTAAATCGGCAAATTCTCTGGGGAAAATTAGAGAAACAAGGGATAGGCCCTGGCCTCTTAAAAGCAATTCAATTACTATATTCTGAGACCTGGACCAGGGTTCGTCTAGGCAAAGGCACGCAGTTATCAAGAAAAATTGAAACATCCCAGGGTTTAAAACAAGGGTGCGTTCTTGCACCTTACCTGTTTAATTTTTTTTTTCTGATTTAACAGATGCTTTAGACAATGAGATCGCTCATCCACCTAAATTAGCAGATAGACATATTTCAAATCTATTATATGACGTTATTTTACTAAGTCAAACAAAATTAGGACTACAACGTCTTATAAACAGAATATCAAAATACTCAATGGAGAACAGGATGGTAATAAATGAAGCTAAAATGAAAGTAATGGAAGTTAATAACAAGCCACTGAAACATAGTAAATATAAATGGTATTTTCAAAATTGATAACTAGAACAAGTGAAAACCTATAAATACCGGAGTGTTTTGTTTGATGACAAGGGCTCATTTTGTCAACATAAAAATGAGCTGCTAAAGAGAAGTAACTCCCTATTTATGGCATTTCGTGCATTGCAGAGGTCCTTGGGAGGGCCTAGTTATCTCACACTGCTAAAGGTAATAAATGCAAAATTGCTGCCCAGCCTCACCTACGCTAGAGAAGCACTTTGTGGCAAGGACTCTGTACTCTTAAATAATGCTTTTACCAAAGTTTTTAAGTTTTTGTTTTGGCTTCCCTCAAATGCATCACCTGCACAAATTAGATTGGAATTTGGTATATCCAATCAGAATATTGCAAGGATGGGTCAATATATAAAGGTATGGAAACGAATAAAAACAAATACTTCCAATCCAATATGTTGCTTACTCTGGCAAGAAATAAACCTCAATCAAAGTTCACACTTTTGGAAATATTTACAAATAGCACTGGAGGAGTTATCAGCACATGAGGATTGGGATATGGCTATAATATCAACATTCTTCAAAAAGGCAATTAACAGAATAACAAAACGAATGTCACTGCTGAAAGATAAAGAGCTGTTCTCAAAAAGAGCACATGCATGGATGGTTCTGAATGAGTACAAGATCTCCAAATCGCAGTCTTATCTAGAAATACCTATGTCTGCAAAAATAAAAAAATTATTTCTTAAAGCGAGATTTGGCCATCTTCCAGGATCAACGCATGCAATGCCATGGTTGCGACCATCTAAGTCAATCCCCTGCAGACTATGCAACCAATCGGAAGAAAACATCATCCATTTAGTTTGCATATGCCCAGCAATGAAGGAAGAAAGAAGGAGATATTTAGAAAACTATTTTAATAATCAAGGAGTACAAACTTATAGACACGCTCTGGTAGTCTGTTTTAAGTCAACGGATATATTCATGAATGCAAACTTCACAACATTTTTGACTTTAGCAAAAAAGAAACTAGAAGCTTGTGACTTGAGTATAGCAAACTTGGTTGTTTAAATCATCTAGTATAGGAATCTAGTTTGCACAGGCTATTTGCACTTAAAAAATAAATACAGGGTTTTAAAATGTATGATCTTATTGGGTATAATTTGTCCTTTTTTATATAATGATATGAATTGTAGATCTGTAATATGGAGGAATCAAATTTGCCCACATTACTTATTTTTTTATCTTTTCTTACAGTAGGCTACTTTCCTGCTCATGGTTTCATTGGTCCTCGGAATTGAAGCATTGCTTTTATTATGGTTGAGTAATTGATGATTTTACATTGTATGATTTTAATTAATCAAACAATAAAAGATTTGATTTGACATTCATGTCTAAACGTGGCCTAGTTCTTATTACAGATAGATCAACATTATAGTCTATGCAAAGGAAACATAAGAGGTGCTTTCACAGCACATGTCCTGAACTCAAATATTTAAAAGTGCATTCATATGTGATAATAAAGTAAATAAGGCTCTGTGAAATTAAATTTTTGCCTAGGCTCACACAATTTAGACAAGTAGGGAAACTGTTATTGATTCCATGTTACCTGGATTTGCATTTTGAAATGCAGCCACCAGATGTATCTCTCTGACTCTCTCCCAGTTTTACATCCAAAAGTCACTGTTTTGTCTTTTATTCTTTGTTCACGGCGAGAAAAACCGACACAGACTAAGCAAACCCAACTTCCAGGCCAAGAAAGCATTTATTTGAGGTGTCACACCCCAAACCCTCCCCTCTACCCCTGAAGTTATGCCCCTGCTTTTTGACCTGAAGGTATCAGAGCGCTTTACATGAGCACCAGTTGCATTACACAAGGACACATTCATTTTTGTTAGGCACGGGGAGATTAAGTGATTTGCCCAGAATAACAGGATGTTGAGCGTCATTGCCGACACTCGAACCCGGTTCCACAGATCTGAGATCGACCTCCTTAGCTGTTAGGCTACATCCTCTCCCTTCTCCATCTCTGCTTGTAATCAGGGCCTAATTGAACAGAGAAAATTAACCTACTGGGGTTCCAAGTGCCACTATCTTTAAAATACCGTTCACAAGGAAGAGTTATAGATGTTTGTATTGTTGTTTTTTGGAGGAAGTAGTACTCGTGACTCACTGCAGCCTGTACCGAGCTGAGAGGCATGCCTTTGTGAAGAGTACATATATGCCGAACTAATATCATATAATATTTTTAACCTGTTCTGGATACTTTTTCTCTTTGCACATTTTAAAATATTTTTTACCTGCTCAAATGTGTACCAGGAAAGAAAAGAAGTAGTGTATTTTAAACATACACCTTGTAATTCCAATTGTGGTATATGTATATGTTTTGGCGCCATTTTTAAATTTACATCGAAACCTGTAATAAGGACCTTTGTGTCCAATCTACTGTACTTACATTTGCCAATGTAAACAATATAATTTTCCTGCTTTCCAAAAACTAAGCCTGTGTATCTGTTTCTTTCAGAATCTCAAGCCAGAGGACGCAATGTTACATATAATACAGAGTTAGAATTCTCTGCGTCTACCCTTGCGGAAATCTCTTGATATGAAACTGAATACATCACCAGAAAGTTTTCAGCATTATACTACATCACTATATTCTGAAAACTAAAGCATAATCGTTTTGAATATTACGTAACTCACTCACTGTGTATCTCTCACTATGTGGAAGAAATCTGAAGGCAGTAAAAGCAAAGATTAACAAACTAGCTAAACTCAAATGTGTCTCTGCTTAACCCCAGGATGCTGAAAAAAAGGCAAATGGAAGGTAGGATAAAAGGACCTTATGCAAATTCAGTTATGGATAAAAATTAAGACCTGCTAGGAAAACCATTTACAGGTAGCAATAAATTCAAGATTAACAATACACTCAATCAGCATATCAACAAATTAGCCATGAAAAAAGGGTTATTGAAACCTATTTATACATAGGGGCCGATTCTGATGCGGGTTGGAAAAGCTTCCCGACCGAATCGGTTGGGAAATGGTGTCCGACCCACTCGGATCGGGAAAGTCCGACCGGCGGAGTAGGATGCATCCGGATGCTTCCAGATACGATTTGGTTGAACTCCCATTGACTTCAATGGGAACATTTGTTCCTAACCGTATCAGAATTGGGCCCTCGGTCGGGAAGACACGTTCCTGATCCGATTTGGAAGGAGCAAATGCCGTTAGGAGGCCTTCCTAACCGCATCAGAATCAGGCCCTCGGTCGGGAAGCTTTTCCAACCCGCATCAGAATCGGGCCCATAGTCTTTAGCGTTCATTTTTCACATGTTGCTTTGAGTTTTGTATTTAGTAATTTTAAATGAAATAAATGTAGCCTTACATTTTGTATTCTTCACCACTACATAAAACCATTGCCTTCTTTTCGTAATTCTTCTCCCCGATATTGACTTTTTGGAAAAATGAATCGATGAGGGGTCAGCTAATCATGAACTTATTTTCTAATGATTGCTGTATGATAAAAAAATATCTCATATACTCTAGTCACATCTTCAAAATATTACCTTTTAAAAATAACAGCTAAGATAAATGAATATTTTGTCCTAAAATGTAACAAATCCTGAAATAAAAAAGCCAGAAAATGTTATAATAGCAATATAACAATGGCATTCTCTGATATTCGCAAGGATTATATAAGGAAGGGGTTATACAGGAAGACGTGTAATTTTAATTTGAGAGACTGACAGAGAGTGTTTTTATTGCTTTCAGATATTTGTACTTGTAGATACAGAGGGGGCGCTGCTTCCTTTACACTTAGCGAACTGGGATACTGAAAGGGAGTTTAACTGAGAGGCAGCATAATTACTGTAATTAAAATCTAAGGGGTATATTCACAAGAACGTGTGATAACTACCGCAAGAGTAGCGTAACGCAACTTTCAATAACGCAGCCTATTACGGGAAAATAACCCTGTGTCAATGTGGAATTCACAACAAGGCGGTAGCATGCGATAGTCACCAGATAACGTGTCAAATGTCAGCGTGTAAATCAACACCACGCCCAAAAAATGCGAAATGTGAACGCGAGAAATCATGCGATGAGGCCAATCGAGGTACAAAAAGCTGCGAAAAGCAGCCTCAGGCCTGCAACTCCCACGTGTCTGGCGGGCAATTGCACCATAAAAACCACAGGCACAACACACCAGAAACAAGCCAAAGCACGTAGCAACATCCATGCACCCTGACCCAGCGCAGAGGGCAACGCGAACACCACATCCCCCACAGACCACCAGCAAGGAACAAGTGGGTCGGGGAAGGCCAAGGAGAAAAGGGAGAGGAAGACGGGGTGCAGACCGCAGGAAAACAAGACCAAGGCCACGGAGGCGACAGAACACTACCAGCAAATGACCCACAAGCAGTCCGCCTGGAATGCAGTCGCAGAGCCCAGGAGGCCAATCCAGGAGGCCAAGAGGGCCCGACAGGACCTGACACAACAACAACAGGGTGAGGATCCAACAGGGACTGGGGGGACGGTGGGTGATGGGCACAATGCCACACATGCACAATGAGTTGTAACACACTGCACACCCACAATTACCCCGGGACATGTCCCCCATCCCCGTGGCACACTGCAGCACACACACATAGCAATCACAGCACATACCATGACAATGTGGCACAAAGTGCAACACCCACACTGCAGAACAGGGGACACAACTGGGTCCAACCAGGCACAGTAACAGAACAATCCCATCGGACAGAGCAGGGAACTGTGAGATGCACATCTACCCCTACAAACCCACATCAGCCATGTAGGCCAAATGGACACTGTCCCAACTCAAATAGCCACCACCGCCCAAACACTCACAATGTACATTGTCACACAGTCTGCATGTCGACAAGAACAAGGCGCCAACACAATGCCAACATGCACCTCCCCTTCACAATGCAGAGAGACAAACCACACCTCCAGCAGGTCAGAACAGACAACCCATCAGTGATGCCCGAGACGAACACCACAGCCTAGACACCGACGCCCTTCAACAGCCCATGGACATCCCACACAACCCACCACCAGGACCAGGGCAGACAGGCCACTCAGAGGAGAACCCAGCCCCTGCAACAGACACACAGCATGAAGCACCCGCAATCACGACTGGCTCACAACACTTCACCCACCCACACATGGCATCCCAATGCCAGGTGGAAGAACGCCAAAAGGAGGTGGCCCAACAGGTGAGGGTGTTGCCGAACCCATGGAATGCGAACTAGAACACATACGTGGGAGTCCAATACCCTTCAGGGACCCCCACACCCCACAAAGGAGACCCACACCTCCACAGAGACACATGCACATATCATGTTGAACTGGCCACGGGCACGTGCGCCCGGCCCTTTATTGGCAGGGCCACATGTACAGTGACGCCTGTGGTGGATGTGTGTGTGGTGAGTATAAGCAAGCCCGCACGGAGTGCTTGGTGCTGCCAACAACCTGAACAGTGGACACCAGTGCAATGGAAACAGAAAACACCAGCATAACAGAGTCAACTGCAGAGCAACATGGAGGGATCCGGAGTAAGGACAGAGGTCACCCAATATTCAGTCTGGACGTTCCTTGAGTTGCAGTGCACTGAGGCAGGGGCACTAGAGAAGAGCACGTTCATGTGAAGAAATTGCTAGGATTGTGTCCCTTCGGATCAGTCCTGATGCAGATGCAGTGGGGTGTGTTACACCTGCATCAACTTCCTCATCAACGTCCCAGGTCTCCCACACTGCCTGAGGTGACAGTTGCATCCGCAGTCCACAGCGCAATACCCAGCAATAGATCCGGGTGTGTAGCTTGACTACCACCACCAGTCTGCATTCCTGCCATGGGGCTGTTGCCTCCTGCCCTCCCATTGTCTGTGCCCTCTCCCTTCTGCACACTTGACACATCTTCCTCATCATAGTCCCAGGTCTTCCCCACTGCATGAGGTGACATTGCTGCGCAACCTCACAACAGCACAAAACTCAATCAGTAACGGACAATGGCTTGCGGTGCACTGAGTCACTGGCACCTGTAGTGCTGAGCAGGGAATCAGTCCGATGATGGCATCCACGACAGGTCTGAGCAACTCCTTAGGTCTGTCAGGACCACCGTTTGGACTCTGGCAGATGGCGGTTGAAGCTGGTCCTTGCGGTGGTGGCGTGTGCCTCCTGCGGTGATGCGACGTCCGGGCCGGTCAAGACTCGATGCCATGTGTGGGCCCTGGTGGACCGCAGTTGGGGCCAGAGGAGGCGGACAGCGCAGGGCCACAGACACATGGCGTTGATGACCCCAAGACCATCGCTACAGAGGCCATTCAATGACTCAGAAGAAGGGGTCCCAGGCCTGAGCAGCACAGAGTTAGTGGCCCCGGATGCACTGCAGCTGGCACAGGCACCCAGCCATGGGACGGTGACTTGTGGTGCAGTCAGATGGGCCATGCGACCTGAGCGGGTCCCCATCAATGTCCGAGGTGTATGTTGCGGAGGGTTTCGGGGGACAGTGGAAGGTGTCCTCCAGGGCATGATGCGGAAGGTCTGATGTTATCTGGAAGCATCAAATGGAGGAGTGGAAAGCGCAACCCTCGTCCTCACCAACAATTTGGGATTTAGCTACATGAGGATGAAGACTAGCCCCTAGTCCATGGACTCAAACGCCACCAATGTCCGACCAGTGAGTGTCCATGAATGTCTGGGAACAAACTTAGTGGCACAGGTGCTGTGAGGGGATGCAGTCTGCGATGATGCCCGTACACAGATGTGAGCTCCAAGAATGCCAAATCAAGGCTCTGTGACCTACTGGACTGCAGTGTAGGCCGGAGGCAGCGGTCAGCAGTGGCCCACAGCCACGGGTCGTTGGCTCACGAGGCACAGAGTTGGTGACACAGTGGCAGTTGTCGGTAGTGTTCAATCACCTCCGTGGCGCTGATCCTGTTCCCTCCGGACTGCAACGTGTCATCCTCTTACGCCCCTCCGTGCGTATGAGGAAATGTATTCTGCCTTCTGAATTACCGATGTTCAGTTACAAATCAGTGATCCCACTCGTGCGCAGCGTAGGCCGAGGGTAGTGGTCCGCGTAGGCCCACAGACACGTGTGGTTGTGATGCCATGCACAGACTTGTTGCCACCACATCGGAGGGTGTACAGTGTATTGTTCTCTGCCTTAAATGATGTTCACTGCCATAGTGTAATCAAGACTCAGTTCCAAATGTGTGACATACCTGACCGTGGTGTAGGCCTGAGGCAGCGGTCAGCACGGCCCATTCACCGAGTGTTGCCGGCATAGGTTGGATGGCCCCACCGGCCTGCGTAGTTCAGGTTCAGTGGCACCACGTGTAGCAGGCTGGCGTTGAACAGGGTTAGTGGCACCACGTGTAGCAGGCTGGCGTTGAACAGGGTTAGTGGCACCACGTGTAGCAGGCTGGTGTTGAACAGGGTTAGTGGCACCACATGTAGCAGGCTGGCGTTAAACAGGGTTAGCAGCACCACGTGTAGCAGGCTGGCATTGAACAGGGTTAGTGGCACCACGTGTAGCAGCCTGGCGTTGAACAGGGTTAGTGGCACCACGTGTAGCAGGCTGGCATTGAACAGGGTTAGTGGCACCACGTGTAGCAGCCTGGCGTTGAACAGGGTTAGTGGCACCACGTGTAGCAGGCTGGCGTTGAACAGGGTTAGTGGCACCACGTGTAGCAGGCTGGCGTTGAACAGGGTTAGTGGCACCACGTGTCGCAAGATGCCCATATGGAACTATGCCTCACTGAACTGGGGGGGTCTGGTGCTGTGGCCGCTGGCTGGGATATGGGGTCACTGCCATTCATGACTCAAGACACAGTTCCACATGTGGGACCTACTGGTCCGAAGAGTAGGCCGGGGGCGGCAGTGGAGTACATCAAGGAAAAAGGAATAAAGCGGGCAGGTGTCGTGGCAGCCGTGATGGTCTGAGGTGGCTGCCAAGGTCTTGGGCCTCGGGCTTGTGGCTTGCGCCGGCACATGGTGGGCCCTCCTTGACACATGCCGGTGTCGGAAGGTGATCAGTGTGGCCTGGCTGCGCAGGGGCTGGCCTGACGGGTTCGTGGACCAGCATGCCGGGGTCCGGCAGGCGCAAGGCATCTTAGGCAACTCCGCTCACGGGGATGGCGTCGGCCTCGTGGCGAGGTGGGAGGCGCCGCCCTGGCAGAGATGTGGGTCTTTCCGGAAGTGGACCACGCCCAGGCCTACGTGGTTTTTATTCACACCCCTACGCTGGCGTGGCGTACGCCGGGCCATCCCACTCCGCTGACGCTTAGGGGGGTGCGTAACGGGCAACATTTCCGCAAGGTCCCCCACTGGCTGTGGTGACATAGTGGCGTCCACTGTCCACTACACTCCATACGCAAGCGGTGTATGTCGCCATGGATATGGGTGTGTTCTGCATACTGCGAGGTGTCCAGCACATCTCCGGCACTCTTGGCATTGTGTACTTTCCCAATCATGGTTCTACTGCATCCTTCACACATGCCTGGTTGCCACCTCTCCCCACATTCGGCTAGTATGTGGCTGAGGTGCCATGCCGTTGCTGGCTCATTTTCAGGGATTGCTCATGTGGACATTGTAAGTTGTTCTGTCATGTCTGGTGGGTGGGCATATTGTTGTGCCTGTTGTATGTGATTTTGTGACGTGTGCATTGCCAGAGTTGTGAGTTGCATGGTTGTGGTGTTGAGGTGTGTGGGGTGTTCATTTGTATATTGCCAAGGGGCTGTACATTTCCCTTGTTGCCATCCTGGGAACGCTGGTTGATGATGGACTGTCGGAGGATGAAGGTATCATGCACAGTTGCTGTGTATTTGAAGGCGACATTGTTGGGTGTTCCACGGTGTTCTGTTGTTGCCTGCACATTGGTGTGAGACGTGTGCTTCCTGTTGTGGTGATTGTGTGCTGTGTCACCAGGGGGCACAGGTAGTAGGGGCACAGGTAGTACATGTGTACTGTGTGTTGCCCCCAACACGTGCGTGCATCCTGCTATGGCGTATGGTCCTTGCTTGGTCTCCAGCGGATCCTGCGCGTTGTGTTGTACGTATGGTTACTGGGGTACCAGGGTGATGGTGATGTCCAGGACAGGTGTGGGGGACTTGGATGTGGCTGGCTGTGGGACTCCTCCGACTCTGGCGGGTGTTGGATGGGGGGTCTCAGGGGACAACAGGTGCAGCCACGCCATCAGCTTTGTGTGGGGTGGGATGTTGGTTGTCTGCTGTGTTGTTGCCGTAGGCCTGTTAGGCGATGGTGGTCAGGATGCGTAGGTTGGTTGTCCCTTTCAGCCTGGAGTGGAAGGTGACATTGTCAGATGTTGGGTCTGTGCGGCTGGTACGTTTCCTGGGGTTCCGCTGTCTTTGTCTGCGCTGCGTCTGTGTTGGTCTGGGGGGGGGTGTTCCGGGTGTGGGATGGGGTCCTGGGGTGGTGGGGGTGGGTGTTGTGGCCCTCTTGGGTGTCCGGGCCGCATGATGGGTGGCTCCATGGCATCTGTTGCCCTTCCGATGTGGCCCTGGGCTGTGCTCCCTTTTTTGGTGCTGGCTGCCGTCCGACTTTACACCAGGTCAGAGCAGGTGTAGATTTCCTGGTGCTAATGCGCCTTATCGCCTGTTTTGTGTTTTTATCGTGGATGTGGCTGGTCGTTGTGAATGTTGAGGTGTGCTGTTGTCTCGGCTTTTGTCATGGGAACTCCTACTCTGCATCTCATTAGCGATATTTGCGATGGTCCTCTTTGGCGATGTTTTTTGTGGCTGCTATCGCGGGTAAACTGGTTCTGTGGTCTGTTGACACCGGCTTGTGAATGGGGGGGGTAAATTTATCACGACTTTGGCTGCGATAAAGTGCTGTTAATTTGGCGATAGCTCCTTGTGAATATGCCCCTAAGAATATTTTAATACATTGCTTTTAGTTCGTCTGGGAGTACGGATACACCTTTAAGGGCAAGCGAAGTTGAACAAAGGTGTCTTCGTTTTTATCACTATCAGGCTCCTCCTTTGGTTTTTTAATCAGTCGTGCATTACATTTTCATTTTTGTTGTTGTATAGCTAGAGGGACAAACCAGGAGCAGCTTCCGAATCCCAGGAAATCGCGTTGCAAACCTAGAATTGGTAGTTTGCATTCAATAAAAAAACAAAAATGTTTTATGGCATAAAAACTTGGTCAGGATGACGCGGGAGTAATAAATATGTATTTAAAGGATAGGGAAGAGTATGATAGAGCGCAAATTGCTCTGGCGTTTCTAGGGGTGCATCATAATCATGAGTAGTCCGTTCCCTCATATAATCTTTAATCGTGTTAACATTTGTGTCATTACATCCTGTAATGTAATAACGTGCAAAGTGAAGTGATAGGTATAATTTCGTATAATGTGGAGGAATTGACATTGCAATCACGTACTATTTAATGAAAGTCTTAGGGGCCGATTCCGATCTCGGTCGGAGGCGCACCCAATACTATTCGGTCGGGAAAAAAGCCATGCGAAAGCCAGTTTCCCGACCGATCCGTACAGCACACCGAACGAGCAAGTACGATGCGCACAACAGCAAAAATCCCGGCCGAGCCGTACTCACCCAAACCAGGTCCTGTTCTCCGACCGAGGCGAATCCGGAAACGCCGAATCGAGTCGCACGGAAGGGAAAATGCAGCCCCGTCCGGCCGGACAAGTACGATGCGCTTTCCGTACGCGCCGAACCCGTCGCTACGCACGGCACGTCAAAGCATCCGGGAGAGGCGCACATAAGCTCCGAATCGCGCCACAACACGATCCACGGCTACGAGACGAACACAGCACCGACGAGGACGACGCGAAGCGACGAGGACGAAGCCAAGCGACGAGGACGACGCGAAGCAACGAGAAGGACGAACGACACGAACCAACCATGAATCCCTTCGTCCCGATCATACCAATATTCTACATCTACTACCGGAACAGGCACGGACGCGTACGGCGCAGAAGGTAAGTCAGACACCAACCACAAAACACATACAACACGGACACGACACATCACACACATACACTGGGAATCTGAATATACTTACACCAGCAACAGCAGCACCATAGGGGCGGGATGCCCATCACCAATGCCACATATGCACACAGGGGCCTGAATGCGCGCCACCACCCCAACCCAGGGGGGCTGGATGCCAACCACCACAACCACCCTTAGCCAGGGGGTGCCAGATGCCCACCACCACTACCACCCTTAGCCAGGGGGCTGGATGCCTACCACTACTACCACCCTCACCCAGGGCGGGCTGGATGCCTACCACCACCCTTAGCCAGGGGGGCTGGATGCCTACCACTACTACCACCCTTAGCCAGGGGGGCAGGATGCCCACCACTACTACCACCCCCACCCAGGGGGCTGGATGCCTACCACTACTACCACCCTCAACCAGGGGGGCTGGATGCCTACCACTACTACCACCCTCACCCAGGGGGGCAGGATGCCCACCACTACTACCACCCCCACCCAGGGGGCAGGATGCCTACCACTACTACCACCCTCACCCAGGGGGGCAGGATGCCCACCACTACTACCACCCTTAGCCAGGGGGGCTGGATGCCTACCACCACCCTTAGCCAGGGGGGCTGGATGCCTACCACTACTACCACCCCCACCCAGGGGGCAGGATGCCTACCACTACTACCACCCTCACCCAGGGGGCAGGATGCCCACCACTACTACCACCCTCACCCAGGGGGGCAGGATGCCCACCACTACTACCACCCTTAGCCAGGGGGCAGGATGCCCACCACTACTACCACCCTTAGCCAGGGGGCTGGATGCCTACCACCACCCTTAGCCAGGGGGGCTGGATGCCTACCACTACTACCACCCCCACCCAGGGGGGCAGGATGCCTACCACTACTACCACCCTCAACCAGGGGGGCAGGATGCCTACCACTACTACCACCCTCACCCAGGGGGGCAGGATGCCCACCACTACTACCACCCTTAGCCAGGGGGGCTGGATGCCTACCACCACCCTTAGCCAGGGGGGCTGGATGCCTACCACTACTACCACCCTCAACCAGGGGGGCAGGATGCCTACCACTACTACCACCCTCACCCAGGGGGCAGGATGCCCACCACTACTACCACCCTTAGCCAGGGGGTGCCAGATGCCCACCACCACTACCACCCTTAGCCAGGGGGGCTGGATGCCTACCACTACTACCACCCTCACCCAGGGCGGGCTGGATGCCTACCACCACCCTTAGCCAGGGGGGCTGGATGCCAACCACCACAACCACCCTTAGCCAGGGGGCTGGATGCCTACCACCACCCTTAGCCAGGGGGGCTGGATGCCTACCACTACTACCACCCCCACCCAGGGGGCAGGATGCCTACCACTACTACCACCCTCACCCAGGGGGCAGGATGCCCACCACTACTACCACCCTCACCCAGGGGGCAGGATGCCCACCACTACTACCACCCTTAGCCAGGGGGCAGGATGCCCACCACTACTACCACCCTTAGCCAGGGGGGCTGGATGCCTACCACCACCCTTAGCCAGGGGGGCTGGATGCCTACCACTACTACCACCCTCAACCAGGGGGCAGGATGCCTACCACTACTACCACCCTCAACCAGGGGGGCAGGATGCCTACCACTACTACCACCCTCACCCAGGGGGGCAGGATGCCCACCACTACTACCACCCTTAGCCAGGGGGGCTGGATGCCTACCACTACTACCACCCCCACTCATAGGATGGACAATGCATGACACAACAAGCACACCACAACCTAGGGAATGCAAGATTAAGACATCCCCCCACCACCATGACAAGCGTGTGAGCAGGCTGTGTCAAATGCCTACAACACCGAACATGACATTGAACATACAATGTGACCCCCTAGCACATGTGCCACACATATATGTGTGTGGCACCCACAATGCAAGTAGCCCATGACCATTGTGGCAATGGGGCCTAAACCCCCATCATCACAGTGACCAAAAGGTAAGTGTGGGGTCCATAGCTGAAGCACAGTTTGACCATTGTGCCAATGGGGTCTAAACCCCCATCATCACAGTGACCAAAAGGCAAGTGTGGGGTCCATAGCTGAAGCACATTTTGACCATTGTGGCAATGGGGTCTACACCCTCATCATCACAGTGACCAAAAGGTAATTGTTGACAAAGAAAGAGCTGCAACTGCCAAACTGCATGGATCATTCCTGGTCACAGAACCAAAAACTCATCTGTGGCAAAGTCGTGTATGTGTCCCATTGCAACATAAATTGGGGGAGCCAAATACTGCAGTGCAAATGAAACATTCCTTTGGCCATGTGCAGACAAACAACACCCATGGTGGCTGAGACCGTCAACAGTCATCAATGACACAATGACAGAAGTGACCATCAGAATGCAGAACCACATATTTGCACCAATGGGCACACAAATGCAGATACCCTGTGGAGACAGCAGATGTGAGGTGAACAGATACCATACCATGGCAGCAATGGGACACACAAACCATGATCACTGTGCTGACCGATGACCTAGGAGTCCCAGGGACAGCAGGGGAAACACACCAAACAACATACAGCCAATGGCACACCCAAGATATGCCAATGCAGTGGTGCAGATGCACAAACACAAACAGGCAGACCAACACTGTCATCATACACAGCAGGTGAGGGGTGGGGGTGCCATTGTCCCCAGGCAACAACACAACACATGAGGAGAGCTGAATACCAATCATACAGATGTGCATACACTGCCACACTAAGGTAACTCATGGATCCAAATCCCCTATGTGGGCAAGCAGGCATTGACAGGTGAGAGGGAGCACAAAACACACATGTCACACAGGCACGTAGGAACAACAACTGACACAGCAAGTCACAGACACACCACAGCACCACCCCCAGGGCCCCCACAATGTGGTGACCCTGGGCTGAAGAAAAATACCACTGTGATGACAAAGCTAAATGTCATTCACACTGTGAACCACAGTCAGGTGTCCTGAGCAACTAACTACCATCACACCTACACAAGCACAAATCAATCAGCATGGCCAGTAAGCCAAGGCCAACATGGAGGCAGGGGACTAGCCGGGCAACAACTCTCATCTGCACACACTCAAGACCACACCCCTCGACCTCCAACAATGTGCAGCAGTGAAGTACACATGCACTGGTGACATTGCACATGCACCCATGACTATTCCAGGGTGGTGGGTGGGAACCAAGGTGTAGAAACACATCACACATGGACACTCAACAAGACTCCTGAATGTCTGACACACTGCACACTACGCTGTACATGGACATGACGGCAATACCACACCGACCAATGGGATCCCAGCCACAGTCACACACCAATGAAGAAGCCAAGGTCACCCACAAAGAACACACATAGACAACAACCAACATTGCAGCCCGGACCCTAAGGAGTGCCAGCAGTCACACACACAACGTGTCACAATCACTGAAAGATAACACAAACTGGAAATCACATGACAGGGGCAAACAACAAGTGCCAAAGGGAAACCTGACTGTGACCCATCTGCGTCAGCACACAAACTCTGCCCTGACAGCAAACACACCTATGGGTGACACCCTGATGACCAGTAATGTGCCATGCACCCACATCACAGAGAACACAGGGAGAAGACTTTGGGGGAACATAGCTCAAGTCAGCAAGCATCAC
The DNA here is from genome assembly GCA_963921515.1 of Calotriton arnoldi. Classification (NCBI taxonomy): domain Eukaryota; kingdom Metazoa; phylum Chordata; class Amphibia; order Caudata; family Salamandridae; genus Calotriton; species Calotriton arnoldi. The sequence continues at coordinate 318,722 of CAWUFW010009792.1, forward strand.
AAACAGGTACAACACTAGGGATCACAGCATGCGCAGATGAATGGAAGTGAACACACAGACATGCACATACAACACACACCTTGGGCGCAGGCAATGTCACACGTGTACACACTGCCATGAGGGGACTCCACTCCTGTGTGAGGAAAGCTGTGCCATATGTTGCCTCAGTAGGGCCCCATCATGTCAGCTGAGCACTTGGTCACACAATCAACAATTAGCACCAAATGAGGGCTCCCATCACATCAGCCTGGTCATGGATGTGCCAACGGAATCATCAGCACAGATCCAACACACTTGTATAGCAATGTTGCACTGACTACACGGATGAGTCCCTCCCCATTGATGCCCAAACCTGCATGTCCACTGGAGATGGCAACACGGTCAGGGAAGTAGACAAATGCAACGATGGCAGGCACAACAGATGTGCAGGGGTGGAAGCCACAGATATGAAATTGCCAATGTAAGTAGGAAACCCATTGCCAAATACTGAACACATGACACCCTCAGATGCTGCTATTGATGACATGGATACACCACATGATAGGACACATTCCCCCTGGACCACATGGGTTCCTGCACAGTAACACTTCATAATCATGAGACCAGATATCACCATCACTGCAGCAAGGGCATGGTTAGCTGCACCAACAACATGTACATCTGAAGCATGAGCACTAGAGAAAAGAAAGTTGCTTTATTCAGCATATGTGTTGAGGCCAAACGAAGTCCTGAAAAAAGAGCAAAGGCCAATGGCCAGTCCATTGTCAAAGTTCAAACAGGGTGACACTGGCAGATGTCACCCTACGCATGCCTGCACAATACCAGGGACAATCCACTAGGAGGGGCAACCGGGGGGCAGGCCAGGCACCGCAGGGACAGGATCAGGGCTCACCAGGGGGAGTCAGGGAAGGGGTGGTGGGTGCTGGAGAGCCACTGACAACTGCAGTGGAGGTGTCTGACATGGTGTGTGCCGGCACAACTGGGGGGCATGACACAGATGTCGTGGGTGCCGGCACAACTGCAGTGGACCCTGCAGATGGGGTGGACAGGTCCGCCACTGCAGTGCCCAAGTCAGACAGGGCGGTAGTGGACTCCACTGCAGTGCCTACCTCCAGGGGAGGAGAATGGGGAACAGGCAAGGTGGGTTGGACAGAGGGGGGACACCCTCACCACATCAGTGGCACAGACAAGCGCAGCGGGGGTGTGGTGCTGGGAGAGCAAGTGGCAGGGGGAGAAGGCCGGAGCATCTTGGGGATGGTATATCTGTGGGTGGGGGAACCTGGGGCAGGGTGTGGTGGGGGCACCTGTGCAGTGGGGGCCTGAGGGATGGAGGATGGAGACCTTGTGCCTGAGCTGCAGGGCGGTGGCGGGGTCTTGCTCTTAGCACTCCGGGGGACTTGCGGGTGGGGGCCTCAGTCCGTCTGCGCCTGGGGGAGGGTGTCCGGGGACGAGGGGCACTCTGCTCCGTGTGGGTGGGCTTCCTCTTCCCCCGGGATGCTGGAGCAGCTTCATCGGTGGGGAAGAGGCCGAGGTCACAGAGGAAGAGCTGCTGTGACTTTGGGGTTGCAGGTGAGGCAAGGGAGGGTGCTTTGGAGGGAGAGGGAACTGAGGACTGCGCAGTGCATGTGGATGCGTGTGTGTGTTCCAGGGCCCCATCCCCTGTGAGTCTGGCTTCAGTCCCCTGAATGTGCTTGCGTGTGCGTTTTGTCATTGGCGTGTGTGTCAGTGTGCTGGATGTGTGTGTGCTGGTGTGTGCCAGTGTGTGTGTGCCTGGGATGGGTAAGGTGCTGGGGAGTGTGGATGGAGCAGAGGCAGGAGGGGTGAGGGACCGTTTGAGGAGGGACACTGCTGCCGTCAGGGAGGAGTCCATGGACCTATTGCCCCTCTGTAGGTCAGACATGCCCGATGAGATGCCCTCCATGAACGACACCAGCTGAGTCAACAGCGCGGTGTGCGCATGGAGGACACTCAGCATGGCTGTCTGCCCTACATGGAGCTGGCGAAGGAGGTACACAGACTCCTCACTCAGGGCAGCAGGGGACACAGGGGCAGGGGGTGCGGTGCCTGGCCCAAAGGAGACACGCTCCCGGACATGGGAGCCTCCACGGACCTGGGGAATGGGAGCCGATGGGAGGGCGGTGGTGGTGCTGGTGGTGGCGGGGACAGCAACACTAGCTGGGGTGTGGTGGCTGCTGACACCCGCCTCCACAAGGGAGTCATCCTCCGAGTTGCTCTGGTCCTCAGCTGAGGTGGATGCTGCTGAGGACTCCTCGGTGTGGCTCCCCTCGCCCTCCGTGCCACTGGGTCCCTCCGACCACTCCTCGGCTGCTGACCCAGTCTGGCTCTCCGGCTCCTCCTGGTCCGTGGAGCTGTCCCCTTCCGTGGCCGTGGATGTATCTGCAAACAATGGGGAAACAGACAGACATCAGTCACCTGCACATAACGCACACACCACTGTGAGCACAGCACATCACAGAGCAAGCCCTGGCATCATTAGTTGTACATTGCTAAAAGTGCACTAATTGAACAGGAGAAGTCAATTGTCAGTCTGATGCCAAGCATGGCACTCACATCCCACATGGCCTTGCACCCATCTGTCTGGTGTCTGTTGGATTGCAACACCCCAGTGTTGACACATGCACCAAGTACACAGTAGTTGGACAGTGCAGAGGACACGGTGTGGACACATCACAGCTCTTGCCACTGAGTCAGTACAGGTTTACGGATGTAAGGGATGCCCAGAGTCAAATAGGAAATGCATGTGATGCATACCAGCGACAGACACCATGATGCACCCATGTCCTGATAGCCAGCGCCACTATGGTGTGCATGTAGCACATGTCACTCCCCTGCAGGATCACCAATCAGTAGACACATGCCATGGCGGAGGCATGACTGCAAAGTCATACATCACTGTCTCAGTGATGTATGACTTTGCAGCCAGACAACAACACTCTGCACTGTGTCACAATAGTAGGTCATGGGGAATGCAAGTCCTGGAGCTGCACAAGTGCACATGTACATCCCCCCACAACACATCCTCTTAACCCTCATCTGTCCAGGTCATACCTATTGGACATATGGGAGACCTGTGACACTACCCTCTGAACCTGAGCCCCTCACACTCTGCTGTGCATGGGGAACAGCTGCCTGAACTTCACATTTACATGCCCCAGTCTGCATGGGCAGCTGATCAGACACCTATGTGTCACACAAGTATCGTCTCCTATGGTCACATCTCCAGTGGCATGCTGAGCCCCTACCAAGAAACTCCACAGCAGTCCTGGCGACTAATCCACAGCACACTGACACAGAGGCAGACACCTGAGGGGCAAATCACTGTGCACAATGTGTCCTCTGATACACGGGAGTGGGAGTACAGAGTGTATTGTATGGCCTGGAGTAGGCATGACTGTCCTGCCCCACATGAATGAGGGATGAGCCCTGGACTGTAGGCAGCTGGCTAAGTATGTGTGACACACGTCATATACATACTCCTGGGGCCCAAACATTGTTCCCACCCGCAGCATGGGTGTGTGCCAGGTACCCCAGCCACATGTGGTGGATCAGCTCAGCAATTGGACCACAGATCAAAGTAACACGCTGAATACATGTCAGAATACAGGCATTGTGTAAGCAATGGACCCACCCATGATGCCCACCACAGAGTCAGGGAAACAGATGCTGTCTCCCACCTTGAGTCAAGCAAACTGCAAGGACACAGTCCTAAGTGACAGAATTCCCTGCATGTAAGGGCCACACCTGGGTATCAGATGAGGAGTGGGCAGTGCACAATAGAGGGACATGGCTCCTGGACAACATGACTGCTGTACTGTGGCAGTTCAACCTGGCCCGAGGAGGGCACATAACATGTTAGACAGAGTACACAGTGCAGTCTTTGACTCACCCCTCCTTGCTGCTCTCTGGCCTTCAGCTGCCCATCCAGGTCTGGAAAGACCACCGCCAGGATCCTGAGCATGTGGGGGGTCAGGGTCCGTGTTCCGCCCCTCCTGCGAGGAGGCGACAGCTTCAGCTGGACCCGTGCAATCCTCCGGGTCCAGCCCCGAAGGTCCTGCCACCTCTTTTGGCAGTTGCGGATCCGGCGCTTGTAGACCCCCACGGACCGGACAGCCCGGACGATGTCCTTCCAGATCTCATGCTTCCGATGGGCAGAAGCCTGTCAGGATGACAAAGTGATAAGGACATTACTACACATGCAACATATCCGTGCATGACACAGTTGCATTTACATGTCGCAATCATAGGGGCACATGGTGTACCCAGGCAGTGCACGGCTGCCCATGGACAGTTTTCCAGAAGTCACTACATGGTATCATAGCATGGGGAGTAAAACCCTGTTCAGAAGCACTGTCACTGCACCATACCTGTCCAGTGCAAGTCACTACACACTATGGGGGTGACAACTACTCAGTGAGCCTGCTAGCCAGTGGTGTGCTGACTCTCAGCCTTGCTAGTCAGACAAAATGCACATTCAGAAAGGCAGTGCACAGAACACTCACCTGCTCCCCTGGTGTCCCATACAGCTTGCTGTACTGTGGAAGTAGGCTGTCCAGCAGGGCCTGGTTCTCTTCAAGGCTGAAGGCTGGGGCTCTCTCCACAGTACGTGCCATTGCAGGGTCCAGAGGGGCAGAGACAGCAGCAGTGCAGTGGCAGATGTCGTCCTGGAGCATGTAGTGCAGGCAAGTGGGCTCTCAGGGGAACATGCAGCAATATATATGTGCTGGAGAGGCAGATACTGTCCCTTGTGTCCAAAGAGATAGGTCCAAGTCGTTTGCATCTTCTGAATCTGGCCAATCCATGGAATAGCAGCACCAAAACACGCCCACAGCATCCTTCAAATCTTCAACTTCATGACATACATGATTTTGCAACATTGTTGTGGGTGACCAACTGATTTTCCAGCAACCGACTCGTTCGAATATTCGAAAACGCGTCCGTTGCCAGGCAAGCCCATTGTCAATGGGTGCGCACCGATCGGTCCATTGCAGTACAACGCGCACAGGGGTACAACGCGTACCCGCACACATTGAATGCAATGGGCCGGCCGGAGGCACCGATCGGTCCATTGCTGTTCAACGCGCACAGGGGTACAACGCGTACCCGCACACATTGAATGCAATGGGCCGGCCGGAGGCACCGATCGGTCCATTGCAGTACAACGCGCACAGGGGTACAACGCGTACCCGCACACATTGAATGCAATGGGCCGGCCGGAGGCACCGATCGGTCCATTGCTGTTCAACGCGCACAGGGGTACAACGCGTACCCGCACACATTGAATGCAATGGGCCGGCCGGAGGCACCGATCGGTCCATTGCAGTACAACGCGCACAGGGGTACAACGCGTACCCGCACACATTGAATGCAATGGGCCGGCCGGAGGCACCGATCGGTCCATTGCTGTTCAACGCGCACAGGGGTACAACGCGTACCCGCACACATTGAATGCAATGGGCCGGCCGGAGGCACCGATCGGTCCATTGCTGTTCAACGCGCACAGGGGTACAACGCGTACCCGCACACATTGAATGCAATGGGCCGGCCGGAGGCACCGATCGGTCCATTGCTGTTCAACGCGCACAGGGGTACAACGCGTACCCGCACACATTGAAAGCAATGGGCCGGCCGGAGGCACCGATCGGTCCATTGCTGTTCAACGCGCACAGGGGTACAACGCGTACCCGCACACATTGAATGCAATGGGCCGGCCGGAGGCACCGATAGGTCCATTGCAGTACAACGCATCACTGTACATGTGACTGGCATATGTCAGCATGCCTGTCTCAGATGGACATATGCCAGCCACAGATAGCTCCCAGGGAGTGAGGGGCACACCTACATCACGACAGCCTGTCCAAACCTTATCATAAGGCATGTAAGGCTGCATTTCCTATTGTGTGTATGTTGGTGTACATGTTGTCCTGTGGGTGTCACCTGTGGGCAGCCACCCCCAGGCTGTGCACGTGTTCATGGGGACAGGATCATGGGTGTTACGTGTACGTGACCACTGTGATGTGCAACTGTTCATATCTGTGCATGTGCCATGGTCACATTTCACAGTGGTGTTTGTGTATGTCATGTCACATACCCCGTGAGTCCCATGTGGGACGGTATGTTTGAGCCAGGGTGTCCCAGTGGCACAATAGTGATGGCCCTCCACAGTCTTTGTGCATGTAGTGTTTACAATGTCTCTGATTTCATGTGCACAATGGGAGACAGTCTCCACATCCACGTTGTGTGTGCATGGACTCTGATGTTGTGCGTGTGTGTCACAGACGTCCATGGCTCTCCTGCCATGGCAAGTGTGGCCACTACCTGTGGGGGTCATGTTTGTTTTGTTGTGGTGTACACATGATACTCCAGGTGATGCCAGTGTCCATGTGGCATTACAGGGTCCCTGGGAATGTGCCTGTCGTTGAGCTGTGGTGCCTGGGGCACATCTGTCCTCACATGTCACTGGGGGGTGACTGTGACACAGCATCATGATATCCAATGGGCCAAACAGGGACAAATTGATGCCACCTGTAGGACCGTGTTGACAGATGTTGGCCATGTATGTACCATAAATGTCGTTCCGGTACTGCACACTTCATGTAGTTGTGCCTCATGATGATGTATGTTGGGATCTTGAGTGTGTTCAATGCCGCATATGTGGGGTGACTGACGATCTTGCTTACTTCTCCTCTGCACTGCAGGGCTCCTGCTGTCCATCGGCCATTCCCAGACCTGGCAACGATGGTGGAACGGGACAGCATCCGACGGTACCGCTTCACCAGGCAGCTGATTGAGGATTTTGCAGTGCAGTTGTCCCCACATTTGCAGCCTGGCCGGCCGTATCCTACAGCGCTGACCCCCAAGGTGAAGGTGATGGCAGCCCTACACTTCTTTGCCACCGGTACCTTCCAACATACTGTGGCGTCTGCTGGTGGGATGTCACAGACCATGTTCAGCCGTGTGCTCCGCGATGTTTTGGCGGCAATGTTGCTCTTCCTGAACCGGTACATCTATTTCCCTAGACTGCGACGACTCACTGACGTGAAGAGTGACTTTTATGCCCTGGGGAGGATGCCGCATGTCATTGGCTCCATTGATGGGACACATGTGGCTTTGGTACCACCACAGGCCCAGGAGCAGGCCTACAGGAACCGCAAGCACTACCACTCGGTCAATGCACTGGTGGTGTGTCTTGCAGACATGACCATCACACACGTGTGTGCCCGTTTCCCTGGTTCAGCACACGATGCCTTTGTGATGAGGAGTAGTCGCATCCCCAGGTTGATGGCACAGATGCAGAACCAGCGTGCCTGGCTTGTCGGTGTGTACTGACTTTGTGCCATTGTGTGTGATCTGATCTGTAGTATTCCGCCCACTTTTCCAAGTCAGCTGATGTGCACTTGTCTGTCCGTAGGTGACTCGGGATACCCCAACATGCCGTGGTTGCTGACACCCCTCAGGAACCCTGTGACACCTGCCCAGATGCGCTACAATGAGGCACATGGTCGGACCAGGAGAGTGATTGAGCGGACCTTTGGTCTCCTGAAGAGCCGCTTCCGCTGCCTGGACAAGACCGGAGGGTCCCTCCCATATGCCCCTGCAAAAGTGTGCAAGATTATCATCGTCTGCTGCATGCTCCACAACCTGGCAGTGCGGAAGGAGTTGCCTCTCATCCAGGATGACGATGACCAACATCCGCCACCTGTGGAGGATCCTGGCCTGGACCACGATGCCAGTGACGATGATGATGATGATGGTGATGGTGATGTCCGCACACAGCTCATCACCAACTTCTTTAGCTGAATGTGAGTATCCTGAGGTGTCATGTGAATGATGTGAGTTGGCATGATGTGTGGGTGGTGCTCTGGTGCTGTTGGAGTGTGTCCATGGGCTACTTGACAGGATGTGTGTTGCGATGTGTGGTGACAGGTGGGCTGTACTCCCCAACAGTGTTGACATGCTAACTTGGTTCTGGGTGGGTATCTTGTAACATGTATTGTGCATGAGTTTTGCTGTTCTGTCCTGTACTGCATTGCTTTTGACTGTGTGTCATTTCTGTCCTTCACAGGGTACTTTCAGATTCGTTTGGTCAACTGTGTCCACCGACGACGTGATTGCACATCCAGGCTGGTAGCTGTTGTGTCCCTACAGGTGATGTGCGCCACACCCATGGACTTCCTTCTGTCTACAGTTGTTGACTGTGTGCCCGCTACCAGGTGGGGTTACCTTGCATCTGTAATGGTTACGGCATGTTGCTACTGTGTAATAAACATGTGCTTCACTTAGTGATGTGCGTTGTCTGTGGTCACACATTTGACTGCCATTTGCTTACTGCACCTGTGGGCTACTTGACTACAACTGGGAATGGGTGTGGTGTCTGTGCATTGCACCGTCTTCCCTGGCAACATCAGTGTAGGCAATGAGTCAGATGGCCTAGGTGTGTATGTGTTGTGTAGCCCTGGTGGTGTGTCTCCCTCATATGTGTCACGTTGCCTGTACTCACATGCCTGTGTTGTCCTTGCTGTTGCAGTTCGCATACACTGTGTAATTTTGCAGTTCATCATCCCCATAACAGCACCCACGTTGGAATCACGACAGAGGCAAGTATGGTGTATTAGTGTGTTTATTGTGATAATAGTGCATAGGATGGATTGTGCTGTACATGAATCTTGCAATCCCAAGTTCCTAGATGAATAGAAAGTCCAGGTAGACAGGATCCCCAGTATCGGGGCCACTGTTGTCTGACACATTGTTCCAACTTATACTCCCCATGCAATGTGTGGGAGTAGTGTTGCCATCAACAGGGTGAACAGTCTGTGCACAAAGGCGAAAATCCAGAACAGGTTCAGGCTTCCTGGGAGTTGCGCTTGGCCATCAGCCTCTCACTTTCCCCTCCTCGGACGACCCCTCTTCTTGGGGGGGGCCCTCAAGTGCAGGCTGCTGCGGTGCAGGGGACTCTCCGCCAGAGTCCTCCTCCCTCCCTGTGGCAGTTGCAGTTTGTTCGGTACCAGATGTTGTTGGCACACAGGGAGGTGTGGACTGGTTGCTGTTCATCTGGCGGAGGCATTGTAAAATGTCCCTGTGCACCGCCGTCATCTCATGTAGTACATCCCACTTGGACTCCACGCGGGTCATGTGGGAGTCCACACGTGACATGTGGGAGTCCACACGTGACATGTGTGACTCCACTTGGGACATGTGGGAGTCCAAGCGGGCATGATGGGCAGCCTGCTGCTGTTTGATGTCTCTGAGGAGCCCCACTACCTGGCTGAGCTCTCCGGTGCTGGACTGGTACGCATCAGCTATGCGTACCAGTTGTGGGTCTTCATGCACACCAGCAACGTCTGCAAGCAGCGACCTCTGTCTCCCACCCCTCCCACCACCCCTGCTGACATGTGCAGTGTGTGCAGTTGCACGCACAGATAACCCTGGTCCACCTTGGGGGTTGGTGGTGGTGGTGGTGTCCATGGCCCCAGGTTGGTCCAGGGTCACTGCGCTGGTGTTGTTCCTTATTCTGTCCATGTCGGCAGGGATGGTATTCGTGGTGACAGTCGTTGGAGGGGTGGGTGCAGGGGGTGCAGCTGGTGGACCTGCTGGTGCTGCAGCTGGTGGTCCTGCTGGTGCAGCATGTTGACTTGCACCGGATGTGCCAGGTTGTTCTTCATCGTCCGAGGAGGACAGAGGCTGTACGACGCCAGTGAGCTCGGCATCCTCTTGAGCCTGGGACTGGGACTCCTCAGCGTCTGCTGCTGTGTCCCTATCATCACCTGTTTTTGGGAGACACAAACAATGTATGTCATGTTTCTGCAGGCATCAGTGGTTGACACACCTGACAGTTGTGACTGTGCCTCGGGGTGCGGGCCTGTACATTGTATTGTCCTAAGTCGTCACAGTCAGGGGTTGATATTGGTGTGGCACATTGTCCTGCATTATTTGGGCATTTCTATGTATTCTCTGGGGTGTGAACATGGTCTGCATTGATTGTGTTTGGTTGACAGCCAGACCTCCTTCCCACCCACCCACCCACCCAGTCAGTTATCCCACCATGGAACGTGCTTGCATTGCAGGGAGTGTAAGTTGTCTCTCAGGATGTCAGTCAGTGGTGTCCTGCTGTTTGTTGGTGCACAGTTGGCAGCAGGGCCTTGTGCTCCCCACAGCAGTAGCCAGTGTCAGCCATCTTGTGAGTCCTTCTCCACTCCCTGTGATGTGAGCATGGTTCAGGGTGGTGTTGATGGGCCAGTTGTGAGGCTGAGCAATGTCTGTGACTACGACTCCCATCATGCTATTGCCTCCACCCCCTTCCCAGCATGCCCATGCTTCCTTCCTTTTGACTCTGCTTCCCTGTGGGGTGGGCTGGCTGTGCTGACAGGATGGCTGGGAGTGTTGTCCTGGCAGTTGTTTGGCTAAGAGTCCCAAGAGTGTCCCTGTGCTTCACACAACATAAGCCAGGGTGGTGGTGCTTTGTGGGATCTTGTGTTGGGATGGAGGGCATTGCATTCTACCAGGTGGGTACTGTGGAGTTTGTGTTGGGGGGGTGTGAGGGGAGGTGCTGGTGACTATGGTCAGTGCTGCAAGTCCCCCTTCCCACCCAGCCAGCCAGATAGCCCACCATGGAACGTGCTTGCATTGCAGGGAGTGTAAGTTGTCTCTCAGGATGTCAGTCAGTGGTGTCCTGCTGTTTGTTGGTGCACAGTTGGCAGCAGGGCCTTGTGCTCCCCACAGCAGTAGCCAGTGTCAGCCATCTTGTGAGTCCTTCTCCACTCCCTGTGATGTGAGCATGGTTCAGGGTGGTGTTGATGGGCCAGTTGTGAGGCTGAGCAATGTCTGTGACTACGACTCCCATCATGCTATTGCCTCCACCCCCTTCCCAGCATGCCCATGCTTCCTTCCTTTTGACTCTGCTTCCCTGTGGGGTGGGCTGGCTGTGCTGACAGGATGGCTGGGAGTGTTGTCCTGGCAGTTGTTTGGCTAAGAGTCCCAAGAGTGTCCCTGTGCTTCACACAACATAAGCCAGGGTGGTGGTGCTTTGTGGGATCTTGTGTTAGGATGGAGGGCATTGCATTCTACCAGGTGGGTACTGTGGAGTTTGTGTTGGGGGGGGTGTGAGGGGAGGTGCTGGTGACTATGGTCAGTGCTGCAAGTCCCCCTTCCCACCCAGCCAGCCAGATATCCCACCATGGAACGTGCTTGCATTGCAGGGAGTGTAAGTTGTCTCTCAGGATGTCAGTCAGTGGTGTCCTGCTGTTTGTTGGTGCACAGTTGGCAGCAGGGCCTTGTGCTCCCCACAGCAGTAGCCAGTGTCAGCCATCTTGTGAGTCCTTCTCCACTCCCTGTGATGTGAGCATGGTTCAGGGTGGTGTTGATGGGCCAGTTGTGAGGCTGAGCAATGTCTGTGACTACGACTCCCATCATGCTATTGCCTCCACCCCCTTCCCAGCATGCCCATGCTTCCTTCCTTTTGACTCTGCTTCCCTGTGGGGTGGGCTGGCTGTGCTGACAGGATGGCTGGGAGTGTTGTCCTGGCAGTTGTTTGGCTAAGAGTCCCAAGAGTGTCCCTGTGCTTCACACAACATAAGCCAGGGTGGTGGTGCTTTGTGGGATCTTGTGTTGGGATGGAGGGCATTGCATTCTACCAGGTGGGTACTGTGGAGTTTGTGTTGGGGGGGTGTGAGGGGAGGTGCTGGTGACTATGGTCAGTGCTGCAAGTCCCCCTTCCCATCCAGCCAGCCAGATAGCCCACCATGGAACGTGCTTGCATTGCAGGGAGTGTAAGTTGTCTCTCAGGATGTCAGTCAGTGGTGTCCTGCTGTTTGTTGGTGCACAGTTGGCAGCAGGGCCTTGTGCTCCCCCAGCAGTAGCCAGTGTCAGCCATCTTGTGAGTCCTTCTCCACTCCCTGTGATTTGAGCATGGTTCAGGGTGGTGTTGATGGGACAGTTGTGGGGGGGCAATATGTGTCACTGCGACTCCCATGATGCTATTGGCTACACTGACTTGGCCAGCATACACAGAATTCCTTCCTTTGAGTGGTCTTCACTGTGTGTTGGTGTTGTTGTGGTGGCTACATGTGTGGATGTGTGTTAGTTCTATTTGTGCCACTGCCTAGCTGTAGTTGTGGTTGTGTTTGTACATGTGTTGGCACAGTTGGATGTGACTTTTTTGATGGCATGTGTTGTGTTTATCTGACTGACATACACATTTTGGGATGATTCTGTTCTAGTTGCTGTGTAATTGCTATGTGTGCATGGTTTGACTCTCCCCTTGACAGTGATGTGTGTGTTTTGTGGCAGTTTATTGTGTACATTTGTTGTGTACTCACCAGGCTCTGGGATGTTCTCTAGTCCATATACGCTCACTGGCGGAAGGATGGCCCGCACCTTCTCCTCCCAGGGCCTGAGGTATATTGGCTTGGCAGGAGGGCCACTGCCGGTCTGTTGGCTGTTGCTGTAGTCTATCTTCAGCAGGTCCCGTACCCTCCTGCGCACGTCATACCACCTGTTCTGGATGTCCGTCTTTGTGCGCCGACATGATGATTGGGCGTTCACCCTGTTGATGATCCTCTCCCACATCTTGGTTTTCTGCGACATGGGGGTCTGTTGGACCAGAGTGCCAAACAGCTGTGGCTCCACCCTGAGGATCTCGTCTACCAGGACTTCCAATTCACAATCTAGGAACTTGGGATTCTTCTTGGGGGCATGGTGATGGGTGGTGATGGTGAGTGATGTGTGTGTTGGTGTGCAGGTGAGGGTGTGTGAGTGTGTGTTTTGCTGGGTGTATGTGAGGTAGGTATTTGTTGGTGTGCTGATGGTGTGTGGCTTGTGTGAGGGATGAGCTGTGGGTGTGTGGTTGCTTTCTCTTGGGTGCTGGCAGTGAAATGGCATTTGCAAAGGCTCATGGTAGTGATTTGTGTCCTTTATATAGGTGGAGTTGTGGGTGTGTCTTTGTTCTCTGTCCCCACCCCCCCCAGTATTTATTGGCTTGGTAATTGCTTGTTTGGCCTTTTTTGGTTGATTTTTCCTTTGTGCTGTTTGTGTATGTTGGAAACGTTCTTGTGACCGAGTCGGACCCTGCATTGGTCTCGTACGGTGTTTTCCGTTTCGTTCACGCTGTGTTTGTGCAGTTTTGTATGCTGCGTACGCGTCGGTCGCGGTGTATTGTGTTGCTTCGGCTCGGTTTTGTATGCGTGTCGGTCGTACGGCTTGTCCTCCGTCCGACTCGGTCGTGTTTTTCGCGCCTTGCATCGTACTTTGCGGGTTGGAGTTGGCGGGTACGATTCGGTCGGATTTGTTCCGGGTGCGTGTCGGTCGGTTGGATTCGCGTGTTTTTCCGGCCGGATTGCTATTTTCCGAGCGGCTCGGTCGGTCGGCTTGGTTTCCTGACGTGTCGGTCGGATTTATCGCGGCTTGCATCGTACTTGGCGTGTCGGGCGCCACTGGTACGTGTCGGTCGGTATTTTTTCCGGATCCGAGTCGGTCGGTGCTTTTTCCGGCCCGAATCGGAATCGACCCCATAGTGTCAACACAGAAATAAACCTACTTTAAATTATGTGCTATAAAAGTCTGTAATCATAATAGCACCATAAACTTGTCAGACTGAACGGGCCATTATTTACTTATTTTAGATCTACATTTGATGTTAACTAATATTCATAAATGTGCTCATTTACAGACGTAAGATTTACACCCAAGAAAGGATGCTTTTAATTTTGCTGAACAAGTCTGCCACTGATTGTATCTTGTATCACAATACCACTGTGTCCCATTTGAAAACGTGGCCAGGATGTTGCAGAAGGACTGGGCATTGTGTGATTATTTATTTGTGACATTTATGAAGTGCACCATTGTTAATGCTTCCATTACTTATAGATAATGGCATTACTCCTAATCCTACTCCCTCACCTTCCTTGTTAACCAATGAGGCTCCCTTTCCTCCAACAGACCCCTCCCTTTTCTACTTAAAAACACCCCTCACCCCCTCCACATCCTGTACGTAAACAAGCCAACCCAGACACTCAGTTGGTCTGTACCGGGAGGGCGGGAGGGACCGTGAAGGAAGGCGAGGGAGTAGGACTAGGAGTAATGCCATTATCAATAAGTAATGGACGCATTACCTCCCTTCCCTCCCTCGCCTTCCTTCTTAACCAATGAGGAGATAGCAAGCAAAACAGAAATGGACAACAGAGTCAGAAACACACAGCTATAAAAGAGTGCCATAGAGCCTACAGAGAACAACCTCCACACCCACAGAGAGGACAAAATCCAGTGACCCACTACAGAAACAAGAGGAGCCAACTCAGTAACCCGATAGAGACGCCCAAACAAAGAAGGAGAGGACCAAAATGCAGGTCAACAAACCCCACCACAGAGGGCCCCAGGAAGTCAGCCACCGCAGTCACAACTCAGAGCGCAGAAGGCCCCGAACACCAAGGGGAGGAACCACACCCATCCCCCTATCAGACAACAAGACCAAGAATGCAACCATCCACAAAAAGAAGCGGAAGAAAGAAGGCCCAAACCCAGCGGGGCCTAATGCCACACATAATGTAAAGATAAGGGGCACAAATGGAGGACTAAGGAAAGCCGCCAACCCCTACAGCAAAGATCAATCGCAGGGAAAGAACGCACTGCACCGGGAAACCAGGACAACTGCTCCAGAAAAAAAACAAAGGCACCAGCCCTGTTAAATAAGCCAAGGCCACGAAATGCCAAAAACGCCACCCAAGGAACTCCCAAGTAGCGACAGACAGACCCAGGGAAGCACCATTCCGCAAACACTGCACAACCAGAAACAGACTGGCCACAGCAGGAACAACCAGGGGCGCCACACCCCAGATTAAAAAGGCTGGTAAAAGGCAGGTCCAGTAGTGCAGAACAGATGAACCACAAGGTCCACCATGATACAGCCAACAGCTCCGGAGCACCCAGACCAGCCAAGTCACACCTTGCAACCACCATTCTGGCAAACGCAACTTCCCCAATGATCCAAAAGGAAGAGCTGGAAAGAAGAGCAGAAACGGAACTTCAGGAGTATCCCACCCCAGAGCGAGCCCCAACCATTCCAGGGGAGGGACCCTCACCAGAAAAGCGAGCAACCGAAACGGGGAAAGGACAAACATCAGAACCAGAGGCCCGTGACCCAACAAACCGGCCACACGCCAAGCCAGAGGACACCGTCCCTCAGACCAAAAAGGTCTGTAAAAAGGCAGATTCCTGAGAAGCCACCACAGACAAGCCCAACGAACAGGCACCGGACCAGGGAGAAACGTAGAAGAATAGGAGTTCCTGGCTCAAGCGAGCCCTTCGTACATTCAACACCCCCTAAATGCACAAAGCAAACGGGGAAAGAACCCAACCCTGCGCCCCAAAAAAGAAGTCCAGTGTAAAAAAAGTACATTGCCATGGACCGGGTACTGCCCAGGGAGAGGACAGAGAAATCTCCCACCAGAAAGTCTGTCAGCCTCAGCACCAACCACCCCAGCAGGAACGCCCGAAATGCGCCAGCGCCACCGTCCACAATGCCCACCAGTTCGAAGACCATCGAGAGACAAGAAGAGACCAGAACCCCAGAACCGGCCCGGACTCCAGCCAAGCCCCCCCAGTCCCCACCAGGAGAGGCATGCGTCCAGTGCCACCACCACCGGAACCAGAGGAGAACTAGAAAAACCCACATGAGAAGGCTCAGTGCCAGCCAGCACCATAGAACCCAGGGGGCCTAAGCGGACACCGGCAGGCAGACCGGAAGACCGAGGACCCCTCGAGACCAAAGAGAGAGAGAAACCAGACAACGGAGGCACCAGCACAAGAACCAGAAACCCTACCTGAAGCTAGGTGATCCAGCGACCACAACCAAACCACAACAGCAGCGCTGCCAGAGCCATCAAGGGCCAAAACCGGAACCTGGAAGCCGACCAACCTCCTCCGGAACTGAGGAAGCAGACTCCAGCGAGCCAGAGACCTCGAACTGATGACAAACAATTCCGGGCAAGGCATCAAGGAAGGCTGAACCCAAATGGACAGAAACCCATGCCCCAGCAGGAATCACAACCCCACAACCATACGATCCACCAACCAGGATTACAGGAAGCCACACCAACAGGTCACCAAATGAGGGAGGAACGGAAACACCCTCACCATGATGAAAAACATCCATAGGGCCAGAACTACAGAAACACTCCGCGCGATGATTTGGGGCCAAAGGGGAGACCAGAAAACCAGAAAAGAAACAATCCCATCGCAAAACGCAGGACTGCTGCAAGGGGACCTGCAACCAGAACGAGCAGATAGGCACCCAGGAGACCCAATGCAGACAGGCCGTGCGAGACCAAGGGGTGCCAGCCAGAGCAGCGGCCAAAACCCTCCGTACCCAAGAGAGGAACCTGAAACAGAAACAGAAAAACAACAGTCGCTGGGGGAACATGCATGCATTTGAGCGCGCAGATAGTGGCCCCAACAACCAGGGTCCAAAGAACAAAGAGAGCACGTCCGCTCAATCAGAAGAAAGTCTCAGAAGCAGCCACCCAGAGGCAGTGCCCCCCATGACAGACAGGGACAGGAGGCAGACAGCAAAGCCCCCAACTGAAACATAACAGCACGCTCAGGAAATAGTGAAGCAATACCACCAAAGGCTGAGCAAAGGGCCAAGAGAGTGGTGAAAGGCACGAGGGCTGACATCTGCCCCAACCCAGCCAAAGACCACCCTCACTGGCCAAGGTAAGCAACCATACATAAAACATAAAAAGACAAGGCAACCAAACCCAATGAGAAAAAGAGACCCAAAAGGAAACCACATCAAGGAACCATGCACACCAGAAATGGACAGAGCCCCTGCAATAGAGAACTCACAGCCGCAACCAAAGCCCCATGAGCCATGGGCAAAGAGCGCAGAAAGTGTGCCGATAATGCCGCAAGCAACCCAGCCAGCCAAACCCTTGCCGGCATCCAGACCAAAGGGAGGCACATCAACCGGGGAGCCGGAACAGAGCCCAGGCGCACAGAGAGAGAGGAAAAAGTCTCAATCTCAACAGGGTCAACCCCTGCAGCATCCAAGGAACCGAACAGAATCAGCAACCTTTCACTCTCCCATGGAGAAAACCATAACCGAACCCAAAGAAAGGGCACAACACAATAAGAAGGAGAAAAATACTGAAAGGAAAGGGCAACTCCATTTAAAGTCGTCGGTCAGGATGCACACTCCAAGACCACAAGCATATGGCCAAGAACAGCCCACATCACTTCTATGCACCCTGAAGAAGATGAGGGAGCCACCCAGATCCAATGCAGAAGGATCCCCGACCCAAAAAACAGCCAAGGGTGTGGACACCAGAACAGACAAACAAGACACAGTCTGAAGGCTACACGCAGGATCAGCTCCAACCAAGGCTAACATCCGATCTCAGACAGAAGGGGCAACAACCTGTGACGCCTAGATAAACAATGCAGACAGGGTCCCATAACATTGTCCATTGCTTCATCACTGTCCAAACTTCCTCTCAAATTTGTATTTCCATTCTCTTTCTCATTCTTTATATTTTCGGTTATTTATTATTATGGTTTTTTTTCATAGCAACTTCGTATTTCAATTCTCAACTGCACATGAGGTATGGAACATCAGGAAGCACCTGGTATACCCAGATGGTCTCCCAACTATGTGCCAACAAGGCCCGACCCCACTATACTACTGAGATCAGATGAGATCAGGTGCAATCAGGGTGGTAAGGCCTGAGGCCCAACCGACAACAATGAAAGTGCCAACACTCATGCATTCTAAGGAGCATGAGCCAGTATCGAAACACTGAACCAGTAAGGCAAGAGTCAACACCACAAACGCCAGGCCACAGCGACACAACCCAATGGAGTCCCGTGCAGGATAACCCATATAAAATGTACGATCCTTCGCCTGCTCGTGTGGCAACACCCTTTTGAAAGTATTCAATGACGCTTGGTTCTACCATCCTTGCAGCTTATGTGACCCGAAAAGACTAAGTTGTTCAGGTCGTAGACCTCGAAAGGATGAACGGCTGTGTTGGCCCACTCGAGAAGTCAAATAGGGCTGTGCAGATAGAAGCAGCGGGAGGAGAACACGCTCCTTAGCTCCAGTTGTCCGTAAACACACAAAAGTGGGGATGTCAGCAGTGGATGGGCCAGAGACCAACACAGTCCCCCATGAAAAACCCAAAAGGGACACAGAAAAACGGGCACCCAAAACCCGCGTCCTTCAGAAGAAAAGAAGCACCATGAAAAGCGTCCTGCCCTGCCAGAGACATTGTCCCGGAAGTGCAGCACCAGCCACTGCAGGACCGCAGGACTCCGTCCTACTACTGCCGAAAGTGATCCTTCCATGCCATGCCGAAGGGAAACCCAGAAGACACAATCAAGCTAGAAGAACTCCGGCAGAAGCAATCAACTGCCAGGGATCCATCCAACGATGCCCGACCAGGCTCTGCCATGAAGGGAAAACCACTGGAAGGTAAGTCCAAATGGAGACAAAAAAGAACAGGATGCGGAGGGGGCGAGGGGTGTTTTTAAGTAGAAGAGGGAGCAGTCTATTGGAGGCAAGGGAGCCTCATTGGTTAAGAAGGAAGGCGAGGGAGGGGCGGAGGTAATGTGTTGACACTGACTACCAACACTTAATGTACCTAATCTAATGAGCCAACCATTGTTTAAAGAGCCACTTCTTTAATCTCTTTCTAAAGATTAGACAATTAGAGAGGCACCTTATCTCAAGGGAATGGGAATTCCAGGTCATTGGTGCCCGAAAGGAAACAGCTCTACCAACCCTTGCAAAACTGTGCAATCTTTAGTCCCTTTAGGAGGGCAGTTGCTGAGGAGCACATAGTCCATATAACAGGTGCCAAAAAAAAGATGTCATTTTAACTAAGGGCCCTTGCCATGAAGGGCTTCAACGCAAATACAGAAACCTCTGAACAAAATACCCGTGTGTGAATAACCAATGCAGAGCCCAAAAATGTTGCTTTATGGGGGTACGGACCGAATTAGGAAGAAGGTGGGCTGTGGTATTTGGCATCAGCTGTCATTGGTGGATGGTAAAAGAAGGCGGGCTTAGGTGTAGTGCATTTTCATAGTCGAACTGAGACCCTAGTATGGCTTGAAAAATAGTATAATTCGTCTTTTCCTTGAAAAAAGTACGAATTTTTCTTAAGATGGGAAAAGAAAGATGTCAAAACTTTAGTAACCTGTGCCTTACAAGCCAGTTTGTCATCAAATGTTAACTTAAGATTCTTCACAGATCTTGATAATGGTTGCCAGTTCCCCAGGGCTTCTGGCCACCATCCTGAAGACCAGCTACAAGGCAAACTGCTCAACATAATGGCCTCTGTTTTGTCAAAATTGAGTTTCACACAATTGATAACCATCCAATCAGATACTGCCCTGAGGCCAGAATGGATGTTAAGAAGACGCTCATCACTGTTACCTCCAAGCCTGAGACTAAAGTTAGTGGCATCTGTATAGCACAGACAAATGAGATGGACATCATTAATGAGACCAGCGAGACCGAAAAGGGTGGAACGCAGTTATTTTCCTAGGACCTCCTCTTAGCATAGGGGGCTGCCAACCTAAAAGAGGAAAACTAACTGTCTTACTGTGGTATGTTAAAAAAATCCAATCCAAGACAATACCTCTCACTCTAACCTTGATGAGCCTTCCAACCAATGTGGCATTGCATGCAGTGTCAAAGGCTGCGGAGAGGCTCAGGAGGAAGGGGACTGCAACTCTGCCCTCATCTAAACTCATTTATATTTCATTCTGCCACTTCCCTTAAGGGCACAGAACACAGCTCACACTTGATTAAGCAAGGAATTAACTCAGGTGAATTTTGAAAGTTGCTCGTTTACTACCCTTTTGACTAACTTGGTACTAAAATGCACCAAGAGGATAGGACTATAGTAAGGCAGGATCTACTGATGGTGTCCTCGATAAAGAGATAATATAGGCTCTTTCCTACTCGAGGAAGCAACCTGACTTAAATGATAAATTTACCAGTTTACATATCTCTGGGGTCATTGTAGCTGCTATCAATTGAAACATATAGGTTCAATGAGAATCATCTGGAAAACTGTATATAATAGTGTTCATGATCGTCATGGTCTGATTTGGAGTTATAGGACTACATTTTGAATTTGACAAGGTTCAATGGATATGTGTGCAGAAAAGTGTGTTGCAGAATAAGACACAGAAAGATCGATAAATAGACTGGAAATTGTCTCTGAAAACAAACATGGATTCACAAAGCGACAGAGATGGGGGTATAGCATGAAGTGCACTTGCTGGATTGGTGAATTCTTTGACAATTTTGATAATTTCTTGAGAGGCATTATTACTATTAAGAACATGATAGACGTTACATTTAAGAGCAGCCATATATTTCAGTTAGCATCAGGATTACACTTACAATTTCAGCAGCGTATGTGCTCGCTTGGCTGCATCCAAAGTTGAAGTACACAAAGGTACAGAAAGGTTCTTGTGGTGAAAGACTGTAGCTTGTACTGGTTTGGACAAGTAGAAGACAGAAGGAAGCCACAGGTTAGTATTATCATTGTTTATCTGAGTGTCCTTGTATGCACAGGGCAGCCTAGATGTAACTTGATAATATGGTAACAAACGACGTATTGCCATATTGTATAATTCAGCCCTCTATTATTCAGTATATATTTCTAATTGTCCTTGATCTCCTGGCTAGTTTCCTGGTGGGCATTAGTGTTTTGCAGCAAGTTCTAGTGAGATACATGGGTTCAGTAGAAAGTCTAATGCAGTTCCAGTGATTGAGAGATTTGATGTAGCAGCAAGCAGTGGTGCTTCACTGCTCATCTAAAGTAGTGGTAATTCCACCATGTGTGAAATGAGCATCATGACCATCATGGCCACACTATAGCACTTATAATTATGGCAAAATCACAGTATTCAACTGCAGCTATTCCTACACTACTCTGACCTCCATTTCCATACCTTGCCCACCTTTGAAATATTTAGCCAATTGGGAGCACATTTTATTGCCACTCTTGAAGATTATTCACTCTTCTGGATCTTTTTCAAGTTGAAGTTCCTTAGAACTCAATTCTCCCTCAAATGTAATCCCCTCTTAAAGCCACAATGTATTGTGAATAGACTCTCCTTATTTTCAATTATAATTTCCAGAACATTTATATTCTTTTCAGGTTTATTGCTTCAATGTACAATCTGAGTTACATCTCAGGAAAGAAATGTGCTGGTATTGTTTTCAGGGGTGGGGGTGGAATTGGCCGAATTTTTCAGACTCTGCGATACTCTTATAACGCGGAGTTCCAGCCAAACTGCACCAATTGCATCGTGGTGGAATCTTTTCACGTGTGTGACTCCAGAACGGTAAATTGGCAAGTGAGATTTGCTGTCCTCTAGTGCGATTTCCAGTCGGTAGGAGGACATCCGATGAGATTTTTCTAACATGGGCAGTCGTGATAGTTCGCCGTCAGAAGACTGCCGCTGGAGTAAAAATCAACACAAGTGGCAGCAAAATCAACGCGAGTAGCTGTGCCTTCTGGCGCACCGCATAGTGCCATTTTGCTGATTTTTCAGTTTTGGAATGCGTTACCAGTGCTAAATCACAGCACAAGCAGCGTGACATGCATATTTCGGCCGGTTGGCAGAACTCCGAGGAATCTTACAAAGTTTTATGTAACTTTGCAGAACTCTGCAGAGTCAAATTCCATGAGTTCTGCTTGTTGTAAATTCTATTGCGTGCAAAAAACAAATCTGCTGAAAAATTATATTCTATAATCTTTACTTCCTTCTCTGGAAATATTAAGTACTTTTATTACTTTTAAAAGAATTTGTGCTTCAAAATATGACTCTCTCTCTCTCTCTCTCAAGCTACATTCCAACACACAACTCTGGGGCTAGGTTCTCTGGCTGATGGCCCTACATTTTTAGACAGTTTTGCTTCATAAGAGTAACGTCCCTTTTAATGTATTTATTCTCCTGCAGCCCTAGCATTCCGACCTGATAAATGGCCTGCTCTTCTTATTTTTACCTTTATTAGTGTTAGAAAATGGTTATATTTCTCAAGTTCTGTTCCCTGACAAAACCTGTTTTTCCTCTCAGGATAATAGCTCAAAATTCTATTTTAATTAAATTGAGGTCGGAAAGAATGACTCTCCGTTACAAATTGTGGGGCATATTATCAAGGGCAGTATCGCCACTTTAGCGGCACTTTTTGCCGATAAAGCGGCGATATTTTTATCGCCCTTTTAGCAAGCTGTCGCTAACAGCTGTTAGCGACAGCTTAATGGCGATAGCGGCCGTTTTGTTGACGCTTTGCATGTCAGCGATAATTATCGCTAATGACATGCAAAGTAAGCGTTCCCAACTAAAAGCAACTCCAAACAGTCGCAAACACAACTTCCCCCTATTAGCAATGCCCGCGAAGCGATAAACAAAGTCGCGCTAACCGCGATTATCGCTGGAATTTAACACCTGCTAAAAACTTGACTTAACCATCTTGTCAATGGGAGGTGGATTGTAAGGTTAAGTCCTCACCTGCCTATTAGCAAGCTTTTCATTAGCGCAGTGAATTTATCTCTGGATTGCTCGCGCTATTGCTGGGTTTCGCCACTATCGCTGGATTTTTTATCGCCTTGGAGATAAGCAATGATAATAACGCGTTATCTCCGCGATGAAGTCCAGCGATAGCCGGCGATAAAAAAACAGTGCTAAGCGCGCTTGCGATAATTATCGCAAATCCTTGGTAATATGCCCCTGTGTTCCCACACAGCAGCCTGACGTGTTTCTAAGGCAAATGGCTCACTCCTTTTTCTTTGTACTATAATTGCTGTTATAGAAAAACTCTGCCCCGGAGTATCCTCTTTAGTAGATGACTTTCTCTAGCTTTCTTAATTAGAATGTTACAGAAAGGTATCCTCTCTCTCAGTTTGCTCTTCCTCACCAAGCTTTGACAGGCCACTCTAGATAATGGCTTACTCTTCTTGTTTTGCATTAAGTAAATATACCCTAAAATTAATTCCTGTCGCAAGTCATGTCTTTTTACAGAGGCTGGGATTGCTTCCAATGCAAATGAATTACTTTTCTAAAGGTTAATTTAACAGACGTTCCAAAATAGTTAATCTCACTCTTATGTTGTGCGTATTCCGGTCTTGCTCTCTCATTATTAAACATATTATTTTACTCTTATGAGCTTGACAATGTCAATATTTTTAGCATGTTGGCAAGACCTATTGTTTCCAGCATAGACACATATACTTAGAGATGGTTTCGGTCAGACCCTTGGTCATGATTGAATGGCTTTGTTGTCTGCCAAATATGCCTCCATATGGGGATGGACCATGTAACAACTAAACCATGCTCCCATGATAACTCAGTATCTGTTTTGGCTCTATTATTGGAAGTATATTGCAAGAATGAGTATATAGTGCAGGCTTTGGGATTTGTATCTAGAACAGAAACAAGAGGATGTTGCGGGACCAGTGTAGTAATGGGAGCAGATTTAAAGGTATTATATGCTGTACAGATACTTTTTTGTAGAAGTTGAAATTTATGTTGGGATGAGGATATAAAGCCAAGAAGAGCTTTAGCTTGTAGAAAAAAATTAAGAGATTCCTTACGGAATAATTGATTAACCCATATCAGTCCCTTTTTCCTCCAAGATCTCCAATATATAGATCGATTGGTTAAGTGAATGAATCGATTGTGCCATACAGCAGAATGGAGGAAAGTATGAAGGTCTTTAGCAACATACTATAGGACAGTATCTAGTAATCTACAGGTGTTTTTAAAAATAGGAGTGAATAACTTGTGAGGCTTATGTGTAAATGTTAGTTATTCTTTAAAGAAGAAAAGTGATCAGAAGTTGCGCTCTAAAACAAACCATAATGGGCAATATTCTAAGGAGGAAGTGATCCAATGTGTGGCTTGCCTCAATAAAATGCCTATGATACTTTGAGAAGTTCCGGGTAATATACTACGCCATCATTCTTGGTATGGTTCAACTTTGCTAAGGACATATATGGACGTTTTTTACAGCAGAGAAAAGAGGAGAGTCTGGAATACATTTCTGTGTAAAACTTAAGGGGAATTTGTATTGGAATATTTGAAATGGTATAAAAAATGATGGGCACCAACATCATTTCTATTGTATCAAGACGGTCCCTCCATGAGAGGTATACGGGATGCCAACGATTAGCTAATGAGGTTATTTTATTAATACAGTTATCCATATTTAGAGATGTGGATGCTTTAAGGGATG
The DNA here is from genome assembly GCA_963921515.1 of Calotriton arnoldi. NCBI lineage: Eukaryota > Metazoa > Chordata > Amphibia > Caudata > Salamandridae > Calotriton > Calotriton arnoldi. The sequence continues at coordinate 342,987 of CAWUFW010009792.1, forward strand.
AGTGAATTGAAGCCCAAGGTATTTAATTTGCTGAGGTTTCCAATTGAAATTAGATGGTAAGAAAGCATGTTTAAAAGTAAATTTATTTAGAACTAAAATTTTATATTTGTCATTGTTTAATTTATATTCAGATACTGAGGCACAGGACTTAACCTTAGAGAAAAAGCAGAAATCGAGGACTAAAGGGATGACATAAATGATAAAATATTGTCAGCATACACGGCCAGTTTAATTTGATGAGTGTTATATGAATAACCATGTAGATCCACATTTTGTCTAAGCCGAGTTAAAAATGGTTCTAAGGCAAGATTAAAAGGAAGGGGAAAGAGTACATCCCTGATGTACTCCCCTTTTTAAGGTAAAATAAAGAGAAATCAATCCATTTTCATAGACAGCTGCTCGAGGGGAGGTTCAAAGAAGTGATTTGAGGCTATTTATTTTGGGACCAAAACCACACCAATTAAGGGTGTGAAACAAAAAATTCCAATTTATACGATCAAAAGCCTTTTCTGCGCCTAAGGCTATGGCTGCTATGGGCTCATTGATAATTGTGGATTTTGAGAGGATATCAAAGAGCAGCCGGCTGTTATCCAAAATGTATATTCGTTTGACAAAACCTGATTGTTCTTTTTCTAAAAGTTTAGGAAAGAATGGTTCTAAACGAAAGGCCAATGGTTTTGAGAAAATGTTATAATCTATATTGACAAGAGATATGAGTCTATAGTTTTTACAATATAGCAATTCCTTTCCTTCCTTTTGGACAAGGCAAATAAGGGCATCTAAAATGGATCCTGATGATGTAGAAGAATAAGTGAAAGATTCAATAAGGGTAATTATCTTGGGAAGAAGCAATTTAGAAAAGTATTTGTAAAATTCTGCTGTGAGACCATCTAGCCCTGGAGCGTTATCTTTTTTTAATATGAGTAATGCCGTGTGAAGATCCGTTTGTGTGATATCTGATTCTAAGAGAGAAAAATCCAATTGTGGAGAAAGAGGTTTTTGTATAGAGGATATATAATGTACAATTTCAGAGTCAGAAGGAGAATACTCTGGTGTATATAATTTTTTAGAAAAGTGCTTACATTGATTTAGGATTTCTAAATCTTTGTGATGGGCAGTATTGTTTTCATCCTTAATTGACTCAAAATGTAACTTCTGTTGTTTGACTTTGAGATAGTTTGCTAATAGCTTCCTCATTTTATCTTGGCCACTACAAAATTTTGCGCTAGATTTAAAAATGTAAGATGATGCAGTGTCATTTGATATTTTATTAAAGTGTAATTTGGACTTAATAAGTTGTTGTGAAGATTGTTGTGTTCCTGAAGTGTAATATGTATGTTCTAATTTGTTTGATGTCATCTAAAATTAGCTTGGATTGATTCTGGGAAAGTTTTCGATTATTGGATACAAATTTCATTACAAAATCACGAGCTGATGCTTTAAACACATCCCTGATGGTATGAAAGGGTATGTGTACAGTATTATTAAACTCAAAGTATTTGCGAAAGAAAGAAGTAAAAGAGGAGGTAAATGAGGAATCTAGCAATAATGAATTATTAAATCTTCACCGCTTTGGAGATGTGGATTTGGGTATATTATCTAATTGTATAGAAAGTGAGGTGTGATCAGATATCAGGATAGAACATACATCTGTAGCATGTAAGGTCTGGGTCAAGTTATGAGAAAGAAAAAATTAGCCAATCCTTGATTGTGTGTGATATACCAGGGAACAATATGAAAATTCACACAGTGTGGGATTACACAATGTAAGAAGTTGGCCTGGTATATGCTGTCCACTACTTAAAGTGAACACAAGGAGATGATGGACGGAGTGCTGAAACTTTTCAAACACTCACCTCCAGTCACAGATCTGGGTTGAATCCATCATCATTCTTTAGCTCACTTTGCCACCCCAGTTCAGACACAGCTATATGCAAATCAGTCTTGACCCTGTGCCTCATGGGAACAGTCCATCCCGAACTACCAAGCCATGTCTTCCCTGGACCGGAAACAAGCATCCTGGGACCGGTTTCGGGCTAACAACCGTCATCAGCCAGGCTAGCTTGAATCCAGTGGCAAAGTGAGCAAGGGACCCACGTCTGGGCATACCCTGCCAACCTAGGGCAAACAAAGCAAACACAAGGAGATGATGGACGGAGTGCTGAAACTTTTCAAACACTCACCCCCAGTCACAGATTAGGGTTGAATCCATCATCATTCTTTAGCTCACTTTGCCACCCCAGTTCAGACACAGCTATATGCAAATCAGTCTTGACCCTGTGCCTCATGGGAACAGTCCAGCCCGAACTGCCAAGACATGTCTTCCCTGGACCGGAATCAAGCATCCTGGGACCGGTTTCGGGCTAACAGCCCTCATCAGCCAGGCTAGCTTGAATCCAGTGGCAAAGTGAGCAAGGGACCCACGTCTGGGCATACCCTGCCAACCTAGGGCGAACAAAGCAAACACAAGGAGATGATGGACCGAGTCCTGAAACTTTTCAAACACTCACCCCCAGTCACAGATCTGGGTTGAATCCATCATCATTCTTTAGCTCACTTTGCACCCCAGTTCAGACACAGCTATATGCAAATCAGTCTTGACCCTGTGCCTCATGGGAACAGTCCAGCCCGAACTGCCAAGCCATGTCTTCCCTGCACCGGAATCAAGCATCCTGGGACCGGTTTTGGGCTAACAGCCCTCATCAGCCATGCTAGCTTGAATCCAGTGGCAAAGTGAGCAAGGGACCCACGTCTGGGCATACCCTGCCAACTTAGGGCGAACAAAGCAAACACAAGGAGATAATGGACGGAGTGCTGAAACTTTTCAAACACTTACCCCCAGTCACAGATCTGGGTTGAATCCATCATCATTCTTTAGCTCACTTTGCCACCCCAGTTCAGACACAGCTATATGCAGATCAGTCTTGACCCTGTGCCTCATGGGAACAGTCCAGCCCGATCTGCCAAGCCATGTCATCCCTGGACCGGAATCAAGCATCCTGGGACCGGTTTTGGGCTAACAGCCCTCATCAGCCAGGCTAGCTTGAATCCAGTGGCAAAGTGAGCAAGGGACCCACGTCTGGGCATACCCTGCCAACTTAGGGTGAACAAAGCAAACACAAGGAGATGATGGACGGAGTGCTGAAAATTTTCAAACACTCACCCCCAGTCACAGATCTGGGTTGAATCCATCATCATTCTTTAGCTCACTTTGCCACCCCAGTTCAGACACAGCTATATGCAAATCAGTCTTGTGCCTCATGGGAACAGTCCAGCCTGAACTGCCAAGCCATGTCTTCCCTGGACCGGAATCAAGCATCCTGGGACCGGTTTTGGGCTAACAGCCTGGCTGATGAGGGCTGTTAGCCCGAAACCGGTCCCAGGATGCTTGTTTCCGGTCCAGGGAAGACATGGCTTGGTAGTTCGGGCTGGACTGTTCCCATGAGGCACAGGGTCAAGACTGATTTGCCTATAGCTGTGTCTGAACTGGGGTGGCGAAGTGAGCTAAAGAACTATGATGGATTCAACCCAGATCTGTGACTGGGGGTGAGTGTCTGAAAAGTTTCAGCGCTCGGTCCATCATCTCCTTGTGTTTGCTTTGTTCGCCCTAAGTTGGCAGCGTATGCCCAGACGTGGGTCCCTTGCTCACTTTGCCACTGGATTCAAGCTAGCCTGGCTGATGAGGGCTGTTACCCCGAAACCGGTCCCAGGATGCTTGTTTCCAGACCAGGGAAGACATGGCTTGGTTGTTCGGGCTGGACTGTTCCCATGAGGCACAGGGTCAAGACTGATTTGCATATAGCTGTGTCTGAACTGGGGTGGCAAAGTGAGCTAAAGAACGATGATGGATTCAACCCAGATCTGTGACTGGGGGTGAGTGTCTGAAAAGTTTCAGCGCTTCGTCCATCATCTCCTTGTGTTTGCTTCACTACTTAAAGTGGGCACCTTGCACCAGTCCAAACAACCCTTATGGTGATTTAAGAGGTCAAAGATAACCTTAGAAAGCTATCCAAGTGGTAGCTGTGGAGAGCAGCCTTCAGGCTTAGTCTTTAAGGAATGTTAAGCAGCTTGTTTTACCAGAATGCAATCTTATTGTATTGGTTAAATGAAAGGAGAACCACACAGTAGTTATAAGAATATATATTTATTATTATAACACCTTAAATACCTCACAGAATCTGCTACACAGAGATAAACACAAAGCACACAATACTATAGCACAGAAACAATCGTAAGTAGCACTAATACACAGTGGGCTCCCGGGGGAGACCAAACCATATACTAAAATAGTGGTATAAGAATCACGACTCGAGTCAAGACAGTGTCTAGAGGAGGTAGAATCGCTGAGACCCCAAGGAACCACCCAAGGTGAGTAAGTAGGGACCCCACGGAGGACAGGTGCAGTGTGAGAACACGACCGCACGCTACGTACAATTCAATGGGAGAGTCGCGGTTGCAATTTTAAAGTTAATTGACCCTTCCCAGTGGATTACGAGGAAACCCTTTGGAACATAGAAGGTTGGATGGCCACCCCACCTGTGGATACTGAAGTACTGGAGTTACCTATCCCAGGGAAGCCGGGTGCATAGGTCTGAAGTGGCATCGGAAACCGCTGTCGTTCTCAATGGGAGTCTTCAAAGAAATGCCACTGCTGGAAAGAAGAAAATTGTCCGGTGGTATCCGCAGGTGGATTCTTGATGGAAGGAACCTGAAAGAGGAGGGGACAGAGTCTGGGTCACTCAGGAGTGACCAGGGGCTCGGTAGACGAATGCCCACCGATGTGGAGTGCTTCAGGTGCGAAGAAGGAGACCTTGACTCTACAGCTGCAGGGACCAGGAGATGTCGAGGACAACCAGGAGCCAGATACAAGCTGTCCCACAAAGGATGCCGAGTGCTGAGGGGTCGGTGTACGGCGGGAGCACCAACAAGCCTTGGCAACGGCAACCCACTAAGAGGGTCAAAGAAGGTTACGGTCTGGCCCAGCAAGGACCAGGGGACTCACTACAGCAAGGGGAGTCAGGGCAGGCCTGGAGCAACTAGGGGAGCCCAAGAAAATCAGGATTGTCCCTCAAATGGACCCACAGGCTGAAGGCACAGGAGTCATGAGGGGACCTCTAGCAGTTTCACCAAACAACAGCTTGCAGGGCACAGAGTGCAAGGAGGCTGGAATCCTTGGTACGAAAGGTGAGCAGAGGTTGGGGCTATCGACAGCTCATGCACAAAGTTGGAGAACATTAACAAGCATATGCACTTGCAAATGTACGCGGGGCACAAGGGTTCGGGTTATGCGGTCTCCACGAGTGATACTGGCCTCAAACTTGATGAGAGGGCAGCTCAACCTCAAAGAACATAGGAACCCACCTCTTGTGTTGCTGGAGCCTTCAGAGTTTGCAGGAGCTCAGGATCAGCTGACCAGTCAGTTGCATTACGGTGCCTGCGAATGCAGGGGAGTGAGCCCTTCACCCCAAGGGAGATACTTCAGTTGCCCTTGATGCTCCACAGGTCCTGCATGGAGCCTGTATGGTTAACAGGCACAGACAATGCTTTGGACGGAGAGGGAGACAAAGTCGGGCCCAGTCGAAGTCCAGCAAAGTCCAGAGTGTCCAGACGGTCAAAGGTCAGTGGGTTCTTGTTCAGAATCTTGTCCACATCAAATCTAGGGTCCTACAGCCAGGTAAGCCCTTTTGTACCCACGGGAGAGGGTTGGACAGATTCAGGGGACCCTCCCAGAGGAGGGTCAGGACAGGGGGGTGGTTGCACCCATGACCTTTGTCCAGTTTCGCACCACAGCAGGAGCCAACGGCTCCCAGAACTGGTTTGAGCTGGACTATGCACAGGGACACCAAGTGTGCCCCTCGTGCAGACTTTCAGGCACTTTGGTAGTGCCCCCACCCAGCTCCAATACACTAAATCCTGTCTGGGAGGTGGTCACACCTCCCTGTGACAGGATGCCTACTGTGCTGCCTTCCTCTGCTCGAGCTTGGCTGAGCAGCAGGAGGGCAGAAATGTGTCTCTGGTCGGCAGCATCCATTTTGCGCTGTCCGGGTCGAGAAGGCTGGTACCGGGAAGACCAGGCACCCACAAAGCTTGCTTCTGAGGGGTGGAATCATACCTCACACACCGGCTACCGGTGTGGAGGCATGATTCCAAGGTGTTTGATACCAAACACGACATGCTTTGTGTCAGCCGTTTTCGAGATAGCATTTACTGCAAGGTTATAATGCACCTCTACCTATATGTCTGGCTGTGTCACAGACAACCCGGGAGAATGGTCTCCGAAGGCTGCAGAGGGGCTCTGCTCATGCAGGGGCACCCTCTCACATAAATCCCAGCACCCTGCCTTCAGGATTGTTAAGGCCTGCTATAGGGGTGGCTTATAGGTTTTAAGTGTAGTGACCTATAGATATAGTAAACCTATATCTAAAGTAAGTGGTGCATGCACCATCTTACACAGGCTGCAATGGCAGGCCTGTAGTTCCATTTTGCATGGCCTCTCATGGGTGGCATAATACATGCTACAGCCATGGGCGGCCTCTGGGGTACCTATGCCCTGGGTATATGTGTACCATAGACTAGGGACTGATAAGGGTACCCCAGTATCCAATCTGGAGTGTACCTAAGTACATGACATACATTTTAGGGAGAAAGCAGATAGACTGGGGTCCTGATTAGCAGGATCCCAGTCAGACTAGTCAAAAACCAGCAATTCACCAGGCAAAAAATGGGGGTAACCATGCAGTCAGATCCTACCTTCCTACACAGAACCTCCAGGCATCTGTTAGATTGCGTTGTTTAACAGCATGAAGAAATGCTTTCTGCTATTGAAATGTATATTATGATGTAGAGTGTCTATTGATAAAAGGATCAACAAGTTGATTGCAGTCTCCTGTAAGTACAAAATTATCATCCAGTTGTTGTAAGAGTAATATTGGCTCAGAATTGACAGTCTGGGGCAGTGGGGCCATATACATTCATTACAGCAATTGGCACTTAGTCAATCAATAATTTGAGCAATATTCAATGACCGTCAACATCAATTTCTTGTTATATAAATTGGATATGAAGGCATTTATGACAAAGGATTACAACACCATTATTTGTACCGGTTCCTGGTGAGAAAAAAACTTCCCCCACCCATCCCCTTTTTCATTTCAAAGATTTGCTCACCGTAAGGTGAGATTCTTGCAAAAAAGCAATATGTGCACCAAGCTTTGATAAATGTGTCAGTACTCTATGTTGGTTAATGGGGGAACTTAAACCTCTGACATTCCAGACATAAGCTTTAAAGCCATTGAAAAAGAATCATAATAAAAATAAAATCAGACATTGTAGTAGAAGAGGAGAACAAGAACCATGAGGAAGGAAGATGCAGAACATTGTGAAGAAAAAAACAGAGTAATAATAATTGGAAAATGTTAGGCGAAATAAGAGAGCATAAGTGAAATGTAGTGGGAGAAAGAAGAAGGAAAAGGAATGGAAGAATACATGAAGGGAAGGGGAGGAAAAAAAGTCAATATGAAAATATCACAAAGAAAAGGGAAGGGCGACAGGCCTATGTAAACTGTGATGAGGGTCGGGCCATGCAGCCATCTTGATGTACACGCATGCAGGTGTCATGACGCACACATGCATGCATCACAGGGCATGCACACACATCCTCAGCCATCTTGGAATAGCATTGTTAAAGACTCATAGTTTCATGACTCTCACAAACATTGGTCCCAGAACAAAAGGCTCAATTATTAACAAATGGTGAATATTCCTAAAAATCAGAAAGTTTGCAGTTTGCTTGAATCTATTCAATCTGGCCTATTCAGAACACTAATCGTTAGTTTAGGAGACTTGACTTAATATGGAGTTTATACTGTTAAAGTAGCAATAACATTAACACTCAGATTTAGATGAGAGTTCAAAATGCTGGTGTAAATTGCTGTTTCACAGGGCATGGTAATTATCGGTTAAGCAATTTGCAACCGATTTTCAGAATTGGGAGTTTCGTGCAATTTGTCCATGAATTTATCCATTTTCGGGGCACAGTTTGCTGCCCCGTCTTTTAGTGCAAGAGAAAAGACCCACAAAAGACACAATTAGCACCAGCATTATAATCCAGTTTTAGGTACAAAAGTCGCAATTATTAGAAATTTCCTGGAAATAAATGTATGGTAACCTGAAGCAAATAATGCTTCCTGACAACCGTTTACTTTAGAAACCATTAACGGTTCTTCTGTGAAGTAATACAGTATTACAACATTACTGTAAGTGTGTTATAACTCTACAGTATACAGTTACACTAATAAATTTTTTTGTCACTACCGCTGTAATCTAAACAAACATGCAGTATAAATGCTAATCATCAATCTGAATATTACCAGTATGTCCAAAATGCACCCTTTTATTCAAAGTTACCTGTTGATAGGTCCAGACATCAGTGCCTAATTGGTGCCAGTGTTTGCCAGTGCTCGACACCAGCACTTATTTCTTAACACTGGTACATATTTATGACAGCTCACTAGATGGTGGCACTGCCAGTCTGTTTTTAAAACAGCCCTGGGGCAGAGTGTTTAACAATCTGATATACCATTAAAAATATTATTAATAACAAAGCCAGTGAGACCTTTACGTCACCTGACATAGTCCAAATTGTCACATTTGTAGGATTGTGATGGTTAGCAGGTGACATTAATACTGGTATTTGGTAGCTTTGGCAGGCCCTGTAGATGGTGCAAACTGCAGTGCCCCCCCCCCCCTCCCCGAGGAATATCATCGGCCCTGGCACTTATTTTGTCACAAATTAGGCACTGCAGGCATTACAATCTGGATTTGCTCGTGAATGCTAGTTAATCTAGTTAATAGGAGAAAAGTAGCAGAATAACCTTTCGTTACACCGTTGTTCTCGTTGATCTCACTGCAAACACAGGCTTTACAATAATGTCAAATGTCTTCCTTATGTAAAGGCAGCCTTACTCGTTGGATTTTGTAATAAAATATGTAAATGCAACCTTCCCTGTTGCTCAACATGACTGTGGTATTTAACAAAATCAAAATTAATAGGTCTCATTAATAAATACCCCTTCCCTGACCCTAACTGTCAATGATAGCAAAATGCCAATATTTCAGCCCCTTGCTTCCAAACAGTGAAACATGAAATACTTTATTCCCCTAATTAGTATTAACCTTCAACGTTCTGGGGACCATTATTTTTCTACTAATCTTGAGTTTCCTGTGATCACTGCGTGTTAATTTACATGGAGGGGTTTGTCCAGGCAATTAGCGGTTCGGTGCATAAAAACATTTACAATTCATGATTACAACTAAGGTTATTTTAGAAAAAGAAAACTTTGCTGTGAGACACGCTTTCACTCTCGACAATAAAATAGGTATAAATAAAACTACCGAGAAAGCCTTTTTAAGCACTGAGCATTAATTCGTGCCAAATATTTTGAAGTTATCATAACAAGAATTAATCTCTCATGATCCATTTCAAGGAATTGTCTACTTTGTGGCCAAAACACATTTATTCTGCCAAACGCAATAAAACAAAATCGTGTGGAACTGTTTTTGTAAAAGCCAAATCCTATTTTTCATTTTTATATCCGTACCCATCTACTCACCCTCGTGTCAACTGGTGCATGGGCACAACTGCCTACTGCATTATGATTAACACAATCAGCCACAATGTTTAGCTAGCAGAATCTTTCACTATGGGACTTTTAAAAGTGCTTTCACTATTACATTTGTGGAGTTAAAAGTACCAGTATGTAAACCGCTTTGGCCAAGATCTCTTTACTGACTGAAGGTGTCACGCATGATGTGGGGATACTTTGCAGCAATGCAGGTGTGTTTGTTGTAGAAAAAATAGGTACCGATCTGTGTGCTGTTTGTGTTACCAGGTGCATGACTGTATGTTTGATGTCTGTGTAATACATGTCTGAATGTGTGCTTTTTCTGTGCAGGCGTACCTGTTTATGTGTTGATCAATGCAGGGTCGGATTGAGAAGGCAGGCACTTGTGCATTGGGCGATGGGCCTGTGCCTAAGGGTGACATGTAGATTGTTTTTTTAGCCCCTTCGCTGCCAGGCCTTCCCCCGTGACACACCTTTTTTGGGCTATTTGGGGAAGTTTGCGCTTAGGACCCCATAAAGTTTTGTCCACATAAGGTATCCATGCCAAATTTATGTCCTTTTCTTCCAATATTCTGAGGATTCTAAAGGTACCCAGGATTTGCAGATATCCCTGGAGGGGACTGAGAAATTAGGCAAAATATAGCTAAATTTGCTTTTTATGGGAAAAAAGTGCTGCAGAAGACAGCGTCTGTTTTTTTCCCTGTAAATGGTAACCACGAAGGGTTTGTGGTGCTAAAATAACCTTCCCAGCTTTCAGGAACAGGCAGCCTTTATGTCAGAAAACCAACATTTTCTACACAGTTTTGGCATTTTACTGGGATATAGACTATTTTTGCGCTTTCAACCGCCTTCCAGATAGTGGTAGAAATGGGTGTGAAACCAATAATGGATCCCAGAAAGCTAGTCATTTTTTAAAAGAATACAAAATTCTGAATTCGGCAAGGCTTTCCTATAGAAACTAGCAATTGAAACAAAAAAATATTGAAATTGTGCTAAAAAAAACAGCCATTTGTGCCTACATTTTCACCTGTAACTTTTTCTAACTATGCTATATTTTTTAAAGCAATATACCGTTACGTACGCGGATCCTTTCTAGTTGCGGGGATATATCGGACTTGTATGTTCACGCAGAACCCGAGCTACCCAGAGCCAATAACTGAGTCACACCTTGCAATGGTTTTTCATTGTGTACTGGGTTTACAGCAATTCCTTTTGTAAAATACAAAGAGTGGAAAATAGATATCAAGGAAACCTATGTATTTCTGAAATGGGAACAAGATATGGAGTTTAGAAGCTGTGGTTATTTGCACATCTCTGAATATGTGGATAGCTATACTAATAGGTGAATTAGGGGGCATTTTTCAAAATGTCTTCTTTTTTACACATGGTCTCACATTTGGAAAGCAGAAATGCATAGAAAGACAACTGGTAATAACAATTTTTCTACTATCCTGTGTTTCCCTAAGTCTTCTGATAAAAACGGTACCTCACTTGTGTGAGTAGGCCTAGTGCCCGCGACAGGAAACGGGTCAAAACGCAACATTGACACATCACAATTTTTCACACAAACTGACCCTTTTTTTTTGCAATGTGCCTCGCTGTGGATTTTGGGTTCTAGCTCAGCCGGCACATAGGGAAACGTAGCAAACCTGTAAACTAGACACCCAGGGGAATCCAGGATGGGGTGACTTGTGTGGCTCTCACCAGGTTATGTTACCGAGAATCCTTTGCAAACCTCAAACTTTGTAAAAAAAAACACATTTTCCACACATTTCAGGGATTGAAAGATCTGTAATCTGCGGGGAGCCACAATCTTCCACCCACCCACCATTTCCGCAAGTCTCCCGATAATAATGGTACCTCACTTGTGTGGGTAGGCCTAGTGCCCGCGACAGGAAACACCCCAAAACGCAACGTGGACACATCACATTTTTTGACAGAAAATGTACCCTTTTTTTGCTATGTGCCTAGCTGTGGACACATCACATTTTCCCACAGAAAACTGACCCTTTTTTGCAATGTGCCTAGCTGTAGATTTCGGGCCCTAGCTCAGCCGGCACCTGGGGAAACCTACCAAACCTGTACATTTTTTAAAACTAGACACCAAGGGAAATCTATGATGGGGTGACTTGCAAGGCTCTCACCAGGGTCCGTTACCCAGAATCCCTTGCAAACCTCAAACTTTGACATACAAAGCACGTTTTCCTCACATTTCTGTGATGTAAAGTTCTGGAATCTGTGAAGAGCCACACATTTCCACCCATTCAGCGTTCCCCCACGTCTCCGTATAAAAATTGTACCTCATTTGTGTGGGTAGGCCTAGTTCCTGCTACAGGAAATGGCCCAAAACGTACTGGGGAGACTAGAAAATTATCGATCACAAAAAGACCTGGTCTTGCAAGAGAGTCACCTGTGTTTTTGGTGCTGGGCTTGGCGGCCTTGCAGGAAAACCTACCAAACCCTGACATTTCTGAAAACTAGACACCTGGGGGAGTCTAAGGATATGTGGCTTGCATGAATATTTCAACGTTTTCCTACCCAGAGTCCTCTGCACCCTCAAATTTACCTATGAAAATTACATTTTCCTCACATTTTTGTGTGTGAAAGTTGTGGAATCACTGGGCCCGCACTAATTTCCTACCACCCAGCGTTCCCCCAAGTCTCCCGATAAAAATGGTACCTCACTTGTGTGGGTAGACCTAGCGCCCTCGACAGGAACCGGACCAAAACGCAATGTGGACACATCACATTTTTCCACAGAAAACTGACCCTTTTTTTGCAATGTGCCTAGCTGTGGAATTTGGGCCCTAGCTCAGCCGACACTTAAGGAAACCTAGTAAACCTATACATTTTTTAAAACTAGATACCCAGGAGAATCCAGGATGTGGTGACTTGCATGGCTCTCATCAGGGTCTGTTACACAGAATCCCTTGCAAACCTCAAACTTTGTCATAAAAACACTTTTTACTCACATTTCTGTGATGGAAAGTTCTGGAATCTGTGAGGAGCCACAAACTTCCACCCACCCAGCATTCCCCAAAGTCTCCCGATAAAAACTGTACATCACTTGTGTGGGTAGGCCTAGTGCCCGCAACAGGAAACGGCCCAAGACCCAACATGGACACATCACATTTTTCCACAGAAAACTGACCCTTTTTTTGCAATGTGCCTAGCTGTGGATTTTGGGCCCAAGCTCAGTTGGCACCTAGGCAAACCTAGCAAAACCTGTACATTTTTAAAAACTAGACACCAAGGGGAATCCAGGATGGGGTAACTTGAGTGGCTCTCACCAGGGTCTGTTATCCAGAATCCCTTGCAAACCTCTAACTTTGTGAAAAAAACAAATTTTCCTCACATTTCTGTGATGGAAATTTCAGGAAACTGCATGGAGCCATAAACTTCCACCCACCCAGCATTCCCCCAAGTCTCCATATAAAAAATGGTACCTCACCTGTGTGAGTAGGCCTAGTGCCCGCTACAGGAAATGGCCCAAAACTTACTGTGGAGACTTGAAAATTATCAATCACAAAAAGACCTGGTCTTGGGGAGAGTCACTTGTGTTTTTGGTCTTGGGCTTGGTGGCCATGCAGGGAAACCTACCAAACCCAAACATTTCTGAAAACTAGACACCCAGGGAAGTCCAAAGATGTGTGGCTTGCGTGGATCTTCCAACGTTTTCCTACCCAGAATCTCCTGCAAACTTCAAATTTAGCTAAATAAATTACATTTTCCTCACATTTGTGTGTGGGAAAGTTGTGGAATCACAGGGCCAGCACTAATTTTCTACCACCCAGTGTTTGCCCAAGTCTCCCGATAAAAATGGCACCTCACTTGTGTGGTTAGGCCCAGTGCCCGCCACAGGAAATGGCCCAAAACTTACTGTGGAGACTTGAAAATTATCGACCACAAAAAGACCTGGTTTTGCAAGGGGGTCACCTGTGTTTTTGGTCCCGGGCTCGGCGGCCATGTAGGGAAACCTACCAAACCCAGACATTTTTTAAAACTAGATACCCGGGGAAGTCCAAGGATGTGTGGCTTGCTTGGATCTCCCAATATTTTTCTACCCAGAATCCCATGCAAACCTCAAATTTAGCTTAAAAATCATGTATCCTAACATTTCTGTTTGGGATCACCGCGCCGGCACAAATTTCCTACCATCCAGCATTCTCTATGTTCTCCCGATAAAAATGATATCTCACTTGTGTAGTTGTCCAATGCAGAGTCAACCTAAAAACGTTTAAAAACAAAAATATAGTGCTTAGAAATCGCTGTGCTATCCCCTCAATGTCTATGTTTTTGACCTTTCCCAGACCTTTGCCAGTTGCAGGGCCTTGGCCCACCCACACAAGTGAGGTATCATTATACTCAAGAGACCAAGGGGACTGCTGGGTGGTAGGTAATTTGTGCTGGCACAGCGATTCCACCACAGAAATGTGAGAAAAATGTAATATTTTAGCAAAATTCAAGGTTTGCAGGGCATGCTAGGTAGGGAAACGGGGGATCCACGCAAGCCACACATCCTTAGAAAACCCCGGGTGTCTAGTTTTCAGAAATGTCTGGGTTTGGTAGGTTTCCCTACACGGCCACCGAGCCAGGAACCAAAAACGCAGGTGACCTCCTTGCAAAACCAGGTTATTTTGTGATTGATCATTTTTGATGCCTCCACAATATGTTTTTGGCCCTCCCCAGTGGCGGACACTTGGCCCACCCACACAAGTGAGGTACCATTTTTTATGGGAGACTTGGGGCTACACTGGGCGATAGGAAATTTGTCTTGGTCCAGTGATCCCACAACTTTACCACACAGAAATTTGAGAAAAATTTGATTTTTTTTAGCAAAATCTGAGGTTTGCAAGGGATTATGGGTAGGAAAACATTGGTTGATCCACGCAAGCCACACATCCTTCGACTCCCCCGGGAGCCTAGTTTTCAGAAATGTCTCTTTTTGGTAGGTTTCCATACATGGCTGCCAAACCCGGGACCAAAAATGCAGGTGACCCCCTTGCAAAACCAGGTTGTTTTGTGATTAATCATTTTTGATGCCTCCACAATATGTTTTGGGCCCTTTCCGGTGGCGGACACTTGGCCCACTCACACAAGTGAGGTACCATTTTTTGGGGGGGACTTGGGGGAATGCTGGGCGGAAGGAAATTTGTCTCGGTCTGGTGATCCTACAACTTTACCACACAGAAATGTGAGGAAAATTAGATTTTTTTAGCAAAATCTGAGGTTTGCAGAGGATTCTAGGAGGGAAAACATAGTGGTAGCCACGCAAGCCCCACATCCTTGGACTCCACTGGGTGTCTAGTTTTCAGAAATATCTGGGTTTGGTAGGTTGAACTACATGAATGCCGACCCCGGGACCAAAAACGCAGGTGACCCCCTTTCAAAACCAGGTCGCTTTGTGATTGATCAATTTTGACCCCTTTACAATACGTTTTGGGCCCTTCTCGGTGGTGGACACTTTGCCCACCCATACAAGTGAGGTGCCAATTTTATTGGGAGACAAAGGGAAACACTGGGCGGTAGGATATTTGTGGCTTCTTTCTGATTCTGGAAGAACATGGCACAGTAATGCAAGGAAAATGTGCAACTGTAGTTACATTTAGAGGTTTGCAGGGCATTTTGGGTAAGAAAACTTGTTGGGATCCACGAGAGGGACACCACCCTGTACTCCCCTGGGTTTCTACTTTATGAAAATATCGAGAATTGGTAGATTTTCCCTAGAGACAATATACACCCTGGCAGAGAAAGCCAGAAAATGCAAATATTACTTCACAACCAACTATTCCTCAAGTACACACACATACTGGTTGGATTTGGCACGAGGGTGTGTGAAGGTTCAGAGTGTAAAATTTTATTAACAAGAGATTTCACAAAAAGGAAATGCACTGTTGAGAGTTAAAAGGTTAAAAATCTGAACCAATGACTCACAGCTCGTGAGCTGTAAAGCCACAATACGGCACCAACCTCTTTACAGGCCATTCACACACCTTTCATACGTGACGCATATAAGACCATTCACACTGCCAGCCATGGGCCCAGCACATTACAACACTCACATCAACAGGCAGCATCATTCAAGGGCCCATCACTTTCATACGTCCACATGCCTGACACAGCAACCACAATGGCTGATGGAGTGTGTGGACTGGTGTTTGGCTAGCAGTATGTGTAGTGACCAGCAGCAAGTCACTAATCACACACCGGCAGCCAAGCACCAGTCCACACACACCACCAGCCAAGTGCCAAACCACCCACACAGCCAGCCAAGTGCCAGTCCACACACACTGCCACCCAAGCACCAGTCCAAGCACACCACAAGCCAAGCGTCAAGTGCCATTTTTAAAATGGCACTTAGATCATACCACCAGCAAATTAGAGTAGAAAAGAAGGTACACTATTGTAATTTAATCAACAAGGCAGCTAAACAGAAAACCATTTTTAATATTGTGAAATCTTTCACAAACCCAAAAATCCTAGAACAAGAAATCCCTCCATCACAGGGTCTATGTGATCAAATCGCTGAGTTCTTTGAAAACAAAATCATAGACCTGAAGAAAGATTTCATGGACATAACCCCCCCGTCCTCTAAAACTCAAATCTCAGGTACTAAAAGCAAACTTTCTTTTTTTAAGTAGATTAATTTGGAACAATCCAGGCAAGCCATCCTCTCCTGTAAGTCAGGTTCACCTTTTGATCCCTGCCCCCCAAAAATTCTACATGCACTGGTAGATATTATAAATCCGATCATTAACCAGATAATTAATTCTACTTTTAGGCTATCGAGAGTCCCTGACAATTGGAAAACTGCTGCGGTGAAGCCACTCCAAAAAAAGAAAATTCCTGACCCTACCACTCTCTCCAATCTTAGACCTATTTCATTGTTGCCATGTCTGAGTAAAATAGCTGAGAAATTAGTTAACACACTACTTAATGATTTCTTGCAAGAAGCTAACATCCTACACCCTAAGAAATCGGGTTTCAGACCTGGCCATTCAACAGAATCAGTGCTACTCCACACTACTGAGACCCTAAAGTTTGCCTTGGATCAGGGTAAGGATGCGGTACTGATTCTGTTGGATCTATCAGCCGCGTTTGATACGGTCTCTCATGACATTTTGGAAGACAGGCTTGCATATAGTGGAATCACAAACAAGGCACTGGCCTGGATCACATCCTTTTTGGAAAACAGGCATCAGATAGTAACATTGGGAAGTTACAAATCCAAAGAAAAACAGTTGTCATCAGGGGTCCCACAGGGTTCATCCCTAAGCCCAAATCTTTTTAATCTTTACATGACACCGCTCCTTACTTTGATGGCCACATTTGACATCGAATCCATTGCATATGCAGACGACACACAGCTGATTCTTACCCTTGATAAAAATTCTACAGCAGCTGAAGAGAAGTTTCACCACTGTCTAACGGCAGCAATGGATTGGATGAAACTCAATCATCTCAAATGTAACAGCGCAAAAACAGAAATCATGCTGTTTGGAAAATCCAACTCTTTTTTGCCCAAACATTGGTGGCCCGCAAATTCTGCCCCACCCCCAAACACAGTAGATACTGTAAGAAATTTAGGAATCAAATTCGATCCCACACTATCTTTTCACAAGCAAGCCCTTGCTGTGGCAGGCATATGTTTTCAAACGATCAAAACCCTCAGAAAATTCTTTGATCTTCTGCCGGTACCTGCTAGGAAAACTGTTGCAGTAGCCTTAATCTTATCACGTCTGGATTATTGTAATAGCCTGTACGCAGGAACTAAAAAGACGGTCCTGAAAAGATTACAGGTTGTCCAGAATGCGGCAGCGAGGTTGGTACTCAAATGGCCTAAAGACTGTTCCTCAGCATCAGCACTCAGAACTCTTCACTGGCTGCCTATCCGTAAAAGGATTCTTTTCAAAATCCTAACCATCATCTACAAGGCCACAAGAGCAACAGGACCAGGATACCTAAGATCTAGAATTAGACCATATACCACCCAACGCATCCTGCGGTCATCTTCGGAGAACTTTTTAGCAGCCCCCTCTTTCCATTTGAAATCTAGAGGGGGTAAGGCCATGGCTGTCCTGGGGACCAAAGCCTGGAATTCCCTGCCCACCCAGCTGAGACATACACAAACGGAACTCATGTTCAAAAAACTTCTAAAAACATGGATTTTCGCCACCCCAGATCACACTGAGGTTATCTCTCATCTAATACTTGCTTCTGTTGTCTTAACTAAGCTCCTCCCCACTACAGATCTTTAGATGTTTTTTACCGCTAGCGCCAAGATGCTCCTTGGAGTGAACGTTGCGCTTTAGAAAGACTCTCATTCATTCAGTCCATGCACACCAGCTGCCAAGCGCCAATCCACGCACACCACCAGCGAACCACCAGTCCACACACACCTTCAGCCAAGCGCCAGTCCACACACACCACCAAACGCCAGTTAGTGCACACTGTCATCACATTTTTTATGCAAAAAAGAAAACGCAAACCAATTGCCAATAGATACAAATCTATAACTACAAACACAACAGCTCTAACTGAATACATCACACTTATACCAACCATGAAATCTGAACAAAAAATAAAAAACGATGCAGACCAGTCAGTTTACTTTACACTCACAGTTACAACCAAAAACTCATTTAGGTGTGTTACAATTTAAATAATGTGGGCACACACAGCCCAGGATTAGAAGGACAATAAGGGCAGTACATATGACTCTCCTTCCGCACACCTCTTCTGGCACAGACTCTACATTTCTTAGCGGGAAAGTCTTTTTTGGCCGTGGGAGGAAGGTGATCAGAAAAGTGGCGATCTTTCAATGTAGCCACATCCTTCACCACTGCTTCTCTAGGAACTCCTGCCTGTTCCCCTAAAATAAGGCTGCCTATCAGAGACTGCTGAAACTGAACAAATGTCATCTTTGACTCTAGAGAGCAATCATTGAATACAACAAAGGCATTGTAGCTTGCTAAATGGAATAAATGGATAGCCAACTTCTTATACCAAACATACTCCTTACGAACAGCAGTGTAAGGTTCCAACCTCTGATCTACTCGATCTACACCCCCCATGTGCTTATTTCAGTCTAAAATGCACACCGGTTTGCGCACTTCAGCAACCTGACTCTAAACAGTCACAGGTGAAGTACTTTCATCATGGATGGCAGTCAGCATATAGACATCTCTCCTGTCAGAATATTTCACAGCTGGAAGCTCATCACTACGCATTTCACTGCACTGTCCCTTCACAAGTGTTTTACAAACCAGCTCTTTTAGGTAACCTTTAAGGTTAGAGAGGATTGTGCCACAAGCGACAGTGTCCACTTTGAACAATTCCCTGAACAATGGCACACCAGTGTAAAAGTTATCTAAAAATAAATGGTGACCTTTGATAAAAAGTACTCTACCAAGTTCCCACACAATTTTCTGTGTAACTCCAAAAGTGTACGGACAACCAGGGGGGTTAATACTGGAATCCCTACAAGTGTAGGTCCTAAAATAGACATATCCAGTACTACTCTCAGACAACATATACATCTTAATTCCATAACATGTCCTCTTGCTAGGAATGTACTGCCTAAAAACCAATCTGCCCTTGAACAGGACCAAAGACTTATCCACAGCTATTTCTTTCCCTGGCACATAAATCTCTGAAAATTGATCTAAAAAGTGATCAAGGACAGTCAAATCTTAAAAAGACGGTCACAATCAGGGTGATCTTAGGGCAACGCTAAAGCATTATCAACAAAATGCAACATCCGAAGAAGATGCAAATACTGATTACGACTCATGGTTGCAGGAAATATAGCTGTTGCCATCAAGGAATTAGTAGACCAATATGAAGACATGGATGACTTCCTTATCAGGCCCATAAAAAAGTAAAACCCAAAAACTTTTTAAGCTCATACATACTTGTGGGAGTCCACCGGGTAGCTCTAGAGTGGGGCTTAAGTCTGACACTTTTGTCACAAAAATACTGCTCAGCATACAAATTAGTCTGCTCAACAATCTCAGCCAAAAATACATCGTCCATAAACAAATGAAAGAAATTTATAGGCAAACATTTTTCACAATTCACTTTACACCCTGCAACACCACTAAAGACAGGCAACACCGGCTGCACCACGTTTGGGTCAACCCAGAGCCCAGCACTTCCAATGGGAAGCCTTGCAGCCCGGGGCTGCAATTCAGATGCCTCATGCTGCACTATCGGCACATCAGTGTCCTCCTCTAAAACAGGCACTTCATCCGCACTGACAGTAGCTTCATCTGCACTGAGAGTATCTTCATCATCAGATGATTCCTCTCAGACAGAAAATTCACTGACAGAATCCTGTCCTGCCTCCTCTGCCTTAGATGCAGAGTCAGTCTCATAATCATCGTCAGAAGAAAACTCGAAAAGCATACTAACAACCTGCTGAGCGGTCATCCTGCAGCTAGCCATAATACTTACCAAGAGAAGTAATTTGACAAATAAGTCAACAATACTCAACGTTGTGTACAATAAGTAATAAACAAAGCGTAGATTTATAAAACAAAAAGTAAAACTACTGCCATATAGCAATTGCAAGGCAAAGTCAATCAATACAAAGCACGCAAAGACCTCAATACTATAAAACAATGCTACTCACTTGCTAAAGCCAGCTAGACTTACCAGCACCTACTCTGCACAGACACAACACAAAAACCCACTAGAAAAGAAAAACAACAAAAAATTACACACAAGGAAACACAATACACATTGTACACAAATACAAGGAACAATTCACACACATTCAACAGAAGCTAAATAGGCTGCTATTATTACAGCATTTTTTAAAACACTTTCCTGCAGGTGAATGATACTAATTTGGAGTAAACAGTATAAAACAACTTTTTCTTACCAAACACCTGCAACGACACAAACTGCAGATCTACCAGTGACGAAACCACAACCACGAGGAAAACAAAAGTTTTGCACTAGAAGAAAAAGGAGAAAAAAAAACATTACAATCACCAATGATGACAAAAAATAACAGTTAAAATTATCAAACACTATGAAGTCTGCCTATTACCATCCAAATGCCAGCCACACACACCGCTAGGCAAGTGCCAGTCCACACACAGCCAGCCAAACGCCAAAACACTCATCAGCCAAACTACACTTAATACACAAACTTTCCCTGGTGGTCTAGTGGCTTCGGCCTAAAAATACATGGCTGATCAGCCCCGGGGGCAGAAACAGCCAAAATGTTCACCCCAAAAAGGGGAGCGACCCCTTGGGCAAAAGATTTTTGCACATAAAAAAATAATCCCTGTTCTAGGGACTTCTGCCCCCCTTGGGGGCATATGGGCCTAAAAATATATGGCCGATCTGCCCTCAAGGGGGGCAGAAACCGCCACATTATCAATGCTCTAAAGGGGGAGCAACCCCTTGCCCAAGGGTCGCTCCTCTTAAACATAATGCACAAAATCCTTGGCTTCTAGTGGATTTCAACCCCCTGGGGGCTGAATCCAGCTCCAGGGGAGTGCGAAACACAGGAAACATGCTGCCCACAGGGCAGCTACCCTTGCCCAAGGGGTCGCTTCCTTATAAATATATTTACAATACAGGCCTGGTGCTTAGTGAATGAATGAATAATTTTGTTGTGTCAATTAACAAAAATTGTTACAAAAGATTCAAATAAAATCTCCCCAGAACTTACTTACTTCGTTACAATTGGTACATGCCTAGTGAATTTGATGTCTTTTATATACTAACAAAGTAAAATGATTTTACGAAAAGAGCATAAAAACAGATAAAATCGATGAGGAGCTGGTATAAGACTAATAAATCAATTCAATACTAACGAATCCTTCCTCTTATGTACAAGTTTTGCAAATCTTATGGGGCCTCCGAGTTAAAAGTGCATTCATAGCAATCTTAAAGATGTTCAAACCATGTTTTAAATAAAGGATTCAATATTATCATGAAGTGCATGAGTCCGACAATGGCATGTACAAGCCGGGTACTAAGTGAGCTGGGCAATTCCATTTCAATAAAGTGCAAGATATAC
Organism: Calotriton arnoldi; assembly: GCA_963921515.1. Taxonomy (NCBI): domain Eukaryota; kingdom Metazoa; phylum Chordata; class Amphibia; order Caudata; family Salamandridae; genus Calotriton; species Calotriton arnoldi. The sequence goes on from CAWUFW010009792.1 coordinate 364,647, forward strand.
AATCCTAAATGAAGCGTGAATTCTTCATACCAAGTAAATTTGTTTCAAATAAGTACAATCTACACGGCTTTACTTAAGAGTTCTTTAACCTTATATGCGAACTTTGCAAACCTTGCCAATTCCATTGGAGTTTCTAAGTTAAAAAGGTCCGCACCCCGTATTTAAAAAAAAGGTTTTAATAAAGTGCTTCGTGCGTGTAATAAACAATGGCATATACAAACCATATGGGCCAAGGATTCCTCGTGTTGGTGGCAAAGTCTGCAAGTTGTTATTGCCGCTAAGGCATTCCAACGCCTGTTGATGTCTTTAATCGGCAGAACCATAAGTCTCGCTATAAAAATTTGCTTCAGAATCGACTTATTTAACGCAGCGTCAAGATATGGCTGCTGTAGTCGGTCTTTGTAGGAAATTGCAAGTATCCCAATATTGCTACTGGAAAGATTCAGTTCCTTCATATTCTCTTCCTTTGATAATGATCTAACTTGTTTTTTCAGTATAGATTTTAGGATGCCTGGCTGGTGGGTAAGGTCCTGCAGTTTGGTCGTGTCGAGGCGCAATTCAGTGCAGGCGGTGTGCAGACCTTTGCTCCATGAATTATTTTCTTTCATAAAAATTGTCTTTAAAATTGACTTCATTGTGTTCGGGGCGCTGCACAAACCCCTCGGTGGAACCGCACCATTGAGGCCCAATGCTCGTAACTCTGTTTGTTCAGCCCAAATTCCAGTCGCACCAGGGAATTTCGGGCATAAGCGGGATCTGAAAAATTCGCTTAAATGCTCGGCAATTGAGCTGTTCCATAATGTTAATAAAGGCCGCTGGGAATGCTATCTGACCATATGTAATTGACGGAAGCAGTTTGGCATTTATAACCTTTCTGATTGGTTTGGTCGACGGGCTGCTTAACTTGGAATACAGTTTACACAGGGCAAACGTCACTGCTTTGGCTTTTGTTTCAACGGCAGCAATATGGGCTGTGGGCTTCCCGTTGCTCATCAGCCACACCCCCAGGTAGTTATATTTGGTCGCTGTTACTATTTTTAAATTACCCAGTCTCCATTGTTGTCTGAGTTCTCCATTGTTGTCTGAGGTGCTTAGTGGGTTTCGACCCCCTGAGGGCTGATAGGCCAAAAAAACAGCAGAATCAGCCCCCAAGGGGGGGCAGAAACACGGATTTGTTATGTGCCTGGGGAGCAACCTTTGCCTAAGGTGTCACTTCCCCAAATTTCCCCCCAAAAAATCCCTGGTGTCTAGTAGAGTGAATTCCTGCTCCACGATTGCGGCCCTACCCGTGATCATGGAGCATGAATCCACTCTGTACAGATGCAGGGGGAAAGTCCTTTCCCCCTGCATCTGTACTTCTAAAACAATGGCTTCACATGCGCCCCCGGCTGCACTTGATGCGGCGCGCCGGCGTCATCAGATTGCCGGGAGGCGGGGTCGGGGGTAGCAGTGGAAGCGCTTCCACTACCATCCCCAGTGGAGTCATATGGGTGGGTGCCACACTGGGGGAGAGCAGGCGCTTCCCCCATGGGGCAGTGCCAGGACGTAATGGTTACGTCCTCAGCACCAAAGGGGTTAGGGGCTTCTGCTTCATTCCTGCTCTGCCAGGCCATCGCACTTCAAGCAATGGTGGGCGGGCGACGGTGGTAATAGTGACAATCGGCCAGGATATTAAAATGCAGGTCATGTCGGTAAAAAACACAGCCAAGTGGCAACCCAAGCCAGATCAGGTATTGTGGCCCATGGGCCATTTTATTTCACCTGGGCCCCATGAGCAAAATGCAATGCTTTTAATTTTCACCAATATTACTGATTCTATAGGCTTTAAATGCTTCAGTTACCAAACATTTCTCTAAAAACAAGTCCAATGAGACTAACCAAATGATGTTTCATGAAAGTGCCCGATCCGCAAATCTGGGCCACTGTTTTGGGCCTGCCTGGGCCTAATTGCAATCCCAATCCGACCATGGATCAATGTGTGCATGGGAGCATTTTATAGTCTTGCTCTAAGTACATGTGAACATCTCACCTTTCACTTTGTTTCCATGTGCCTGTACGAAACGAAAGATAAATCAATTGGATTTGTCAGCGCTTGTTTTATTTGCAAGAACTGGGTACAACATTTGTTTACGTAACAATCAAAACTGCAGAATTCAATAGTCCGATTTTTCAGCTTTAAGAACATGGTAAACTTTGATTCGGCATGCAAGATGAATCCTAAAGGCAAGTATAGTGAGTTTGGAGCAAGACAAAGGATTTCAAAGGGACGCAAGCAGTAGAAAAAAACAATACAACTGCCTTGTTTAAAATGTCTGTGTTCTTTGTTATAATGGCCATATGCTGTTGTGTTGTTATTTTGGATGTACAAACAGAAAACATGCATACACACACCAATATGTGTTTCTACAGACAATACTCATGCATGTGTGCAACCATACATTCAGGCAGCACATATGTAAGCACATGGAAACACAGTTGGATTTTGGATTAATGCAGGGACAGATGGGTGGCTGTGTGGTTATGTATAAAGATGAATTGATGGTTGGATTGATATTGGATGGCTACGGGTGCATTTAGTGCAAGATGAGTGGGTAGATGGATGAATGTGGCTAAGCATGGATGGATGGACGAATGACTGTGGCTAGATGGCTGAATACATGGCTGTGGGAGGATGACTATGTGCTTGGGCGAGAGTGAAAGAACACAACACTCGATCAGAGGTGGCCATGAGGAGAGAAGGACCTCAATATAGATCTAATTCAAAGACCAGTTACATGCTGACATGCGGCAGGATAAAGGGCATTCCCTTAATAAGAGAACTGGGAAGGCCCCAAATGAAGAAGCAGAATTGTACACCATGGAAAGAACCCCACTATTGACTACCTCAGACAACCTGCAACTCCCAGCAGGTGCTAGTCACCAAAAGAGGGTTGGACACACTTCCAGGGGAGGCACAAATGAGACAGACGTATTTACAGTCTGACAGTTGCTTGGCCCCTCTAATTCCCCACATTGATAGATGGTGGGAAGACAATTAGGAGCCGAAGTCAGGACCTCCTAGGAGTTAGGCTCTGTGGAAAATGTTGCATGCTGTTTGATTTGGGTTTTTAGCAGTTGTAGTCTCACAACCACATGCATTCTATATTTCCTCCGGCAAAAGCCCAGAGCTCAATCACAAGATGCATCGTAGTATTTAGGTCTCTGAGCAGCTTTCACAACGTTAATGTGTTAAAATGATATTCAGGAGATGAAGCTGCCATATGGGTTAGGTTCAATGCATTTCATAAGTTGTGGTGACGAGCATGGCCATCTACAGCGACGGTGGGCTTCACGATTTCTTGAAAGGGAAGACTTTTCTGTCAAATTGAAACAGAACATGTTTTTAAGTATTCATCCAGAACAGCGGCAGAATCTGCTTTAAACAAGCATTGGCATAGCCAATAGGTCTCGCCTTTGGGACCTTATAAGTGTTTAGTTATCCAGCACAATATCCTTGGTGCAACAACATCAAGTGTTGCATGGCTAAACACTTATAAGGTCCCAAAGGCGAGACCTATTGGCTATGCCAATGCTTGTTTCTTCTTTCAATGCGTGCTGCATTCTGCAGCACGCATAGAAAGAAGAAAATGCCATCAATTATTGTTTTTGTGCAGGAAGGTGCCCTTTCCGGCACAAAAACAATCACCCCCACAACGCAGGTACCCTTGCAAAATGATGCAAGGGTGCCTGCACTAGCGCATGGCAGCCAATTGTGAGCCAGCGCAGGGGAAAGCACATGGATGCGTTGTATTGCTGTTAAAACGACGCATCCGTGTGCTTTGAAAATGACTCAGCTCAGCACAGCTAAATGGCTTGTGGCGCCAAGCTGCATCATTTTTTTGTAAATGAGGCCCTCTGTAGGTGACCCCCCGCAGAGGCTGTTTTTATCAGTCACATCCAGTAGTGTGAAGCAAAATCATTGCCCCTCTACTTAAAAGCAACGAGGAGGCCTGGAGAATCCAGTCGGCTGCAGTATAACTGCCTAAATGATAGTGTGAATCAGGTCCAGACAAAATGAAGACGGTACCACCAGAGCCGGCCTTCACTAAAATAGTGCCCTGGGCATGGGCAGAAAAAAATCTGGCGCCCCTGCTGATGGTAGTGAATTAAATGAGGCAGCAGGGGGTCCCTTTTGTGTTCACTGCTCAGTACCTGGATGAGCGGGGACTGGCCCCTTAACACAAATATCCCCGGACCTCCCCCAGCTCACCTATCGTTTAGCTGCCTCACGCAGATGATGGTTTGGTTGATGTGTGCCAGCAGGGGTCAGAGGGTGAAGGGAGGGCAAGGAAGGGGGCTAAAGGGGTGTTAAAAACATCATCCGCCGTATGATAATGAAGGACTAAAACCACTTTAAACCGGAAAATTAGACAGAAACGAACAGACAGGAAGAAGGCTGGAGCAAGATGAGAAGGGCGCTGCTGTTGGCATAACCTCAATGCACCCAGCTCCATGCGCCCCTCAGAAAATTGGCGCCCTGGGCTGGGCACTGCCGGCCCTGGTTACCACAGTACTGTGGGAGCTGCAGGGAAACTCTACAGCCCTCGTCACGTGACCAGTTCGAATTGAAAGGAAAGAAATGTTCAAGGTGAGGGAGGCCACAGCTAGCTCATCCGTTGGGTGTTTCCTGCAGAGCTCTGCCGTGATGTTCCTGCTGCAGGCGCAAAGCCTGGTTCCCCGTAAAGTCCAGTTGGACCTCGAATGAAGATTCCAAATCGAGCATTAACTGCGAGTGTTTGGTAACATGATTTTCGCCGGGTAAAAAGAGGTGCAAACCATGTGGTCAAATAGTGAAAATGTTGGGGTCGTTCACCTTGGAAAGCTGCACAATGAAGGTGTTACCCCCATTCTGAGGTTCGAAGGTTGGAATGGTGCTGTAGCTGTGCACCCTCTAACTATCACAACCTTCAGTCTTGCAGATCGCAGCTGCGCAATTGTCTCGTCAAATGAGTCCCCAACGCGGAAGGATTCCCTTAATCTTTCCTATTTTGTTGGTCAATAAAGTGAGTACCCGTTTCATTTGCGTAAAAATAGCGCCATATAACATTGTTCTCCATGAAGTGCTCTGCTAAAAGCGCTATTAAAGAAAATATTATTCTTAAGGATTATTCACCGAGCCCTGTCAACAGTCTGAAATTATTAAACACACTTCTATCTCTCTGCCGATGGATTGAGCGGCTCTGTGTGCAAACCTTTCTGCCAGACTAGTTAACTGTGTTACTTGTAGCACTGCAACAACTGGGAATGACAACGGGCAGGGGCACCACGATAATTTGTGCAGCAGGTGCAGTGGCACCGGAGCCCAAGCCTGCGAGGCGCCTGGAGCACCCAAGTTGTAGGTGTTTTATAGTATCCATCGAGAGGAGAGAAGGTCCTCTTTTCTTGTTGCATTAGGACCTGTTGCACCCTCACAACTCCCCTGACACTCATTTGCTCAATCCTAAAAGGGGGGAGGGGTTAATGCAAACAACTAAATCCTTCTTTAGCAAGAATGATATGGTGAAGAATTTTAATAAGTGGTGTATCTTTCTTATATTGCGGTCGGTGACGTACAATTATCGATGTCTATAGAATGTGCCCCTGCACTTTTTATGCACCTTTTTTTATATACTTTATGCATACCAGTTTTTTCACCCAAAGCAATTTGCAAACATTGATTTCTCTTTTGCAGCACTTCTCTTATTATTTTTAGATATTAAGAATACGGTCCCCGTTTTTATTTAATTCGGTGCACGAAAAGGCTCAGCGGACCCAAAAGTGCATAATAAAAACTTGTCAAGCTCGCACTTTTAGAGAATAGACTGTAACAGCAGAGGCTGAGCACAATTCCTATTTGTAAGTGTAGCTGCTCAGGCCGCGCCTGTTGTTCCGCACCCCTACGCTGACGCCATCTCCCTTCCTTGCTTTCACATTGAAACCGGTCGCACTGGTTGCTCGGGCCCCGCCCTTCACGGTTTTATTGTGTTCAGAACCAATGAGCGCACTGCTAAAGTTCCAGTCGGTGTCCTAAGATGTTCTCTGGGCGTGGCCATCTCTTCTGGTGGACTGGGTGTTCACAGGACATTTTTAAAAGCATTACTAATTATGTACCGTAAGTCATCATCCGCAGGTGGCGGTCAAAATATTTAATCATGAGTGGCGTGAGGACAGCACACTCCTAACCTGGCTGCTTATTTATAAATTAGTGTCTTGTATGACTCACTATTGCACGTGAGACTGTGCACAACAGCAGACTGCATGCAAAGTTTCCAAGTGTAGCATTTGTTCTTGCAACACTAACGCATAGCCTGTATTAATCTGCAAATTATGGGTTAATGTGGCACGCTGAAAAATGCAACATTCTAGGTCCTGTCCTACTCATCTCCAGAAAAGAGAGACCAGAACTGCAGACCCGTTTATTCATTTCTGTTTTAGGTGTGCCATACAGCACTGAGATGTCTTTAAGGGTCTGTAGATCACAGAGTATCAAAGAATATATTTATCACAGCAGGGCTGCCTTAAACACGAGAGGCTGTGTCTGGAACGGTATGGTGTATGCGGCCCACTTAAAACCTTATTACAGAAACCAGGCTGTGATGGACATTTAAATCGACATTAGTGAAAATGGAAAAAAAACACACACACAGCGCAGTTCAGTTCACCTTTCACTCAAAATTTACCATGACATCAAACTGATTGTCATGTCACTTCCAAGCACAGAGCAAGGGCTCAAATTCACCACTGAAGCCCACCATCTGAAAAAACAGTCAGGTAGTCTGCAATAGAAAACAAGTGCGCACGCCTCGCGCTGAAAGTAAAAAAAAAAAAAACAAGTTTCACGAGGACAGGAGGAGGCAGCAGGGGGAGGGGAGAGAGGAGGGGGCCTTCGCCTGTTTCCCTTGCGGTGTTGTATTTCCTCTTAGGGTGTCCATAACGGGCTTTCCAATATCCTGTCCTTATATAGGTACAATTCGCCCTGCCCTTATATAGGCATAGAATCCCAGGCCTTATTTAGGCATTAAACCGTGCACTCCAAATACAGGCATGGTCTCTGACATCCGTCCACCCTAACGTCACAACGAGTTCATGAAAAACAGACCCTTAGGCTGCGGGAGTTTCCTAGTCCAGGACTATTGATTTCTTCAAGGACTCATATATTATGCATGAACCATTATTCCTTAGGGGTTCATTCATGACGTCTTTCGTTGTCCAATTCACGTCAATGCTAACATTCCTAAGGTACTCTCAGGTATAAATATACCTTCCCTAGCCCCTGTAAACCAGAGGAGACCTCGACTTCAGAGGAGCCCGTATCCCGGCCTGACGCACGGAGAAGACGCTGCCATTCCCTGCACGCAGAGAGCCCAGCTTCCAGCTTCCAGTGATCTGACTTCCCTTGCGGGGTGTTGGAGTTCGAGTCTGGCAAAGAGATTCCAACCTCTCTCATTCTTCAGGTATGGAGCTGATAAGAACCTAGAGGGACTCTTGGCATACTAGGCATACTAGACTTAACATACTCTTAGTATACCATAGTAAGGAATACTTCACCTACTTCTTCCCTCTTCCTACGCCTAGGTTAGGTTAGGTACAGTGGGGTAGAACTAGCTTAGCACCGCATCGTATGAGTACTCGCATTTTTAGTCTGTGTTATTTATGTAACAGCATTTGTACTATAAGATAATGCTATCGCAGTATTATTTATTTCTACTGCTCACCCTGTACATTATTTATCTTGCATACTGTCTTGTGATCGTAACAGCACATTATACTTACACCAGAAACAAGACTGTTCAATAAATCTTTTATTGAAAACGCCCGTCTATTATTTCTGTGTAACTCTGAGGAAAACTAAGCATGCACGACTGAGCTGAGTGAAATAGTTATCTAGTGTTTCCACGACTCTGGGACACGTTCTGATTCTAAAAGGAAAACATATTGGTCATGTTTTGCGGCTGCCAGAAACTACTCCCTTCTTGTTGTCAAGGAGTTTCTAGTGGCCTCTGAGCTAGCTGGCACAAGTAATTAAGTTTAATATACTCGATAGGGACATACCGACCTTAGTCCTATGTCAAAACTATAGGATATATTATTCCAATGCGCAGAGCCTATTAGGGAAATAGGAGCTACACTACATGGCGCCCAACGGTTTGGTTAGGCAGTAATTCAACTTTAGATACTGAGTAACTCAGCCGTGCTATTTTCTCTCAAAGACCCCTACCCATATACTCCAAAAGACATCTGGAGTGGGCAGGGCTAGGTATCCACCAAGGCTACATAGGGAAGCACCCTATATATTAGCTGTTTGGTTTACTCAACGTTGAAGGATACAGTGTTCCAAAATTTTGTGCACCTTATCTTTGTTTCCTTGAAACTTGTTCTACATTTTTCAAAAAACAAAATGCCTGACGGTAACAATGACACCGAAAACGGTGGAACTGCGGCTGATCCAGCCCAAGCAGTAGTTTTTAACCTTACAGGTTTAAATGAAACTGAGGAGGGTGTTGTACACATCCCTCAAAACTTAAGAAGAGCCATAACTCTAAAACTTATAAAACATGGCCTATCGCCAAGAGGAGGTAGAGCAGTTTTCGTGATAGAGGCACATGAATCATTTCAGACAGAGGTATTCTATTCATGGGTACTACTTCCGGAATGCAATCCAACATCACAAACATTTCACTTCTACAAAGAAGATGAACTACCAGAGGAATACATTCCTTTCGAGGATATTGAAATTCCATTAACATACCAAGAGCATCAGCTCTGGTTTAAAGGCGCCCTAAAACATCACAAAAACATTACCAGGCTCGGTCCACTAGGTAGACCAGGAGCAACATGGCCGATTTTAGCCGGCTACACACCTCATCCTGAACTGGATATAATGACAGATGAGGAATTACATACTCAAATAAAAGAGTTAATAAAAATTTACAGACAATTGGTCCAATATGTCATGCAGACTTTTACAGTCCGACCACCATTGACATATCCAAATCCAACTCCCCAACAGGGGAATACACTAAAAATTACACCACAGACTCTCAACTCAGTCATGGGTAAAATGCCCACAAAACGTGAGCAAATTCCGTTTTGGATAGCTCAAAAATTACTCAAATCGAAGCAGTATTTCCAAATACTAGCCCGCATGAGAAACACAGAATCCTAACAATCAGTTTACCTATGGGGATAACACCACAACTGGAAGACTGTGCCACTTGGGGCTCAGTCTTTGCTGCCATCTATACTAAAACACATGGTATTCCGTCAATTGCGGTAATACCTGATGTCCTAAAACAAATTCAAAATGAATATGGGGCAGAGCCTGCTCTAAATTTAGGTATGAAATTACTGAAAAATTTCGAGCAGGTATCAACAATAATATTATCTAATATTAAAGGGGAGGCAGCAGCAGTGGCGATCCGCCAAAAATTGAGGGAATTCGATGTTACAGAACATCAAACTGAGCTACCCAGAATAATTGAACAATCTTATGCAGAATTAGGCAGAGATAGTTTGGGTGGAAGACCACTGAAACCAAAACTATCTGAAAGTCCTGAGAAGGACTCAATAAAACAAACTCCTACATCTTCTAAAAAGAAGTGGGAGTCTACTAAACAAAAATCAAACGAGAAACGTTCTCAATCCCGAGGTAGGTCTCCTCAACAGGAGCCCTCTGAAAGGAGGTATAACCTCAGGAATAGGGATAATTTAAGAAAACCTGATAGGTATCATGATACTGATATACGTTCCTCTCGTCCCTTTCAGATCTCACCACAGACTTCGGAAAGAAGAGGACGGACGGAACACAGAGAAGAACGCGTGACATCGAAAGAAGACAAACACGCTCCAAAAACTAAAGTAAAACCTCAATTCTCCAAAAAGAAAGTAGCAGGTCTAAAGATAAGACATGCCGAGAATACTGAGAACGCAACTCAAGAACGGAGAATGGGCTCAGACCATGCTGGACAGTGCAGCAGAAGTCACAATAGTTCGCCAGAACCTGAGGGAACTTCTGGAGATAGTGGACTTGAATGAGTACATCACAGTCGAGACTGTAGACACCAGGGTTAGTACTCCACAAAAGTTATATGACATAACACTCCGGATGGAGGGAGACAAACCTAGACAGGTGAAAGCACTTTTTTGGGAAAAACTATCAAAGGGCTATGACATACTTCTAGCAGAAAAGGACTGGCCACCACAATTTGTCAGGGAGTGCCCACACGGCGAGGACATAATTATGCCTGCCTTCTCCAACCATATACCAATGCATCTAAGATATACATATGCCAGGAAATGGGCAGTGGCCCAGGCCCCAGCATTATATAAAAATCATGTAGGATGGGATGAAGATTCACCTCACCATAAAATACATCTGAAACATGAACCAACTGCACAACGGCAGTATCCTATTAAGCAAGAAGCTAAAAAACAGGTCAGGGAGATCTTAGATCAACTTGAATACCAAGGGGTGATTGAAACATGCACCTCCTCAATGAACAATCCTTTGTTTCCTGTCTCCAAACCAGACAAAACATATCGTCTAGTTTTGGACTACAGACACCTAAACACTTGTTCTAAAACTTTTGCAGTGCAAAATGCACATAGCACAGCATTAATGAATAACATTGTGCGTAAAAATATAAAACCACATTAGACATCTCAAATGGTTTCTTTTGTCAAAACATAGCACCTGAAAGCAGGTACTTAACAGCATTCTCCATAATGGGGACCCAGCGTCACTTTTGTCGACTCCCACAAGGGTTCAAGAATAGCCCAGGTTTATTCTCAGCGAGGGTAATGGAGTTACTACAAATTTATGACAATGAGGCATTGTCCTATGTCGATGACATATATCTGACAGACGATGACCTAGTAAAACACTTGAACAGGGTGAGCACCATTATACTGGGATTCGCCTCTGAGGGTTACAAATTCAACTTTAAAAAGTCCAGAATTGCCCATCTCAATGTCCTATTTCTAGGATATGAGCTTTCAAGTGAAGGCAAGAGCTTGGCAGCTAACTTTTAGAAAAGTGTGCGCTGCTCCAACCTCCAAAAACGCTAAAAAACTTACAATCGATCCTGGGTTTCTTAAATTTTGGAAGAACATACATTATAAACTATGCAGAAAGGGTTAAACCTCTATACGCATTAATCAAACCTGATTTTTCAATCAAAAACTGGACACAGGAACACACAGAAATTTTATGTTCACTCCAGGCTAACATGTTAGCAACAAATCACTTACAAACACGCGTAAGTGAACGAAATTTGGTGATCCGAATAATTTCGGGTCAATGCGGATTCACCTACTTAACTTTCAATGAGGGTGAAAAAATACCAATAGCGTATAAATCGCACTTGTACACACAAGCGGAAATGCGCTTCAGTTCTACTGAAAAATTCTAACAGCAGTTCAAACCGCTGTAGCAAAAGAAAGAGCCTTAGCCCAAGGGAAACGAATTATTATCGTAACCCCAGTACCTGCTTTAGAAGCGGTTACAAAAGCAAGCATTCCAAATGCTAAGGCATTGCATCCAAGATGGATACAATGGGTTAATTCTCTTGCTGCAACAGATGTTGAATATGTTTTTGACCCAGATTTAAAAACACAAGCCTTCCTGCAGTACGAACATGAATGTCCCCTGCCCACTGAAATTCTGCCTCTCGATCAGTATGAATTCATAATTTACACTGACGGATCCGCACAACCCGCAATAGGGGGTAAGCAAGCTTACAGTGCAGCGTGTGCTATCGTTAAAGGTCGCATGCGAAATGGCATCTTCAGACCTATGGTCACAAAAACACAGTCTCTAGGAGATTGTACAGCTCAGCGAGCTGAACTACAAGCATTCAAACTGGCACTTGAAAGTACAGATCGAGAATTCTCCACACTAATCGTGTGCGATTCCTTTTACTGTGTGCAGTCGTATAATGAATATATACAAAACTGGCTTGAAAATGGTTTCAAAGATGCGAAAGGTGGCACAATAAAGCACAAATTGCTTTGGGAACAAGTAGTTCAGTTGAAAAACGAACTACCAAAGGCTCACGTGATCCACACACTGAGTCATCAACGTGATGGCGTTCACGTTGCAGGGAATTCATTGGCTGATGAAGCCGCAAAGGGGGCTGTGCAGATGGCTTCCGTAGCTGCGATCACTCGTTCAAAAACAAAAATAGACGGTGAGATAATGTTGGCTGTCAATGCTTCAAGCAAGGGCAGCAGTACAGCGTTACCAAAAAAGTTTCCACTCAAGTACTCTTATGTAATTGATGCGAACAACGTTCCTTTTGCTCGAATCCCTGGAGTGGGGGATAGGGTAATACCAAACATGGAACGTAGAGCAGCCTTGATTTATGAAACACATTTGGGGGAGGGTCTGTCACATCAAGGGATCTCTAAGACTATCCTGACTTTAAACAGAGATGTACTGGTGGCCTGGGATGAATACAGAAATTCACATATTCATCAACAACTGCTTAGACTGTAAATTACAGCGAGAGAGCCACCAGACACCATGCTGCGAATGCGGCAGCCCAGTACAGACACCACTGTTAGACAGCATTCGACTATCTACGCGCCTGCGTTCTACTGGACTAAAGAGCATTCCCGCAAATACTGAATCTAGGTTCCTATGGTTATGGCCTCAGCGCTCAGCTGACGCTCGAACTGTTATAAAAGATTTGCGAGTCTTTATCGGCATATACGCAATAGGCACGCTACATTCTGACCAGGGTCCTGCGTTTAGCTCTCGGGCTTACAAAGACGCCATGGCCAGTCTGGGCGTTGCATTGCGGTACTCCTCTCCATTCCATCCTGAGGGAAATTCGGTTGTGGAAAGGAAAAACCGGGACATAAAGCAGTCTATAACAGCTAGAGTATTAGGTTCGGGTGACGGGTGGGTCAAACACCTTAGTGGCGTTCAGCGCGCAATGAACAATCTGCCAAGAAGTTCTCTAGGGGGTCACTCCATATGAGGTCCTATTTGGGACGAGAATGTGGGTACCAGACTTAGAAAACGTAGGCACAGTGGTGGAAAATAAACCCTTTGATATCAAAGATCGTTTGGCTGTTTTACAGGACTTAAACAAATTAAGAACGAAACAAAGCAACGTATTCCTACAGTCAACCACCACTGGGGATCAACCGGCTGTCCCAGCAAGGCCTGTCTGGATTCCTAAAGTTGGGGATCTAGTCAGAGAAAAAATTGCGGACAAGAAGGAATTTGGACCTTCTTACAGACAACCAGTACCTGTCCTAGCAGTTCAAGGAACAAGAACAGTACTACTGCCGCCCCTTGCTGGAAGAAAGGAGAAAAGATTTGTGTCCATCGACCTGATCAAACCACAGTATGTGGCCAATACTAAATAGTAGGCCTCGTGGACTCCGACCTAGTAGCAAACGCACTCCTCTCGCTACTATCCAAGAGGTTCATACTGAAAGACTGATAACAATCGAGAATTCAGCTGAAACAAATGAAGGACTATGCAACAACGCTATGGAACTCATCCCTCTTGAAGAACAAGTAACAGTTCGTCCAAATACACCTGTCTACACCAACGTAACAAGTGATGAACTGGTTCCAGTGATTTCAACAAATCCTGATGCAATTCAAACAATTGACAGAACTGCTTCTGGCTACTTCATTAACTTTGATACGTTCTCAGAAGATCCTAGTGAACCTGAAACAACGCCAGTGTCATTGAAATTCAAGCAGCAAGTACAAGACTTTCTTCACTTTCTGAAAAAGACTTATTTGGTTTCTCCATGGATTGAACTCTGGATTACATCTGGACTTTTTGTTTTCCTGCTCTGGCTAGCTTTGGTAACAACAGTGAGCGTGCTTATAAGTGGCAGATACATCCATGTGAACACTGAAGGAAAAGACGTAAACGTACTTTTGAAACCTCATAAATCTTCCCATTGTGAAGCAAGAGACTTGTCATCAGTGAACATCACAGCTGTTCCTATACATGATGGTATAGTGTGGGACAAAACAGATTTTGATATATTCGGTCCAACGGAAGAATTGAACATTCCACATTTGTTTAAAATTTCACTAAGTGATCTAATCACGTCCAGTACCTATTCTGATGATTGGGACTTTGAGACTGTGACTGATATTATGTTTGACCTAGAAAATCTGCTGCATTTTCTAAAAATGAATATTTAGAGGGTTCATCAGACTATGAAGAACTGTATTGTTTTAATCACTATGGTCATCATTTTTTGCATAAATCTGCATATCCAAGAAATGTGTTTATGTTTAACCAATGGGAACATTGTCCTACACCACCTAAAGGTAGTTCAAAAACATTTGCCAATAAGTTTCCATATTTTTCAGGATACAATACATCTGATCCAGAAATGTTTTACTATAAAAATGTAAACAAAACAGGACTGAAAATTATGTTAACAAATACAAAACAGATTTATTCTGCGTTTTTTAATGCCCAACTGTCTAGACAGGGTTTCGACTTTTGGAAAGACACAATTGACACAAAAACGTTGTGGGGTACTAAAGAATGGCAAGTACAGGGGATAGAAGCTTTATTCAGAGCCTGCATCATCCCTGAACAAATAATGTTTTTGAATGAAACTATCCAACAAACATCTTGTCTTGGTTTAGCCAAGATCAAAGAGATGAACACACCTTCTGTACCAACTCCTGCAAAAAATAATGTAACACAGGCAGTGGTGACAGTCGACAATATACTACAACTCAACAGATCTAATCCTGATTGGAAAAAATGGTTGATCTGGCCCATAGACACGAATAACTGTCAGGAAAGATTCCTGAATAAAACTCAGGGCTTTACTATTCATAGGCCAGACCCAAGATACGTCCAAAGACAACATCCGGGGGTAGTAACAACATACAGTGTAGGGAAGTTATGCCTCGATTGGCTGCATACATCTACACTACAGGATGTGAAACAACACTTATCTTTACTTGCAAAAGACGCAGATCTTAGGGATTTCTTGCTTGGACCAAGAAAACCGCGTCAAAAACGTTTCATATATGCCGGTATTTATGCTGCTTATAATGAAGCTTGGAAGGTATCACAGATAGAGGCCGCAGAACGAATACGTGAACTTGATCGTATTAATTTAGAGAAAACACTCTCTGTGGTCGACAATGGGTTAACAACTTTGTCCTCCAGAATATATTCATTGGACGGCATTGTATCCTCTGCTATCGACATTCTAGAACAAGATTTGGCGATGTTACAACAAGGCCAATCTCAAATACGTTCTATTATGTTATTAAGCTGGACGCTGCAATCATTGCGAGCGGGCTATGTGCCCTGGCGTTTCATCAACACAACGGCTCTGTTTGCAGAATACAATCTAACTGATAAACAGATCGAAATGGCACAGAGAGGAGCAAAGTATACAGTGCTGAGCATTGAAAAACTGGAAAAGTTACCATTTACAGTGGCAGAAAAACCAGCTACAGAATGGCTTATTCATGGCAAAATTAGACTACCTGTGACTACTTTTCAGTTTCAGTATTGCCTCAGACAAATGCAAGCAGGCAAATATGAAAGGTTGGGTAAGGAATACATTAAGACATCTTGGTCTTTACCGTATACATATAGATGTTGGAGCGGGGATCGTGAAGTGTTTTTAAGCGGTAAAAACTGTAAACGTGCACTAAGCGGTTCACTAGTATGTCAGGACATTTCCTTGCACGGGGCTTGTAATGGTTCTGTGGCAAATTTGTCTTGCCATCAGCAGGGTACACCAGCTGCTGTGATTAATCCAACGTTCGGACAACTTTCTAATGGGAGTTACCTCATGTTGAATGATCAGAGCTGCTGTGGCATGCTGCCAGGCATCCCATATCTAGTAACGGTCAACTCCAGGGTCACTTGCTGTATGCAAGTATTGTTTGCCCCAATAGACACAGTCAGGGAGTCGCCTTTATGGCCTTCGCTGAACGTCTCTTTTATAAGATTTGATACTTTAAGCAGAATGAAAGCCATGCTTTTACAACAAACAGTGCCTCTGACCTCGGCCAAAGAAACCTATGATCTGCAAATTGCAAGGACTTCGGCTGAGATACAGACTTTAATACGTACAAACTGCCCTATACATTTCGTGGAAATGATAGGACGAATTTTCAACATGTCTGATACAACAGGAATTGTACATGTATTTAAGGGCATCTGCTCGGGTCTGTTAGCACCTTTCCAGGCAATACTCGGAATCATCCCGAACTTTGCACATTCGGTGTTTGGTGGCATACCATTAATTCTAGCACTCGTTGCCGGAATTCTATTTCTCTTCCTGCTATTTCGCTATGGCCAGCCAATTCGCCGACATCACTCCGAGCGACATGGAGAAAGCTCTCCTTGAACGAAAGTGCCGTGAGCAAATAGTACAGCTTTTGGGCATAAATCGTCTACGGGACCTTAATACCACATGGTTCCTGTCCTTTAGACCAATCTGGCAAGATTGCATCTTACCTGTTCTACGATGCCTGCTATGCGGTGTAGAATGCGTGTTGGACACCTGTCTAACATTTCCATCGGATGCGCCAACGGACGTCGATACTCTGCTGGACCAGATAACGGCCCATGCTATGTGTTGTCCCCAGCGGCTTCCTATCCTGATGACAGCATTCATTGAGATCTCACAGACGCTTCCGGCAGCTGCTGAGGTACGAGAAAGAACTACAGGCACACAGGTAACAACGGACGCGAACATTGCGACAATTGAAAGCAATGCTTCACATCTCTGTGCAATTAACCTGCTTCACGAGGTGTTCCAACTCACACCAACTACAGTGGATGATGTTTTGTCTATAGAAATAGATGATCTAATGTTTACACCAGACCCATAAACTGACTCTGATTCAGCATACAGTGTTCCAAAAATACAGCAACAATTTGGCCTTCATTTTTTCAAAACTTGGAACTCTACCAGAAATTGAACTTTTTCCCATTTTTTCGAAGGAAAATGGAACTTCAATCTGCTTAAAGTAGAACTAGCCTTATAGTACAGACTAGGCGGTCCTTCCAAAGACATTTAGTCATCTTATGTGTCTAAAAACAGTTCATTTAATTTTCATGACATAAAATGAAATTGATTTTTGAATAACTTATCGATCAATTTCTTTTTTGTCTCAAATGTAAATATTACTGCTTATTTCATTTCAATTGCATTTATTTTCGAATTTTATGCCTGTAATGAAAAGCAATGCTTCAAATGTACAGTACCTTTTGCATTCTAATAGATTTTTTTAAAGAAATGCCTTTTTAAAATGGTTTTATGAAAAATTTTAGAAATATGCGGTACTCCATTTTAATGTTTAGCATTTTTAATGTTTAGCATTTTAGTATTATCATACACACGAAAGAGGAGTGGGTGTTGTATTTCCTCTTAGGGTGTCCATAACGGGCTTTCCAATATCCTGTCCTTATATAGGCACAATTCGCCCTGCCCTTATATAGGCATAGAATCCCAGGCCTTATTTAGGCATTAAACCGTGCACTCCAAATACAGGCATGGTCTCTGACATCCGTCCACCCTAACGTCACAACGAGTTCATGAAGAACAGACCCTTAGGCTGCGGGAGTTTCCCTAGTCCAGGACTATTGATTTCTTCAAGGACTCATATATTATGCATGAACCATTATTCCTTAGGGGTTCATTCATGACGTCTTTCGTTGTCCAATTCACGTCAATGCTAACATTCCTAAGGTACTCTCAGGTATAAATATACCTTCCCTAGCCCCTGTAAACCAGAGGAGACCTCGACTTCAGAGGAGCCCGTATCCCGGCCTGACGCACTGAGAAGACGCTGCCATTCCCTGCACGCAGAGAGCCCAGCTTCCAGCTTCCAGTGATCTGACTTCCCTTGCGGGGTGTTGGAGTTCGAGTCTGGCAAAGAGATTCCAACCTCTCTCATTCTTCAGGTATGGAGCTGATAAGAACCTAGAGGGACTCTTGGCATACTAGGCATACTAGACTTAACATACTCTTAGTATACCATAGTAAGGAATACTTCACCTACTTCTTCCCTCTTCCTACACCTAGGTTAGGTTAGGTACACTGGGGTAGAACTAGCTTAGCACCGCATCGTATGAGTACTCGCATTTTTAGTCTGTGTTATTTATGTAACAGCATTTGTACTATAAGATAATGCTATCGCAGTATTATTTATTTCTACTGCTCACCCTGTACATTATTTATCTCGCATACTGTCTTGTGATCGTAACAGCACATTATACTTACACCAGAAACAAGACTGTTCAATAAATCTTTTATTGAAAACGCCCGTCTATTATTTCTGTGTAACTCTGAGGAAAACTAAGCATGCACGACTGAGCTGAGTGAAATAGTTATCTAGTGTTTCCACGACTCTGGGACACGTTCTGATTCTAAAAGGAAAACATATTGGTCATGTTTTGCGGCTGCCAGAAACTACTCCCTTCTTGTTGTCAAGGAGTTTCTAGTGGCCTCTGAGCTAGCTGGCACAAGTAATTAAGTTTAATATACTCGATAGGGACATACCGACCTTAGTCCTATGTCAAAACTATAGGATATATTATTCCAATGCGCAGAGCCTATTAGGGAAATAGGAGCTACACTACAGCGGGAGCGAGCAGGAACCATCTGTTAATTACAAACAGATGGTTTCAAAGCTCGCTCCCGCAAGGGAATCGCCAAACGTGCATGCGTTGCCATTGAAAGCAATGCAAAGCGTGCACGTTTTTGGCAGAAAAAGGGAATCGATTACTAAAGGTCTCCTCCTAAGCAGCGCATGCGCGCTGCATAGGCGAGACCTAAAAAATGGATACTATACTAACTGAGTAGGAATTAGGCCAGGGAAAATTTGTGTAATGTCCTTTACAGATATTACATTAAATACTTTTGGGAATTGCACGAATTTGCACAAAATTAAGGAAAATGACGTTTCTGATGAGGACGCATATTGCACAAAAATAGCACCAAATCTCGCATGCCATTTTACATGCCATTTTGGATGAGGGTGTGAAACTGCTTGCCCCATACTGCTTCTTCTGGCCGTTTCCACAAGTTCCAACCTCTCTCACTCCAGTTTTACTCTTTTCCTTTTCCTCTTCCTCTGTCCTTTTGTTTTTTCACTTTATTTTCACTCTGCTTTCTGTTTTCCTGTCACTGCACCTTTATTTGACTTTTTTTCTGTCTATCCGCTTTTTTAGGTATTTGGCGCAATGGCGACCCCGTCATGGAAACGGCTGACCGCATGTCCCACTCTCAGGACACCCCCCCCCCCAACATCTTTGATGGGGAGAACGTGGCACCACTCTAATTTTATGTGAAGGATTACCTCCTCCTAATACAGACAGTCAGAGAAAGGGCTACATCCTAACTGTCCAAACACTCTGCTGGGAGCGAGCTTGCTGATTCAGGAACTACCGTACTGGCATTACACTAAACCAACAGGAGGTCGTGATTGCTGGGCTGATGATGCTCGACCGAAAGCATCACCTTCTTGGCATTGAGGTGGATGTGAAAGTTAAGAAACGTTAAACATTATTTCATTTCATTTTTATTAATTCGCCGTAGGCGTAGGCATCACTTTGCAGGTAAGTGTGAGTTTACAACTTTTAAATTAGTTGGAACGTAAATAAGGTTAAACTCTAAAACTGGCAAAATACATATATGTATTATATGTATGACTAATTACATGCATATAATACATAGATATGTGTATCTAAAGCTTAATTAATTTCAAAATAGTTTTGCATATATGCAGTGTCTTTTTATGTGTACATAAATAGGTTTACAATATACATTCACTAATGTATTTGTGTAAATATATTTTATTTTGTTAAATCTTTATTATGAGTATTTACCTAATATATATATATATATATGTGTGTGTGTTGCGGCCCCGCTCACGTTCACCCAGAAGGGTATCTTGTCACTGGATAACAGATATTTATTGTTACCCAAATCAATAGTACTCATTTTATCGACTCAGAAGGATAAAAGTCAGATTCGACCTACCGGGATTTGAACCTCTGATCATGAGAACGAACACAGGACTCTACAGTGGACACATTAGTCCACTAAGCCACCAGACTCGTCCTGAACGATCCTACAATCATTGTAACACTGTTCTATAGGACTTGAAGAAACTCAAAACGCTACACCACAGGGCAATTTTCTTTTCACCTAAATGGGATTACCTTCTTCAAAATTCAACATGACCTTCCAATTTTAAGTCAAGATCTTGACAGCTATAGATTTGATCAAAAGAAGACACCATCTGTCAGGCCCTATTTGCAACTTTCCATAATTTATTAAATCACACAACACACATTCCTGAGATGGGCATAATGGCACACAACCTTAAAGCCATGCTGAAATGCCAGTGTGAGATAAACCACCTCTAAGTGAGACACCCCCTACATTATTCTACAATGTGCAGTACCACAAACTATTCAGTGAAATTTCTGAAATAAACATCCACACCTTTTTCACTTCCTCACTATGTAGAATTTTTCTAAAGACACTGTAATACAACTGTATGCCATGAGCACTTGCCCTGATATCAATTGTCTGATCATTTATTGTCAACAGAATCCTTGTTCTTTTTTTTTTAACAGGCTCTCGCTTTAAACTTCAAGCATACCTCTGCAATGTACATTAGGTGCACTCATACATTGCAATGTTTAACATACAATAATACTTGAAACCCAACCATTTGCGATTTGTAAGTGGAGTACCATATAACTTTCTACATGTACGGTTGCACTTGGCTCAAGGGCTTATGCAGGTTCTATCCTGTGGACCCAGATATGTACACAAAGCAACTTTATGCTGCATACGGCTATGCTGTTATCCTTGAGGTCATCAGTGATGTCATCAATGCTGTTATTTGAACTGTCATCAGTGACGACATTCAACATGTCATGAGTGATGTAATATGTAAGATCATAAACAGAGTATGGTGGGGACGCAAGCTATAGTGATCTCAGTAAACCATTATTGTCAACTTTCAGTAGTTATTTTCATTTTAAACTTAAGTTTGTATCTTATTTGAGCACCTAACTGTAACATTACTTTAACCCTTTGGTTATTTCAGTAAATCTCATGAGTTTATGTAATATAAGCTAAGATCTCAACATCAAAGAGTAAGAAACTGAGTTTTTCATTGATTAAAAATGGGAAATGTTAGGAAATCCACACCTATTCCATAATGCTGACGTAACATCATCAAGATGCAGAACGGACGGAGGTATTTGAGATGAGCAAGTCAGGCGGGGACCTTGAAGTCTGTGTGACAACAGGCACACCTCTACTCCATGTACCTATGGAGCACTATTTAGTGCCTTAATATATACCCATTTACTGACACCAAGTAGGTAGTTTAGGTGTCCTTGTCGTATGTATGGTAAATTCGCCAGTTACATCAGCATTATGGTATAGGTGTGGATTGTATAATCGGTCCTGACAAAAGCCACAAGCATTTGGGAACATAGGTGGCAGAAACATGTTGACCCTAAGAGGAAGTAGGGGTAACTAGAGCCCCGGTACTTCCTAACTTTTCCAGTTTTTAATCATACAGGCTGGTACCCAGATTAAAATGTCAGGATTAACTTGCAGGTATTTTTAAAGAGTAAGCTTACCCCTACTCACTACTCTCTTCCTTTGCCAACATAGTGCTCCGTGCATCTCATAGGATGTAGCACGCTACGTTCCCCAACAGAACGTGAAGGAACTCTAAGATGAAGCATGCCGCCAAGGGGTTTTTGAAAGCAAAAGGATTCTTTTCTCTTTAGGTCGATGGGAGCGCTCTTATATTGATCCAATTGAGTTGGGCTCTATAGTTTGTGTAAAGTACTACAAAACGTACCACAAAATGTAGGTTTTATCTATACTTATGTGTGCGGATTTCTGTGCCCCGACTATGGAATCTCTGTAAATGTAAATACATGTTTTAGTAGTAAATGTGGGAGGGTCACAGAGGAGTGGGCAGGAAAAGGGGCATACTTATTCCTAAAGGGGATAGGATTAGGGAGGAGTAAGAGGGCTTAGGAAGGGTCAGGGAGGAATTTAAAGAGGGACGTCACCCAACCCTACATGAGTAAGCCAACTGCTTTACTCTTGGGCTGAAGACATGTAGCTTTCATTTTTGTAGTAAGTTTACACTCCAAGTATGTGAATACTGAAAGTAGTAAACTTACTCCAAAGTGTAAACTTACTCAAAAGTGTAAGTTACCTTTACGAATCAGGCCCTGTGAAGCACTGGTTGGTCTGTGGGCCTAGCCTTCAGCCAGGACCTGCACTGAAACTTGGTCAACCTCTGATGTACACAGCCTTCAGCCGTGCACAGCAGGCCACCAACCCCCACCTTGTACAGCCTTCAGCCATTCGCAGTAGGTGTTGCCTGCCCATTCCTCTGTAGATAGTCAAACGCTCCTGCATGCTGCTGTAGGGCCCTTTTTGCTCTTTTTTATTTTTTATTTTTATGATTCACACTCGAATGTGAAAACTTTTAACATATAAAACTTCATATTATATTATCAATGATGCCATATAAGATGTCTTCATTGATATCATCAATAATGTCATTTAACAGGTTATAAGTGGAGTGGTGTCACATGTAAGGTGCATGCAGTGACAGGGGCTCAAGTTATGGTTAGTTTACCTAACCTTAACAGTCTAATTTTAGTGGGTTTTAGGTTAATTTTGTAACCATAAATGAACACTAGCTGTCTGATTTTTTTCAGTGAACTTCTAATTTTAGTCATCATGTACCACATTCAACTGTTCCTTCCACTAAAACTCAAATGCAGGGCCAACCCACACAACACACGCCGTTGTGCCTAAACCACCACGGGAAGGCCACATGCAGCAGTAGTTGGCCAAGCATGGCCGTAGTTCACCAAATTCTTTTGTCAAATTTTGTTTCAGAATTTCAAAGCCTCTGCTGGATTTGTGAACCATAAGACCTCAGGAAGGTCTATGCAGCATAGTAAGGATCTAGGATCCACAAAGTGAACACAGGATTCACAAATCCTGCAAAAACAGAAATGCAATATTAAATAAATGCCAGGCAGTTTCTCATCAATAATTCCATTGCAAATGTTGCAGTGATATTATCAATGATGTCCCAGAAGATGTCATGAGCGATGTAATATGTGGGGTAATTGGCAGCGCATGGCGAGGGTGTGAGCTATAGTTACCTTAGGGCATGAGTTATAGTTGCAAGAGCTAACTATAACTGGTGAATTTCAGTGAATTTGTGCATTTAAAATGTCCCGTTGTCACTGAAATTCTCATCTAACTATAACGTTACTTTAACCTTTGTATTTTTCTGTGAATTTCTAAGGTTTTTTTAATGCACAGTAAGATTAATTTTCATACCTAACTATAAAGTGACTTTAATCTTTGTCTTTTTCAATGGCTTTCTGGGTTTTTTCTTAATGTAAAATAATATTTTATTACCAAACGCAAAGCCTACCCCATGCGCACAAGGTTTTCAGATGTGCAAGGCGGGGGTTGTCCACTGGCTGCTGGCAGTCAACCCCACGCTGCACAAGGCCTTTGGCCGTGCACAGCAGCGGGTTAGCAACAGACCCTGGCTGTGGCCAGGCCCTGTAGCCAACCCTTCCAGAGTCAGCCAAACCCCCCCGCAGGCAGCCAACCACATGCTGCTCAGGGTCTTTCATCATGCGTGTGGCCAGACCCTGTATTCAACTCCCCGCAGGCAGCCAACCCCACACTGCATACAGCCTTTGATATGTGCAGTGGGGGGTTGGCCACAGGACATGGCCTGTCACCAGAACCTGTGCTCAAACACCAAGCAGGTTGTCAAACCCATGCCACGCACAGCTTTTGGTGTGCAAGGAATAAGGTTGACCTTCAGCCCCTGGAGATCACATCCCCCGGGGCCAAAACATAAATTCTAAGGAGAGGAGGGCATGCGGCCTCACCTGAGCCTTAATTGACCCTGGGTACCCCATGGTCACATTTCAGTAAAAAGGGAAGGGGGGCACGTAGCCCCCCTCCCCAAGCCTTAAAAGACTCTGGGAAACCCATCCCCCAGGGCTAAATACAATTAAACAGTAGAGTGGGGTGTGTGGCTCCCCCTCTCTCTCCCCAAACCTTCTTTGGCCCCAGGGACCCCATCTCCCGGGGCCAAATTCCAAGGAGAGGAAGGCGTGCAGTCCTCTTCCCCAAGCCATAATAGGCCCCAGGGACACCATCCCCTGAAGCCAAATACACTTAAGAAGGGGATGGGCCCATATGACCTCCTTTTCTGAGTCTTATTACGGACTGGGGACCCCATCCCCCAGGACCGTATCTAATTTAAAAGGGGCGGAGGCTGTGCAGCCCACACCCCTAGACCCCCTCCCCGAGCCCTCTTGGACCCCAGGGACCCATCTTTTGGGGCCAGGGATGTATGCCCTAGTGCCTACCAGGGCACCCACATACCTCACTGGGGAGCTCCAGGGCACCTGAGGCCCCAGTCGGCTCAATGCATGGTGCAGGAGCTGCCATTGCTTCCGCCCAGAGGGAGAAGCTATTTCTTGCTCCATTTGGGTGGGAGAAACATGTATTCTGTTTCCCTGCCCTCAACAGTGCAGGCAGGGAAACAGAACTCATGTTTGCTCCCAGCCAACCAGAGCAGACTTACATGTTTGTTCCTGTTTAGCGGGAGACTTAAAAATGCTCTCACCAGACTGGAGCAAACCTATGTTTCCCTGCCCTCTATGGTGTGGGCAGGGAAACTGCTGTTTCCAGAGGGTGGGCTCCCCAGGACACAGTCACTGAGCAGACCCTGGGGGATGGGATCCCTGTAAAGGCCTACATAGGCCTTTAAACTTTACTTCAGCCTTGGGAAGATGGGATCCCCAGGGCCAACTTAGGCCTTTCATTTTGATTTCAGCCCCGGGGGATGGGATCCCTCAGCCCTAAAAAGGCTACGGGAGAGGGCTGCACACACCCTCCCCATAATAAATACATTAGGCCCCGTGGGATGGGGTTCCTGGGGCTGACATCAGCTTGGGGAGGGGGGACGGGCCCTCCCTTTCCTTCATTAATATACCCGTTCCCGGGGGATGGGGTCCAGGGACTCAAAATGTGCTTGGGGAAGGGGGCCCTACTCACGCCTTCCTCCCCATACATTTAATTAATAAAATGGCTCCCACTATTTTCATTTTTTTGTTTTGATCCACAGGATTACAGAAAAACCCACAGATTTGTTCTTTTATTTTGAAACCAGGGGTGTCCCTCTGGGTCCCCCACATAGGGCCTAGGGGAGTAGGGTATCCCTACCGTACCCCCTTACATTATTATTATTTTTTAGCTTCAGGAGAAGGGACTAAGATCCTGAGTCCTGCATTTTCTGCCAGCAACAATTTTCCTATGTTGCTGGCAGCCAATAAGAGTGCTCGCTCCCATGGAAGTCTGACTTCTGCAAGAGCGAATTTAGCCCGAAGGAAAAAAAGCTCCCTGGACCAATTAAAGCACTCTATTTTGGAGTTTGTTCTTCCTCAATTCTCTTGTGGGAGTCTCTCATTCTCAACCGTCCAGATATGCAAATATGCCAAATCACAAAAAGCACAATCTGCATAGAAAGATCTAGCTTCCTGCCAAATTTGGGGTCTTTCCATTCAACCCTTTTTGCATAGGCACTGTTTTAAGAAAACTATGAAAAATGCATGGGGAAATTTGCTTTTGGAACCCCCTTTTTTCTTAGTCCCTGCTTGAGGGATCACCCGAAAACTTTCCAGAAAGGAGCTGAAGTGAATTTTCCTTTTTTGTTAGTTTAGTGAAGGTTCTTCAAACAACATGGAAGTTATTAGCAAACCAAAAAATGCCATGTCTATAGAAAAGTTGACCTAAATGCCCAGTGGTGACTGCCACTGGGTAATATACATATAAATGTACTACCCAGTGGCGGTTGCCATGGGGTAGTTATAGTAAGGTTAGGTCTGCATTTCCATAGAAAATGCATTTTTTGTTTTGTTAATAACTTTAGCTCAGATTGATGAATTTTCATGAAACGTTCAAAAAGGTGCTTTTTTGTGATAAAGTGTGTGCATAGGTGATCCGTCAAACAGGCGCAGAGAGAAAGGGGGTCTCAAAAATGCAAAATTCCCTTGCATTTTTCATAGACTTGTTGAACGGCATTATACCACATTTGGCAGGAAGCTAGATTTTGGTCCAGAAAGCGTGCTTTTGTGATTTGTTGTAAATTCATTCAATAGGTTTTGAGAGATTAAGGATTAAAAATATTTGTACATTTGGCCAGTTGGGTTCAAGGGACTCACAAAAGTCCCTCAAATCCAATTTAAAAAAATAAAGTGGGAACCATGACAGGTCTCGGGTAGGGGCTGGTAGAATTTTTAATTCCGCTGGTGGAATTGGAGGAATTTAGTAATTCCACGTTGCTCTTGTAATGCGCAATTACTAATAAATTAATCATTCAGCACTAATAAAGCTGCTTACATCAGTGACCTTTTCTTAGGCCTTGAAGAATATCCTTGCATCTGAGCTCTGAAGTGTGAATCCCAGCCTGCCAGCACCATTCAGGAGGCAGCTGACCTTAAAGTAGAATCTACTGGCAAATTAGGCCAAGGAGGAGGCTAGCACATTGACCTGTCATCCCTCTGCATGTCGGGAATTGTTGTCCGACACTCCCTTCCAGTCTTGTCAGTAATCCAGAGCGAAACTACAACATCCAGTACCAAGAAGTGGAACTGCTCATCCCAAAGACCCCGGATTGGCTACATGCTTCACATCACAGTCACTGATTGGCTGACTCTTCCTAGCTCTCTGCCCAGAGAATGAATGAAAATGTACAGTAGCTGTCCCTGGAGATGAGAGCCCAGAATCTGCTGCTGAATGTATTATACTGTATCAAAACCCTCTGAAATTGTGAGTACCTGATGCGCAACAATTATCATGGCACACAATACATGCACTACACAGGTCACTGCATACACCAAACACAGTCCACTGCATATACTGCGCTCTGCAGGCACTGCACAGAGCTCTACATGCACTGCAAACGCTGCACAGGGTAATGTCAGGGAGTCCTGATATGCAATGTACTCATGGAACTACAAAAACTGCAAATACTGCAAACAACGTACCATAGGGGTGTCATTGATACACAGCTCTGCTGGGGCAGACATTTCACTCTACAGATACGAATTTACTGTAGATAGGGCACCCTGGAGAAATTACACACTACAGGCATGGCAACTGCACTACTGCTCTCTATACAAAGTGGACCGTACACACAGCATTTTATGTAAGGCACAGAGAGCACTATAAGTACATAATGTTTCGCATACAGGGGACACTAAACATGCTACTAGCAAGCAAGACACTGCAAACAATGTATCCAGAATGTATGGGACACCTGAATGCAGTGCAGTCACTGCCCACAGAACATAGCAAATAAATCACGTTTGGCAAGCAAAGTCGGAAGCATAGACGGCACACACAGTGCGCACTGTATGCAGAATGCACTTAAGTCAGTGCATGCAAGGCTCTGTAGTTAGTAAATTCCATAAACCGTTCAGGAAACGGTACCGTCTGTACACATGGAAGAGACACAGCATGTGCTGCACATGGTACAACACTGCACTGCACATAATTAGCAGAGTAGACAGCGCAGATGGTAGCACAGGGTATGGCTGGGGCAACCAGGGCACATCTCACAATGGCACTTCTCAGACTCAGAAACAGGGCCGGTCTGGGAACCAAAACCGGCCCTGGCAAAGTGCTCGGCCGCCCCCCCCTGGAGGGGTTGGGGGGGGACGGCAGAGCTGTTTGCCAGGGCCGGTTTCGGACGATTTTGTTACAGGGACGATATTGCCGCTATGCTGCAAAAACGTCCCTGTAACAAAAACGGCCCCACAG
This sequence comes from Calotriton arnoldi, assembly GCA_963921515.1. Classification (NCBI taxonomy): domain Eukaryota; kingdom Metazoa; phylum Chordata; class Amphibia; order Caudata; family Salamandridae; genus Calotriton; species Calotriton arnoldi. The sequence continues at coordinate 392,553 of CAWUFW010009792.1, forward strand.
GGGCCAAAAACCGGCCCCCACCCTGGCGGCCCACCGGGGAAACGCCCAGTGCCCGCTACAGCCAGTCCGGCCCTGCTCAGAACCATTCAAACAACCTTTTGTGCTTGGGCAGGGACGCCGAAGCTGGTGAGGAAGGGTACTGGAAAACCATAAATATGGCACACAGCAACACCAGCCGTCTTTGGTGTGTTGCCATAAAAGGAACCGTGGCCTGTTTCCTTTTGGGAGTCCGAGTTGGTGAATTAGAAACTTTGCTGCTGTTTGCTTTTTCTTTCCCCAACGAATTGTAAAGTTACATCTTAAGAAGTGTCTGGTGTTGGAGAAGACTCAACAGGTACATAATTGTGCTTTGGAAAATGTTAATGCAGTCTCTGTGTGGAGAGTTTGGAATATGCCACTGTCAAAGTGGATGTTGCACAGATGCAGTCCTTCTGTGTTCGCCTCCTCCATCAGGCACATTGTGTGTTCTTCCACAAACTGGTTGCACCTGTTCAATCGCTATATTGAGGCTCCAACGTAAACATAGCTCTCTCTGACAGCGGAGGAGGATTATAATCGTCCCTTGTGAACACTTGTGGAAAAAAAACCACTGGTTTAAAGTAAGCAGTTTATCTCCGAGGTGGTTTTAGGGTGGGTAGAACTCCACTTCATCTCGCTGAGTTTTTATGTAACTCTGCGAAATTTTGCGGAGTAAAACTCTATGAGTTACACCCACCCCTAGTCTCAAGGACTTAGTCCGCTGTCCTGAGATTTTGTAGAAGAAAAGATATAAGGAGGAAGGGTAGGAATACCCTGCTGCCTAGCCACAGTGGGGGGTTCCAGAGTTACCCACCCTTAGGCTAAAATAAAATATGTTTTTTAAAACTGCAATCCCATGACATATTGGAAAAAACGCCAGCTGGCATTTTTTTTTAAAGTTTGTTTTTAAGTAATTTGATTCCAGGGTAGATCAGGGCCCAGTGGTCGTTATTTTAAAATATTTGGGGAGGGAGCATGAGTGGGGCACCCCACCTAAAACCACTCCTGGCCCTGGGGACCCCAACCTCCTGGGCTGAATGAACACTAAAGGGTTGAGGGAATGCAGGCCTCTCTCCAAGCCCCTACATGGCCCCTCAGACACCATCCCACAGGGTTGAATACTAAATAGAGGAAAGGGGGCCATGTTGGGTCCTCTAGAAGACACTCCTGGCCCCAGTGACCTCATCTCCCATGGCCGAATGCACATTAAATGAGAGGGGGTACGGGACCACTTCTTCGATCTCTGTTGGGCCCTAGGGACACCATCACTGTGGTCAGATACATTTAAAGAGGGGAGGGGGCCATGTAACCCCCCCTCCCATTCTGGTGTCCGCCCCGGGACCCTCTCCCCCGGGGCATGAAACTTCACAGTCTCCCAGAGAGACTACCTGCTGGACACTGTGGCTCCCTGCCAGGGAGAGTCCTGGCATACTCTGACTGCACTCTCCCAGACAGGGAACTCCACTTTGCAATCGCCTGGTTGGAACAGTAAAAAAATGCTTCCTCCACATGGGGGGAGGAGCAAAGGAAAGGTGCCTGCTCCCGCCAGCACCCAGTATGGTGCTGTCTGGGGAGCTGAACGGGGCCGTGGGGCCTGGAGCTCCCCCTGTGGCCCCCTACATTGTGAGTGCCCCAGGTGGGCACTAGACTACCCACCTATACTATAAAACTGGCTGCATCCCACAAGGGGAGACGGCTGGGGTCACGGGGCCCTGGGGGTCCCCTCGCTGCCCCCAAATAAAAAATCAGTTGTGGGTGCCCTGGGTGGGCTCTGAGGCACCCACCTATTGAAAAAGATGGTGGCCCCAATAGGCACACACTATGGCGAGGTTTTATCATACTTTCACACAATGCAGCAGGATACCTTGCTGCACTACGTAAAAGGGAGAGGGCAGGAGTGCGCCATATTTAGCATTATATACTGCCTTCCTCTGCTGCCTTGGGCCAATGCAGGCACCCTTGCACAATGGTGTCTGCGTTGTAGGCAGAATTGTTTTTGTGCAGGAAGGGACACCTTCCTGCACAAAAACAATCCCCTGAGGCTCTTTCCTCTTTCTATGTGTGCTGCAGAATGTAGCACAAGGAGAAAGAGGAATAACAAGAAGAAATATACATATTTCTGCTTATTACATCTCCTGTGGGAATGTGTAGCATTTTGACGCATTCCAGGGCTACCACTTATGGTAAATCTGAGAATGCATCAAAATCCATGGGTGGATGCTTGGTAACACCCACGCTTCACCCATGGAATACCTCCCTGGAGTAGAGAAACGCAAGGCAGCGACTTGCACTGCCTTGCACTGCCTTGCATTACTTCAGATTTTCCAAGCTCTGCAGTGCTACACAGGGTGGCCTCGAATTGCTTGGTAAATCTGACTTTAGTGTTGCATTGCCCTTATGTTACCTTGTGTGACACAAGGGCAAGGCAACACTATGATAAATCTGCACCTGTATGTGCCATCTTGGGAGCCAGCAGTGGTCGCAGGGGCCCTGGGGAACTCTCTGCAGCCCCCCAAAAATATAAGATGTGGGTGTCCCAAACACACTTTTGTAAACTTTCTAGCCCCACTACATTAGCTATAACTGGCACCTTTACGATGTACTGTTTATATCCTGTCATACTATATTACTTATACTATGTGAAATCATAGCTTTGATAGTAACATTTATGACGTCTCAATTGAGATCATTTGTGTGATCTGTAGTAATTTGAAGATGGTGCGTAAATTATAAATCTAAGGTATAACTATACCTTTAGAATTTCTAATGTTTGTGTAGTTTAAGTTTGGTTTGTATAGAAAGAATAAATAAACATTTCCAAACTATAATTAAATGCTAACCTTTGTTTTTTTCATTGAATTATAATGTTTTTGTTTTTCGATAAAAAAGTGTTTCAAATTGTTGAGAGCACTGTCGTCAAGTGGAGTGTCGATAAGTGGAGTATTATGGAGTCCCGTGGAGGACAGTGTCATACAAGGTAGTGTTGTACAGTGGAGTGTCATATAGTGGTGTGGCATAGAGTGGAATGGTGTGGAGTGGTATGGTGTGGCTTAAAGTGAAGTGGTGTGCAGTAGAATAACGTAGAGTAGGGTGGAGTGGCAAAGAGTGGAGTGGAGTGGCATATAGTGGAGTGGTGTACGGTGGAGTGGCATAGAGTGGAATAGGGTAAAGTGGAGGGGCATAGAGTGAAGTGGCATAAAGTTGATTGCCGTGGAGTGGTGTACAGTGAAGTGGCTTAGAGCGGAGTGCTGTAAAGTGGAATGGCGTAGAGTGGAGTGGCGTAGAGTTGAATGGGGTAGAATGGAATAGCATAGAGTGGGGTAGCAAAGAGTGGAGTTGCGTAGAGTGGAGTGATGTACATTAGAGTGGTGTAAAGTGGAGTGACATAGAGTAAAATAGCATAGAGTGGAGTGGCAACGAATACCTTAGAGTCAAGTGGCATATAGTGGAACAGAGTAAAGTGGAGTGGCTTACAGTGCAATGGCATACCATGGAGTGGCTTACAGTGGAGTGACATAAATTTGAGTGGCATAGAGTGGAGTGATGTAGAGTGGCGTGGCATAGACTGGAATGGCATGCAGTGGAGAGGAGGTCAATGGAGTGGCACAGAGTGGAATACCATTCAGTGAAGTGGCACACAGTGGCATAGAGTTGAGAGGATTAGAGCGGAATAGCATTGAGTTAAGTGACGTAGAGTGGAGTTGGGTAGCGTTGAATGGCTTAGAGTTGAGTGGCATAAACTGGAGTGGTGTACAGGACTATACCATAGAGTGGAGTGGTGTAGAGTGGAGTGCTGTATAGTGGAGTGGCATAGACTTGAGTGTCATACAGTAGAATGGCATAGAATGGAGTTGCATAGAGTTTAGTGGTGCAATGTGTAATGGGAGCGAGTGGAGTGGTGTACAAGGGAGTGGCATAGATTGAAGTTGTGTAGAGAAGAATGGCATAGAGTGAAGTGACGTAGAGTGGCATACAGTTGAGTGGCATAGAGTGGAATAGCGTAGAGTGGAGTGGTGTAGAATGGAATAGAGTACAATGGAGTGGCATCCAGTGGGGTAGAGTCAAGTGGCATTGAGTGGAATAGCTTAGAGTGGAGTCGAGTAAATCTGGGGAAGTATCAAAATCCATGGGTGTTGCGTGGGAAATGTAATCCTCTTCCCTGTTGCATTTTTTCACGTACTATACACCATTCTTTCTGTCCTTTCTATTTTCTTTTGAGCACTTTTTGATTTTACCATATTATCACTAAGTTTGAGCAGGAGGATCTTTTACATCTAAGTAGGTCTGTTTGTATACATGAGTATGTCGGGTGAAAAATAGGGTCCCTGTCATCAGGGCACTTAGATTTTTGTGAGGTGGTGTTTTATTGTTTGCGCTTTTTGACTTATGTCTAAGCGAGTCGTATAGTAGTTTGATATATTGGAGTACCGGTTATTTTAATGTAGATTCTTGTTTGTGGAGAGTTTTTTAAGATGGCGCGCAGCATGGTAGAGTGCCAGTCCGTTGTTAGTTGCATTGACGTAGTTGCACGTTCGAGTGAGGCAAGATTGAGTCCGTTGTCGATTGCAGTGGTAGCATTTCCGAAGCATTTCCGGGTGTTACGTGGTTTATAAGCGCCGATTTCGATGAGATAGGAGATCGTGTATGATTACACGGCAACAGCTTTGAAGTGGTTTAGAAAAGAAAGCGTTCGTGTGTATGCAGGTACGACTGGCGGTTTCAAGGGTTGAGGAGAGTTTTTCTTTCATTGTTCACCGTAGGGTTATCACTGACCAGTGCGTCATTGTTTTTACAGAATTTTGAACCATCTTTACAGAGAGCAAGTCTCCCAGAATCTTTGAGTAAGGTGGGTAGTCACCAGTCACACAGGCAATAGCATATTAAGATGGCGTTAAATTTGGTTTTGACATCTCATGTTTTCGTTTTGGTGTTTTAGCTGGTACATTTCAAGATTACCATTTCAAATGTAAGTACGCTTTTTTGATAGTTGAGCACAAGCACTTGAGGTGTGAGCATAATTTACATGGGTTGTAGTTTTGTTTGTGCGGCACTGAACCTTTCAAGTCTATTCTGTGGTGTCATTTTATTTGTTTAATTTGGTTTTTAATCACCTTGATCTCTCAGGGAAGAGGCATTGTATAGGATTTGTTTGTAGTTTTGCTAAAAATTTCCTTGCACAGAAAGTTAATTTCATGAAATCAAATGGTTTAAACATGTTTTCATCTCTATGTATTTTGTAGATTCGAGGCCCCCGAAGAAGGGCCATTGGCCCAAAATGCATTGGGCACTTTTGAAAAGAATGAAATGAATATGAAGTTTTTGTTTTTTTGTAAAACTTGTTTGTATATCATTTATGAAGAAAATTGTTCGAAATAAGTAAAGCTGATTTTAAAGCTTTTGAGATTGTTTTGTGTAAATTTCCAATTGTGTGAAATAATTGGGTTCATCAACAAAAGTTTTTTAAAGATATAGAAAGTTCCACAAGAAAAGTAAGGTGGTAACTACTTAAAGCAATTGTGCACAGCGGTCAAGTCCTAGTGACTTGTGTTAGGTTGGTGTTGCGTGGGAAACCCACACCAACTCCGATGGAACGCCTCCCGAGTTTAGAGTAAGGCGACACAGCGATTTGCTCTGCCTTGCCTTACTCCAAATCTATGAGGCCATTCAAAGCCATATATCGTGGCTTTGCGGGCCTCATCGATATGATTCTGTGATTTGCGCTGCTGGAGAAATACAAAAAGTGACGCTAATAAATATGCCTCTTAGTTATATATTGTTCTGCAGTACATGCCTATTACAATGCAGTATATGATTGGCTAATGGCTGCATTTATAAAATTAAACGCAGCCATGTAGTTTTCCCCACATTTTGGCTGTGTCCTGGATAAGGACCTTAGATATAGGTAAATAGTAAGTTTTATTGTTGTTCTTTAACTATTTGCACTTTATTAAAGTGGTAATATGTAGGGAAAATAATAAATGTGTTTCTATATATTTGTACAAACTTTTGCGCAGTTATCGCACCCACACCTACAAAGTACAGCAGTAGTTACCGAAAAGTAAAAAACAAAAATATGTAAAAAAGAAAAATAAATCACTGTAGTACACTATCTTTATGTAATATAGTGTAGTACAGTGGCATTTTCTTTAACAATGTTTTTTAATAATAGTTCTAAGTACTTTCTAGGTAGTAGTGCAGTACTGTGTTAATTGATGCTTTTTAAAAAGTAAACATGTAAAAACTGTTAAATACATTGTAGTACACTATATTTGTGAAATATATTGTACTAGAGTGTACTTTTAACTGTTTACATATTATTTTAAAAAACAAATCTTTAAGAACCACAGTACTTCCTAGGTAGTATTGTGGTACTCCAAGGGGCAGATGCACAACCGTTTTTGCGGTCGCAAATGGGAATTCAGCCCATTTGCGACCGCAAAATTGGGTCTGCCCTATGCACAAAACATATTTTGCGAGTCGGTAACCTATTACCGACTTGCAAAATATGGTTTGCGACTCGCTATTAGGAAGGGGCGTGCCAAGGGCGTCCCTTCCTAATAGCGAGTCTCAATGTAATGTATGATTGTTTTGCGACCTCATTTGCGGCTGCAAAACACTCGCAGTTTACCACCTACTCCAAATAGGTGGTAAACCACTCGCAAACGGGAAGGGGTCCCCAGGGGACCCGTTCCCCTTTGTGAATGGGGCAAAAATATTTTTTAAGAGCAGGCAGTGGTCATAGGGACTACTGCCTGCCCTTAAAAAATGAAACTGAAAAGTTTTATTTTTCTTTATTAAATGCATCCCGTTTTCCTTTAAGGAAAACGGGCTGCATTTAAAAAAAAAAACTGCTTTATTTAAAAGCAGTCCCAGACATGGTGGTCTGCTGACCCCAGCAGGCCACCATCCCTGGGAGTGCTAGCCATTCCCAATGGGGTGGCAAATTGCGCTTGCCTCATGAAAATTAATGAGGCATGCAATTTGCAACCCCATTGAAAATCGCGAACAGTGTCTGAGACAGTGTTGTACATTCACTTTTGCCAGTCGCAACTCGCGAGTCGCAATTTGACGCAATTTGCGACTCGCAAAAGTGAATCGTCGTACATCTGGCCCCTAGACTTTATAAAAAAAATATATAGAAACTTATAAATAATTTTTACTACCTATTGCCACTTTATTAGAGTGGTAATAGTTAGGCAAAAAATGTAAAACCTAGTACTTACCTAGCTCTAAGTCCCAAAACCAGAACACAGTCAGAGCTGTGCTTAAAACAACATGGCTACCTTTAACTTTTGTAAAGGCAATACTTAGCCAACCACATAATGTCTTTTCATCTGCATTTGCTGCAGTAGGTTCACAAAATGTCATGTGTTATTGTGTTATACCATGGCCTGAGATATCACTAAGTGCCTTATTGCGAGTTTGGCATCCTACAGCAGTGCGGTTCTCCACCATCCTCTATAGGACCGCCAAACCTGTGGTGCGACCACCCACCAGATCAGGAGTTAAATCCTGGTCTGGCAAGCGGTGTTGAGGCGGTCTGACTGCTGCGGTCTGCAAGGCTCATGGAAGAGCCTATAATGCAGACTTCCGCAGTCAGACCGCTGACTGCACCTTCCTGCACAGTATTGCAGACATGTCACACTGTGCAGGAAATGAGGGTGCAAATACAGAGGGGCACTACATGTGCCCCCTCCCGCATGCACCCCCGGACAAAATCCAGCAGGGGGCCCTGTCAGGGCCGCCTTAGTTGACTCTCTGTGACCCTTTTCATGGCTGGCTCACTGCCTTGAAAAGGACGGTGGACAGGCAACTCTATTATGCTTGGCAGTCCCGCAGTGGCACGGCCAGCATATTAGTGCTCCTGACCTCTGTGTGACTGCCGTGGGATCCTTGATCCCCAGCAGTTGCAGAGGTCCTGTTACCTCTAACCTATGGTCCTATGGACTGCCAAACTCGTAATAAGGCCTTACATGTAGAGCCCCCTAGTTTTGCCCCCCAGTTCCTGAACAGTGTCTCAAAGAGATTTTATCACCTTAGTCAAACAGCATGTCAACACATCTCCCATTGACATTTACTTTATCGATGGGACCTCTCGTGCCATGCCGTACAACTTCCCAACAATGCAAATTATCATATTCAACATCTTCATCAACTACCACTACTTCTTTTACCTTCCTAATCTTATTCTTACTTTGAGACCAGCAACTTATAGCAAAGTGTCCGACCTTGTTACATACGCCAGACTTAACTAAAAGAGCAGGGCAATTTTTGTCATTGGCCATGGTGGTTAGAAGCACCACAGCTGAAGCACTTTCCGTTAAAGAGTTTTCTAGAAAGAGAAAATGAGAAGGAAGGACAACTTTTGTCATGGGCTAGGTGGCCAGAAGCACCACACCTAAAGCACTTCCCACTAACAGATATTCTTGAAAGAAAAGATTCATCGTGTTTTGACATGGAATTATGCACCACATGTATTTTCTCTAATGGGACAAGGTTGTGTTCCTTCCTTATTTTATCAACAAAGGCTAACAAATGTTCAATCTTCCTTGCAATTAATAATACTTCATCAAGTTTGGGATCGTTTTTCTGCCACAACTCATCCTTAACCTTCTAAACATTACAACCAAGCATATATTGGTCACAGGTATGTTCTTCTAGGTTCTCCTCAAACCTGTAAGTTTCTGCTAATTTGCATAAACTTGTGACACAACTTTCCACTGACTCCTCATATCTTTGTATCCGATTGCTGAAATGATACCTCTCTCGGATAGTGCTCACTTTAGGGAGGTACTGCCTTTCAAGTTTCTTGATACAGATTCCCAACTCATTTAACCCCTCTGCTTCACTCGCCTCAGTATCTGGGAGATGTTCAAAGACTTCTTGCCTAAGCAGTGAAGCAGTAGGGAGGCTTTCCTTTTGGCACTTAAAGTACGACAGACTCGGGTGTAATGAAAAAACACTTTTTCCCATTTAGACCACCTAATAGTGGGTTCTCCTGGAGAAGAGAGGAAGAAGGGAGGCCTTATATTTTGCATACTGACAGACTTACACTATGTTAGACAATAGAATACACCTATAAGAGCACAAATCCTTATTATACAGTTTTTCATGTAAATACATTTGTAAAACACCCTATTGCCCTAACAATCTACCTAAATATACATAGTACTCCTGAAGAACAATGATTTTATTTGAAACTTGGTGTCCAGGGTGTGCCGATCACCGCCGCCAGGTATTAGGCACGTAATCATGTCCAGGGTGTGCCTATCACCGCTTTCAGGTATTTGTCGCGTAGTCACAGGGTGTGCCTATCGCAGGATGTGTCCATCCCTGCCATATTGCTCTGTCTAGTTGATGTCTTCAACGCGCTGATGCTAAAATGGTTTTAGGCACTGAGTCACAGGGTATGCCTATCACCGTGAAGCCAAAGTTTACAAATGTTGTTGCTTACTGCATGGCATTAGGCACTCTGTCACAGGGTGTGCTCATCACTGTGTTGCTCTCCTCAGCTAATGTGTGTCTCTAGCTGATGCAGAGATGATAGGTATTAGGCTGTTAATGACAGGGTGTGCCTATCACCATAAAGCTGAAATTATCAACACCTTGCATGCCGTAGGGATTCATTTAAAACACCCCAAACCTATAAAATGGCTGCAGTTGAGTCGTGTTCCCAGGGAAATAGAGCTTATTCTTCCTGCGTGGCAAACATTGTTGCCGTTGTCATGCACCATTATCTGCAGTCAATATCTCACACCTCTACAATGATGCTGCTCCACGTGCTATGCGTGTTTTCAGCACGAGGGAATTTCGATAAGCAGTTGTAATGGAACAAAGCGGTCACTACGTGCAGGAGCAGCTCCTCACACCGTGAGCAAGAACGCAATGATCACAGCAGTAAGGTTCTCCTGAGGCATGCGGGGCCTGCGCAAAAAGGATACTGAAACACAGGGTTGTGTGCCGGTCCAATATGTTGGTGCTACAAACAGCACATGAAAGTAAATAAAAATTAACAGTACCTTAAGAATAGGGACCGTATTACATAAGGTGCCCGGGGGCACAATGGGCGTTTGCGCCCTCTTTGTGCCCCCCTGGGGCACTTTGGTATTATAGAAGGGGGCGCAGATGCTTGTGCGGCCCCTTCTATAATACCGATAGCGCTGGTGCACTTAAAGCGCCAGCGCTATCAACAGAGGGTGTTCCCTCATTTGCATAGGGGCGTGCCCTACGCAAATGAGGGAATTTCTTTGACTCTGCGCCCGCGCCATATTACAGATGCGGGCGAAGAGTCAAAGAAGCCGTCAGGAGGCGCACTGACAGTGCGCCATTTAAAAGGTGGCGCGCTGTCAGTGCGCCCCCTGAAAGCAGCCCTCAGCAAGAGGTAAAGGGGGCCCCATGGACCGCCCAAACATCTCCTTGCAGGCGGGTGTAGTCACTGACTGCACCCGCCTGCAAGGGGATCTCTAATCCCCTTTGAAAGTGCAGGCGGGTGCCGCCTGCACTGTGAAAACACGGAGCAGATGCTCCGTGTTTTCACATGAATGCGCTGCCCTGGGGGCAGCCCGAGTTCACTGCTTCCCCCAGGGCAGCGCATTCACTATAATGGGGCGCATTGGCATTGTTTGCGCCCGGCGCACCTTTTTAAAGATGTGCTGGGCGCAAACAATGCCAATATGTAATACGGCCCTAGTAGACGTGGGACGTTTCCACAAAGTCCTTCTTGTATAGATTTCCAAACACTCTGGAAACACCAGTGATTACCCCATATGTCTGAAAACAAGGCCATTGTTCAAATGAAGGCTGAATCTTTAACTGAAACTGCTTGGGGCCCTCTAAGGGTTCAAAGCGTTGCCAAACAGTAAATGAAGTTGGGCGCACAGAGAGCTGATCCACAGGGAATTTTATTCCAAGTATAAGCGATACAGGGAAATGTCCCAGCCACCTCAACGCAGGAAGTAAACTGCCCTTACATACATTCTAAGATCAACCGGAGTTCCACATTCCAACCCCCTTAAGATACATTCTACACACTAAGCATTGGTACACTATAATACATCATACATTAGGATAGTATACAAACACAGTGTTATCCTATAGGAGAGGCAGGCCTCACAGTAGTGAAAAACAAATTTGTGAGTTTTTCACTACAAGGACATGTAACACTTAAAAGTACATTTCCAACATTTTAAATACAATTCACCGTGCCCTATGACTGTTTAGAGCACCTGAGGGGTGACTGATATGCAATATGTAATAAAAGGGAGATTTAGGCCTCGCAAGAGGTTTATTTTACCAAGTCAAACTGGCAGTTTAACACTGCGTGCAGGCTGCAATGGCAGGCCTGATATGTGTTTTAAGGAGCTACTTGAGTGGGTGGCGCAATAAGTGCTGCAGGCCCACTACTAGCATTTAATATACCAACCCCGGGTATATGGCATACCACTTTACTAGGGACTTATAAGTAAATTAAATATGCCAATCAGGTGTAAGTTAATGGTACCACTAACCACTTTAACACTGGTTAGCAGTGGTAGAGTGCACAGAGTCTTAAGGCCAACGAAAACGAATTCAGCAAAGCAGGAGGGGAGAAGCCAAATAGTTTGGGGGAAGACTTCCCTACAGCTGACAGGTCTAACACAGAGGTTAATGGTGTCTGGTATAAATATCACCTCATGAATTCTTATTTTCTTAAACTTTTTATTCTATTTGATGACATTTAAAAAAAATATTTGGTGGTGGTGTATTGAGAAATGGCAAGTACCGCAGATAGGATTTAGTAGCGATGTATGACATTTGTGCAATTTGCTTTTGCGCAATTATGTGAAGTGTCAGAAACATTATGGGGCATATTATTAAGCCCAATTTCGCCGCTTTAGCGGCCGTTTTCGGCCGAAAAGCGGCGATTTAAATATCGCTCTATCATCAGCGATACGCTAACGCGTGTTTCCTTGAGTTAGCAGTCGTCTTTTTCTCCACTTTGCATGTCAGCGATTATTATCGCTAATGACATGCAAAGTGGGCGTTCCTCACAGAACAACATGGGTAAACATCGCTACAACTGCATCGCGATATTTACAAGGATGCCCCAGACCCGCTGAATCGATGATCAAAGTCGCGCTAAGGCCACTTTATCGCAGGATTTTAACACCTGCTATTAATCCGACTTAGCCATCTGTAACATGGGAGGTGGATCTCAGGGCTAAGTCCACACCTGCCTATTATCAAGGTCTACATTATCGCAGGTCATTTTTCGCTGCTTTTCTCACGCTAATGCATGTTATCACCCTCTATCGCTGGATTTCACATCGCCTGGGTGAAAAGCGTTAATAATACGTCGCTAACCCGGCGCTGAAATCCAGCGATAGACGGTGATAATGAAAATCGCGCTATGCGCGATTTGCGATAATTATCGCATGTGCTTGATAATATGCCCCTATGTGTAATGGCATGAAATATAAAAACTGACATTTGGGTCTATATTTTTTGGGTGAAAGGAACCCTTGCGTGGACTTGGGGATGCATTTTGTGGTTCAAACAAATAGCGCAAAAAACACAATAGCAGCAAACAGCAGCGACTCATATTCTGGTTATTTGCATTGTTCCTGTACTTTCCCAGTACATGTTTTACACAAACGACACATATTAACGTTATGTGACATTATAGCTTAATTTCATATAACAGACGTAACGTGAAATTGTGTGACTTCATGCCTGCATAACAGAATTTTCACCCAGTCCTATTTAATATGCATAAAAAGTCCGATAGACACAAAATCACATAATTCCAGCGGCCCTAAAGAAACTAGCACAATTATGTAACTGACTATATAAACATGTGCTTGCAGTAGTACTACAATTCATGCATGTTTCCTCTGTCCTTAGACCAGACCGCTGCTTTGCTAGAGGCCAGTCGGTGTTTGAATAAGGACCCCGCAAGAGTTGGATGCTCAGCTGCACCTTGAAAATTTCAAGAGCTTTGGAGCAAGTAGTCTTCCATAGGCTGGTGGCCTTAGAAGAGGAGAAAGAAGAGAAAGCAGCAATGATGCTCAGGATCTTGGCAAGCCAACAGTGGCAAATGACAGCCAGATGCATATGTAGCAGTGTGACACCCCTGCCTCCCCAACGTAGACACCTCCATTCCCCCATACCCACGTAGGTCATCACCAACAAAATCCTCGAGTGCCTGGAGACTCTAGACAGGGGCCATGAGGAAACAACAAAAAGATTAGACAATTTGGAGGGGCATTTTTATTAGAGAGGGAGTGGGTCTGTTGCAGGTGGTGTGTGGGGATCAGGTGCGGAAGAGTAGTTTGCACTTTATTGTTGTGCTTTAGGAAGGTAGTGGGTTTCCTGTGGCAGTGTGTATGGAATGACTTGAGGAAGTGGTCGGTTTTAGTTTACTATTGGGCTTTAGGGATGGGTGGGTCTTTTGTTATAAGTTGGGGGCGGTATAGTTTTTAGTGTTCTGTGTTTTAAGGTTTAGGGATCAGGTGGTCTGGTTGCAAGTGACTGTTTTAAAAAAAAATATTCTTTGTGTTATACAAAACGGTCTCTTCCTTTAATTAGATTAATGGTTTGCTCTATAGTTTGTAAACTAATTGAATGCATCCCTGTTAAACCAAGGAAGGACCACCTCCTACCAACAGAGGATCAGCCTCATACTGTCCCATCACAAAGATAAAGAAGTGCTATCATTCTCTCTCTAACTCTCGCAATGTTGATCCTTAATATCAATTACAAAATATTGTTGTAGACTAATATCATAGACACAATATCAAGAGACAAAATATCGAAAGGTAAGTATGCATAGTTTTCTATACCTAAATCCACATATATGTACCTGGCTGATATCTATAGCTTCAAGGTACATAGATGTGGGGTTAAGAATAGTAAATCTATACTGACTTATATGCACTTACCTTTCTATAGTGTATTCCTTGATATTTTGTCCAAGATATTAGTGTACCACAATATTCTTGTACTCGATATTCAGAGTACAATTAAGCCTTACTACAAGATCTCCTTAGACAGGACATCCCTAATACAGGCTTCCACCTTCTTGCAATCAGTGTTGGAAAATGGATCAATGAGGCCCCTTCATGACTTGTCACTGAAGTCCACTTGCATCAGTAATAGCTGTGTTCTCCCTTCTCACTGCAGTCACTGCTAATATGTAGTGCCCTTACCATGCATACCACATTGCACAGTCACCCATGAACACAAACATCTCCAACCTAATCACTTAAGCAGAAATGTCTGCCATCTCCCCAGAATACCGGTAAGTAGGCATTGCTGGTGCATGGGTTCTGCCTAGCGGACTAACTGATGATGGCCCTAACAGGACAAGACAGGGACCACATCACAGCAAATGAGGTTTCTTATTTTGATTGAAGCAAGTGAACCAGCAATATCATTTGGCAGCAGAAAGACAGAATGGGTGAAAAATCTAAGACAGAGGCTAGCATGAAATCAAAACAGTATACAGTCATTTACTAAATTAGCGTCCTATATTATTTTTCCCAAACAGATGCAGTCCATATATTATATATAACAAAGGTATGTAAGGTATAGACAAAGTACAAATATGTTATCATATTGTAGCCCAAACAGAAGTCAGGAGGAAGTTATTTCACTTACTAGGTTCCTCTGTCACCATTTAGTCTTAGCCTACCATTGAGTATTGCTTTAAGCACCAGGATGTCCCATGGGTAGAGTAGAGGGCATGGTATGGGCGACTTTTCAATTTTTGTGCCCTCCTCCTGTATGGTTAACATTGCTTACGCAACATCTGCCTTGCCAAATGTGTGAGATGTGTTGATGGCGGAAACAAATAATAGCACAATAAATCTCACTACTTGGGGGAAGAGGGTTAAGAGATCAATCAATGTATGGCTAGGTGGACTTAGGGAAAAGTTGAAAGTGAGAGACAATTATAGCATTTTGCAACTCACACGTGCATGGCACATCTGTCAAGGAAGGGAGATGATACTTAACACAAATCACACCGTTTGTAGCAGCCCACTGACAACCAAATTAATTACCAAATATAATACAAGCATGTTTTTTTTCACTGCAGGGATGTTGCAATACTGATAGTTTTACTATAGTCAAGTGTGTGGAGATCACCTTCATATTCAGGGCATGCACATGAGTATGATCACTCGCCACACTTGAGATGTCTGAGACGTCTTCGTTGTCTACTGTTTTTTGTTTGTGAGCCTGATAATTTGAAGGATGAAATTATTTTGATTATAGAAAATTACTCCACGCTTTGAGGAGAATGACTCGTCCTCTGACTGTGACACTTTTTCTGCCTGCATAGAAAATGCAGTCAGATAATATGGTGAGTAGGGGACATTCTAGACATTTTACTGACAGTCTTCTGAGTTCTCACCACTGTTGCATTTTCCCATGCCAATATATCAATGGTCATTGATCTACCTAAATTCCAACCCCTGGTTTAATGAGCCCCTGACCTTAGTGAGAAAAAACTGCAAGCTGGTAGAACATGCCTGGAGACGCTTTTATGATCCAGATGCTAAAAGACAGTATCGCACATCCATCAAAGCTTATCACAAGCTAATACGGAAGTCCAGGGCTGATTATTTTGCTTCTAAAATCAAAGATAGCAGTAACCCCTCAAAGACCATCTTCTCCCTTCTTAATGACCTGAAGAAACCCAACTCGCTAGCCGAATCTTCCATCATCTCGAATACCCAGTGTGATGAGTTGGCTATCTATTTCATTAACAAGGTAGAGAATATTTATAGAAACCTCTCAACCACGAGTGGCAACATGAGATGTAAGGAAGGGACGAGGGGCAACCTGAACTGTAAGGAAGGGACGAGCCCCACAGTTCCCTCATTGTTCTCCTTCCTTTTACTGTCTCTGACAGAGGTAGATACCTTCTGCAATAAAATTAAATCTGGCTCCCCAGCTGACCATATGAAACCTGACCAATTTCGTAAATTCCAAAAACATCTTTTGCGGGTCTGTGATGAGCTGATTAACCTATCTCTGGCTACGGCGACAGTACCTGCCACTTGGAAGCATGCCAAAGTTGCCCCGTTGTTGAAAAAACCTTCTTTGGACGCATCTAAACCTGACAATTATCATCCCATTTCTCGGCTCCCGTTTTTGGCTAAAGCCACCGAATCTTATGTCAATTCCATCCTAACGAAATTTGTAGAGTCCAAAAAGATATTGGACTCGTCACAGAATGGTTTTACATCACACCATAGCACCGAATCCGCCTTGTTGGCGGTTACGGAACATCTACGGAGCTCTTTAGATGAAGGAAATTCCTCAGCCTTGATCCTTCTCGACCTCAGCGCCGCGTTCAACATGGTATCTCACGAGATCCTATTGCGGCGCTTGCAGGAAATAGGTATTGGGGGCGCTGCACTTTCCTGGATCACATCATTTTTGGATGACAGATCATTTCAGGTTACTGCACCCCCCTTACTGCTCTCGGGAATATGCCATCCATCACGGAGTTCCACAGGGATGGATGCTGAGCCCCACGCTTTTTAATATATATATATATAACCCCTTGCTGTTGTGGCAAAAAACAGAGGACTGTCGTTAGTATCTTCTGCTGATGACACTCATCTGGTTATCTCCTTCTCCAACAACTCTAACCATAACTTAATCAAATTTCATGAGGATAGCTGAAGCGGACTGGATGTCAGCTAACTGTCTGCAGCTTAATGCCAGCAAACCCGAAACTTTGCTGTTAGGAAAAGACACTAATTTATGGACAGATCAATGATGGCCTGACGTGCTGGGGTCTGCGCCCTAGCCCAAGGAGGCGGTGAAAAACCTGGGTGTATGGGTTGACAGCGCCCTGTCCTTCGAAGCTCAAACAAAAGCAGTGGCAAGGGTCTGCTTTGGGCTTCTATGCAGACTTAAGCCTCTGTTAGGGTTTTCTGACCCACAAACACGCCAGATCATTATCCAATCTACGATCCTGTCCAGATTGGACTATTGCAATATCTTGTATGTGGGTGCTAACAAATCTGGGATACAGCGTTTGCAGAGGGTTCAAAATGCAGCAGCGTGCACTCTCTTTGAGCTCCCTAAATCTTGCTCAGTATTGAAACTCATCCACAAATTACACTGGCTGCCGGTGGACAAGAGAATTCATTTCAAGACCTTATGCATCGCCCACAAAATCTTCATCCACCAAGTGCCTCCTATTCTGTCTGATTTTCTCTTACATTATACACTGCGCTGCATGCTGCGCTCGGCGGATCTGCACTTAGCATGTGTCCCCTGAGTCAAAAGAGCAAGAGCTGGGGGCGCTCTTCCATGGCGTTGGCGCCTCCCTGCGGCCATCAGGGGCATTCAGAACCACGCGGCTTTTAGAAAGGCCATAAAAACCTGGCTTTTCCCGGTCTAGTCGCTGCCTCCCGTTCTCCACCCTGCAATGTTATTTCTGGGCTTAGCGCTGGGATGCCCTGTTGCTGGGGCAGCCATGCGCTTTACAAATCTAGTAACATAACAACATAACATGTATGATTTTGGAGGCCTACCACATGTGGCTAGAGCAATTTAAGCAGCACATATTGCCTTGGGGGCAACAATGAACAGAATGCAAGTCTAATGCAATCTTAACAAATACAATTTAATCACTGTGCAAGTTGTCTTTGTACAAGATCTGTACATTCAAAGTGTGTGAGTCTTTCATAGTATCACCCATGTTGACTTTTTACTTTGCAACAGCAGCATATAACTGCATATGTCACAACGTTGAAATGTCCAAATTAAGATGACATGGTGGAACAACCTAAAACATATCCAAACAGAAAAAAATAATTTGTATGACATTACAAAATAGACACATTACAAATGACAAAATTTGAGGACACATTTTCTAAAAGCTATCAGAGATAACCAATGTAAAAAACACAGTACTCAATGGAGTATATTTACAAGAATTGCTGCTAAGCAAATTTTACGTTGCTTAGCAGCAATTTTTTTTATCGCTGACTATCGCTGAAATTAATCGCCATGTAAGCGACGTATTTACAATACGTCGCTATATGGCGATAGTATCAGCTAGCCACGGCGAACACTGCTGCCAACACTAGCGTCAAGGCGATAAAAATTGTGACGTTAGCGAGAGAAGAGTGACGAAAGGCCAATTAGCGACAAAATAATTCACCAGCCCAATGTCACTTTTCAGCCTCTAGAGGCAAAAATAGCCTATAAATCCACCTCTAATGAAAAAAATAAAAATAAAAACAATGGAATACAGAATGGAGCAGCCAGGGCCAAGAACAGCGCAGGTCGTCAAACCCCCCCACCCCACCGCCCCAAGAGCCAGGATGCCCAGCTCCATGGGAAGAGGAAATGCAGAATCAGGGCCTCATATATGAAAAGTGGCAAATCGCTGGGGAAAAACTGTGATGCAGCACTTTTCATAGCACAATCCTTGCAACACCATGGCGGCCGATGCCTGGAAGTACCGACAGGACCAGGGACCCGGAGGCCCGCTGGGCCTGCCTCTGTGACCCGGAGTGGGAGGCTCTGGTGTTGTGGAGTTGCTGCGGCCTGACAGTGGAGGCGGTCCGCGTTGGGCGTGAGCCTGTGGGCTGTGGCAGTAGACATTGAGGCGTCAGCGATCGCCCTCACCTGGTGGCGTAGTCTGGCAGGTAGCATGGTGATACGTTGCTGACCTGTGTGAGAAGACCGGCTGGCGCCCCTTGGAGCTGTGATCGGTAGAGCGCTCCTGCGCACCGACGTGGGGAGGTCTGCATTGCATAACACTCGCCACCACTACACCGGGGTGCATTGAGGAGAATGCCAATGGGGGCCTGCGCCTCTCTGCATCACAGGCCAGAAGATGTTGTGCTGGCCAGACGCTGTGGAGGGTGAGGCCCCTGAGCTGCACCGAACTTGTGTGGCGAGAGCACCACAACTTCACGCCTAAGGGGACCCTGTTGCATTACTTGCATCGGGAGGTTCCCCAGCGGACTTGGCGGATACTGCTAAGCCCAGGATTGTGAATCCAGCCTGGCTGAGGCTGCTGCCGGCTGAGTCACATATTTTGAGAGAGCGCAGCAGATTGATCCCCGGTGCCCATGTCCAGGTGAGGAGAAGGTGGGATGGGGAGCGGAGGAGGCACGGGGGTTGACTCAGGCCCAGGCCTAGCGCCTGTGGGTGGTGTACACCGTGCCCTGAGCAATCGCTGCTCTGTGGCGGACCTACATCACCAAGGGCATCGCACAAGGCTGGTGGGTGATTCCACTAACTGGCTCTAGTCGCTGATATCGGTCGTTGGGGGTGGAGGCTGCCAGGGGCACATGGTTGTTCAGGCTCTGGCCCTTGGCCACGCTGCCTGATCTGCCCTCACTCACTGGGGCACTGGGGAACACGGAATCAGTTTGCCACTGTTAGCTCAGAGGAGGCGACCGAGTGGTGCCACTTTTCCTCGCCCCCTGGTAGTGATGGTGCCACCGAACGAAGATTACTGGCTAGCATACACCTGACTGGAGGAGAGGGGCCTGCTGGCCACACTGCAATACACTGCATGCTATACATAGTGCCTGGGTGTCTGGCGTAACGATGTCCCGCCTGCAGACGGGGGTGGCATCAACATTTGGCTGCTCCTCAGTGTCGCTGAACCGAGCAGTCTGGGATTGTTGTCCATCGGGGCAGGTGACAGAGGACACCCTGGACTCAAAACTAGACTCTGCACTCACAGCGGGTACCTCCCTCAAAGAAACGTGCACTTCCTTTGAGGGCCACATAGACAAAATCACAGTTCACTTCACCCTGGAGCGCACAGATCATCACAAGCTGACTTACAAGGTACACGACACTGAGCAAAAACTGGACAAAGTCCCCCCATTACCATGAGCGCAGCGTTGGAGATACAGCAGGTAGTAGCATGTGTGAAGGCACTGGAATGAACAGCATTGATGTTAAGGGCCGCGCACAGGGTAACAACGTGAGGGTGTTGGGTCTGCCCGAGGGAGCAGAAGGGGCTGATGTAGTGGCATGTACTAAGACATAGCTGTGTGACCTACTGTCAGCAGGTGCACTCTCCCCATTCTTTGCTGTGGAGCGGGCCCATCGAGTGCCGGCTGCTGTCAACTACCGGGTGCAAGTCTTAGACCCTTTCTCTTCCGCCTTCTACAGGGATTGTGACACTGTCCTGAGGGAGGTATGCAAGCTGGGGGAGGTGAAAGTGGATAACGCCAGTTATTTTCTTCCCTGACTATGCCACGGGGGATCAGAAGTAGAGGAGCTCGTCTCTAGTGGTTAAGCAATGGCTCAGAGAGTTGGGCATTAAATACTCCCTCTTCTACCCATAAAAGCAGCGAGTGATCTCAGATGTTGACACGCAAATCATTGACGCTGCTGAACAGGTCTGGACCTGGCTGGAATCTACTGGTCCCCAGGTGCTGCGGGCAGGGAGTGAAGGGTCTGTGCAACAAGCTGTCATTCGTGGAGCGAGTCGTACTGGGAGGCGTAGGAGGATTAGGTGTCCCCCGTGACAACTACAAGCTACCCCCAATCTGCAGCAGGTTATACAAGAGAGGCGGAAGGCGCTAAATGCTGCGGCGATGATGCACCATTGCACTCAGAGACAGGATCCAGACACTTCCCCTCAACGCTCACCCAGCAATGTGGGCTCCACTGCGACGTGGTCATCCGGTGTGGAGTCCGTGCATCCCCAGGATGTGACTCCTCAGACAGCAGATAATCTATTTTAATGTTGACTGGTTATGGGTCTCTCTTTCTTGCACGGTTACAGACAGTTCTGGAAAGTCTCTGGCATTCTGCGGTTCCTGGGCTACAGCTTCCTGTTGCTGAAGTTCTGGTCTTCCGAGGTTAGCACTTAGGGGAGATCAGGTCCAGTCGTCACCCAAGGGAACAGAGCAGTTGTTCAGGTGAACGATGCATGTCAGGGGTGGTGGCCTCCTTGGTGCTTCGAGCTGCATTTGCAGGAGGTCCATGGCGTCATTTACCTTGCCAAGGATAAATTGTGGGAGTTCTCATTTATGAGGCCTTAGCGGCACTCTTGCAATGCTGTAACGTCACTTGTTTGACGTTCCGGTGTTGCAATGCGCCACAGCATGTTTACAAGGCCACGTACAGCCACTTTACATGGCTTTTATGGCCTTGTAAATATGTACCCCTTTCACTCATTAAACAGTGTGAAAGGGAAGTTTAATGGGTGTTGCTGTGGGCGCTACCACACCAAACCAATGGAATATGAAGCATTCCCCGGTTTACGAGAAACCGTAAACCTTTTGAATGTGTCAGAATCTAACACCACCCCAAGGGTGGCATTTGGGAGGCACTACGGGGATAAATGTTTTCATTTCTCCTCTTTTTTTACTCTTTTCTATGTGTGCAGCATTCTGCAGCCCACAGAGAAAGAGTAAATACCCTGGATTGATAGTTTTTTCGCAGGTAGGTGCTCCTTTCTGCACAACGTCAATCAACTTCGCAACACAGTCACCCTTGCACCATGGCGCAAAGGTGCCTGCGCTGGTGCATGGCAGCCATTGTGTGACAACGTAGGGGAAAAAGACATGGGGGGGCTTATTCATGAGCCCCTTGCGACAGTTTAACGTTGCCGGTGGATTATTTTCTTGACATACTTGCAGCGTGAATTTTGCACCACATTGCGCTGTATTTACAAAGTGATGCATCTAGGCATATGCATGACCTTGTAGAGCCCTGTGCCATATTATACCTGCGTCAGGTATGATGTATGCAGAGTGGGCATTCCCACGCAACAAAGCCTCATAGGAGTGGCGCAGTAAAATCTATCAGATTTCACCGTGACAATTAGAGAACGCCACTACGTCAAAACCTTACCCCTGCCTCGTGGCAGGCATAAGGGTGATGCAGTGCCTTAGGGAAAGGCTTGTCCCATGCATTGCTGGAGTTGCGTCATGGTTGCAACACAACTGCAGCAATTCGTGACTTTAGCGCCGACAGATACATCAGGATTCCAGACGTATCTGTCATTGATTGCGACATGGAGTGCCATACAGTAAATACAGCACATCCATGGCGTCCCAAGGAGGGTGCAGTGAAAAGTGTCCAATCGCTTTTTTATCTCAGCAATGCAACACTTTTCATGAATGGGGCCCAGCAATGTGCCCTATCTTATTGATAGGGCACATTCCTGACTTTTTGTTTTGGCGCAGGGCAGTGCAGCAATATTCCTAGCAGCTCTGTCCAGCACACAAACATCTTAGTGTTTGCACCAATTTTAAGACCAGGTATTTTCTGGCCTTTAAAGGCTTCCTCTAATTGGAGTTAGCGGCAGTTTTTTTGGTTTTGTGACATACAAGGAAATCCTTGTAATAATCGCGTTGTGCGTTTTGCTGGACTTTTACGCAGGAACGCCTACCTTGCATCTCATTTTTGGTAAGTCACGGTAACAGAAGTGCCGATGTGAAAAATTCCCGTTTAGGCTAGAAAATTGCAGCTAACTGGAGTTAGCGGCAACTTGTAAATACGGAGATAAAAAAAAGCAGCCGAAACGTCAAAAAATGTACGCTAAAGTGGCGTTAAGTTCTTGTAAGTATGCCCCTCAATGTGTCTAAACTTAGATCAACAAACATCTTTGCCCTGGATTTACCTTTACTTGCCCTTTCGCAAAAAGGTCTTGCACAGACTTGTATTCTCATTAGATCAAAAGTTGGTTTCAAATGTAATGTAATAATATGTGAATGCATACTTATACTCATGTGAATAAGTTGTCAATTACATCTTGATGTAAGTTAATTCCTTCCTCTTCACCACCATCATCCTCATTTGGCATGTCAACATCCTCAGCGGGTGGCTCATCATGGCCTTTTCCCTCTGCAATATACAGGATGTTCCGTTGCAGGGCTATGTTGTGTGATATGCAGTATGTCATGGTGATTTTGCACACCTTATCAAGTGAGTAGAGGAGGGCTCCACCAGTCTTATCCAGACATTGAAATCTGCCCTTTATGAGCCCAAAGCTTGATCTACTGACATCTATGTTCTTCCATGGGCCTTATTGAAGCAGACTTACCCTCGCGTTGTTGGACTCCTCAGCTGTGCTAACAACCTTGGTCAGTTAGGATGAGTTGAGTCTCCTATATGAAATGAAAAAACAAAAGAGGCAAAAAATTGCATACTTATTTTTGTTCATTTGACTTGAATTAAACATAAAATTATATGGACAGACTGTATTTACCAGCAAGCCAGGCCCTCTCAGGTCCAATTTGTGACATTTGCAGGGGTATGGTGCTGTTCCGTAAGACAAAGGAATCATGTGTTGATCCTGGAAAACACGCTCACACACTTGTGATGTACAAATCTGTTAGGAAGACAACTTGCACATTGATTGAATGGAAGTTTTTTCCGATTGTGGTAGACTTGTTCTCTTTTGTGGGTGGCACCAAGGCAATATGTGTGTCATCAATTGCTCCAATTACATGTGGTAGGTGACCCAAAGCATAAAAATCTCCCTTCACATTGGGAAAATTCTCTATTCATGGAAAGTGTATGAAGCTGTTGAAGAAATAACTTTTTGTAGCACAGCACCGAAAGTTGGTTGTGACATTTCAAGCAGATACTGCTACAGTGTATTGGAACTATCCTGTCACCACAAAATAGAGTACTGCCATTAATGTCACTATTGGTGTTATTGCTGTGGGATTCCTATTCTCAGACAGAAGATCTGGCTCCAGCTTATTACATAAGTCAATAATAGTTTGCCCTTTTAATCGGAATTGTTGGAAAATAGCCCATTCTTCCAAGGTGGCAGGATCTGGAAATGGCCCCCAAACCTGCGGCTGTAGTTCCCATACTCTCCCTGGGTTCATATGCCTGCATTTAAAAACAAAGATGTTTCCATTTTTTGCAAACATTGGGCCCGGTTTACAAAAGTAATCTGAGACAAAATCCTAACTTTACGACTTTCGGTATTCATAAAGGGCATTTAGTATTAGTAAAGTTAGGATTTTGTCTTAAGTTTGTCTTAAGTTTTGGTCTTAAGACAAAATCCTAACAAGTTTAACTTAAGTTTAACTTAGGATTCTGTCTTAAGTTTGTCTTAAGTTTTGGTCTTAGGACAAAATCCTAACGTAAGTTTAACTTAAGTTTAACTTAAGTTTAACTTAGGATTTTGTCTTAAGTTTGTCTTAAGTGTTGGTCTTAAGACAAAATCCTAACTTAAGTTTAACTTAAGTTTAACTTAAGACCAAAACTTAGGACAAACTTAAGACAAAATCCTAACTTTACTACTACTAAATGCCTTTTGTGAATACCGAAAGTCGTAAAGTTAGGATTTTGTCTCAGATTAATTTTGTGAATCGGGCCCATTATTTTTTAATAAAACATACATTTCATTAAGTTTACAAAAGAAATACTTTTCATTTGCATAATTTTACACCACATTAATTTCAGATTTTTACTTGATCAAAAAATGAAATTTTTTACATGAGTATTTTTTTATAGAAATGTGTAAATAATGCAATTTGAATGTATTATTTACACCTTCTTATTTTTTGTTTTTTCATTGAAAATTCCTATAAACAAAACCGCACAACTATTGCATTTAACCACAGTAACACACTATATAACACTTTTTTGTCACAACAAATGACTAACATTAGCATTTTGTATATGTAAACAAAGTAGCTACCATTTTGAGTGCTAGTGACACACTTAATATTCACAACACAGTATTTCAAAAACTAAAATGGCGAACGCCTGACATCACTGTCACAATATTTCCAATTAGATGGAACTCGGTGGAGGTAGACTGCATAGTGGGTGGGAAACTCCACGACGGATACGTGTGTGAAAGCAACGTACAAAAACCAATGGATGTGTCTGTCTCTGTTGACAATCTTGCACATCGCGCAAATGTACACAGTGTGTGGAAAAAAGCTCACTTGCCTCCTAACACTGCAACCAACAACACGTCCTCAACTTTTTCTGCTCTTTCTGACCTCTGGGAGACACACTGCCAGGAAAAGCAGGCGAGAGTGCCCCAAACTTCTCACTGGAGGAGCTGGTAATGCTGGCTATGGAGGTCCTGTCCCTGTACAGCCAGCTGCATGGCTCACCAGAGGAACAGGTGCATGTTTAAAATGAAAATGCAATTCTGACTAACTTGCTTTTCTTATTTAAACACAGGCTAGAATGTTCCTTTTAGTTCCTGAGTCATGCGTAGTTATTGAAGTAAAGTTTCAGTTCTTATTAAATTACATAGAAAAATTCTGGTGTGTATTTTTAAACACATTATAATTAGACAATACCACGACATTATAATGTGTTGTGTGTTTGACGCCCCATTTGTTTTGGTGTGTATTTCTCTCTTTCTCTCTCTCTCTTTGCATTTACATTTTTTATGTGAAATCTACAGAATTAACATTATGCAAATGTTGAAAATATAAAAATATATCACATTTTCACAAACAATCACATATATATATATATATATATATATATATATATATATATATATATATATATATATATATATATATTACCTACTGGCAGTCGCCAGTAGGTAGTTATAGTTAGGACCTTGTTTCTATTCAAAAAGCATTTTTTCTTTTGCCAATATCTTTGGCGCCGTTTGACGAATCTTCGTGAAATTTTCCAAACTAATGACCGGCTCAGGTCAGCTCCTGTCTTGAAAGTTTCGGGGTGATGTGTCAAGCGGGGGCCGAGAAAAAAGGGGGTCCCAAAACACGTTTTCTCCATGTTAATTTCCATTGGAAATTTTGGAACAGGCTACAGCCCGAACTGCTGAATGGAATGACATCAAATTTGGCAAAAAGGTAGCTCTTGGTTCAGAAAGCGACGTTTTTTTAAAATGGTGTAAATCCGTTCAGTAGTTGCTGAGAAATGCAAAAAATAAAAATATCGATATCTGAGCACCGAGGAGGATTCGCGAATCATCCCGAGCACGAGCTTAATTCTGATTGGCTGCCAACACTCCAAACCAGAATGTGTTGGCAGCCATCTTGTCACTCGGTAACCGAGTCACAAGAAAACAGTAGAAAAAACATTAAAAAACAAGAAAAGGGGGCAGTGTAGAAAGACCCTGACTCCCTAAGCCTGCTCAGGGGGTCCCACAAAGACCCCCAGGGCCAAAAAAAGCATTTTTTTAAAAACAATGACCGAATTCGTGCTGGGTTCACGAATCCGGCTGAATTTGTTTTTAAAAAACGAAGCGCGGGCCCCGCGCTTCCTTTGTTTTAAGCCCCCGAGTGAGCCAGGTCCCAGGGACAGTTTATAATTATGGTGTGGGGGCCCATAGCCCTGAGGATGCTACCTCCTGGGGCTTTGCTCATAATGCGCAGGGGGCATGCAGCCCCCCCGCAGCCCCGGGGACCGCCACCACCCCGGGGCTTTTTAAAAAAAAATGCATGGGGAGGGCTCCTGCCACCCACGCTGCCCTGGGGACTGCCACCTCCCGGGGCTTTGCTTTAATAGGAGCGGGGGGCCTCGCGGGCCCCCCAAGCCTGGGAGACCACCACCTCCCCGGGGCTCCAATAAAATTAGAGGAGTGTGTGGAGGCTCCTGCCCCTCCCCACACTGCCCCGGGATCTCCACCTCCCCGCGGCACAAATTATGCAAATATGGGGGTCCATTGCAGACCCCCGTCCCCGGGGACCACCACCTCCCCGGGGCTATGTTGAAGTTGGGAGGGGGTCCATGTGGCCCCCCTCCTGGAGCCCTCCATGGCCCTGGGGACCGCCATCCCCCAGGGCCGGCTCCTGCAATGTCCCGGGGTGCTCACCCCCCGGAACATTGCCATTTGCTATGGCAGGGCGGGAGCACGGCTCTCGCCCTGCCATTGCAAACTCTGCTTCGCTTCATGGAAGTGAGAGCATAAAACCTGCTCTCGCTTCCATGAAGCGAAGCAGATTGCTTTTGGGCAAGGGGAGCTGCATGTCAGCAGCTCCCCTTGCCCAAAAGCAATGCCGGCTCCCGTAGGAGGCGGGGAGCCGGCAGGGACCGTGGGGGCATTGGGGCTCCCCCCACGGTCCCCAACTTGAGGGCTGCCCCCGGGGGTGGGATCCCGGGGCCAAAAGTGGCCCAGCGAAGGGGGGGCCACACGGCCCCCCTCCCTTTTGTATTTAAAAATAAAATAAAAAATAAATAAATAAGGCCGGCGCCCGGGGGATGAGGTCCCCGGGACCAAAACTGGCCTCAGAAGGGGGGTCACGTGGCCCCCCTCCTTAAAAATAATTTTACAAAATTAAAAAGAAATATGTGGCAAATGCCCCGGGGGATGGGGTCCCTGGGGCCAATAGTGGCCCAGGGAAGGGTGGCCACGCGTCCCTCTTCCCGTTTAAAAATGTTTAAAAAAAAAAAAAATACTCAGGCCCGGGGGGATGGGGTCCCCAGGGCCCAAAAATAATTAAGGGAAGGGGGCCACGTAGCCCCTTTCCAAAAAGCAATTTGTAAAAAAGCTGGTGTCTCACGGGAGGCCCCGCCCCCTCCCTGCACCACTGTGCAAACGCGCCTCCTGGTGCGTTATAAGTTAGGGGATTAAGTCCCCTTGAATCCTGAGGGTCCCTGGGGGCCACTAGGCCACCAGGTACCTCCAGTAATCCCCACACAGTGGGATTTGTGAGAGGTGGTCCGAGGCCACGCCCTTTTTTACACCACTCTGCAAACGCGCTTCTTGGCGCACTGCTGGTGGGGTGAGGAGGTCCTCTTGTGTCCTGAGGACCTCAGGACTAAAGTGGACTTCATCCCCCGAGCAGCAGTGCGCCAGGAGGCGAGTTTGCAGAGTGGTGCAAAAAGGGGGCGTGGCCTAGACCACTCTCAGCAATCCAGCTGCATGGGGCTTACTGGAGGTACCTGGTGGGCTAGTTGGCCCCCAGGGACCCTCAGGATTCAAGGGGACTTAATTCCCCAACCCAGAATGCGCCAGGAGGCACGTTTGCAGAGTGGTGGAGAAAGGGGGCGTGGCCTGTGTCCACCTGTCAGCTATCCCACTATCTGGGGCATACTGGAGGTATCAGGTAGGGTAGTTGGCCTCTAAGGACCCCCAGCAGCGAAGGGGACTTTAATCCCCATCCAAAAGCATGCCAGGAAGTGCGTTTGCAGAGTGGTGGGGAAAGTGGGCGTGGCCTGCTATGAGAACTTAGCAATCCTGCTGTGTGGGACTTACTGGAGGTAATAGGAGGGGTAGTTGGCCCCAAAGGTTGACCTTAGGGGCTAACTACCCCTCCTGTTACCTCCAGTAAATCCCACACTGTGGGATTGCTAAGAGGTCTTCGGAGGCCATGCTCACCTTTCTCCACCACTCTGCAAATGCACCTCCTGGCGCAGTACTGGTTGGGGGATGAAGTCCACTTTACTCCTGAGGGACTTTGGCGGCCAAGTAGCCCTCCTGGTACCTCCTGTAAGTCCTACGCAGTGGAATTCCTGAGCGCTGGTTGGAGGCCCAGCCACCTTTCTCCACCACTCTGCAAACGCGACTACCAGTTAAAGAAGCATTTGTAATGTAATAGGTCTCGCATTTGCAAGAGTTAGAGCTATTAGCGTTGTAAATCTAAAAGTGTTTTATTAATGTTTCTTGGAGTGGAGTGGATGTAGGTTGTGTGTAGTGGAATTATGTGGTATGTTGCACAGTGAAATTATGTGGATAGAAAGTATGTGGTATTTAGTGTATAGGAATTATGTAGAGTGGGATTATGTGTTACTGAGAGTAATTATGTGGTATGGTAGTCTGTGTTGTGGAGTGGTAACCTCAGGTTTAGTCTTCCTCGTTTCCATAGAAGCTAAACTATGAACTCAATGAGATAAAAAAAAGAAGGAACCACTGAGGAGCACTTCTGGACCTAGTCAGAGGTATGAGCAGGGCCACTGGAATTATGTGACTGTTTGGCTGCACCAACTTTCGCACAATTATACATTTTCCGCATTAGCCACATAATTCATCATCTGCTGCCTAATCTGCAGATTTGAACAAAAAAAGCCTTGTTTCTAGCTCAAACGGCTCTAACGTTACCAAAAATGCAGCGACAAGTGTTACAGCGTGGTGGAAGGTCCTTTGTAAACCTAGAATGGTCACCTGTTACTTATTGCTAAATGTGGGTGTTAAATTGGTACTAATGGTGTGCAAGCCACTCTTGCTTCTTTCTGCGCCTCTCTTGCCTCTTTCTGCATTTCTGTTGCTTCTTCCTGCACTTCTATTGTTTCTTTCTGCACCTCTCTTGCTTCTTTCTGCACCCCTCGTGCCTCTTTCATACCCCTCTTCCCTCTTTCTGCAGTCTTCTTCCCTCTTTCTGCACCCTTCTTCCCTCTTTCTGCACCTCTCTTGAATCTTTCTGCGCACCTCTTCCTTCTTTCTGCACTCCTCCTGCCTCTTTCTGCACCTCTGTTCCTTCTTTCTGCACTTCTTTTGTTTCTTTCTGCACCTCTCTTGCTTCTTTCTGCACCCCTCTTGCCTCTTTCTCCACCCCTCTTCCCCCTTTCTGCATGTCTGTTGCTTCTTTCTGTACTTCTCTTGCCTCTTTCTCCACCCCTCTTCCCTCTTTCTGCATCTCTGTTGCTTCTTTCTGTACCTCTCTTGCTTCTTTCTGTACCTCTCACCCCTTGTGCCTCTTTCTGCACCCCTCTTCTCTTTCTGCACCCCTCTTGCCTCTTTCTGCACCTCTGTTCCTTCTTTCTGCACTTCTTTTGTTACTTTCTGCACCTCTGTTGCTTCTTTATGCACCTCTCTTGTCTCTTTCTCCACCCATCTTCCCTCTTTCTGCACCTCTGTTGCTTCTTTCTGCACCTCTCTTGCTTCTTTCTGCACCCCTCTTCCCTCTTTTTGCACCCCTCTTCCCTCTTTTTGCACCCCTCTTGCCTCTTTCTGCACCTCTGTTGCATCTTTCTGCACTACTCTTGCTTCCTTCTGCACCGCTCTTGCTTGTTTCTGTACCCCTCGTGCCTCTTTCTGCACACCTCTTCCCTCTTGCTGCACTCCTCTTGCCTCTTTCTATACCCCTGTTGCTTCTTTCTGCACTTCTTTTGTTTCTTTCTGCACGTCTCTTGTTTCTTTCTGTATCCCTCTTGCCTCTTTCTCCACCCCACTTCCCCCTTTCTGCATCTCTGTTGCTTCTTTATGCACTTCTCTTGCTTCTTTCTGCACCTCTCTTGCTTCTTTTTGCATCCCTCATGCCTCTTTCTGCACCCCTCTTCCCTCTTTCTGCAGTCCTCTTCCCTCTTTCTGCACCTCTGTTGCTTCTTTCTGCACTTCTCTTCCTTCTTTCTGCACCCCTCCTGCCTCTTTCTGTACCCCTCTTGCTTCTTTCTGCACTGCTCTTGCTTCTTTCTGCACCTCACTTGCCTCTTTCTGCACTTCTCTTGCTTCTTTCTACACCTCTGTTGCCTCTTTCTGCACACACAGGGCTACTTTTAAACAACTGACCTTAGGCTCAGAAGTGCCTCTTTCTGTACCCCTCTTGCCTCTTTCTGCACCTCTGTTGTTTCTTTCTGCACTGCTCTTGATTCTTTCTTCACCTCTGTTGCAAATTTCTGCATCCCTCTTGCCTCTTTCTGTACTCCTCTTCCCTCTTTCTACACCTCTCTTGCCTCTGTCTGCACACCTGTTCCCTCTTTCTGCACCCCTTTTGCCTGTTTCTGCAACTCTCTTGCCTCTTTCTGCAGCAGTTCTCTTGCCTCCTTCTGCACCTCACTTGCCTGTTTCTGCACTTCTCGTGCTTCTTTCTGCAGCCTTCTTCCCTTTTTCTGCACATCTCTTGCCTCTTTCTGCACCTCTCTTGCTTCTTTCTGCACTTCTCTCTGCACCCCTCTTGCCTCTTTCTGCACCTCTGTTGCTTCTTTCGGCACTGCTCTTGCTTCTTTCTGCATTTCTCTTGCCTCTTTCTGCACCCCTCTTCCCTCTTTCTGCAATTCTCTTGCCTCTGTCTGCACCCCTTTTCCCTCTTTCTGCACCTCTTTCGTCTGTTTCTGCAACTCTATTGCCTCTTTGTGCAGTTCTCGTGCCTCCTTCTGCACCTCTGTTGCTTCTTTCTGCACTTCTCTTGCCTCTTTCTGTACCCCTGTTGCTTCATTCTGCACTTCCCATGCTTCTGTATGCACCTTTCTTGCTTCTTTCTGCACCCCTGTTGTCTCTTTCTGCACTCGTCTTTCCTCTTTCTGCACCTCTCTTGCCTCCTTCTGTGCCTCACTTGCCTCTTTCTGCACTTCTCTTGCTTCTTTCTGCACACTCTTCCCTTTTCCTGCACATCTCTTGCCTCTTTCTGCACCTCTGTTGCACATTTCTGCATCCCTCCTGCTTCTTTCTGTACCTCTCTTCTCTTTCTGCAACCCTCTTGCCTCTTCCTGCACCTCTCTTGCTTCTTCCTGCACCCTTCTTCCCTTTTCCTGCACCTGTATTGTCTCTTTCTGCACCTTTGTTGCCTCTTTCTGCAGTTCTCTTGCCTCCTTCTGCACCTCTGTTACTTCTTTTTTATACTTCTCTTCTTCTTTCTGCACCCCTCTTGCCTCTTTCTGCACCTCTGTTGCTTCGTTCTGCATTTCTCTTGCTTTTTTCTGCACTTCTGTTGCTTCTTTCTGCACCCTTCTTGCCTCATTCTACACCCTTCCTCCCTCTTTATATACCTCTCTTCCCACTTTATGTACCTCTCTTGCCTCTTTCTGCATCCCTGTTCCCTCTTTCTGCACATCTCTTACCTCTTTCTGCACCTCCCTTGCCTCTTTCTGCACCCTTCTTCCCTCTTTCTACTCCTCTCTTCCCTCTTTCTACTCCTCTCTTCCCTCTTTCTGCACCTCTCTTCCCTATTTCTGCACCCCTCTTGCCTTTTTCTGCACCTCTGTTTGTTATTTCTGCACTGCTCTTGCTTCTTTCTACACCTCTGTTGTTTCTTTCTGCACTTCTCTTGCTTCTTTCTGCACCTCTCTTGCTTCTTTATGCACCCCACTTGCCTCTTTCTGCACCCTTCTTCCTACTTTGTGCACCTTTCTTGCCTCTTTCTGCACATCTATTGCCTCTTTCTGCACCCCTCTAGCTTCTTTCTGCATCTCTTTTGCTTGTTTCTGCTCTTCTTTTGCCTCTTTCTGTATCCCTCTTGCCTCCCTCTGCACCTCTGTTGTTTCTTACTGCACTGCTCTTGCTTCTTTCTGCACCTCTCTTGTAAATTTCTGCACCCCTCTTGCCTCTTTCGGCACCCCTCTTCTCTCTTTCTGCACCCCTGTTCCCTCTTTCTGCACCTCTGTTGCATCTTTCTGTACTTCTTTTGCTTCTTTCTGCACCTCTCTTGCTTCTTTCTGCACCTCTCTTGCCTCTTTCTGCACCCTTCTTGCCTCTTTCTGCACCTCTCTTTTTTTAAACACATTTTTATTGATTTTCCATACATCCAAAAAGGAAAACAAGAAAATGGAAAAAAAAAAAAGGACAAAGGGGGTTCGGTTACATACCCCAGATATTTAGCGAAGTCACATTTTACATCAGGTTATTTAAGGAACAGTTATGGCTCCCTAATATGTCCATGTCAACCGTTCGGGCAAAGCTTATGATCACCGCTATAAGTGGTTTCCAACCATTGGACAGTCCCGTCCCCAACTAACCCCCCCTCCCTTCCTCCCTCCCCACCCCCCCAGGCGTGTCACTGAAGTGCTGGCTGCAAGAGGTCAGTAGAACTGTTATCTCAGTGGGGTGAGTTATTGGAATGGTGGGTAGTTGCAGCTGAGTGGTATCAGGCTTGCGTGTCAAGCGCCACTGCTCATCATGAGACTACCGAGCAAGGTGGGCGCAGAGCTGTCTGTACGTTAGACCATGGCTGTCCCAGGGTCACCTACAGATGCGTCCTCCGCATCGTCTGCAGGAGATTTGAGTGCTACAATGAGCATTTCCCAGGCTCTCGCCCTTTCCAGCGCTTTTTCACTCCCCGTGCGATTCGCAATTTGTAACCTAATCACTCCCTCACACTCGCCCCATTTTAGGAACTCTGCTTTCCACTTGGCGATGCTAGGGCCCTGTTTCGCCTTCCAATGTGTGGTGATGTTCCTCTTGGCTAGGAGCAGGCCGAGATCTAAAAATTTACTAGTGATTTTGTTCTTTGACGTGTGGGGAAACCAATGTAGGATGCAGTGAGCCATGGTTGGGTCTAGCTCCCTATCAGTGGGGTCTGTCAGTAATGTTGATATCTCTTCCCATTAACTGTCGAGGAACGAGCAGTCCTATAACATGTGTTTAAAATCTGCGCTGTCTGCATTACATCTCGGGCAGGACGGTGGCTGGGCCGGGAAATATGCGTGCAGTTTTGCTGGGGTAAGATATGCTCTGTGTAAAATATGGAAATGTACTAATTGAAACCTCACATTCCTCGTGCTCTTCCAGGATCTCTCTACGAGTTCTCCCCACGCCTTGTCTGGGATGACCTCCCCTATATCAGTTTCCCATTTGAGCTTTAGGGCAGACAGGGGGGTAAGGATTCCAGTGTCATACGTCTATAGAGACACGTCACTGCTTTAAAAGTGCCCGCTGCCACCACCACATACTGGCATCCCATGGAAGTGGGTGGTTCTGTGAGTCCCCCACCCCAGTGTTTCCTGATGGCCGCAGTGAGGGCCGTGCACTGTAAGAAATCACCGCCAGGTAAGTCATAGCGGACCTGAAGGTCATTAAACGGGATCATGGCTCCTTCCTCATAAAGGTCCCCCATGGTAGTCAGCCCTCGCTGCGCCCAAGTCTCCAATCTCTGCCAGTTGCCACCGTGTGGCAGGGCCCTGCACATTATCAATGGTATTTCTGGCGCGAAGGGGCTCTTAATAGAAGCCCTCCGCAAGTATCTGTTCCAGCATTTTCGTGCTGTGGCAAATTCTAGGGTGAGGCATGTGGCGCTGACCGGGAGTCGCAGTATGATGCAGGACAATAACAGCAAAGGCCCGGTTTAACTATGCTGTAGAGATTTTTAAAAGAGTCCTGCCATAATAGATCACACTGTACATTTGGCATCTGTTCGCTCTAGAGCTCATGAGCCAGCTTAAATTCCCCATCCACCACCTCTTCTATGGCCCAATACCAATATGAGACCTCCTTCTTCCCTCCTGGCCTCTCCACCAACTGCTGCTCTAGACTGTTTCCCTCACCAATAGATTTTTTCTGTCTAATTTGGGACTGTACCCAGCTTTGTAACTGAATATACTTGAATCTTGAGAGACCACTGCCCACTCTCATCTTTAGATCTTCCCATGAAATAAACAATTTATTACTAACAAGATCTCCCCATACTCTTAATCCAGCATCTTTAAGTAGCATCGCAAGCTTGTCCCGAAGGCATTCTGGCGAGCCAGGAGAGTCCCAGAGTGGCGCTAAATTAGAAAAATAGCTAAGACCTGTCAGGTTATTTAATCTTGCCCATATTCTGGCAAATCCCTGTAGGACCTTTAGTTTGACTTTCTTAAAAAAATTTTGGTCACCAAATTTAAACATAAAACCCTCCTCCGGTAGACCCGCCCCTTTTAGCATAGCCAATAGCATATCTCCTCCCCCGGTGTCAATAGCCATTTTTAATAGCATCCGAGAGTATGTACGTTGAAACGCCCACGTGTAGTATTGAAGATCAGGTAATGCGAGACCTCCTTTCTCCCTCCTACGCCTTCGCTTTTTCCAGGCTATCCTAGTAGATTTGTATGCCCAAATAAAAGAGTTTATTTCTTGTTGAAATTTTTCTATAGTACGTTTGTCAAAATGTAGAGGGATTGTATTAAAAAGGAAAGTGGCCTTAGGTAGTATTGACATTTTAACAAGATTCACCCTCCCCTAGATGGATAAAGGGAGATGGTTCCATGTCTTCATCTGTTTGTGGCACTCTCGGAGGACTCGTGTTAAATTGACATCTGCTAGTTTATCTATATCCTGAACAACTCTGACCCCAAGGTAACGCATATTATGACTTGTGTGATGTACCGTACCCGAGATGTTCCAGG
The DNA here is from genome assembly GCA_963921515.1 of Calotriton arnoldi. Taxonomy (NCBI): domain Eukaryota; kingdom Metazoa; phylum Chordata; class Amphibia; order Caudata; family Salamandridae; genus Calotriton; species Calotriton arnoldi. Next base: position 427,491 of record CAWUFW010009792.1, read on the forward strand.
TCATAACTTCTGTTTTCCCGGCATTTATTTTTTTATTATTTATTTTCACGGTCCATCGAGCATACTTATCCCCCCTTAGGCTCTCCAAAATCTTAAAAGGCTCTCAAGTCAATTGTAAAAAATGTGGGTTAGCAGAAGCATCGGACTCACATATGTTTAAAGACTGTCCCTCAATTGGCGCATTTTGGGAAGAGGTACGGATAACAATGGAGAGTATTCTGAGAGTACCAATCCTAATGGACCTGATTCTGATCATTTTCGGTCTCAATAGCCATATTGTAGGACCAGCCAGATCGCTTTTATTTTATTCAATTTTATTGGCAAGGAGACAAATTTGTATACAGTGGGTAGACCCTGTCCCTCCTAAACATTTGGACTGGCTGACTTCTTTATATGAAACATCTAAGATGGACTTGGCTAGATCTGGTAGTCAAAAGAAGATTGCATACTGGGACCTGCTGCTTCAATGGAAATAGTTTAAGAAAAATATTCATATATGTCACGTTACTTCCATCTTGAATATGTTATAACGAAGGGCGGGTCCGATGATTATGCCTATTGGATACTCCTTGGACTATGCTGGGTCTTCCCCCGGGACATTGAAAGAGTCCATCTGGTCGTATAGATCAAGTGGGAGTGAAACCTACCCTCTTTCTTCTGAGGGAAAGTAGCATGTCGGTCTGGAAATATACCCCTACAGGCTGAAGGTATCGAGAGAATCCATCAAAAAGAGCTGGTGCTATCCTAGGTCGTCGAGTAGGGGTATGAACAGACGGTTTGTCTACTATGGTTAAAGGCAAATGAGGACAAAAAAAAAAAAACAGCAAAGGTCCCAAGTCCCCCCTGGGCTCTTCTTCCCCCCCTAGTAGCCCTCGCCACCCATTGTGTGAGCCATTGAAATTTGGCTGCCAGATAATAAGTCTCGTAGTCTGGGACCGCTAGGCCGCCCTCTGCTCTTGGTCGCATGAGTGTGCTGAGCGCCACTCTGCGCCTGCTCTTGCCCCATAAGAAAGCTGTGATCATTGAACGGAGCTGTTTGAAGTAGGTTGCCGGGATCCAGATCAGTAAGGTCCCAAAGTAATATAGGAGCCTCGGGAGGGTTACCATTTTGAGTAGAGTCACACGGCCCGCTACGGACAACGGCAAAGAACTCCAGAATTCGAAGTTAGCTTTTGCCCCTCTGACGGCCTGACCAATATTACCTTCAAGAATATCCTCCTGCCTGTGGTAGATATGTGTGCCCAGGTAGGGCAGGCATCTGTACTCCCAGATCACACCCTCTGTGTGCTGCGGACCCACTCTATCCCTACGCGCCAGAAATAGACAAGATTTCGACCAATTCACCTTTAGTCCTGCCACCCTGCTGAGAGCGTGGAGCAGATTTTCACCCCCAGTAATGCCACCCCCGAGTCAGCCAGGAAAAGCAAAAGATCATCCGCATATAGTGCAATATGATGGACCTGCCCGTGTACATCCAGCCCTTGATATGCCCGCCCCGATCTGGCCTGCGCCGCCAAGGGCTCCATCGCCAGAGCAAATAACAGAGGGGAGAGGGGACACCCCTGCCGTGTACCCCGCCCCACCCTGCAAGCCTCTGAGATTAATCCCCCAGTTTTAATTCTGGCAGTGGAGTCAGCGTATAATAGAGCCATCCAATTCACGAAATCAGAAACGAGCCCCATTTCTTTCTGCACCTCTCTTGTCTCTTTCTGCACCTCTCTTGCCTCTTTCTGCACACACAGGGCTTCTTTTAAACTGACTTCAGGCTCAGCAGTGCACACATGCAAGTGCAGAAAAGGGCTGCTGGCCTCTAAACTGCCATGCCATATTATGCTAGGGACTTAGAGGTAGTTTTAATCCCCCTGCCCTATTATGTACTAGGGCCTGACAGGGGAGGTCATGCCAATCACAAGGGTACCCCAACCCATAATGTACCCTAGTGTATGTAGGTGTTTTCACTGTATTCTAAGTGTCTTTCAGCATAGCACTGGCTCCGGGCCTGGTTAGGCAGAGCCCAGGGTCAGTCAGAGTCAGTTACCACCAGTACCAGTCAGCAAAAGGTGGCACAGGATGACTTTGCAACAAGGCCTCTTTCTGCACCTTTCTTCCTCTTTCTGGACTTCTGTTGCCTCTTTCTGCATTTCTCTTGCTTCTTTCTGCGCCTTACTTCCTCTTTCTGCACGTCTTACCTATGTAGGCATAGTTAGAAATTATCATTTAAAAAAACATAGAAATTCACTGAAAAACCATAGGTTTCAGGGACGTTATAGTTAGAAATTAGCATTTAAAAAACCTTAGAAATTCACTGAAAAAACCACAGGTTTCAGGGACGTTATAGTTAGTTGGACATTTCACTCGTACAAAACCAGAGAAATTCGGCTGTTATAGTTAGTTGAGCTAACTATAACTCGCGCCCCCGCACTGCACTGCTAATGACGTCACATATTACATCATTCATGACATGGTCAGTCCCATCACTGATGACATCACTGATGACATCTCAAATGACATCACTGATGACATCACTGATGACAGACTGATATAGACATTCACACAGTTTAGTCACTAACCCATGCATTCAGTAAGACACGCTTAATCACTCACTTATACAGTCAGTCACGCACCTACTAAATCATCCATTGAGACTCTAATACACCCTCGCATTCTTCAATACACCTTGGCATATATATATATATATATAAAACACATTTAAACTTTACAGAAACCCACAGTCACTGGATGATGTCATCAGTGATGTCATTTGAGATGTCATCAGTGATGTCATCAGTGATGTCACTGACCATGTCATGAATGATGTAATATGTAACGTCATTAGCAGTGCATTGCGGGGGCGCGAGTTATAGTTAGCTCAACTAACTATAACGGCCTAATTTCTCTGCTTTTGTATGAGTGAAATGTCCAACTAACTATAACGTCCCTGAAACCTGTGGTTTTTTCAGTGATTATATATATATATATATATATATATATATATATATATATATATATATATAATATATACATATATATATATGTGTGTGTGTATATATATATATATATATATATATTACATACCGAATAAAAAGTGATTTTTGCTATTTTTATACACCCACAAATCACTCAGCTAGATGATGTTACTGGCCTGCATTAGTAAAATAAGGACATGGCAAAGGATAAGGTTACCCAAACGGTTATTACAAAATGTATTTAATTTTTTAACAAAAAAGGAAATATGCTGTTGTAACGTTTTGAAAATTTTTGTGATAGATTTCGCAAAATTGAGTTACATCAATACAAACAAAGTCACCAAGCATATTTGTTTACTTTCATTTTTTGTATCCATTCAGGTCACCAGCCATCAAAATAAGGCCATATGGAAGGCCATCACGAAGAAGGAGCGGACCCTAGGGGTCTACAGGTGGGGCAGCATCCACTGCAGAAAGCAATGGGAGAACCCATGACACTGGACTAAAAGGTCAGCTGCAGTCCAGTTCGGCCAGACCTCACAACATGGGAAGTGTGTGCGCTGCACCCTGACCCCTCTAATGACTCACATACTTGCGGTGGCCTATCCCGAGCTTGATGGACAGTTGAGAGCCCGACAGCAATATCAAGTGTGTAAGTCCTTTTTTGAGTTTTTAATGTTAAATAACAATTTTTTGTTACAGCTACAAATTGTGGCACAACATAAATGTCCAACACACAAGAAGAGTTTTTGAAAGTGTAAGTTTTGCACAAAGTGTATGATGATGTGTTTTATATATTAATTTGTGGAAAATAATGGCACTTTATTTCTGATCACTACCAAAGGACTGCTCTGACAAGAAACATGCCTCCCTAAAAAAACATACATGATTTTGTTTGATGTTGTAAGTGACAGTTGTACCAAAGAGGCCACAATTTATTATTGTGTCATTGTAGCTCACAATTGTGAAGGATGTTACGCTAGCCCTATTACAGGTGACATAGCATATAAAACACTTATGACACAATGGATGATCCAAATGTCACATTAGTGAGTTAGTATTTTAAACAAACAATAGTGAGCATGTGAGACAAAATGACTAGAAACATAAGAAGAAATGGCAACATTTTCTATTAAAAATGTGTTGCTTTTATGTTTTTACTAAAAGATTTAATGCAAGTTATGTTAAAGTGACACATTTGTATGAAGTCTTAGTCATTCACAGATGTGCATGCAAGCCAGTCTGTTTAAAAAAAAAAGAATTTGATAGGCATACATTTTTTTAACAATACAGACAGAAATGTGAACACATTGGTAACAGAGTAACACATACCCACAAACATCATTTTTTTGTCCTTTGTTATGTCCAGATGGTAAATCAATAATGAGCAAAAATGGATTAGTTAAAGGGACTTTTGCAGATGGAAATTTCCATCATACATATGCTGGAGTATCCCATCTGGAAAACTACAAATCAGGCACAATAAAGGACTTATTAGGAGATTTTAGAAATTAATCAAGGTTAACCTATTTTCATATTGGGATTAGCATTTTTTTTATTTGTAAAAATATATATGAATCAGTGTATTTAAAATTAACTGTAATGTTGTACCAATTTTTGCCTACAATGAAAGCCAGCATTTTTGTACAATTTTTTCACTATTTTAAAAAAACTGAAAATAACTTAAGATATTTTGGAGTCAAATGTAAAAAACATTTTTGGTCTGTACTAAACTGGATTAGAAATGTATCAAGCCCTATGTATTTACTTATGCTGTAGAAGTAATTTGAAAATACAAGCAAAAGTATTTTTCTACAACAGCTTAAGTAAATACATCGGGTGTGATACACTAATAAGCAACTTCAGTATGGCATGCATAAAAATATTTTTTACATGTGAAATATACTTAAGTTACATAAAGTGTTACCATTGTGAAATGCTCCAACAAAAGAAACATGCTTTCAGTTTATACAAATATTGGTACAGCATTTCAGTAACTATTAACACAGATTGATTCATATTTTTATTATTTTAAATTTAAAATAAATCAGCTATTTTTGCTTTGTACACACAATGTACAAAGGGATTTTGCTTTATATTTTTGTGACAGAAGTTCACTATTCAAAACAACCTATCAGAACCATTCAGAGGTGTTAAACAGTTCCTGGAGTGATTTGAAAATGGTGAAGAGAAATGATTAAAAATAAGAACGGAACAATAATGGGTACTTATAAAACTGTGACCAAATGGTTTCTGAAGATGTTCCCTACATACATGAGATATTGGTAACATTGAACCAAAGTTTGAAAACATTTAATGCAGGTGAAATATGAAAATTTGAAACATGTTTTGAGTGAAAACTTCATGAACAGTTCTTTTTACACAGATACAATAAAACAATTGTATATGTCTTTTCAGCATCTTCAAGAGCAGGCGAAGGGGACTTTGGCAATGAAGGCAGGGAAGCAACTGGCACTGTGTTTCGGGTGGTGAGACCTCGGACACCGATGAACACAGTGGCATGGAGGGTGAGAGGACTGGAACGGAGGCCACCACCTCATCATCATCTTCAGAGGCCTCCACAAGCGATCAGTCCCTAGTGGTGGTGGACCCTACAGGAACTGTACAAACCGCATCCTTCTCTGCCACCCTCCCTCTTGCTCCCTCCCCAGTTGGCCAAACCCGACCCACTAATAGGTCTGGGGTCTCCTTCGCCACAGGCACCTCACCCCCTTCCCCTGTCACCCCAGCTACACTGAGTGAAGAGTCTATTGACCTCTTATGCAGCATCTCTGAAGGCCAGACTTTGGTCCTGAATGGCATCCAGGGCCTTAGCTGCCAAATGCAACAAATGGCTGCATTTCTTTGTGTCATTCACAGTTCAATGTCTGCCATGCAGGGATTGCTTCTCAATATAGCCTCCTAATTGACAGCAGCTTCCCAACCAGCCCAACCTTCTGCCCAACTCAGGTCCCTTCCTCATCCCAAATCCAAAGTCCCATCCCTATCCCAAGCACACTCACTTCTTTGCAGGCACCTACTCCAACAGACACAAGCAGCACATTCACACACACACATACACAAAGAAACACCCAAACAACATACATACCCTATTGACACTACACCCACAACTACCACCACACCTACAAGCACCACTACACCCACAACCACCACAACCACCACCATACCCACAACCACCACCACACCCACAACCACCACCACAACTGCTAGCACACCCACAACCACCACAATCACAACTACCACCACAACTACAAGCACCACAACCACACCAACCACCTTAACAGCACACTCATCTATACCAACACACACAAGCACACATACACCCAAAACAACACCCACCAAACCCAAACACACACACTCACAGTCACCCCAACACCTGGCAAAAAACACACATCAAAACATACACAACATACACCAGACCCACATGCAACTGCAAAATGTACAGACGCATGCACATCACCCACTCTAGCTCCCTCTACATCCCAAACCCAATCCTCTCCTACCCCTCCTACCCGTACTGCCCCTACCGAATTGAACTCTTACCTGTCCCTAAACCCTGTCAAACCTACACCCACCCCTCCCAAGAAAGATCCTTGAGGTGCCTACTCTGTGCCCAATAGATGCCCCTTCCTGAGGAGGTTACCCTTTGGCAGTATTTATAAGAGGCAAGTTTTGGTTAACAGTACGACAGCCTGTTGTGCAGGGAAAGGCTTTTTGTTACCCTTTTGTGTTTTATAATAAAGAAAAATATATGAGAGAAGTATCTCATTTGTTTATTTAAAACAATTTTCAGTTGACAAAGTTTGTCCTAACATTATTTTTCATTTGCAATTCATTGATTCCTAGAAATGTTAATGATAATGTGAATTACATTTTTTTGGAACAATGATGACAGGAAATTCACATTTTTTAAAATGTCTAATTTGTAAAGTCCATACACTAGTGAAAAATAGAATGCGATGGGCTTTTACATTTTGGTGCAAGCATTCTTCATGATAATGGACACTTACACCCAAAAGATATATTTTTTTAAGAGTTATTAGAGGTGTGTTTATTTGTACTTGATAAGTGATATCATTACACACAGATGCATTACACCTTAAAAAATAGACAAATAAAATGTAATAATATACAGTAAATGCACTAGACAAGGTAAAATGTTACATTATAAATATATCAAATGTTTTTGTTTTAGACACATTGATTTTACAGTTTATTTAAAATAAACGTTTCACCTTGTCTAGTGAAATTTCCACATTATATTAAATTTAATCTGTTCCAATAATGTGTAATGCATATGTTTATAATTTGATAGTTTACGAAAAATAATTAAACACACCTGTATGGACACATGTAGATTTTTTCTTTAATATCAATTTTTGTTTAAGTATCCATTATCATGAAGGCAGCTTGCACCAAATGTAAAATTAAAATAAAATTATACAGGTGTGTTTTGTTAAATTTCTAACATGACAACATTACACACATATTTATTACACATTAGTAAAATATTGCTTGTACAAGAGATTTAAACATGCACGGGTCCATAGCTAATTTAAACAGACAATTCAAATGGAAACATGGAAAAAAAGGCTTACCTGCAATTCTGGCGATGATGGGGTTGATTTGCTTCATGATCAAGTAGCAGCAGCAATGAGAGGACTTAGGCGATCGGGTTCATGTCGGAAACGGAAGCGGAAAAAGTGAAAAGGTGTGTTTCTACCTTATATCCCTTTGAAGCCAACAACCCAGGTATAAAGGTTTCCCTGCCACAATTACGTCTGCGGGAAGGCACATCGTAATTGGCCCAGCCGAAATCACGGCTGTACTCCTTCCAACAGCCGCTTTGAATATGGCACCATCGATGCAGGCAGAAAAATCTGGCAGAGACGGCTGCACTCGGACGGACTATCGTCCATAGACCCACCAGCATCTAAATAGAGTGGGCGGACCGCCTAGTAGGCAGGTGGGGAATCCGACGGAAAACAGACAGCGTGACCAGATCTACCAGGATCTAAATCAGGCCCTTAGTCTCTTTTTTGGAGCTCTGATTCTTCCAGGATACATTCTACATGAAATCCAGCTGAATTGGATTTGCTGAGGTGGAAAAACCTCAGAGCGGTAGTGAGCAAAATCTTTGGCCCAGCAGCAACACACCTTTGTCGGATTAGCTTGACAGGTTGGTCTCAGTCCTTCTGAGTTCTTGGAAGTCAAAACGTTTCTAAGTCTCTGATTTCAGTAAACTTTAGAAGGAGTACAGAACCTTGAGGACAGTACTTGGGGATCAAGACTCACTTTAGCAGAGGCCAGAAGCAGGGCAAGGGCAGGTCCGATTGAAACTAGTCAGCTGGACAGTTGCAGAAAAGGTCTCTTGTAGCTTATTATATTCAAGTGGCTTGCACAAGAGGTCAGCATTATGTTATGTTAGCGGAGTTTATAACGCGCACAGCTACTCATGAGAGTGTCCCGGCGCGAGCCCAAGAGCAAGAGACAGAAAGGAAAAGAATAACAAAAACAGGAACCTGCTCAGTTGAAAAGGAGGGTTTTAAGTTTCTTCCTAAATAGGATAGGGTTCTGCAGGCTGTGTAGGTCAAAAGGGAGAGAGTTCCAAGCCATAGTGGCCAAGTAGGCCAGAGAACTGCCACCCTTCCTTTTCAGGCAGAATCTGGGAATGGTTGCCATTAGCATGTTAGAGGAATGCAAGTGCCTGCTGGGGACGTAGAACTGAAATCGCTTCCTGAGATAGGCAGGGCCATAATCATTTTGGACATTTTGGACCACCTGTAATCTGTTCAAGAGGCAGCCAGGTAAACCGACGTACAGTGCGTTCGCATAATCAATACGGGAAGTAACAAGGGCTCGAGTGACCGTTTCTTTTGCTGCTAGGGGCAAAAGAGGCAGAAATTGTTTAAGAAGCTTCAAAATGCCGAAACAGGTACCGGTCAATTTACTGATTTGGTTGCAGAAACTAAGCTTTTCGTCGAACCAAATCCCGAGATTTGTCACTGGGAGGCCCAGAGGGGAGGGCCTGGGGGACTCATCTGGCCAAAAAGTATGCCAGAACAAGGGGGGGAACTCACCGAAGAATAAAATCTCGGTTTTATCTTCATTACATAATCCAATTGAACACAGCTGCAAGACAAGTTTTAACATGGGCAGTGGATGCCTCATGTTTCTTCCAGGTGAACAGGAGTTGAGTGTCGTCGGCATAGGCAACCACTTTAGCTCCCAGCTCCTCTGCCAGCTGAATAAGAGGGGGCATGTAAATATTGAACAAAAGTGGGCTCAGCACAGACCCTTGCGGGACCCCCGTCCGAAGAGCTTTTAGTAGTAGACAGAAAAGGGGGCATCCAAACTTGTTGGGTTCTGCCTTCTAAAAAAGATTTTATCCACTTACTGGCGGAACCCATGATTCCTAGCTTCTGCAGACGGGCTAGGAGGAGTGAATGGGGGACAGTATCAAAAGCGGCAGACAGGTCCAACAGGACCAGTGCTGCCCTGCCCCCAGCATCCAAGGTCTCGCGAATGGCTTCAGCGATTTCCACCAATGCTGACTCCATGCTGTAAGAGGCCCTGAAACCAGATTAGGCCGGATGCAGGAGGCCATGCTGTTCAACGAAAGAGGTCAATTGCTTATTGACCATCTTCTCACAAACCTTAGCAATGGCAGGGAGCAGAGAGATAGGGCGATAACTGGCCGGGAGGTTGTGATCCAAAGTCGCCTTTTTAATGAGGGGGATAAGCAGTGCCTGTTTCCAAGTTGTTGGAATAATGGCCAGTTCCAGCGAGGTGTTAATCAACTGATTCAGGAAAAGGTTGATAACAATGGCTGCGCTAGCCAGGAGTTTGGCAGGACATGGATCATTAGGGGATCCTGATTTAAGAGTGGACAGAGCGGCCATGGACTCCGTCAGCGGTATAGAATCAAAGGTGGAAAAAGTGGCTTTAGAAGGGGTGGGAGCTTGTTGGTCAGGGGGCACCGTAGTTACCTGAACCTCCTGGTTGCCAAAAAGCGATTGAAGTGCCCTAACCTTGTTAATAAAGAAATTTGAGAGCTCTTCGCACCATGAGAGAGATGGGGCATGGGCATTGTTCAAGGCTTTAGGAGTCACATAACTTTGTACAATGTTAGAAAGTTCTTTAGCGTTATTGCCAGACATTATGACCCTTGGAGTCCATTCCTTTGTCATGGGTGCAAGAGGGAGAGCAGGTTGAGACTTCAGGGTTCTTCAGCATGTTCAGTCCTCTTCTTTTCTTTTACAGGACCATAGAGTGTTCTAAGGAGGGTACTGTTGGTGCTCCATTTATGCCTGGCACCAGCCTGTGGGGAGGGTGACTCTTGGGGTAAAAGGTACCAGGGGCAACCCTACCCACGTCTGCAGCCCTTTTTGTCTGAGTTACTACAACAGTGCCCCTCTCTTTCTAAAACCAAGATGACAAAACATTTCTTCCCCTGTGCAAAGCTCATGTGCCCAACCCAGAGATGTAGCCAAGGAAATGAGAAACCTGTCCCCAATGCTCACTCTAAACCTGTTAAGTGGGCACTGGTGAGCATACCCAAGGTATTGCCACTGTAGTGCTGGGGGAGGAGGTTGACCCAGTTAGTTTTGGGATGAGCATATATATTATCCTAATATCCCTAAGTGACAGAGAGATGGTGCCTACAGCTCACATGCTGAACAACACAAAAAAGTACAGGCAGGAGTCTCTGGTTCTCTGAGAGCAGCTGTGAGTTGTGCCAAGCCTGTAGATTGTTGGAGAATGACCTGGAGCACATTACCTGAAACAAAGTGGAGCTCAGGTCTCATCTGGAGAACTTGGGGCTGCCTGAGTAGGCGCTGATGACCACAAGGTCCATTGTAGCCCGTCAGAGCAGTCAGTAGGACATGGAGCCTGAAATTGTGGTACAGATGCCTGCTGGCAAATGAAGGGGCAATGGGGTTGGCAAACCCACCCCGGATATTTCCAGTGTCTGGAAGGAGGCTGAGCCTGAGGGTGATCCCCTTGAACCTACAAGAGAAGACATCGCTGCCCTAAACACCTGCCTGATCTAGCTGAGTGACAAGCTTCAGGAGTACCTTTTTAGGCAGAGTACTGAAAAGCTCAGAAGGAGTGCACCACTCTTGAAGGCCTATGGAGGCAGGCCAAGACCTGAGCAAATGGTGACAGCTCTGGTGATCACCACATCTATTGGGAGATTGATTTCCTATATAGTGAGCCTAAGGTGCCTGAGCCTTGGTCAACCAGAGTGTTGGTGGTATCCCCAGTGCTATAGGGCCTTCTTACTGGAGCTGGCTCACGAGATACCCCCAAAACCTTTGACCACCTGGTCACCCAGCTCTATAGGCCCCAGATGAGGACTAAATCAATTAATTATATGGGTCCTGTGTTATCTGCCAGGTAAGTGGTAGGTCAGTGGTGAAATGCAAGGCTCCTCTGCTACCTTTCCCCATTGTGGGAACACCCTTTGAGAGGGTGGAAATTAATATATATTGTTGGGCATTTGGACCCCAAGACTACCTTAGACAGCAAATGTATCCTTATCTTGGTGGACCATGTCACAAAGTACCCAGAGGCCATACCCCTGAGGTCAGTGGCTGCACCTGTGGTATCTTTACCCAAGTGGGTTTCCCCAAGGAGGTTGTGTATGACATGAGCACCAACTGCAGGTTTATAATAAATTGGAAGAAGTCAGAATTGATCCCAAGTCAGGAGACTCCGGGTCTGATTCACAAAGATAAAGGTACACTTTAGTGTAAGTTTATGTTTTTTTGGAATTCACAAAGGAATTTTACGAGTAGTATCCTTATGAGTGTGGAGTCTCTGCACTGTGCCGGAAACTCTGCACCTAAAAAGATAGGCTACTCATAAATACCTTCATGAATTCCAAAAACTGTAAACTTACACTAAAATGTAAGTTTACCTTTGTGAATCAGGCCCAGTGTTTTTAAGTTTCATGGTGGATACAGTGAAAGGGATTTTGAGGCTTTTAAAAGACAAGTTGAAAAGAAGGAAGGAATTAGGGAAAGCTTTGAAGCTGGACCAGGTTTCATTGAGAATGTTGGCCCGCATTGTGGGTTTTTTGTATCCAACCATTCAAGCATTCTTCCCAGGTCCTTTGCATTATTGTGCTTTACAGAAGTTAAAGGCCGGACATTTAAGTAGTGGTTTGAAATACTCACAGAGCATCTAATTAAGCTTAGAAGCAAGGGAGAAGTTCCCTTGGTTGTTAAGGCTTGGAATCGGTGTGCAATTTTTGGGGAGAATCCGAATCTTGTGATGGAATCCAATGCGAGCTTGGAAGGTTGGGATGCGAGATGTGGCCCCATGGCAACTGGTGGCCATTGAACAGAACAGGAAATCAGAATGCATATCCATTTTTAGAGCTATTGGCAAGGTCTGTAGCCATAAAATGTTTTTCAGATTTGACAGTGAAATGCTAAGTTTTGTTCGGATGGACAATGTCTCGGAGGTCAGGTATGTGAACAAGTTGGGCAATCTGCGGTCGAAGGGTCTGGTGGACTTGGCAAGAATATTTTGGGAATATTGTCTGAAAAGGAATTTGAGTGTTCAGGTGGAACATATTCCAGGTTTGAAGAACAAAGTGGTGTATTAGTGTTCGAGAAATTTCAACTATTCCAGTGACTGGATGATAGGGAGAGGAGTTTTTCAGAAATTAGGCAGGATGTGGGGTCCATTTCAGCTGGATATTTTGGCGAGAGGTTGAATGCTCAAGTGAGCAGACTTTTCAGTTGGTGTCCAGATCCAGAATCTTTGAGGGTGGAAACTTTTCTACAGGATTGGAGGGGCCTTTGTCCTAATGAGTTTCCACTTTTTGCAATGATAGGACATGTGACATTGATGGTTCACAGATGGGAAGAGAGTGTAGTGGTAATAACTCCTTTCTGGAGATTCCAGGCTTGGTATCCGATATCCGATAATGCTGGAGTTGGTTGTGGATTTTTCAGTTCTTCTCCCTTTGTTTCAGGAGGTTCCAAAGGCCACTCAAGAGGAGGTTCACAATCTTGTGATTTCATGACATCTGAGGCTGGTGGCCTGGAAGCTTTCAGGCCAACTTGAAGACAACCAGGTCTTTCTAGAGACGTTTCTAGAATGATTGAGGAGTCGTGAGCACCAGGAACAAGGAAAGCATATAGATTGGTATGGGGAAAATGGTGATACTGGTGTATGGAGAGGGATCAGGATCCCATTCCAGTTGATGTGGTGCAGGTGATTCATTTCCTTTAAGAGTTGTTTGATAAGGGGTTAGCTTATAGAACTATTAATTTGTATCAATCTGCGGATTCTGCTGGTCATATGTTGGTGAATGGTGTGTCTGTGGGACAAGATGTGATGGTTAGAAGGTTGCTAAGGCGTATTAGAATCTCTAAACCACCCTCTTCTAGAAATAATTGTCTTTGGGAAGTAAACAGAGTGTTGACATTTCTGGAGAATTGGGGTAGTAATGAGGTTCTTTCTTTAAAGAATTTAACTGTTAAGCATACTATGCTGTTGTGCTTGGTGTCTTTTCGAAGAATGTCTGATGTTGGAGCTCTGGATGTGTCATATAGAGCTTATTCTTCTGAAGGTGTATGTTTTCATTTAACTCAAAGGACTAAGACAAATTCTTCTTCTTCTATTTTGTTTCTATGATAATGAGAATTTGTGTGTGGTGCAATGCGTAAAGGAGTATGAGTGGAGACAGCTTTCTTTAAGACCTTGTTGTGCAACACAGTTAGTTATTTCAGATTTCCCCATAAGCCTGTATCTCCTCCTACTTTGGCGAGATGAGTTAAGGAGGATTTCTGGTGTAGATGTCAGTATATTTATTATGCACTTGGTGATGTGTGCTGCGGCGTCAAAAGCTTTTATGGTGGGAGGAAGTTTGCAGGATATTCTGCGCTGTGCTGATTGGTTGTCTGACTCTATGTTTAGACATTTCTATTTTAAGCCTGTTGAGGGTGCTGCAAGTTAATCGACTGCTAAGCTTTGACCATGCATTATATGATCCTCTGGGTCTTGACTTAAAATGTAGATTTTGCACAGCCTAGTGGGCAGAAAATCTGGATTTTGTTAAAGGCACAGAGGCTAATCTTATCCCATCCTGTTTTTCCCACTCCTTTAACTTGATATGTTTGTTTTCTTTCGGTCCATCTATAAGAGGTTGTCTGGGAATATATGGAGACAATTTTAATAAGTGGAGTGATCAATTTTATTTGAAGACTTTGGAACTTTTAGGTGGAAATGTTCTTTTTTGTGGTTAAGTTTCTGAGGTTCTCGGCTGTTATGAAAGAAGGAAGTGGTGATGCTGATGATGCTGTGTTTTATTGTTTATGTATTGTTTCAGAATTCTAAGTTCTCCTTGAGCCCCACTCTCTTTAACGCTTATGTCTCCTCCCTAGCGGAGATCAGCAGGAAATGGGGCTTGAATATCTGCTCCAATGCGAATGATACACAGATGCTAATTGCCTTTGAAGAAAGGCATGAAAATACCAAATACAATCTAATCATCTGTCTCACAGAAACAGCAACCTGGATGACGGAACACAGCTTGAAATTAAATGCTGAAAAGTCGGAGATCCTGCTTTTCGGTGGAGCACACTTAGTCTGGGACAATGCCTGGTGGCCCCGGGCGCTGGGGGCCGCCCCAGAACCTAAGCAAGTTGCAAAAAACCTGGGCATTCTCATTGATAATGCTCTAACAATGCAATACCAAGTCCAAGCATTGTGCAGAAAAAGCTTCACTTTGATGAAACTATCATGCAGACTTTTTTCATGGATCCCCTTAAACTGTAGAAAGTCCATTACCCAGGCATTACTTTCTAGCAGACTTGACTGCGGGAATGCGCTCTATGTGAGCATGCCTGACTATCTTTTTTCCTGACTACAGGTGGTCCAGAATGCTGTTGCTAGATTGGTCTGCAATAAAAGCAAATACAGCTTGGCATCTAAAAGTCTGAGGGAACTGCACTGGCTGCCCGTTCGCCAAAGGGCTAAGTTCAAGCTCCTGTGTTATGCTCATAGAGCGCTACATAAGAATGGCCACCGAATCTTGAGAGATAAAATTGAATTTTATATGCCCACACGAAATCTGAGATCTCGCCATCAGGCCATGACCAAGACCAAACGGATCAAGAAGGTTAGAGATGGAGGGCGATCCTTTTCTAATCTGGCGGCTGCCCACTGGAATGAGCTACCCTTAGACCTTCGCCTAACGGGCGAATATTTGTCCTTTAGGAAGAACCTGAAAACATGGCTGTCCCCCAAAATATAGCCAAAGTTACTTACTATCATTTTGACTGGGGTCTCAATCCCTAAATTGTCTGAATGATCACCATCTTCATATCAGAATAACGCTTTCCTAGCTCCGTGATATCTTTTGGGATGAATGTTGCGCTCAATAAATATAAATACAAATACAAAGCTTTAAAGGGGCTGCTGTGTATGGTAGTAGTAAAGGATTCAGCATAATATTAGCCTCTGTGACTTTAATAAAATTCTGATTTTCTGCCCACCAGGCTGTGGAAAATCTACATTGTCTTACATATTTGTTCAAGACTATTGCAAGCCCTACTAAATATTTAATAGTATTAATATATGAACAAGTGATGCACAAGCAATCTATTCCAAGCACCTTTATACTGTGAATACAAGACAAAATATAACAGCAAAAAAAATGTGCTTTAGGATTTAAATATATTATTATGGTGTGCAAAGGAATAAACTGGTACATTAATGCAATCAGGGTTAAAAAAGCAAGAAAAAGTCAAAGCTCATGACATTAAAGAAACACATGGAAACTAGGACGGAGGAGGTATGGAGGACAAAGACAAAATGGCCTTCTACGAAAGACACTCTTTCACAAAATGGCAAATGAGCACATGGCTTAGTATGGCAGAAGGCAAGGAGAACAAAGACAAAATGTGTGCCTATGAGACAAAATATGGTTGCAATGGAAGTTTCACCCATGCTTAGTAAGAACCCTGTTATTTTTTCTTAAATGCTATTATATAGAAAAATTCTATAATTCAAGATATTTACTTTCACCTTAGCACTCTAAGTATGAATGAAGAGGGCTCTTTTTTATAGGATAACTGAAACTAGGGCTAGTTCATGCATTACCACATCTGCTACTATGCAGGGTCCCCCATAAAAATATGGAAGTCTGCAGAGGGGACTAATGTATCAGCAGTGCTCGCAGGGCAGCAAGGCTGTGATGGCACTCTCCTCAGATCCGAATAGAATACAATGAACCCCCAGTACATGCCTTTGCATGAATAAATGTAATCAATTTATTTACTTACTGCAGCCCCACTTTTCACCCCCAACATCTAACAAGGTGTTAGTGCTAGAGTAAGACTGATTAGCAGCCCCTTTCAACAAAAGGATGTAATGGAATATCCGTAGGGTGCCCTGTCTCTTTTGGCCCCACTTTAGTGTCTAGGTCTCATTACTCCAGGTTCAGGAATGTCAGCAATAAACTCTCACTGTCTGGGGAAATCACCTCAACCCCATCTTGTGTACAGGAACAGGCCGGGGGAGGGACCTCCAAAATGGAACACACCGGCCTCCATTAATGTGCTTCGCACAAACACACACAACATACACTTGGGATATTAGCGCTAGGCATTTTTTTGTATCAGCGGTTCCTCTGCTGTGCCATAGAAACACATAGAATGGGATTAAGTAACAAAACAAGGTATCGATCTGACTACACATTGGTGAGATGCTCTCAGCCAGTGTCAAATAACTCATTTTAGTGAGAGAAACTCCCTTTAATACAGAATAGTTTGGGAAGATCATTAAATGAGAATTTCCCAAAAAGATATCTGTGCCACCTCCCCTTCGGCAGAATAAAGACCTTGCACCAAGCCTGGGATAATCTTGACTATGTTTTAAAGGGATGCCTTAGGCCTGGCCCACAGCAGTCTTGGGCTCTTAATGATTAAATGATATGTACACTTGGATTCAAATGCTTAAGCTTCCTGACCTAGACATGAAGCACTGTATGTAATGTTTTCTTTCTACAGCTTACATCCTCAGATGGCTGCTGTCTCAGAAAGCCTCCCTCAATACTCCTAAAACAGTGCATTAAAAATGGGCCTTGATTTCCTTCCACTTGATTCCTCTCCTTTCTTTCTTCGGAGTGAGCCTCATCTTACCATTCATCCTCTGCATGCCTTCTATTTCTGAGTATAGTCTCCTCTCAGTCTCATGCCTGTCTCACTTAGTCCTTCTTATTGTAATTCTGCAAGCGGCTGACACCACATTTCATAGATCAGAATCTTTCCTTCTTAAAAAACCCTATCCCTGCAACCTAACACTATCTAATCTTCCCCAGCCTATCTATCTGACCTACTATTTACCTGAAACCATCTAGCCACCACTAGCGATCACACTTAAGTGGTATTAGCATGATCTTTCACAAAGTAACTGGAGTAAATGCATGTCATTTTATGTTGAGCGCACATAACCAGGAGTCACAATCCTAGTCAGTGTAAGTCAGGAACACAACCTTAATGAACCTGTGCTCACCCTCTGGTAGCTTGGGACAGAGCAGTCAGGCTTAACTTAAGAGGCAATGTGTAAAGTATTTGTACATACTTTAATTACAGTAACATAGTAAAAACACCACAAAAAAGACTCCACACAGGTTTAGAAAAATAGAGACTATTTATCTGAGTAAAACAAGATCAAAACAACAATAATCTAATTAGTACTAGTCAAGATATGAATGCTTAAAGATTAAATCCCAAAACAAGGCTTAGAAGTCAATAGCGCTAAAAGGTTACTTGAGCTTGCGCTAGATGGGGGTAGATCCAAAGTTCAGGCTGAACGTGATGGAGGGCAGGCCGGCTACAGGACCCATGCAGGGCCCCGTGAAAAAGTACCTTTGCATGGAGCAAGCATCGATGTTGGAGACTTGATGCGTCGGTTCCGATTCACACAGTCGGGTTGCAGTGGTGTTTTTCGGATCAGCGCTGTGTTGTCATCGAGCCTGGCAGTTGGGACCTTGGATTGGTGCTGCATCATTGTCAAACCTCGCAGTCAGGTCAATGCGTTGTTTTCAAGCCGTGCGGGGAACTCCTCAGATCGGCACTGGGTCGGAGGGCACTGCATTGGTTCCGATTCCCGCAGTGGTAACAATATGTCGATTTTTGCAGAAACAGCTGCAGAACCCACCTCTGAGGCCAAGGACTGGAGGGGGGCACCTCAGGCAAGGGTAGGACTCACAGATGACAGAGTCCAGCAGCATCAGCAGATTTGCAAGACCTCTTTTGTGACCCTGAGACTTAAGAGAACATGAGGCAAGTCAGCAAGCCCTTGGAGAAACTTGGGTTCAAGGATGTAGAGAGCAGGTCCAGTCCCTCTCACTCCCAGGCAAGAAGCAGCAGGCAGCAGGCAGCAGGTCAACACAGCAGAGCACGTAGCAAAGTGGCAGTCCCTCCTACAGCACAGGAGCTCTTCTTCCAGGCAGAATGTTCTTAGTTCCAGCAAAGTCATGATTTGATGGTGTCAGGGGCCCAGTACATATACCCAAATGTGCCTTTGAAATGGGGGAGGCTTCAAAGAGAACTTTGAAGGTCACAAGGTCCCTGCCTTTCTTGCCCTGGCTCCAGACTCACTACAGGAGGGTATGCAGCTCTTTGTTTAGGGACAGTCAAAGCCCTATTCAGGTGCAAGTGTCAGTCCCTACCTCCCAATCTACCTCAGGAAGGCCCATCAGCCTGGCGATGGGCCATCAGGATGCAAATTCCAGGATGCAAATTCCACACGCCGAGTTGGCGTTGCAGCGCGCGCAATGTAAATTGTTTTATGTATTTATTTATTTACTTAACTCCGTTGCGCCGCATGCCGGAGTTTACTACCCCCCGCCCCACCACCCTGCAGCACTCCCTCAGCGAGCTGCCACTGGTAGAAGGAAGTTACGCTCAAGAAGGGACACGTATGTTGTGCTTGTGGATCTTAAATCAGCCTTTGATTCTATTAATCATGCTAAACTGTGGGTCGCCCTTGGGGGTCTTGGGTTGCCTCGTGGTTCACTACAACTCTTAGTGCGACTGCATCAAGATACTATGCCCAAGTTAGGTGGAGCTCTGGATTAGATTTATCTAAAAATATGTGTCTCAAAAGGGGTAAGACAAGGTTTTGTTCTGGCCCCAACCTTGTTCACCCAATACATGAATGGGCTCATCAATGCTCTATATGACTGCGGGGGTGATCCTCTCAAATTAGCAGGCAGACTAATTCCCTTGCTCCTCTTCGCAGACGATACGCTGATTATCTCCAAAATCCAGAATGTTTTAAATAGATTTGTAACAGCATGTAATGACAGGGGTCTTGAAATTATCTGTCCTAAAACCAAGTTTATGGTTTTTAACCCACATAAATCTTTTAAAGGGAAACTGAGGTTGGGCCCAAATATCTTAGACCAGGTTAAGGTTTTTGACTGGGAGTTAGATTAACTAGTAATCTGACATGGTCATCCCAGATACAAAAGAGCACCTATACACTCCAGCATTTAGACTGTCCAATTGCTAAGAAACGTAATCGATCTGCCTTCTGCCCAATTTCCCCCGCAATCGAAATACATCGGGACAGAGGCTTGGGCGCAGCCCTTTATGGTGCCGAACTGTGGGGCATGGAACATTTGAAACAATTAGAGGTGTCGGAAAATACATTTATAAAATCAATTTTTTCAAAACTGCCAATAAACACCCCACTACTCCCGGTACGCCTAGACCTAGGGCTAAAGACCATTTCACCTATTGCTGTTCTGAGGCTCCTAGTGTTCTGGGTAAGACTTTGGACTAGTGATACTCATATCCCGGTCAAGGAAGCCGTAGATGAATTACTTACCCTTAAAAAACAAGCTGGGGGCGACTGGGTTGGTTTAAGGAGGTCAAGCAGTTGTTGTTCAAATTTGCCTGGGGGTTTTGTGGGAGGAACCAAATTCCATGACTGTGAAAGTGCTTCCCCAACTAAAAAAAAAGATTTTGGAACTATAATGAGCTCACATGTTTTAACGCTGTAGTGCCAGCCACTTTAACTGATAGATTTTTAGATTTTACAAATTGCTTCCAATTTGAAATTTTTATGGATGAACTCGAATCTCCTCACTCACCTGCACTTTATTTGCAATTTAGGTTTGGAGCTTTGCCTTTGAATGCCACCCAAAGTAAATTGAAGAATGTTAGTGTAACCCCTCTGTGCCCCCTGGGTGGTCCAAGCCCTGAATCAATAGAATACTTTATGTTTATCTGCCCTTGTTATGCACACATCAGAAAAAGGTGGATAACTCATGCATGTCGTCTTTTGTCCTTACGTGTGTTTAGATTGGACACAACTAAATGGCTTGTGTTCATAATAACAAGATACTTGCTATATGCTTCGCGGCTCAGGATTAAGATGTTATCTACTAATTAGGACCTAGTATGCAAAATGATCGTTGTGAGGAGTGGCTCCCCCCCAAATTTGTATTAATGTTTGTAATTGTCTGCAACATAACTGGTGATTCTCCTTGATGGATTTTATATGATTTTTCCTGACTCTGCATGAGGTCATACTTATAGAAATTTTAGCTCTGATAAATATTGTATGTTTTATTTTTTAACTTCGCTTATCATTTTGATGTTTTTATGATGTGTTTTTATTTATATTTTCCCCAAAAACTTTTATTGTTTGATGTGAGCTGTTTTGACTCTTTTCTGTGAATTATCATTTATTGATCGAATGAAGTTTTACTATTATCTACATGTTCTACCTTTTAAATACACTACACCATGCCCAAAGGGCTGCCTACAGCCTACCTTAGGGGTGACTTACATGTGATAAAAGGGAAGGTTTGGACCTGGCAAGTAGGCTAACTTGCCAGGCCGAATTGGCAGCTTTAAAGCGCACGCTCAGGGATGGACGTCAATTAGGGGTCACCAGTGGTCACAACTGTGACACCTAAGCCAACCATTATGACCCCTGCCACCTTGCTTGCAACCCCTCGCTGTTTGGCAAATGCTCTGGTGGCATAAAATCAGCTGCAGTGTGAGCCGCGCTTGATTGCACTGCTGTGCTGAAGCTCTGTCTGCAAAGATATCATGATGGCCTGCAAGCTGGGCCTGGGAGGAGGAAAGAACTCATCTCACACATTGCTATGGTGACCCTGGGGCAGGCTGGCTGGCTCAGTCCTTGATTTGATACATCATTTGTATATGGTGCAGGCCTGGGCCAGAAAGCTGAGTCAATGAGCATGAATCGTGCGCAGCATGGCTGGGCATGATTGGACAGTGACTAACCACATGTGCTGCATCTAGCAGCACTTGTGTGTAAGTGTAAGCGTGCACTTGCTGCACCCTACCCTAGCTGAGGGTGTGGTGCCTTGTGCTGTATGCGAACCACCTTGTTTGGGGCCACCGACCAGGTCTCGGGGGCGTCAATATTGTAGCGTGTGTAAGTGCTACCAATGATGACGGCCCTGGCAAAAATGATTGGCCAGCCCCCACACTGCAGTAAAAGCTGCACTGACGTGGCGCGGCCTTGGAGTCGGAGTCGAGTCAGACTTGTGCCTTCTGCGTGGGTGCTGGGTGTCAAGACTCTAGAGTGACTGACTAAAATCAATGCAATTTCAGGACTGGGAAGTGAGTAACTTGCTTCACTTAGTTGACACTCTCTGACTGAATCGGACGATCGGACCTCGGGCGGGACATGGGGCAGGTGAGGTTGTGTGAGAGTGAAACTGACTGAGTCATCACATCAACTCAACCAGAGTTTTTAATCTCTGACTCCCGTTGTGGTGGTGCCGGTCGTTGTGACTCCTGGGAGCTGTGGGCCCTGGACAAACCTCTAACAGAACCAACAAGTAAAGTAAGATAAGATTATCTATTTTGGAGTTGACACAAGATTTTCAAATGCCCTGCTGCTAAACTTCCAGAAATGATTGTTAAAGAGCACAGACTTCAGGTTCAACCCTTCTAGCGGTCTAGCCATTGTTTAGGTGATGTATGTAACACATTAATTGGCATTGTTTTATGTCGAACACTACGCGTGTAGCCAAAGCATTCACACGTCGGTCAGTGAGTGTTGCTGGACTGGCCAACAAGACATTGTCTGTTTTGAACACCACCAAGGCTGGAATGGCCATACTGGGCATCAGACGAGGGGCGGGTGTTTCTCTGGGAGGCTGAATGGGTGGAGGGCAGGTTTTGTTAGTGGGGCCGGCTTTGTAACAGTGCAGCAGTTTTAAAAGCACTGCAAAGTTCTTTGTATATTCTACACTTTATGGGCAACAATAAAAGTGTGAAGTTAACTCTGGTGATTTATTAATGTGCCTGCTGGAGAGAGAGGGGAGTTTTGTCTAGTGGCAGTTTTCACTTATCTAAGGTAGAGCAGATGGTTAACATGCCTGTTGGAGAGAGAGCAGCCCTGCCTCAGAGTTGGACTCATGCCTGCTGCGTGGCATGGGTGCTGGGTGTCACTGGTTGCCAGAGTGAGTGCCTGACTTCAACGCAAATTCAGGAAAAGACTCCCAGTCCCGAGCAGGCAGTGAATGACTTGCTTCAATTAATTGTCACTCTCTGACTGTGTCAGAAGGTTGGACTTCGTGCGGGCCGCGTGGCAGGTATTGTGAGAGGGAGACTGACTGAGTCGTCACATCATCTCGACTAGAATCTCGACTCTCCGACTCCCCTTGTGGTGGTGCAGGTCGTTGTGGCTCCTGTGAGCTGTGGGTCCGGGGCAAACCTCTAACAGAAGCAACAAGTAAAGTAAGATATTATTATGTGTTTTTTTAGTTGACACAAGATTTTCAAATACCCTGCTGCAGAAGTTCAGAAATGATTGTTAAAGAGCACAGATTTCAGGTTCAACCCTTCTAGCGGTCTAGCCATTGTTTAAGTAACGTGAAGAACACATTAATTGGCTGTTTTATGTCGAACACTGCATCCATGTAGCCACAGCATGCGCACGCCCGTTAGTGCTGATGGACTGGTCAGCAAGACATTGTCTGTTTTGAACACCACTAAGGGCGGAATGGACGTACCGGGCCTCAGGCACGGGCGGGCATTTCCCCAGGAGACTGGAAGGGTGGGGGGGCAGGTTTTGTTAATGGGGGCCGGTTTTGTAGCAGTTTTAAAAGCACTGCAAAGTTCCTTGTTTATTCAGCAGTTTTCGGGCAATAATAAAAGTGTCAAGCTAACTCTGGTGATTGTTTTGCGAGTTTTATATAGAGCGAACTATACCCGAAGTTATCAGAGCGCTTTACATAAGCACCAGTTGCTTTACAGACGGAAACATTATTTTTTTTTTACTAGGTACAGGGAGATTAAGTGATTTGCCCAGAATCACAGGATTTTGATTGAGCGTCCCTGCCGAGACTCGAACCCGGTTCCCCAGCTTCGAGGTCGACCGCCCTAGCTGTTAGGCCACATCCTTTCCCTTCATTTATTAATGTACCTGCTGGAGAGAGATGGGAGTTTGTCTAGGGGCAGTTTTCACAGTGCAGAGGGTTAATATGCCTGCTGCAAAGAACGTGTACAATGCATGTCAAAGAAAAATATTTTATGTGGATAGCTCAGTGGGTTACTGCTTTTGTCACAGAGTTCTGTTGTTACTGTGAAGTTTATAAGTTACATTCATAGTCCAGCATAGTGAGCTATGAACTGTCATCTAAGAGCTGAATGCAAGCTGCATGGTCCAAGTTAGAATGTTATGTTTTTTCCCAGTCTTTCTATCCTAATATTGCTAAGAAAGGTTTGTTTGGGTAGAAATACATTCTTATTATTAGAATCAACCCTAACCGCTGTGTTATGTTCTGAATCCTGAGTTTCTGCTTCTTCAGGCCAAGCACTCTTAAAAAGTGCCTACTAGTATCGGTGACATGTGAATCCTGCCCCTTGTAGTCTCCTTTGGCTTATGCAATATTTTCTATACACTGATTTACAAACGTATGATTCATTGTCTCTGTATGTATGTGTGATGGATTTTGAAACTGTGGAAAGTTTTGCTTTAGGAGCAGTGATTAATGGAGTCATTTTTAAATGCGGACTGTAACATCTGCATTTGTAAAGCAAGCATTCATGCCTTTGGGCATTCTGTTAGATAAGATGTTTGTTGCTGGCAAGGTATGCTAATGCAGAACAAGCATATTATTGATCAACACAAGTACTGTAGCAGTGATGTGCATGTTGTCTGTAGAAGACATTAATGATGGTAAACCTGGAAAGGTTCAATGGCTCCACAGGTTTAGAAGTATGTATACAATGTCATGGAAAGGAAGGTTGCTGGGAGAACTTGGCATGCATTAAATAGCACTGTTAACTATGTTCCAGGACTGAGATTTAATTACATTGTACTCTTAGTTTCTAAAACAAATGATGAGGTTAACTTGTTTTGATCATTATAGGCCCCTCAACCTTCCCATTTTATAGGTTATTTGATATTGGAAATAGCTGATTTCAACATGACTAGCATATTTTCCATTGTTCTACACTATTTGATGATACAGCCCTTCACAGATGCACTCTTGAACCCATACACCCAGTGGATCATCCACTCACACATCTATGCACAGAGTCACACCCCCCACCCACACACACAGACACTCAGTCACCCATACAGATACTCAGACAACCAATCAATAACCCATATAGATCCTCATTTAGCTACTCACCAACCCATGCAACCGCTTACACACCAACTGACAAACTAAACTGTGTGAATGTCTGTATCAGTCACTAACCCATGCATTCAGTAAGACACATTTAATCACTCACTTATACAGTCAATCACGCACCTACTAAATCATCCATCCAGACACTTATACACCCACTCATTCTTCAATACACCTTGGCATATATATAAAACATATTTAAACTTTATAGAAACACACAGTCACTGGATGATGTCATCAGTGATGTCATCAGTGATGTCATTTGAGATGTCATCAGTGATGTCACTGACAATGTCATGAATGATGTAATATGTGACGTCATCAGCAGTGCATTGCGGGGGCGCGCGTTATAGTTAGCTCAATTAACTATAAAGGCCGAATTTCTCTGGTTTTGTACGAGTGAAATGTCCAACTAACTATAACGTCCCTGAAACCTGTGGTTTTTCAGTGTAGTTTCAAAGGTTTTTTAAATGCTAATTTCTAACTATAACGTCCCTGAAACCTATGGTTTTTTCAGTGAATTTCAAAGGTTTTTTAAATGCTGATTTCTAACTATAACGTCCCTGAAACCTATGGTTTTTTCAGCGAATATATATATATATGTTATTATTATGGGGATTTACTGGTGGTTGCCGCATGCCGGCACGTCACATGGTCTGCCACTGAAGAGGGCGTTGGCCCGAAACGCGTCTGCAGGTAAACCAGAAAAGGACTTTGTTCATGGCATGTGCCCTTGCTTTTGCGTAATTTCCACCTGGGAGTGCATCCCACCTAGAGGCAATTCTTTTTTTGTATTTTGTACAGCGGCCTGCCTGGTCGCGGGATTGCACCACCGCAAAACACTTGCGGGTCCGCGGCTGCTTTATTGGGGCAGCTAACTGTGGAACAGGAGGTGCCTGTTATATGCAGGGGTGCCGGCGCGAACATCGGCAATGCTTTTTAAGACATTTTTGAATGTGAGTGCCGGCGGCGACCCACTTGGGTTTTACTGTACCACCAGTCCCAGGAAGCATTGCTTCAGGTGGTTCACCTGAGCGTTATTATTATGGGGATTTACTGGTGGTTGCCGCATGCCGGCACGTCACATGGTCTGCCACTGAAGAGGGCGTGGGCCCGAAACGCGTCTGGCAGGTAAACCAGAAAAGGACTTTGTTCATGGCATGTGCCCTTGCTTTGGCGTAATTTCCACCTGGGAGTGCATCCCACCTAGAGGCAACTCTTTTTTTGTATTTTGTACAGCGGCCTGCCTGGTCGCGGGATTGCACCACCGCGAAACACTTGCGGGTCCGCGGCTGCTTTATTGGGGCAGCTAACTGTGGAACAGGAGGTGCCTGTTATATGCAGGGGTGCCGGCACGAACATCGGCAATCCTTTTTAAGACATTTTTGAATGTGAGTGCCGGCGGCGACCCACTTGGGTTTTACTGAACCACCAGTCCCAGGAAGCATTGCTTCAGGTGGTTCACCTGAGCGTTATTATTATGGGGATTTACTGGTGGTTGCCGCATGCCGGCACGTCACATGGTCTGCCACTGAAGAGGGCGTTGGCCCGAAACGCGTCTGGCAGGCAAACCAGAAAAGGACTTTGTTCATGGCGTGTGCCCTTGCTTTGGCGTAATTTCCACCTGGGAGTGCATCCCACCTAGAGGCAACTCTTTTTTTGTATAATATATATATATATATATATATATATATGGATGGATAGATGGATGGATGGATGGCCTGTTTCCATCTCAGACTGGTATTTTGTTCTTTAAAGATTTTCAATATCTGGAGGTCTGAAGCATTGAATGGAGGTCAAACATTTGCCCTATATATGATGTCTACTGTCTTTATGTCATGTGCCCTCACATCAGGACTTTTGAACCCTATGGGGCACGAGCCAAGTGGGGCTTTGGTGCCACTTAGGTCATGCTTGGCAGAATGCTGCAATGGTACCGTCTGGCTATAACAGACTTCGGAGTGTTAACATTTTAAGCAGTGGAGTCGCAACATTGTAGTCGTGAGCAGTGGGTCACTTCGATGACCAGTTTTACAAACCATGCACTGAAAGGACTCTTAAGTTAATTGTGCTGCAGCCCTAAAAGTGTAGCACATCTTCCTCACTGTGTGAATACGAAACTAAAAGAATCCCACAATGGACCGATTTACCACAATAAAGTTACGCGCCACGCCTTACTCCTTCACACTATCGTTCGTCGAGGAGGTGCATATAATAGCAGGACAGGCTTACAACAACAAAAAAATTGTCATCAATATACTGTATACATTTTACTGCCCTATGAAGAGGGTTCACCGTAGAACTTATCTTCAAATGTGATTTACAAAAATATATAAACCCAGAGTGCGGATATGTGTTGATGTGATGCATAAGTTATGGTTCTTGTTGAAACGGGTGAATTATTGTACAGATGTTTCTAAGCCAATTATGGTACAGTAATATATAATGCGCTTGTTGTCTCGTTAAAAGAGTGGATTAGGCCCAGCAGAGCATCATGGTGTTTCTGTACTGGCCTCTAGCTGTCAGCAGTCTTTACTGACAGCTACTTAAAGATAGTCCAAGAGCCAGATGTGTGTGACTGTCTTTCCTAGAAGTCTTTGGGGCCCTCCACGTCAATCGGTCCTCACCATTTGCTCCACAGGTAACTGAGGAGAAGTGTTTAAAAAACTAGCTTAAACTGAAGCACTTCTAGCATGCCTAAGCACTCAAGGTGAGTTTACATAGTGTGAGTATATACTATCAACTTTTCACACTTTGCCAGAAAGGCAGCTAAACTGGAGCACATGTAAAAAGATTGACTGGGATTACATGGTTTTTGTTCATGTTGTGGAGGTGAAACAAAACGCAAGGGTTTGGTACTCCAGGGTTATCTTCATTGCTCCGCTCCATAGATCTCAGCCACCCAGTTTACACACAAGCACTTTGATACCGGGGACACCTCGACAAAACATGCCACAGTTGAGCTGGAGTTAGAAGCTACCTCTGTGAGCTTTGCAATAAACAGTCACTAGTGTCAAGTGGCTCTAGTGACAGAAATCTGGTCTGAATTTGTTATTTCACATGAGTTTAGTTTTGTGATGTGTTGGTCATAAAGGACAGGGTATTTGGTAGTCCAAAATAGTGCATGTATAAAATGCACACATCCATTGTACGCTAAAAGATGTGTGTGTGGGTGGATCTAGGATGTGGAATTGTAAGAGCTGTCTACCAGCATCAGTCCAGTCAACACTAACCTTATTATGACTTTTGTGTTTAACGTACCGCTGACGGCATAACATCCATACGAGGATTTCTAGGGTGTAACTAGAGTACGAAACTGACGCACAACTCTCCCCACTGCAGTAGTCTGAGGATACC
This sequence comes from Calotriton arnoldi, assembly GCA_963921515.1. Taxonomy (NCBI): domain Eukaryota; kingdom Metazoa; phylum Chordata; class Amphibia; order Caudata; family Salamandridae; genus Calotriton; species Calotriton arnoldi. The sequence goes on from CAWUFW010009792.1 coordinate 455,496, forward strand.
TTCAATACTCCCATCGTATTTTCAGACTTCTGCGATCTGGCACTTACCCAGAAATGCCTGTGCTAGAGGCAAATAGTAAATCAACACAGTCCAGCTAAAAAGGGACTTGCTTTTCTCGCACAGTGTAAGGTGAAAGTGAGGCGTGCCGAAGTGTGTGCAGGAGACACTTTTATAGAGAGACCGTGTGCTGCAGCAGCTTTCTCGGTCTATACTGATACTCTATTGGCGTGTTGTCTAGGGTGTATCTATCAATAGTGCAGCAGGTGCAGTGGCACCGTGGCACATGGGTGTTAGGGAGCTAATGCACCCCAGAGGCTACTGTATTTTGCTCCTCAGCCAATGGGGCGGTGTGCCCATTTGACTTGCTTGTCCCACTCTTGTCCCACACTGTAGACTGGACATCTTCCAGAGCACTGTGGGTGTTCATGACATACGTGACCCTCGGCAGCTGAAGGCAGTGAGGCCGTGGTCTCTCGGTGCAGTGCGGAGGGCAGTGAAGTGGTGTCTGCGCAGGGCTGGCAGGCAGGGGTCACTGATGCTCCGAGTCTGGGGCGCTGTGGTTTGAAACCACAAGCTCGGGAGGACTGTGCTCATGTCTTGTAAGGCAAAACGTGAAAATCGGTCAGAGTGTATTCACGCAGGTTTTACCGAGTCGAGATTTTTCAGATAAACAGCTGTCACGTGATACATTTGGGTGACACATTAAAACCAATGATCGCTGCAGCTACCAATATCAGTGAATTTCAGCTGCAAGTTGAGGCCACTTGAAATGGCATTCAGGGGCATTAAACATATAACGCCTCAACCCCACTGTGCTTTTCTACGCAACCAGGCAGGTGCTCGGTGCTGCGCATTTTTTAACAGGAAAAAATGCACGTCTTGACATTACAGGAACCTGTATCTATAATAAACTGGGTACGGTGGTGTGTGCGTGCACGTGTGTGCGTGAGTGAGAGAGAGAGAGACGTTTCGTATGCCACTGTGTGTGTGCTTGTTTTCTGCTGTGTCTGATTGTTTGTGTATATTTGGGTTAGAATGTTTTATGTGTGCGTAAGGGTGACTATGTGATTGTATGCATGTGTGTGCGTGCGTGCATGTTAGCATGTGGCTGTAATAATATACGTCGGTATGTTTGCTGTTGTGTGTGCTTGTGTGTCTTTTGCTTCTATGTCTCTTTATGCCAATGTAGGTGTTGTAGGTACGGCTGCATGCGTCTATGCGTGGAGCGGATATTTGTTCTGTGCTGTTTGCGTGTCTGTGTGTGCCTCGGTGTGTTTGTGTCTTTGTGCGGGTTTGTGTTTCAGTGAGTGCGTCTGTCTAAGGGTGGCCGTGCTTCGATAAGCGTTTAGCGTACTTGTGTTTGTTTTATAACATATGACGAGTGTGTGTGTGCTTTTATGTGCATGGAAGTGTCCATGTTTCTCTCTGGATGTTTGTGCTCGTGTCTGTGTTCCGTTTCCACGCCTGTGTACGTCTGTGTGTTTGACAGTGTTCGCTTCCATGGGAAGGCGCCACTGTATTTATTGTATTGCGATCTGCGCAGTTTTGCCGTTTGTGCTCAGGTCGGTGGTGTTTTCTGTTGACCCATAAAATTTCCTCCTGGTGCCCAGCGCGGCCTCCTTTCAGGGTGCATTGACAGCAGCCTGGTGAATTATCACAGTCCTTCTCTCCCCGGCACAGCCACAGATGTGTTCTCTGACAGGAAAGCGGAACCCACTGCCTCATTGCCGACCTGAGCCTCGGCAGTCAGGGCCCGCGAGCTTCGGTTGGGGGGCTCCGTGCCTGCAGCTTCAGCGCCCCTATCTACGCAGGAAGAAACCCCCAAGCGAGGGATGAAACCCTGCTTTTATATCATGAAGTTTGCACCCTCAGTCTTGGTGCCAGAGTGTAGTGAGCCGGGGAGGGTGGGCATGCACAGGCGCCCCACAACACCACCTACCAGCCCCAAATGGGGGAGGAAATCACCCCGAAGCGGCAAGGCGGTCAAAGGGTTCAGGAGCTTGGCTAATCCTCCAGGACAAGACTGTGTCAGTGAATCCTTGAGACCCTCAGAGCATGCTGCCCTCCTCTCTAAGCTCCCTCCCCCGCCCCATCCAACCCCCAGCCATATACTCCGATACCCAGGGCAGTCTCCGCAGTATTAGTCCTATTATTCAATATAACAGCGCTATTCAGCCCCCAAGATATCCATGAGAAGATTTTCACTCGATGCGAGGCACAAGATGGCTGCCAAGACTTCCTGGTTTGAAGTGTTGGCAGCCAATTAGAGCCAAGCTCGTGCTCGGGGATTAGGCTCCGCCCAGATATCGAATCTTTTTAGTTTTTGAATATCTCAGGAACTACTGAACGGATTTACACCATTTAACAAAAAGGGCTCTTTCTGAACAAAGGGCTATCTTTTTGCCAAATTTGGTGTAATTCCGTTCAGCAGTTCGGGCTGTAGCCGTGTCTAAAGTTTCCTATGGAAAATAACATGGGGAAAACACGTTTTGGGACCCCCCTTTTTTCTTGGCCCCCGCTTGGCGAATCACCCCAAAACTTTTAAGATAGGAGCTGATCGGAGCGGGCCACTAGTTTTGAAAATTTCGCGAAGATTCGTCAACCGGCGCCAAAGTTGTTGGGAAAACAAAAAATGCTTTTCCTATGGAAACTAGGTCCTAACTATAACTACCTATGTTTGAGTCACTTCTTTCTTGGATATTTTATTTCTTTGTGACTCATTGTATCCTTTGGGATCCAGATTTTTGCCCTGGCTGGCTGTTGTTTTCTTGTGATCCTCCATCTTCAAGTATATATATATATATATATATATATATATATATATATATATATATATATATATATATATATTATATATATGATCTACTGGCGGTCGCCAGTAGATAGTTATAGTTAGGACCTATTATCCATAGGAAATCCGTGACATTCTATTTGAAATAACGTTGGCGCCGGTTGACGAATCTTCGCGAAAGCTTCCAACTTGTTGGGGCGCTCCGCTCCGCTCCTACCCTTAAAGTTTCGGGGTGATATGTCAAGCGGGGGCCGAGAAAAAAGGGGGGTCCCAAAACACGTTTTTCCCATTCATTTTTCCATAGGAACCTTTAGTCGCAGCTACAGCCCGAACTGCTGAACGGAATTACACCAAATTTGGCAAAGAGGTAGCCCTTGGTTCAGACTGGTGCCTTTTGCTAATATGGTGTAAATCCGTTCAGTAGTTCCTGAGAAATTCACAAGTAAAATCACATATATATCTATGGCCACGTCGGATCCGCGTACCCTCAGCGCACCCTGCACGCACCGTCCCGATCACGAGCTGCATGGTAATTGGCTGTCAGCTGGCTGTCAACACTCCAAACCAGGAAGTGTTGGCAGCCATTTTGTGCCTCGGTAGAACCGAGGCACAAAAACAAGTGCGCAAAATGCACAAAGGGGGCAGGGTAGAAACACCCTGACCCCTAGGCCTGCTCAGGGGGTCCCACAAGGATCCCCTTGGCAGAAAAAAGCATTTTTTTTTAAAAAAATCAGCAGGATGCGCTCAGGGTGCGCGGATCCTGCCGAAAAAAAAAAATTTGCCCCCGGGTGGCCCAAGTTCCGGGGGCATGCGGGGGGGGGGTTTAATGTTTATATGGGGGCCTCTAAGGCCCCCCAAGCCCCGGGGACCGCCACCCCCCGGGGCTTAATAAAAAAAAATGGTGCGGGAGGGCTCTCCTGCCCTCCCGCAGCCCCGGGGACCGCCACCCCCGGGGCTTCTTTTTTAATTTTTAAATAACGTGTGGGGGCTCCAGCCCCACACGCCCCGGGGACCACCACCTCCCCGGGGCACATAGAAAATGAATGTGGGGGTCCGTTACGGACCCCAGAGCCCCGGGGACCACCACCTCCCCGGGGCTGTGCAATTCAAGGGAGGGGGGCCGCGCGGCCCCCCTCCTGGAGCCCTTGATGGCCCTGGGGACCGCCACCCCCCAGGGCCGGCTCCTGCAGTGTCCCGGGGTGCCTACTCCCGGGACACTGTAGTTCGCGGCTCCCGTCCTGTCATAGCAAACTTGGTTTGCATTTTGAAAGAGAGAGCAGGAAACCTGCTCTCTCTTTCAAAATGCAAACCCAATTGCTTTTCCACATGGGGAGCAGCATGTTAGCTGCTCCCCATGTGGAAAAGCAATGCCGGCTCCCGTAGGACACGGGGAGCCGGCGGGACTGAGGGGGGATTGGGGACCCCCCCACAGTCCCCAACCAGAGGCCAGGCCCCGGGGGATGGGGTCCACGCAGCCCCCTCCCCAAATTATAAAAAAAAAAAAAAGGGAAGGCCGGCCCCGGGGATGGGATCCCCGGGGCCTTAAATGGCCTGAGGAGGGGGCCACGCAGCCCCCTCAAAATTTAAAAAATAAAAATCGAGGGCATGCCCCGGGGGATGGGGTCCCCGGGGCCAAAACAGGCCCAGGGAAGGGGGTCCCCCTTCCCGTTTTTGTATTTTTATTTAAAAAAAAAAAATGCTCAGGCCCCGGGGGATGGGGTCCCCGGGGCAAAAGTGGCTGAGGGAAGGGGGCCACGCAGCCCCCTCACAATCAAAAAAAAAAAAGACCGGCATCGTGCCGGAGGCCCCGCCCCTCCCTGCAGTACTCTGCAAACGCGCCCCCTGGCGCGTTTTAAGAAGGGGAAGTAATTCCCCTTGAATACTGGGGTCCCTGGGGGCCAACTAGCCCACCAGGAACCTCCAGTATGGCCAGGGGCTGCTTTGCAGAGAGGTGTACAGAGGCCACGCCCCTTTTACACCTCTCTGCAACGCAGCTCTGTGGCGCTTTTGGAAGTACATGGTGGGCTAGTTGGACTCCAGGGACCCTCAGGATTCAAGGGACTTAATCCCCCAACTTAAAACGCGCCATGGGGCGCGTTTGCACAGTGGTGAAGGGAGGGGGCGGGGCTTCAGGTGACATGTGTGCAAACAGGCCCCATGGCGTGTTTTAAGATGGGGAATTAAATCCCCTTCAATCCTGAGGATCCCTGGGGGCCAACTAGCCCAACAGGTATGTCCAGAAAGCGCCACAGAGCTGCGTTGCAGAGAGGTGTAAAAAGGGGTGTGGCCTCTGTACACGTCTCTGCAACGCAGCCCCTGGCGCATACTGGAGGTTCCTGGTGGGCTAGTTGGCCCCCAGGGACCCTCATGATTCAAGGGGACTTAATCCCCCAACTTAAAACGCGCCACGGGCGCGTTTGCACAGATGTCACCTCAGGCCCCGCCCCTCCCTTCACCATTGTGCAAATATTCCTCTAAAATCAGCCGAAATACGAATTCCGATTTACTCACCTGTTGTCAGGAGAGACCTCAGTGCTGCATCTTTCAGCCCAGTACTGGTCCTGAAAAGTAATTCTAACCGTACTTACCAGTAACTTGAATTTCCTTCCATAGGCTAACATTGACTGGTTTCACTTGGAAATTCTTCTAAGTGTGCAGTTTTGGAACTTTATAATATTCCTCTAAAATCAGCCGAAACACGGATTTCGATTTACTCACCTGTTATTAGGAGAGACCTCAGTGCTGCATCTTTCAGCCCAGTACTGATCCTGAAAAGTAATTTTAACCGTACTTACCAGCAACTTGAATTTCCTTCCATAGGCTAACATTGACTGGTTTCACTTGGAAATTCTTCTAAGTGTGAAGTTTTGGAACTTTATAATATTCCTCTAAAATCAACCGAACTACGAATTCCGATTTACTCACCTGTTATCAGGAGAGAACCCAGTGCTGCATCTTTTAGCCCAGTACTGATCCTGAAAAGTAATTTTAACCGTACTTACCAGGAACTTGAATTTCCTTCCATAGGCTAACATTGACTGGTTTCTCTTGGAAATTCTTCTAAGTGTGGAGTTTTGGAACTTTATAATATTCCTCTAAAATCAGCCGAACTACGAATTCCGATTTACTCACCTGTTATCAGGAGAGAACCCAGTGCTGCATCTTTTAGCCAATCACTGACCCTGAAAAGTAATTCTAACCGTACTTACCAATAACTTGTATTTCCTTCCATAGGAATCCATTGTCTGGTTTTCAGCAGAAAAGTTTCAAAGTGTCAATTTTCACAAACTACAAATATTCCTTAAAAATCGCCTGTATGACTTAAACGCATTCTTTCAACTGTTTACAGGAGATGCACCAGTGCTGGATCCAGGATCCACCACTGAGTAAGAAAAAGTAACGATAACACTACTTACCTGCTAAGTGAATTTCCGGCCATAGGATAACATTGGTGATTCTATGTGAAAAAGTTTCTAAGTGTCAACTTTTAAAATACAATAATATTCCTTAAAAATCAGTACTGTAACCAAAACGCTTTTACTCAACTGTTTACAGGAGATGTCCCAGGACTGAATCTAGGATCCAGTCCTGTGGTTAGAAAAGTAATCCATAAAGTAACTAATTGCATTTAACTTGAAATTCACATTGAGCTCAATGTTGCATTGTGTTTGAAATTGTGTTGCCTATTGCAACAACTGTAACTACTGTACTTAAAAGTCTATTGCCTATTTGCAAAGTATTTAAACTAAAGTAATTCATTCTGAGAAAGTATATTTTGTAATGTAATGTATAATGTAATTACAATGTAATTTAAAAAATAAATAGTTTAAAAAAATGTAAATCAGTATAAAAAAATAAAGATAATTAATACATTTAAATATTGTCATTTACAAAACCTTTGAAATTCACTGAAAAAAACCATAGGTTTCAGACATGTTATAGTTAGGAATTAGCATTTAAAAAACCTTTGAAATTCACTGAAAAAACCATAGGTTTCAGACACGTTATAGTTAGAAATTTGCATTTAAAAACCTTTGAAATTCACTGAAAAAACCATAGGTTTCAGACACGTTATAGTTAGAAATTTGCATTTAAAAAACCTTTGAAATTCACTGAAAAAACCATAGGTTTTAGGGACAGTTATAGTTAGTTGGACATTGCACTCGTACAAAACCCGTGAAATTCCCCGTTATAGTTAGTTCAGCTAACTATAACTCGCGCCCCGCAATGCACTGCTGATGACGTCACATATTACATCACTCATGACATGGTCAGTGACATCACTGATGACATCACTGATGACATCTCAAATGACATCACTGATGACATCATCCATGTGATAATTTCATTCATCTTCTCACACCCTAATATAACTTTTGATACACCCACTCTAAATTACAGACTGCCATTCGCAAAACCATAGACACTCCAACACCAATAACTACATACCCACTCACTGATTCTTAGGTCTACACACACACATCCACTCACTCACCCGTACAGTCACTCATACTTATGGTCACTCAGTACAGGACTATCATATGCACTCTTACTCCTATATAGACACTCAAACACCGCCACTCATCCATAGAGGTACTCACACACCTAGTCAGTCATGCAAATAATTAAACACACTGCCATTTACTCACCTATACAGTTATACACACACCAGCTCACTTAGTCATACAAATACTAGCACATTGTTACGCTCTTATACAATAACTGATACAAGCACACACGCATCCATACAGCCACTATCACAATCACTCACTCTCGCTTATAGCTATTTATATACTCCAACACACATATATACTGCCTTTCACATATGTAGTTACTCACACATGTACCACTGGGACATACATTCACTCACTAACACACTCTTACACACACTTACCCACCCATACAGTCTATCACAGATGCACTCTTGAAACCATCCACCCAGTGAATCACCCACTCACACATCTATGCACATTGTCGCACACACCCCTCCCACACAAACACTCAGGCACCCATACAGATACTCAGACAACCATTCAATAACTCATATAGACACTCATGTAGCTATTCACAAACACATGCAGCCACTTACACAGCAACAGACAGACGGATACAGACATTCACCCAGTTTAGTCACTAACCCATGCGTTCAGTAAGATACGTTAAATCACTCACTTATAGAGTCAGTCATGCACCTACTAAATCATCCATACAGACACTTATACAGCCACTCATTCTTCAATACGTCTTTTCCTATATATATTAAAAATATTTAAACTTTACAGAAACACACAGTCACTGCATGATGTCATCAGTGATGTCATTTGAGATGTCATCAGTGATGTCATCAGTGATGTCACTGACCATGTCATGAGTGATGTAATATGTGACGTCATCAGCAGTGCATTGCGGGGGTGCGAGTTATAGTTAGCTGAACTAACTATACCAGGGGAATTTCACGGGTTTTGTACGAGTGCAATGTCCAACTAACTATAACTGTCCCTAAAACCTATGGTTTTTTCAGTGAATATATATATATATATATTATCTACTGGCGATCGCCAGTAGATAGTTATAGTTAGGACCTAGTTTCCATAGGAAACTCATTTTTTGTTTTCTCAATATCTTTGGCGCCGGTTCACGAATCTTCGTTAAATTTTCAAAACTCGTAGCCCGCTCCGGTCAGCTCCTGTCTTGAAAGTTTCGGGGTGATTCGGCAAGCGGGGGCCAACAAAAAAGGGGGGGTCCCAAAACGTGTTTTCTCCATGTTAATTCCCATAGGAAACTTTAGACACGGCTACAGCCCGAACTGCTGAACGGAATTACACCAAATTTGGCAAAAAGGTAGCCCTTGGTTCAGAAAGAGACCTTTTTTTTAAATGGTGTAAATCCGTTCAGTAGTTCCTGAGAAATTAAAAAAATAGAGGTCTGAAAATCAATTTCCCATAGGAAACTTTAGACACGGTTACAGCTGAAACTGCTGAACGGAATTACACCAAATTTGGCAAAAAGGTAGCCCTTGGTTCAGAAAGAGACCTTTTTTTAAATGGAGTAAATCCGTTCAGTAGTTGCTGAGAAAATCCAAAAATAAAAGTTTCGATATATAGAGGCACAGTGGATCCGCGCACCCTCCAGATCACGCGCTTTATTCTAATTGGCTGTCAACACTCCAAACCAGGAAGTGTTGGCAGCCATCTTGTGACTCGGTAGAACCGAGTCACAAGAAAAGAGAAAAAGAAACGCGAAAAAAAAGAAAAGGGGGCAGGGTAGAAACACCCTGACCCCCTAGGCCTGCTCAGGGGGTCCCACAAGGACCCCCAGGGCCCAAAAAAGCATTTAATCGGCCGAATTCGCTCTGGGTGCGCGAATCCAGCCGAGAAAATTTAAAAAAACGAAGCGCGGGCTCCCGCGCTTCGTTGGATTGAAGCCCCCGGGTAGGCCAGGTCCTGGGGGCAGTGAAAAAAAAGTGTGGGGGGGCCCAATCCCCCCACACTGCCCCGGGGACCGCCACCTCGCCGGGGCTTGATTAATGAGTTGCGGGGGGCACGCAGCCCCCCCACAGCCCCGGGGACCGCCACCCCCCCGGGGCTAATTTAGAAATGTGTGGGGGGACCTCTAAGGCCCCCCCCAAGCCCCGGGGACCGCCACCCCCTGGGACTTTCATTAATTATTTGTGGGGCCAAGGGCTACCTTTTTGCCAAATTTGGTGTAATTCCGTTCAGCAGTTCGGGCTGTAGCCGTGTCTAAAGTTTCCTATGGGAATTAACATGGAGAAAACACGTTTTGGGACCCCCCCTTTTTGTTGGCCCCCGCTTGCCGAATCACCCCGAAACTTTCAAGACAGGAGCTGACCGGAGCGGGCTACGAGTTTTGAAAATTTAACGAAGATTCGTGAACCGGCGCCAAAGATATTGAGAAAACAAAAAATGAGTTTCCTATGGAAACTAGGTCCTAACTATAACTATCTACTGGCGATCGCCAGTAGATAATATATATATATATATTCACTGAAAAAACCATAGGTTTTAGGGACAGTTATAGTTAGTTGGACATTGCACTCGTACAAAACCCGTGAAATTCCCTGGTATAGTTAGTTCAGCTAACTATAACTCGCACCCACGCAATGCACTGCTGATGACGTCACATATTACATCACTCATGACATGGTCAGTGACATCACTGATGACATCACTGATGACATCTCAAATGACATCACTGATGACATCATGCAGTGACTGTGTGTTTCTGTAAAGTTTAAATATTTTTAATATATATAGGAAAAGACGTATTGAAGAATGAGTGGCTGTATAAGTGTCTGTATGGATGATTTAGTAGGTGCATGACTGACTCTATAAGTGAGTGATTTAACGTATCTTACTGAACGCATGGGTTAGTGACTAAACTGGGTGAATGTCTGTATCCGTCTGTCTGTTGCTGTGTAAGTGGCTGCATGTGTTTGTGAATAGCTACATGAGTGTCTATATGAGTTATTGAATGGTTGTCTGAGTATCTGTATGGGTGCCTGAGTGTTTGTGTGGGAGGGGTGTGTGCGACAATGTGCATAGATGTGTGAGTGGGTGATTCACTGGGTGGATGGTTTCAAGAGTGCATCTGTGATAGACTGTATGGGTGGGTAAGTGTGTGTAAGAGTGTGTTAGTGAGTGAATGTATGTCCCAGTGGTACATGTGTGAGTAACTACATATGTGAAAGGCAGTATATATGTGTGTTGGAGTATATAAATAGCTATAAGCGAGAGTGAGTGATTGTGATAGTGGCTGTATGGATGCGTGTGTGCTTGTATCAGTTATTGTATAAGAGCGTAACAATGTGCTAGTATTTGTATGATTAAGTGAGCTGGTGTGTGTATAACTGTATAGGTGAGTAAATGGCAGTGTGTTTAATTATTTGCATGACTGACTAGGTGTGTGAGTACCTCTATGGATGAGTGGCGGTGTTTGAGTGTCTATATAGGAGTAAGAGTGCATATGATAGTCCTGTACTGAGTGACCATAAGTATGAGTGACTGTACGGGTGAGTGAGTGGATGTGTGTGTGTAGACCTAAGAATCAGTGAGTGGGTATGTAGTTATTGGTGTTGGAGTGTCTATGGTTTTGCGAATGGCAGTCTGTAATTTAGAGTGGGTGTATCAAAAGTTATATTAGGGTGTGAGAAGATGAATGAAATTATCACATGGATGATGTCATCAGTGATGTCATTTGAGATGTCATCAGTGATGTCATCAGTGATGTCACTGACCATGTCATGAGTGATGTAATATGTGACGTCATCAGCAGTGCATTGCGGGGCGCGAGTTATAGTTAGCTGAACTAACTATAACGGGGAATTTCACGGGTTTTGTACGAGTGCAATGTCCAACTAACTATAACTGTCCCTAAAACCTATGGTTTTTTCAGTGAATTTCAAAGGTTTTTTAAATGCAAATTTCTAACTATAACGTGTCTGAAACCTATGGTTTTTTCAGTGAATTTCAAAGGTTTTTTAAATGCAAATTTCTAACTATAACGTGTCTGAAACCTATGGTTTTTTCAGTGAATTTCAAAGGTTTTTTAAACCGAGTCACAAGAAAAGAGAAAAAGAAACGCGAAAAAAAAGAAAAGGGGGCAGGGTAGAAACACCCTGACCCCCTAGGCCTGCTCAGGGGGTCCCACAAGGGCCCCCAGGGCCCAAAAAAGCATTTAATCGGCCGAATTCGCTATGGGTGCGCGAATCCGGCCGAGAAAATTTAAAAAAACGAAGCGCGGGCTCCCGCGCTTCGTTGGATTGAAGCCCCCGGGTAGGCCAGGTCCTGGGGGCAGTGAAAAAAAAGTGTGGGGGGGCCCAATCCCCCCACACTGCCCCGGGGACCGCCACCTCGCCGGGGCTTGATTAATGAGTTGCGGGGGGCACGCAGCCCCCCCACAGCCCCGGGGACCGCCACCCCCCGGGGCTAATTTAGAAATGTGTGGGGGGACCGCTAAGGCCCCCCCCAAGCCCCGGGGACCGCCACCCCCTGGGACTTTCATTAATTATTTGCGGGGCACACGGCCCCCCCGCAGCCCCAGGGACCACCACCCCCCGGGGCTTCATTTAAAAAAAAAAAAAAATACCTGTGTGGGGAGGCTCGAGCCTCCCCTACACGCCCCAGGGACCGCCACCTCCCCGGGGCACTAAAATGCTAATTTGGGGGTCCGTTATGGACCCCCAAGCCCCGGGGACCACCCAATTGAAGGGAGGGGGGCCGCGCGGCCCCCCTCCTGGAGCCTGTGATGGCCCTGGGGACCGCCACCCCCCAGGGCCGGCTCCTGCAGTGTCCCGGGGTGCCCACCCCGGGACACTGCTGTTTGCAATGACAGGGCGGGAGCCGCGCGGCTCCCGCCCTGTCATTGCAAACTGCTTTGCTTCCTTGAAGCGAGAGCAGGGAAACCTTTCTTGCTTCTTTCTACACCTCTGTTGCTTCTTTCAGCAGTTCTCTTGCCTGTTTCTGCACCTCTCCTGACACTTTGTGCACCTCTGTTGGCTCTTTCTGCACCCCTGTTGTCTTTTCTGCACTCGTCTTCCCTCTTTCTGTACCTTTCCTGCCTGTTTTTGCATCTCACTTGCCTCTTTCTGCACTTTTCTTGCTTCTTTCTACACCTCTGTTGCTTCTTTCAGCAATTCTCTTGCCTCTTTGTGCACTTCTCTTGCCTGTTTCTGCACTTCTCTTGCCTCTTTCTGCACGTCACTTGCTCCTTTCTGCACCTGTCTTGCTTCTTTCTGCACCCCTGTTGTCTCTTTATGTACCTCTTTTGCCTCTTTCAGCACATTTCTTGGCTTTTTCTGCACCTCTCTTCCCTCTTTCTGCACTTCTGTTGCCTCTTTCTGCACCTCATTTGCTTCTTTTTGCAACCCTGTTGTCTCTTTCTGCACTCGTCTTCCATCTTTCTGTACCTTTCCTGCCTGTTTTTGCATCTCACTTGCCTCTTTCTGCACTTTTCTTGCTTCTTTGTACACCTCTGTTGCTTCTTTCAGTCACTGGATGATGTCATCAGTGATGTCATTTGAGATGTCATCAGTGATGTCATCAGTGATGTCACTGACCATGTCATGAGTGATGTAATATGTGACGTCATCAGCAGTGCATTGCGGGGGCGCGAGTTATAGTTAGCTGAACTAACTATAACGGGGGAATTTCACTGGTTTTGTACGAGTGAAATGTCCAACTAACTATAACGCCCCTGAAACCTATGGTTTTTTCAGTGAATATATATATATATATATATATTACCCACTGGCTGTCGTAGTTAGGACCTAGTTTCCATAGGAAGAGCATTTTTTGATTTGCCAATATCTTTGGCGCCGTTTGACGAATCTTCGCTAAATTTTCAAAACTAATGCCGGTGCTCCATTCCACACCTCGGGGTGATTCGTCAAGCTGGGGCCGAGAAAAAAGGGGGGGCCCCAAAATGAGTTTTTTCAATGTTAATTTCCATAGGAAACTTTACAGCCTGAAATGCTGAACGGAATTACACCAAAGTTGCCAAAAAGGTAGCTCTTGTTTCAGAAAGCAACCTTTTTTTAAATGGTGTAAATCCGTTCAGTAGTTCCTGAGAAATTCATACATAAAAAAATATCGATATCTGGTGACTGCGGTGGATCTGTGAACCCTCCCGCGTATGCGCTTGATTCTGATTGGCTGCTGACACTTCAAACCAAGAAGTGTTGGCAGCCATCTTGTGACTCGGTTAAACCGAGTCACAAGAAAACAGTAAAAAAAGATAAAAAGAAAAGGGTGCAGGGTAGAAACACCCTGACCCCCTAGGCCTGCTCAGGGGGTCCCACAAGGACCCCCAGGGCCAAAAAAGCATTTTTTTCCAGCACAATTCGCGGACCCTACGCGAATCCCACCGAAAAAATGAAAAAAAAACTAAGCACGGTGTTCCGTGCTTCGTTTTAATAAGCCCCTAGGTGGGCCAGTTCCCGGGGCAATGTGGAAAATATATGCTGAGGCCATGCGGGCTCCCGCAGCCCTGGGGACCGCCACCTCCCCAGGGCTTTTTTATTATAAAAAGCGTGGGAGGGCTCCTGCTCCCCCACGCTGCCCTGGGGACCACCACCTCTCCTGGCATTCCAAAATAATAGGTGCGGGGCCTTGCGGGCCCTCCCAAGCCCCAGGGAGCACCACCTACCAGGGCTTCAATGTTTTTAATGCGGAGGGGGCCTCGCACCCCTACCCGCAGCCCCGGGGACCGCCACTTCCCCGGGGCTAGGTTTAAAAATTATGTGTGGGGGGCTCGAGCCCCCCCACACTGCCCTGGGGATCACCACTTCCCCGGGGCACACTTCATTCTAATATGGGGGTCCATTGTGGACGCCGGGCCCAGGAGACCACCACCTCCCCGGGGCTATGTACAAGTTGGGAGGGGGGCCATGTGGCCCCCCTCCAAGAACCCTCATTGGCCCTAGGGATCACCACCCCTGAGGGCTGGCTCCAGCAATGTCCTGGGGTGCCCCCGGGACATTGCAGTTTGCAATGGCAGGGCGGGAGCACTCCTCCCACACTGCCATTGCAAACTTCTGCTTTGCTTCATGGAAGCGAGAGCAGGAAAACTGCTCTTGCTTCCCTGAAGCGAAGCAGATTTGCTTGTGGGCGAAGGGAGCTGCAGGAGGCGGGGAGCCGGCAGGAACCGTGGGGGCATTGGGGCTCCCCGGGGTCCACAACGTGAGGCCAGGCACCGGGTGATGGGGACCCCGGGGCCAAAAATGGCCCGGGAGGGGGGCGATGCAGCCCCCCTCCCTTTTTTATTGTTTAAAAAAAAAAGTAAGGTCGGCCCCGGGGGATTGGGTCCCCAGGGCCATAATTGGCAAGAGGAGGGGGGCCATGCAGCCCCTCTCCCTTTTAAAAAAAAAAAAATTGAAAATGCCAGGCCCTGGGGGATGGGGTCCCTGGGGCCGACATTGGGTAATGGAACTGAGGGTGTTAATTATTTTTTTTTTTCTCTCGAGATAGGAGTCGCGACCCCATCTCAGCTCTCAGCGCAGCCCCCAATGTAACTTTGCGGTGGATTCGCAGATCTACCTCAAATAAATAATTTAATAGTATATAATTTAGAAGGTAGTTAGTGTTGCATTTGTGAACTTTTTTTATAGAGTTAGTGACATTTAAGTTAATAATTACATTAAATTTGATAGAGTTTGTAATAATATAAAAAAAAAAAAAAAAAAGTTAACCTTGAAAAGTGTATTGTGTTGCAGTACATTGAATTCGTGTTTTTGTTTTAGGATTCACAACGGGTCCGAGAATCCACCCAAAAAATTATAAAAGAGTTTGTATGTTTTAAAAAAAAATAAGATTCACTGTTGGTTGTATAGGGTGGCTCTAAAAAGAGCCCTTGTTTTCATTATGACTTTGTTAGAGCTACATGTAAGTGTGGATGCACAGCTTAAGGTTGTTGAGAAAAACTCTGTTTTCTTCATCTGTGAAGTGAACTCCATCACTTCTGTAGATGTCATCCATATCAAAACGTAGATTGTTGTTATAGATGGACCCCATTCTATGATCTCCGAGGTAAGCAGAAACAGCTTTATTGACATTCTTACTAGCCTTCTCAATCTGTGGACAGAATTAATTTGACCACTTCCATTTCTGTCTTTGGCATACATTAGAAAATACAAGGACAGTTTGAGGCAAAAGTAACATCAATTGTGCAAAGCTGTCCTTCATGAGCATTTGCAGTCCTTCTCCAGTGAATGTGCCTAGGTCATTGCCACCACAGTGCACAATCATGAGGTCAGGGGGTTGAAAATGCAAAAAGGTTTTAACCAAAGGCCTCAATTGGTGCCACTTTAATCCTCTCTGTGCAATCCATTTAATATCCACATTTTGCAAACCTAGGTTTTGTCAATACCTCTATGTTCTGCATACCTTTTGCACCAGAAAACATAGCTGTGCCCTACAATCCATACTGTAAGTATCTTGAAGGGATGTCTGGAAGGAATGAAAAGATGTCTGTAGCTGAGGTAGTCAGTTGGTTGAATGAGAGGTATCTAAAATGGTGGAGAAGATGCTGTTTTTTAAAAGTTGATACGTTATTGGCTGTTCATTAGCCACTTATCCGCGGCGGCAATTCCGCCGCGGTGCGGCGGTTTAGCGGAGTGGGCGGGGCCGCGTCAGCCAACGGACGTGCGCAGCACTACGGAGGTAGTGCTCGCGACGGCCGTTGGCCGACAGAAGCAGCGAAGGGGTTAACATTATGCACTGAAAAAAATGATGCATGTTGCTTTCCTGAAGAAGCATGTTTCTTATTGGTTATTAAATACTGTTTGAAAGGTACAGTAGATATGATTAGCTAATATTTTGCAAAAGTCAACCGCACCTGCTATCTGCATTTGTAAGCTACTGTGCTGAAGTTTAAAATATGGTGAACTTGTGACCTGCCAGTACAGTTGAATGTTGCAGAAAGTGTTGCTATGGAAACTGGGATTAAGGTGAATGGGGAAGGGTTAAAAGTTAACTGTGGATTTCAAATGTGAAATGGTAGCTTACAAATAAGTGATATGCTACTAAATTAAGTTTTTCTAAGTCAGTAGTATGTGTAGAAGTAGTCTGTTGTTTAAAAAAAACCTGGTATTATTGGAAATAGGTTTATGAACTCCTGTATGGATTCGCGGCTCCATCGCGTCTGTACACTAATGCACCGCGGTAGAGTCGCAACTCCAGAAAATTACAGAACCAGTTTGGGCACTTTTAGAAGACAGTTAGAAAGGGTTAATATGTCTAACCAATAGAAATGTGTTTCACAATTTGAAATAATGAAGGAAACAATTTGATTTGTTACTTACATTTATTTGTGTGCAGAAAGAGAGGGAAAGTGGTGCATTACATTTATTGTGTGCAAAAGAAAATCTTTTATGAGTTTCTGATTTTTTAATATTCTGCAATACTATTTGAAAGGTGAGTTAGAAATTTGTGAGGTGTATTATGTATGTTGTAGTAGTGATTTACTCTTTGTAGTGGTTGGTGCTTTGTATTTGGCAAGGCCCAACAGTTTGAGTAGGTGTAGAATGGTGAAGCTGCAGCACGAAAGTGAGGTTTAAGACATGTTGGCAGAGGGCTTAGTGATAAGGCTACTTTAATTCAGTGTGTGGAAAGGTACACTTGAAATACACCGCATAATTTTCGGTGTCTGCTTGAAATGGGAAGTGCAGTCTCTGAAGTTTTAAGGTGTACATGGTCTTGTAATTGAGGTATATGTGTAGTCGTACATGTATTCTTATACGTGTTATGCATCTGAAGATGCTGGATGTATAAAACTCAGGTATACGTCTGTTTGCATGTTTCTTTTACATATGATGCCACTAGCAAAAAGTACAGACACATGCATGCTTGCTTTCAGGAATATGGTGAGACTTACAACAGAGACATGTGAAGGGTTGCTGCTTTGTATTTGGCTAGGCCCAACAGTCTGAGTAGTAGTAGAATGGTGAAGCTGCAGAACAAAAGTGAGGTTTAAGAAATGTCGGAAGAGGGATTAGTGATTAGGCTACTTTATATGAGTGTGTGAAAAGGTACACTTGAAATACACCGCATAATTTTCGGTGTCTGCTTCAAATGGGAAGTGCAGTCTCTGAAGTTTTAAGGTGTGCATGGTCTTGTGATTGAGCTATGTGTCTACTTGCACATGTATTCTTATACGTGTTATGTATCTGAAGATGCTAGACCTATAAAACACAGGTATACTTCTATTTGTATGTTTCTTTTATATATGATGCCACTAGCAAAAGGTACAGACACATCTATGCATGCTTTCAGGAATATGGTGAGACTTACAACAGAGACATGTGAACGGTTGCTGCTTTCTATTTGGCTAGGCCCTACAGTCTGAGTAGTAGTAGAATGGTGAAGGTGCAGCCCAAAAGTGAGGTTTAAGACATGTTGGCAGAGGGATTAGTAATTAGGCTACTTTGTATGAGTGTGTGGAAAGGTACACTTGAAATACACCGCATAATTTTCAGTGTCTGCTTGAAATGGGAAGTGCAGTCTCTGAAGTTTTAAGGTGTGCCTGGTTTGTGACTGAGGTATGTCTCTACTTGTACATGTACTTTCACATGTGTTATGCATCTGTAGATGTTACACATATAAAACAGATGTATACTTCAAGTGTACATTTCCACAAAGTCATAGCAAGTTGCGTAATCACTAATTCTTTTGTCAACATATAATAAATCTTACTTTTCAGTTCAAGTTTCAGTTTTTACCAACTACTTAGAATCTTGGGACTAGGCAAATTTAAAACAGCAATCTCAACCATGTTACTGTTTAAACATGTGTGTTCTTATCACATGTTTGTTAATATCTAAAGTAGAATATTCTAAATATTTACATGTTATGGAGACATTTGCAATGTAATTGAAAGTATCTGTTTAATTATTGATCCGAATATTTATATATAATTATTTTAAAAATATGAAATTATTTTACGAACTATTTATACTTTTTTGTTTTACAGATATTTACATTTATTGGTAAAAAAAACATTGAGAATGGGAAAAAAATATCAAAAGAGAAGACAAGAAAAAAACAGTACTATTTAAAGGATAGAGAAAAGAGAAAATTAGGTGAAGTGCAAAATGTTACACTGAGGAAAAGACTTCTGGTAAGACAACTAAAGAGTTTGTTAAAAGACTTTTAAAGAATATAAAGAATTTTCAAAATGTGGAAAAGAAAAAGAAAAGTTCAACAACAAATTGGAAGGAAAGGAAAAAATGACACATTATTAGAAAATCATGTTATGGGAAAACAATCCATGTTGAAAGAAGGCTAAAAGAATATAAAGACATTAGGAAGAGAATGTATAGAAGTAGAGTACTACAAAATGTATTGAAAGATTGTAAAAAATATAAAAGAAGATCAACAGCTTATAAGAAAAAGCAACAGATTGAAGGTGTAGTAGGAAAAGCTTTTGAAATAAAAAGAAAATCATTTATATTAATATTGAAGAGAATGAAAACATTGGATAAAACAATGCTGTTTATGAAGGAAAAAAACAAAAGAAAAAGACTGGTTAATAGAAGTAACTTTTGTAAAATGTTCACTGGTGAATGGAAGCATACTTCTAGACCTGAGTCTTTCATTAACGAAGAAAGCTATTTTCAACAAAACACATTAGTTCATGCAGTTGATACTAGTGGGCGATGCTATGAGATGAAAGATGGTTGTCCCATTCCAAAAGAAAAGATGGTTCCTAGGAATGAAGAAGAAGTAATAGCTGAAGAAGTTCAAGGGAGATGTACACAAGCTCCTGTATATATGTGGGATTGTCGGCCAAATATACAAGCAAAAACTCTACCTAGGTACTATAAGAAAAGCTATACGTCAACTGTTAATAGACCACTCTGGCTAAACCCAAATGACCAAATTCTTCACCACTAGCAAGTTGAATTAAACATAATTTTATTTTATTTTTTCATTTTAAACACATTGATCTATCACAAATAAATATCATATCATAGAAAAATCATAAAGAAAACAGACCCCATTGTTCATCCACCACTACCAACATACATACAAAATCATACTCAATCGTCCTCACTCATACCACATATAAAGGCATACCAAATAAATCTGAAAAAATGCTAAAAATTCAAGTTCCCATGAGACATTAATATAAAACGGATCAGCCCAAAACCAATCTTAATCAAGGATCTCGCAGATTCTGAAAAATTAATTTGCAATTTGATATCAAAGATGAAAAAAATGCAACATAGAAAAATAGTATGTAAATATATTGATCAGTGATCCAACATAGTAGGGACAAAATAATCCAAGAAGGGAACTTATTCAAGCGCCGACGCGCGTTTCGGTGAGACAACCCCTTTCTCTGGGTATCACCTTCTTCAGGCGCATATGGAACTTTAAGAAAAAGTTGGCAATGGGGCCTGTCTGGAATAAACATAAGATATACAAAACGCTTTTAATATAAATATCAGTTATATAAACATATAAACATAATTAATGCAAAAAATAAACATTACATAAATGCATAAACATAATCTGTTTCATGTTTTATGAAAAAAATGGTCAATAGTACAGAGGGTCGAACTTTCATGGTATATAATAGCAATATAAATAAAACTGGGAGCAAGTGCACACACGGAAGAATAACAAGAAAGTGATGAAGACAGAAAAAGAAAAAAGGAATAATTAAGTAAAGAAAGATAACTCAAAAAATAAATAAATAGTTGTGTGTAGGACAGATACAGATATGGTGGCAAGTGAGATAGGAAGGTAATAGGGACCCTCCCACATGCACTCCCCTAAGGGTAATAGCCCACAAGTTAGTTAAATATATGAACTGTACATACCTACGCTTAAAGAAATGAAAAGCAGTATAACTAAAAATTCCTCTGAGGCGGATAGGGCGACTGAACAAATTCAAGAATAATGGCGACCTAGGGAGAGACATAAATGAACATCAAAATGACCTCATTGTTAAAGAAACTTGCAATAAGCTCTAAAAGTCAGATGCTTAATAAGCTTACCAAAAGCGTGCTATGTAGCTGAAATGACCTTATTGTTAAAGAAACTTGAAGTAAGCTCTAAAAGTCAGATGCTTAATAAGCTTACCAAAAGCGTGCTGTGTAGCTGAAATAACTCTATAACGGATCGTAGAAAACAAGAGTAAGTGCTTTCTGGCGAGGCTCGAGTTTCAGTATAGGTGAAATAATAATCTCCAATTCAGGAATCTCCAAACAAATGCTTCGTATGGGCCTCTGCAGTATATACAAGTGGGAGACAGTGAGTCTGTATACTGAAGCCGAACAGATAAAGACATGTCAGGTAAGTGCATGCATAAAATGCAAATTTGAGAAAATTAAACCCTCACCTAGAACGGTAGATTCCAGTATGAGGATAAATGCGACGATTAGCTCGATGATCTTTTTTGTTAATCTTTATGGAATGCAAATAACAAAGAAAAAGATACATTCAATAAAAGAGATTTCATAGTGTCTAGTGTAAATAAATATGAAGTCTGCCACCGGTGCACTAAAGGGTTGAACCCTGTCTCCATTCAGAAGAACTAAAAAATTAAAAACGAGCGATGTTACAAAGACAATGACTGGTGATGAGAATCTAACCTTAAAAAGGTGTATTAAACATCCGAAGCTCACTGGTATAGGCAGCTCTCCCGAGAAATGGCCGCTAAGGTATCTACAAAAAAGAATAAAGATAAAGATACGGGTGGCTAACTAGCAAACAAACTCGAACACAAACTGCTGTCGACAGCGACAAGGCAGTAATTGCCGGAAGGAATAATTACCTGAGGAGAGAAAATTACAGCATTGCGGCGTGGCGTCCTACTGCTGAATCACAAATGGTCCGATAACGCTAGGCTTAGTATGCCGCGTTTAAATAGCCCAATGGAAGCGCGTATAATTAACTGCGCTGGGGCGCGATACGCCGAGGCCAGATGGTGATAGAAGTGGGAGTCGCTATCAATGAGGATCGCTGGTGAAGAAAGAACACCGGGTGACATAAACCGGAAGGCGTTCACAATGAACAAATTAAAGCTACATTGTCTCAAATAGTCAGAGGGAAATGAGAGCAAGCCAGAGATAAATGATCTCAAAGGTCGCAAGAGAATAAGCGAAAGACTGCAAATCTGCAATAAAACAAAAAATAATGTCAAAAACACAGGGTAAACATGTAGCAGAACCAAATTGCTGAAAACATCGGAAAAACAAACAAAAAAAAGGAAAAGATAAAGTCACTAACGCTTGGAATAAGTAATAATGATATAAGGTCCAACATGATGATCCAAACGAAAGAAAAAGAATGAGAAAATAGCTAAGGTCAGTAGAATACCTAAATCGTATAATAGTGGAACTAGACCATGTATTTACATAGGAGCAATCAAGACTTACCAGTTATAATAAAGGACAGCAAAATACAAAATTCAAAATTCAAAGACATGGCGAGCCCGCCATTCTTAAAAATGTAAAACAACCACATAGTAACGAATACTGGAGATGTAAAAAAATCTAAACCCCCAAAAAAAAACTAAACCCGCCAAAAAAAGGGAAATTGAGTGGGGAGCAAATGAGAGGAGCATATTGAATGCAAACTCAGCTAGATGATCGTATTTTCCCATGGCAGGGATTCATTGAGTCCTTTATCTTTTGAATCCAGGGAAAAAATCCAAAAAACCTCTCGCTTTTTGCGTATGTGAGTGCTATCAGTGCCTTTTTGCAGGCGTATCTTTTCTAAGATAGTCCACCGGAGGTCATCCTCCTCATGTTTAGCTTCAATCCAATGGTTAACCAATGGCGCTGTTTGTTTGTGGCGTCTAATGTTAGATTTATGTTCGCCCATTCGGACCCTGCATTCTCTGGCTGTCTCGCCCACATATGCCAAATTGCATGGGCACAAGATAACATAGATGCAGTTAGAAGTCCTGCAGTTTGTCATCTCTTTGAGATAGACAGTGCGGTTATTGATGCGAACTTGGTCGCTCACAATGGCGTTGGCACATGCATGGCATGTCCCACATTGTGGTTGCCGTTTATGGGTCGATCTCCAGTGATGGATCTTTGGGTAAATCTGTCCTGCTCGAAAATTTTGGCTCTGACCAACATATTCCTTAAATTCTTGTTCCTTTTAAACGCGAAAAGCGGTTTAGGTATTCGTGGTGCTTGATTGTCCAAGTTAAGTAAGTGCCATTGTGAGTTCACAATTTGGCGGATTTTGTTATCAATGGTCGAATGTTTAGTCACACAGACTAGTTTATCAGTCTGTTGACGTTGTCTTGGTTGGAGCATCGTATCACGATTATAATATCGTGCTCTTTTTAGGGCGTCCCTAATAAGTCTATGGGGATACCCTCTCTGAATGAATTTCTCCTTCATACTCTCAGCATGTACCAAATAATCCTTGATGGTGGTGCAGTTTCTACGGAGTCGTAGAAACTGACTGAAAGGAATTCCATCCTTTTGGCTTCTAGGATGAAAGCTGCTGAAGTGGAGAAGGGTATTTCTAGAGGTGGGTTTTGTATACAGAGACACCATCAATTTGGAATCAAGGTGTTCCACCCATACATCCAGGAATTCAAGTTTCTGGGTGCTGGTGTGTGCGGTGAATGTAATATTGGTGTCTGCTGCATTAATCCACAGAATGAATTCGTCCAGGGTGCCTTGGTCGCCGTTCCAGATAAAGAAAATATCGTCTACGAACCGCGACCAATGGCGAATGTTTTCATAGAAAGGGGCAAGCTCGTTATAGATGTTAAGCTGTTCAAAGTGTCCCATATAGAGACATGCAACACTTGGGGCGCATGCAGCCCCCATGCTTACTCCCTTTACCTGCTGGTAGAAACTGCCGTCGAATTCGAAAAAGTTTTCTTCAAGAACAATCTCAAGACTTTGACTCAAGAATACAGCATTGTCAAGTGTCGTATCGGTTTCGATAATCCCACTGACCACTTTAAGTGCTTCTTGTTGGGGAATATTCGAATACAAGGACTCAACATCCATGTAACTAAAATCTCTGTCTCTTGGTTGAATTGGAGGCCCTCAATCTTAGAGATAATGTGCCCCGTATCTTTAACATAAGAGGGAAGAGCAGTCACCAATGGTTGTAAAAAAAAATCAATGTATTTAGATAAGGGTTCGGTCGCTGACCCGATGGTAGAGACAATGGGTCTCATAGGTGGTTCAACTTGATCTTTATGCATTTTGGGAACCCCATATATAATGGGGATACGCGTGAACATGGGGGTCAAATATTCGGCTTCTTTTTGGCAAATTTCTCCCCGTTCTACCGCATTCTCAACAATGCGGAGGATCCTACGTTTGACTCTGGGTTCAGGATTAGAAATGATCTTTTGATAGTGTATAGGGGATCCTAATAGGTCCTCCATTTTTTCTTTATATTTGCCGGTGTTGAAAATCACTATTCCGCCCCCCTTGTCGCAAGGTTTGATTGTAAGGTCGCTGTTATCCTTGAGAGCGGCCTTTTCCTCCTTAGAGATGTTATAGGGGGGATTTGGTATAAATCTAATGGCCTTCTGTATCTTACTCAAAACCGCCTTTTCAAACATGTCTACTTCGGTTCCCACAAGGTCAATCCCCGGAGTGAAACTGGAAGGTGGTTTTAGGCCTGATACATTATCATTGTGGTCCTCAATGCTTCTGTTTTGAAAAAACTTTTTGAGTCTTACTCTTCGAAAAAAGGCGTGAAGATCCTTCATAAGTTCGAACCTATTCACCATGGTTGATGGAACAAAGGAGAGACCTTTGGTGAGGAGTGTTTTGGTGGGGAGATCAATGGGACTCATAGACAGATTGAACACAGGTATGTTGTTAGTGTTTATGATCGCCAGTATTGATGCTGGCGTGTCTGTATATATCTCTGTGGCTGTCCTTGTTCTTGGTACTGATCCCTCTGCTGTTGGTTCTGATGCTGGTTCTGGTATCGGGGGCGGAAATTGCCCCTTCGATTGCCTAAAAAATGATTTCCAGCTATAGATCTCTCCGGATCTTGTCTATGTTGAGGGTTCCGGTATGAAGGGCCCTCACTGTCCGAATCTGTGGTATCCGAAAAAGTGGTGACCCGTTTATTGCCCCAATTCGTGTTGGGATTGCTTGTAGGGTATTCGCTATTAGTGGTATAATAATTCTCAGTGAGGAACGGATAAATGCGTTCTTGTGAGAAAAATCTGATGTCTTTTTTAAGTTTCTCAGTTTTCCTCTTAAGTAAATACTCACAAAATGAGTCCAATTCAAGTGAAATTTCGTCCAATTTCTTTTTGCCCTCTTCAACACTATTGGACTGCTTAAGCTTTTCTTCTAAGTCCTGAATCTCCTTATTGAGTAGCTGAACAACCTCTCTGGCTGTTTCAATAATGAGAATCATCCAGTCCCTGGAGCATCTGTTGGAAATGAGGGCCCATTTCTCCAGGAACTGTCTGATTTCCACGAAAAGGCCGGGGATGTTCCTCACTCTAAGGCCGATGGGAATAGTGCCAGCTTTTAAATACTCGAGCATAAAATTGGCATGGGACTCGGTGCGTTTAGTTTTTTTCTTTAGATTAAACAGTTTGGTCCATTCCTCATTGAGGCCCTTGGACAAGGTGAAAGGCCTGTCACTGTCAGGTGTTTGTCTTAATAAGCGTGCAAAGTCTTCATCAGTGAACCCGAAGGTTTTAATACTATCCATGAGTAAGTGAAAAAAAGAAAAATAATATAAAATAAAACAAAAGAAATAAAAAAAGAATAGAATAACACGTGTGCAGAAGTCTCAGAAGAGAGACCGGATGGTCATAACAACCCCACAGCACAAGGGCTGGGAACTAGCAACTACTCATAAGCAAGGGGACCCCTGAAAGTGGTTAAAGGTAGAGATGCAGGGGAAAAATACAGACTAAATATACAAGCAAAAACTCTACCTAGGTACTATAAGAAAAGCTATGCGTCAACTGTTAATAGACCACTCTGGCTAAACCCAAATTACCAAATTCTTCACCACTAGCAAGTTGAATTAAACATAATTTTATTTTATTTTTTCATTTTAAACACATTGATCTATCACAAATAAATATCATATCATAGAAAAATCATAAAGAAAACAGACCCCATTGTTCATCCACCACTACCAACATACATACAAAATCATACTCAATCGTCCTCACTCATACCACATATAAAGGCATACCAAATAAATCTGAAAAAATGCTAAAAATTCAAGTTCCCATGAGACATTAATATAAAACGGATCAGCCCAAAACCAATCTTAATCAAGGATCTCGCAGATTCTGAAAAATTAATTTGCAATTTGATATCAAAGATGAAAAAATGCAACATAGAAAAATAGTATGTAAATATATTGATCAGTGATCCAACATAGTAGGGACAAAATAATCCAAGAAGGGAACTTATTCAAGCGCCGACGCGCGTTTCGGTGAGACAACCCCTTTCTCTGGGTATCACCTTCTTCACGGCGCATATGGAACTTTAAGAAAAAGTTGGCAATGGGGCCTGTCTGGAATAAACATAAGATATACAAAACGCTTTTAATATAAATATCAGTTATATAAACATATAAACATAATTAATGCAAAAAATAAACATTACATAAATGCATAAACATAATCTGTTTCATGTTTTATGAAAAAAATGGTCAATAATACAGAGGGTCGAACTTTCATGGTATATAATAGCAATATAAATAAAACTGGGAGCAAGTGCACACACAGAAGAATAACAAGAAAGTGATGAAGACAGAAAAAGAAAAAAGGAATAATTAAGTAAAGAAAGATAACTCAAAAAATAAATAAATAGTTGTGTGTAGGACAGATACAGATATGGTGGCAAGTGAGATAGGAAGGTAATAGGGACCCTCCCACGATTGTAGCAGTATTTGAAGTATTTGAAGTATTCAACAGGAATCTATTGACATATTACACATTTTTATACGAGGATATGTCCAAAAAGTCTTAAACAGAAAATTAAGTTGTTACAAGGACTAGATCCATGTAAAGTAAGAAAACATACTAACTTGCAGGGTCATTCTCTAGCTGGTCTTTCAAGAAAAGTGTGTAAAAGTACTTTCCATCATTTAAGAATGTTAGCAGTACACCATTCAGAAATGCGGAAGTTAGTAAGGAGACTCTGCTATGTAAAAAGTCCTGCATTTGCATGGTTCAGTATCAGATGTAAAAAGTTTGTGAAGAAATACAGTTTTGTTTCTTTGGTTCACAAGAGGAGTGTAGACAAAGTGAGAGCTTGATAACTGTAGGTGTTGAAGAAAAGCTGAAAGATATTAGTACTGACAAGTTTGCAGAAGAAATTACAAAGTTTAACATAGTTTTATCTGAAAAACCAAACTAGGGGGTCATTATGATAGCGGGTGGATCGCCACCGCCCGTATGGCGGTGGCGATCCACCCGCTATTTTACACCGCCCGCATAACATTTCCCCCCGCCATATTACGATGGCGGTGGGGACCCATGCGGACGGAAAGACCGTCTGCCAGTTTTCTGCCAGTAGGCAATCCGCCCGATTGCCTACCAGGCGGAAAAGGCCTGAAATATGGTGGCGGTGCCTTGCAGGCACCGCCATGCATATTACGATGATGGCGGTCTCATGCCTTTCCATGGCGGAGACTCCGCCATGGAAAGGCATGTGGAGAATGCCTTTGGGGGCCCGTTGCGGGCCCCCAGATGGTTGGGGGGGTGGGTGGCTGCACTTGGGGGGCACCCATGGTACCCCCCGACATTTGCATGCACAAGGTGGCAGGCACCGCGTGGTAAATAAAGCACAACATGCTTTATTTACATTGCGGCGGGTGCTGCTCACAGCACCGCCCGCCGCAATGTAAATGATGTGGGATGCCACCACCACCGTGGCGGTGGCATCCTAATACACATGGCGGGACCGCCGCACCTCTTGTGGGCGGTCCCGTTTGCCTTTGCGGTGGCGGGCGGACTTTGTCCGCCCGCCATCGTAATGATGCCCTATGTTTGTATTTGTTGTCGACGTACTCACTATAGAAGTCAAATTAGGAATGTTAATTTATATTTAAAAAGTGAAAAGGAAAACAATGATAAGTGGCAGCAATTTGGTGTTTATTTGTTGGTAGAAGGTCAGTTTGAATTGGGTGTTGATCAACGTATTTGTAAATATTGTTACAACAAATTAGAAGAGAACAAAATGCCAGCTAGAGCTGTACATAACAACTTAGAGTTGGTAGCTATTCCTTCGGAACTGGCAGATTTGAATGCATATGAGTCCATTCTTATTCAATCTGTCCACCCATTTTAGGCTATAGTTATAGTAAAACAGGTAAGCTGCCACCAACAGATTTACAAAGAGGTCTGAAAGGAAGAGTTGTGTACTTACCTTTAGATTTTAAGAAAAATATTGAAACTGTTGGTGTAGACAGGGAAGAAAATGAGCCTGTAGTTATTCTAGTAAATGGTGTGCCAACAAAGAGTCGAAAAATATGGCAAGAGTTTGTAGATGTTAATAAACTTCAAAAGGCTACATTATATCTGGTACAGAATAATATTTGTTATAAGAATGTAAATGTTGATGAACAGGAAATATGCTTAGAAGATGAAACAGAAATTATAAGTAGGCAAATAGAAAAAGTGGACAAGTCTAGGACTGAAGAGATCTATGAAAATTACACTATACATCCTCTACATTCAAAAGAAGTGGTAGGAAACAGTATTGAATTATTTCAAATGAAGGAAGCAAAGAGAACTCCTATGAGTGTATGGGAAAAAGTTTAGAAGCTCATTGATTTCCACAGCTATTCCCCACTGGAGAAGGTGGATGATTTGATGAGCGACCTGTACAGATTCCAGGTTCAGAATATCGCTCGACAAGATTGTACTCTAAAGATCCAAGATTTCGACAGTGTATTCCATATATATTTCATCTTCTGTTTGAAAGTGATTTGTCTGCACGTTCATATGCAGTGAACCATATATTAAAAACAGGAGTTCATCTTCCACATGTTTCTGCAAAGGAATTCATGGACAAAGTTCAACAAAGAGATGAACAGTTAGAATCTCAGTTAATTAATTTGATGGCGTGTCAACGTGGTACCAATGAGTATTGGTATCGTCGTCACAGAGAACTTAAATGTATGTTAAGAAACTTAGGTACTCCTACAAGGTTTTTAACAGTTAGCTGTGCTGAATATGCATGGGACGATTTACTTGAATTTCTACGAGAAGCAAATTCAAATATTAAAAATATTGAATTGAAGACAGCTGGAGAACTCTGTTCCTTGGATCCTGTAAATGTCTGCAGGTATTTTAGCCATAGGTTTCAAGCTATGATGCCGTTTATCTGTAATAAAAAAATTTCACCTCTTGAGGAGGAAACAGATTTCTTTTGGAGAAAGGAGTACCAAGCCAGAGGTGCTCCTCATATTCACATGCAAATATGGATCAACAATGCTCCACAATATGGAACTGATACTGATGAAAGTGTTTTTTCTTTCATCGAACAGTATGTTACCTGTGCCATTCCAAGAGAAGGAGGAGAAAAAAGCTTGAGACAACAAGTTTTACGATTTCAAAGTCATCGATGTGGAAAATACTGTAGACGAAAATACAAGTCTAAAGGGAAATTTTATACAAAGTGTCGTTTTGGATTCCCACGCCCTATAATTTCTAAAGGAAGAGTAAATAGTTTTATGTCAGCAGTAGGGCATACAATAATTCGGAAATCTCCAAAGAACACATACAACTTAAAAAGAACAGAAGATTCAAAGTATATTAATGACTACAATCCAGTGATTTTGAAAATGTGGAATGCAAACATGGATATTCAATATGTTGCAGATAATTCAATTGCTGTTGCTCGCTATGTTACATCATATATAACCAAATCTGAAAAGACAGAGATTAAATAAATGTAGGAAGAAATTTCACAAGAAAAGAGTCTTAGTAAGAAATTGTACAGCTTGGGCTTGAAATTGCTTTCCCATCGAGAGATTGGATCCTATGAATGTTCGGATCGCTTGAGCTCTGCGAGTTTATATTCAAAGTCAAGAGGAATCATTTTGGTCTTGCCGCCACATGAAATAGAGTATTGAAAACATTACAAGAAATCGAATACTTAGCAGTGAAAGAACCAGAAAGTACTGATATTGTTAAAACTAATATGCTGGATACATACTATCCCAAAAGGAGTCCACATCTCGAAAATCTATGTCTGTATGAAATACTTCAACATTACAGCTTTAAAAGAAAATATAAAAGCAGTAATTGGATGTGATGGATGTTTGGTAAAACATGCCAAAGGAAATCTTATTAACCACAGAAATCTCAGCTGCGAAAGTCCAGATAAGAGGAATTTTTCTATTTAGCACTTATACAAATGTTTAAGCCTATAGTGAAACAGAATTACTTGGACATTGTGACTGCTATGAAGATTCTTTTAATGCATGTAAAGATACCATTCAATGCACAATTTTCCCTACTTATCTACAAATGTTAAATGAAGAGATTGAACAAGAAAGTACTATTGCAGCTGAAATAGCTAGAGACAGGTCTCAAGACAGTCAAAGTTCTGTCCCACTAAGTCAAGATCCACTGGGACAACCAATCATCGAAAATTAAGCAGCAATAGCCATGAATAAGGTAGAAACTGCAATGCAACAAGCACAACAACATATTACTCTGTTGGAAAACTTAGAAGAACAACTAAATATTGAACAGAAAGAAATATATCTGCAAGTGAAAGAACAGATACAACATGGTTTGCTACATGAAAAAAAGAATTCCAATGTTCATCATTTAAACCTATTCTAATGTACATCAGTGGTCTAGCTGGAACAGGAAAAAGTTTCTTAATTAATGTTTTGACCAGTTATCTACAGAAAACTACAGAATCACATTTATCTTGTGTTGTAACAGTTCCAACTGGATTAGCAGCACACAACATTAAAGGAATTACTTTACATTAATTACTTATGCTACCTGTTGAACATGATAATACATTGGAATATCAGAAACTATCTGGAGAAGCTTGTTATGAAGTCTCAAGAGTACTGAAGAAAATGAAACGTTTAATCATTGATGAGGTGAGCATGGTCTCAAACTTAATGCTTGCCTTTGTACATTTAAGAATGCAACAGATTTTAAAAACAGATTACGATGTTCTGTTCGGAGGAAAACATTTAATTGTATTTGGAGATCTACTACAACTTACTCCTGTAAAAGGACAACCTGTTTTTAAAACACTTGTTCATAAAGACACTGGGAAATCTTTAGGAAGTATTGGAAATGTGAATATTTGGTTACATTTTTAATATAAAGAACTTGTAAAGAATATGCAACAAGCTAGTGATGAAGATTATGGAAATATTCTTCAAGATATAAGAATTGGTGTCTTGACGAAACATGGTAAACAAGCTTTAGAAAGTCGGCTACTAAGGAACTTGTTTACAACTGGAAACACAGCAGCTGAAGTAATGTACAATAAGCTTGGAGAAAACAAGTCTGTAGTGTGCCTAATGCCTACACTGCAAGAGTGTTCTACATTTAATCAGGAACTTTTGAAACTGGAACATCAGGAAATAGTAGAAATTGAATCTATTTATAAAATTGAACACCAGGGAGTTACTATTCTTCTTACAGAGAAACTACAGGCTAAATTGGATTCTTTGGAAAAGCCTGTATTTAAAACTGCAGGCTTGGAAAAGACTTTACATGTGTGTATAAACTGTCGGGTAATTTTATAGCGTAATTTGAATGTAGAAGATGGTTTAGTAAATGGAGCAATGGGAGCATGGGAACAATGGGAAAAGTGATTGATTTTGTGAAATTTCAGAACAGAGATGGAATAGAATTTTTGATAAGATTTGATCAGATTAAAGAAGTAAGACAAATTGGGCATTGCATTGTACATTTTTTACTTGTAAAAGATTTGTATGTTCGTAGAAAACAGTTTCCTCTGTCCTTAGCATATGCAGTAACTATTCATAAATATCAAGGTGTAAGTATAGACAGTGCTTTTGTAAATATCGGAAGTACAGTGTTCAAAGAGGGAATGGCATAGGTTGCATTATCTCGAGTTAGAACATTATCTGGTTTGTATTTGATAGATTTCGATGACAAAAAGGTTAGCGCTGATGCAAATTGTGTAAGAGAGTATAATTGTTAAAAAGACTGTATCCTCCTAATTTAGGTGAATATTCCGTAAAAAATATAAATGAAACGTATACTCTGTCCAAAACTGAAATATGTCAAAGATGGAACTAAGGTTCAAAAAAAGAAAATAATTTAAGAGAAACTTGAAGGCGTAAAGAAAAAGAAAATGGAAACTGTTGATGAGATTGTAGGATACCAGTTAGAAAATAGTTCAGGTATCAACTGCTATGCTAATGTGATTCTGAGTGTTGTGTTTTATTTAGAAGAGCTTCATTGTGAAATCATGGGAAATCATGAAAAAAGATTCTGTTCTTTATTACATCATGTACTTCAACAGTTGGTAACTGACAGAAATAAAATCCATACTGCTTCTTGGATTCAGCATCTTTTGAATATATGTACTGGTTCATTGACATTTACTCTCAATATACAAAAAGATGCACAAGAATTTCTAATGGTTATGCTTGGAGTATTAGATGATGAAGGAATACAGATTGAAAACTTATTTGGGCTAAGTTACAGATTGGATCATAAATGTGAAGAGTGTTCATTTACTTCCACCACTGAGATACAAACAGAACGATTCATATACTTGACGATACCAGACTGTAAATCAGTACCTTTTAACAAATTGATAAAAACAGCCAATCAGGACATGAACTGTTCGCATTGTAGAACAGAGATGTTGTCTACATTACATATAGAAAGATTTGGAAAATATCTCATTTTAATGCTACAACGTTGTAGAGCAAATGGAAGAAAATTGGAAACCAAAATTAAAAACTTTGTTGCAAGTCTAATATCTATTTCAGGAAGAACTTTTATAGCAGTGGCTATTATTTTCCATGATGGACTTACTACAACATCTGGACACTATACTGTGTATTTAAAGTGTAATAAAGGATAAACGCATTGCAATGATGCCCACTTGGAATTCAAACCTAGATTGCCTTATGAATTACCAAATTCATGTTTGATATTTTTGAAGCCAAAGATTTGAGTACATCATTCGGCCAATTGGGAAGATGTGAACAGAAACTAAACGGGAATGCAAACTATTAGTATTTATAATTAGTGTTTGGATTATTATTTGGGGTAATTGATATTGCATTTGGAAAGTTCTGTTGAAAAGGAAATAGTTTATATATTTGGTGTCTATTTTTTACCAGATGTAAATGAAAGTGTATATTTTGGCAAATGTATTTGAGATAAATAATAGAGTTAATGTAGATGAAGGAAGTAATTAACAAAGTGTAGATAGAAAAGTACATAGCTACACATAGTGAATAGGATGCTTTATGATGATTTGGTTTTTTTCCTACAATCAATTAGATTGCTTTTTTCCCCACTGTTCAATGATGATACCACATTGAAATCACTTTGTCTGGTGAAGTTAAGTGGAATCTTAGAACAGCAAAAAGGGAATCTAAAAAAGTTATTGAATTGTAAATTTATGTTGAGTTGCTGAAAATATCTTACAATTTCAGTAATATATTATCATTAAATAACAGTTTTTCTTCTTCTTCTTCTTTATAGTAGGTACTGTTCAAGTTTGAGAAGAGTTTTAATGCTGTTTATGACAACACTACTCCAAAATATTTCTACTGAGTAATGTATCTAAATTATTTAAAAGGTAAGAACACATAATATAATATGCATGATAACGTGAAAAAATGTTTAAAGTTTAATTATATGTAAATTTTTTCTAATATAAATAATGTTAAACCTTTAGACTACTTCAAAATTTTCATTATGTTGCTCATGTAATCAAGGAGGCAGTTATCCTTACATGTAGACACTACCAATAGACTTATGCATTCTCTGACGCACAAGTTTTGCAGTAATAGCAAAACACAGTCATTAGCTTTGCATTCTTTTTTTACACAGGCACTACCCATGCACTCGTCCAGTTACCCAGGCAGTACCTATGCCTGTATGAAATCACTCAGGCACTACTCTTGCACTCAGCCATTCACTTAGGCAGTACTCATGCACTCATCCATTCACTCAGGCACTACCTATGCACTCATCCATTCACTCAGGCACTAACTATGCACTCATTCAATGACGCAGGCAATAGCCTTGCCCTCATCCATTCCCTCAAGCAGTACCCATGCACTCTTGTAGACATCCTTTTACTCAGACACTACCCATGCACTGATCAAAGCACCCAGAGATTACTGTTGCACTCATAAAGTGACTCAGGCACTACTCATGCACCCATCCAATCACTGAGATTGTACCTCTGCACCTATGCAATCACCCAGGGACTACCCATGCACTCATGCAATTACTCAGGAACTACTCATGCACTCATCCATTCACTCACGCACTACCCATGTATTCGTGAAATCACCCAGGCATTACCTTTGCACCCATCCTTCCACTCAAACACTACTCATACACTCATCCCATCACTCAGGCACTACCCCTGCACTCATGCAATCACCCAGGCACTACCCATTAACTCATGCAATCACTCAGGCACTATTCTTGCACTCAGCTATTCGCTTAGGCAGTACCCATGCACTCATTTATTGACTCAGGCACTACCTATGCACTCATCCAATGATGCAGGCATTAGCCTTGCATCCATCCTTCCACAGAGGCACTACCTATGCACTCATCAAATCACCCAGGCACTACCCCTGCACTCATGCAATCACCCAGGCACTATCCATGCACTCATGCAATCACTCAGGCACAACTGTTGCACTCATCCATTCCCTCAAACACTACCCATGCACTCATCCATTCACTCAGGCACTACCCATGCACTTCTCCAATCACCAAGGCAGTGCCCCTGCACTCATGTAATCACCCAGGCACTATCCATGCACTCATGCAAACACTCAGGCACTACCCATACACTCATCCAATCACCCAGGCACTACCACTGTACTCATGCAATCACCCAGGCCCTACCCATGCAATCACTCAGGCACTACTCTTCCACTCAATCATTCACTCAGGCACTACCCATGCACTCAGCCATACACTCAGGCACTCCCCATGCACTCATCCATTCACTCATGCAATACCCATGCATTCGTGAAATCACCCAGGCATTACCTTTGCAACCATCATTCCACTCAAACTCTACTCTTACACTCATCCCAACACTCAGGCACTACCCATGCACTCATGCAATCACCCAGGCACTACCCATGCACTCATGCAATCACCCAGGCACTACCCATGCACTCATGCAATCACTCAGGCACTATTTGTGCACTCAGCCATTCACTTAGGCAGTACCCATGCACTCATCGATTGACACAGGCATTACCTTGCATCCATCCTTCCACAGAGGCACTACCTATGCACTCATCCATTCACTCAGGCACTACCCTGGTATTTTGGGATGGATATCAGTCCGAGGAATTCACACTCCCCAGTGGAGTCCCACAGGGCTCGGCCTTATCCCCTACGCTTTTCAATATATATGTAGCTCCTCTGGCTAAATTAATAAAAAGTTACGGCTTTACGCTGGTGTCTTATGCTGATGACACGCAGCTTATAGTGTCGGTAACACAGCCAGGGATGCTATGGCAGCCCAATTCTGTAATTGTATCTCTGCTCTGATGACCTGGATGAATGCTAATTTCTTAAAGCTTAACGTAGATAAAACCGAGGTGATTGAGTTTGGCCAGAAAATCTCGGTCTGGAACCAATTATGGTGGCCAAATGTAGCCGGTACCTGTCCGGCTCCGGTCAAAAAAGTCAGGAACCTCGGTCTTCTGGTGGATAAAGATCTTTCCTGGGCTCCCCAGACCAACCAAGTCTCATCAGCTTGCTTCTTTATGCTGAAAGGTCTGAGGAAGATTCTTCCCTTTATTCCGCTTTCCTTGAGGAAAACAGTGGTAGTAGCCACGATTCTATCCAGAATTGACTATTGTAATGCTCTCTACCTAGGAGCAAATGCTGCTCAATTTTCCAAACTGCAGTCAATTCAGAATGCGGCAGCTAGATTACTGCTCAATCTACCTAAACACCACCCTACATCGACCAGCATAAAACAACTTCACTGGCTCCCAGTACGGCGACGTGTTGATTTTAAGACCTTATGCATGGTGCACAAAGCCTTGTTTGGTGGAGGATCCAAGGACGTACAAACCTTGTTTTCTCGATATGTACCGTCACGATCTTTAAGATCAGCCTCCCTTGGTTTAGTACAACTTCCAAAGATAAAGAGAGTAAGGTGTGGAGGTAAACGCTTTTCTTTCCTAGCATCCAAACTTTGGAATTCTCTGCCCACACACCTGAGATTTCTGCCAAACAGATCGGTCTTCAGGAGGGAAATTAAAACATGGCTCTTTTCCCAACCCTGAACTTGATGGCCACTGTTGTTGCACATCACCCAGCGCCAAGACGCCTCGACAGTAGTGCGCTTTACAAATATTTTCAGTCAGTCATGCAATCACTCAGACATTATCCATGCACTCATGCAATCACTCAGGCACAACTGTTGCACTCATCCATTACCTCAAACACTACCCATGCACTCATCAATTCAGTCCGGCAAAACCCATGCACTCCTCCAATCAACCAGGCAGTACCCCTGCACTCATGCAATCACCCAGGCATTATCCATGCACTCATGCAATCACTCAGGCACTACTGTTGAGTTCATCCATTCCCTCAAATACTACCCATGCATTCATTCACTTACTGAGACACTACTTATACACAATTCTAACATTAATCATACACACTTTCATACAATCATTCACTTTCATTACGTAGATATTTTCTATTTTTTACCAATTTAGGTGGTTCCATTAGAACCTATTTTTTTTAGAACAATTTTATATCTTTCTTTAATTTTCTGAATTTTCTTTTTTTTGTGGGTGGTTTTCATTTTTTAAAAAAGAAAAAAGAAAAGTTAAACAGTCCAACTCTGCTGTTTCTGTATAACTAGAAACATAAGCAAAAAAAAACAAATTAACATTTGTGACTCTTGAGGAGCGTCTTGATGGTGTCAATCCATAACTCTCCCACACACGGGGGGATATTCTCAAGAACGTGTGATAATTATCGCAAAATTAGATTAACGCAACTTTGCACATCGCAGTCTATCGGGGGAAAATAACGCTGTGTTAACATTGTATTCTCAACACGGCAGTACCATGTGATAGTCTCAAGCCAACGCGTCAAATGACGGCGATAAAATTACTGTGACGGCCCAAAAATGCGAAACACGAACCCGAAAAAAGTGGCGATGTGGCCAACCGCGATAAAAAAATCTGCGATAACCAGCAACAGGCCTGCAATTCCCACGCGTCATGCGGGAAAATGCACCATAAAAGCACCGAAAAACACAAACAAAATAATTAAAACTGCATAGCACCATGGAAGAAGCCGGAGCAAGTACAGAGGATGACCAGAACCCCACAAGCCCCCAGAAGGAACAGCCTCGGACCTCGGGGTCACGGAAGGGCAAGGAGAAGAAGACGAGGAAGACGAGGTTCAG
Source organism: Calotriton arnoldi (assembly GCA_963921515.1). Lineage (NCBI taxonomy): Eukaryota > Metazoa > Chordata > Amphibia > Caudata > Salamandridae > Calotriton > Calotriton arnoldi. The sequence continues at coordinate 492,398 of CAWUFW010009792.1, forward strand.
TCCGCAGGAAAACAGGATCATCATCACGGAGGTGATAGAACACCACCAACAACTGTTCGTCACCTCCAACGTGCCATTGGCAAATAAAAATGCAACATGGCAGTCCATCCTGGACAAGGTGAATGCAGTCGGAGTGAGGAGGAGGACAATTGGAGAGGCGCTGGAATGATGCGAAGTGCAAAACCAAGAAGAAACTCGCTGACAACCATCAGGCAGCAATGCAGACTGGAGGTGGCAGTCCAGCGGAACACCAGGAGCTAGATGAGATGGAGGAAATGGTGGCCACAGTCATCAGTGGGGAAACGGTGGCAGGAGTTGGGGGTCCGGACACTGCTCGACATGACCTGACACAACAGCACCAGGTGAGTACCGAACAGGGACTGGGGGGACAGGGGAGATGGGCACAATGGCACACATGCACAATTAAATACAGCACACTGCACACCCACAATGACTCTGGATCATGTCTTTGATCCCCTTGGCACACTGCAGCACACAAACAAACAGCAAGTAGGCCCCCGTCCACTATGGGCACTAAGGGATCCCTCCCCACACAGCACCAATCTCACAACCAACCCATGCACACGTGTTAAAACCAGCAAAGCTGCGTGTCTGTGAGCCACACTGACAATGCAAGTGACACTGCATGACGAACAGCATGGCTGCAGTCCAATTATCATGACATGGTGCATGCCACGACACTGAGGTGGCTGAGTGTGGAACACATCCGGAAAGGAGTAGGTCACACTGTGACACATCCATGTGCACAAACAACCCCTGACATCAACAACACATCTGCGGATAAACCATGCCCAAGAGTCCAAAATCCGAACTAGAGCCAAAATTAGCCAAGTCTGCAACATCTCAGCACTGTAGAAGCACAGAAGTCAAAGGCACACCGCCTCAAAGGGATAAGGGGCAGCAAAATCACTGCTGCAGGGGCGACTCTCCCACAATGCAGCACACACACATAGCAATAACAGCACAACATCATTGACGACAATGTGGTACAAAGTGCAACACTCTCACTACAGAACAGACGACACAACTGGTTCCGCTTGTGCGTAGAAACTGGCCAATCACATCTGGCATAGCAGGAAACTGCGAGATGATAATGTACGTGTACAACCTCACATCCGTGATGTAGTTCAAATGTCCACTGTCCCGCATCAAATAGTCAGCTCCTCCCAAACAGTCACAATGTACATTGTCATGCAGTCTGTATGTAAACTTGAACAATGCGTCAACATACATGTCAACACAATGTTAAAATGCATCTCCCCTTCACATTGTAGAGGGACAATCAACACCTCCTGCAGAGTAGACCAGACAACTCATCAGTGATGATGGAGAGGACCTCCACACCTTCGACACCGACGCCCTACAACAGCTCATGACAGCTACGGCAACCCACCTCCAGATCAGGGCAGCCCAGCTGCATCGAGGAAACCCCACCCCCTGCACAGACCACACAGCAGGAAGCACCCACCACCACGGTTGGCTCCCAGCACCTCACCGAAGAACACATCGCATTCCAAGGCCAGGTGTCAGACTGCCAGAAGGAGGTGGCGGAACAGGTGCGGGTGGGGTTCGACCTCATGGCAGCCAAACTAGATGACATACGTGGGTGTCTAAGTCCCATCAGGGACCACTTACACTCCCTAACGGACACCCACAGTTCGCTCCGTGATGTCCAACAATCCATGCCCAACATCGCTGGAGCCATGACTCTGAGAGGAGAACAACTGTCTAGTCAGAGTGGACTCAGCGATGTCAGCCGAGAGTTGGCACAGATGCTGAGGATAATGGAGAACATGGAGCGGATGCATGCAGAAAGAATGGCTGCCACGGATGCACACCAGCGAAAAGTTGTTGGGATCTTCCATGCCCTACAGATCCTCATCATCGCATTGCTGCCACTAAGGCAGTTGCTGATGAATGCTGCTGGTACATCTACACACACATCTCCGGCCCCTGATGTGTCAGTGGCACACAGTGCTGCAGACCAAATATCAGCACCCACATGTCAGACAGATGACATAGAGGACGAAGATGCGGGTGATTCCACCTTTGTAGTAAGAAGGAACCAGTAGCATTCTTCTCCGCCATATGCCCTGTTTCAGCTTGGTTCTGTCCTCTGCATCATGCCTTGTAACAACACCTCCCACTGTCCCCCGAAACACTCTGCGACACTCACCTTGGACCTCGACATGGACTGCCATATTTTGTTTGCTTACCAATGACACAGCAATCAGACTGCGGACTGTACTCTTCCTCTTCCGATGTACTTGTCAATCCCTAAATGACTCTGGCTGGTCCTCCACTGGGCTACAATTTAATGTGGGGTTTGCATGGCCATGTACTGCTCCAGCTCCGACACTCCACCGAATGTGAATAAATCATTCAAATTCACACAGATGTGTCATGTCCATAATCGATCAAGTATCAAAGTATGGATGAATGTAAGGACATTGATTGCCCAAAAAGGTAAACCCTAGAAAATGAAAGCAATGCGCATGTTTGACCGTGACACACATGGGAAGTGGGATGACTGGGAATGTGTGCACTAGCTGTGGCCTCATTGCTCTGAGACAACAATCGCGCAATTCCTCAACTTTGCCCCACGCAATGTTAGAAATAGGGCTGGGTATAAAATGTCAAAGTCGTTGGCAGGCCTAAAGTAGTGTCCCCCATCACATTTGACAACAGAACATCTCTTCGCATACCTACTCACACTCAACTGGGTGGACTCAGCCTGTAGTGATGGATCACATTGATCCACATGGCAAGAACATGGACACCATACTCACATTGCTGAAGACATGTAAGATCACAGGTCTATCAGCAACTATCCCAACCACTATGTCTGGCACACAGAGGTGGAGCTGGCAATAGGGACTCACCCCTAAGTGAAATGCGTCAGTCAGTCCCTCCCTGTGTATGGACAATGCTCATTGAGGCACACGATTTGTCATTCTAATCAACACTCATCACAGTTGAACACTAGTGAAGTTGCGTAGACTTTATTAGCATGTGCGTGTCAGTACAGGCAAGACAAGGGCCACAACATGCGGAACAATGCATCAGACACTAACAGGCAGCATTCGGACACGGTACAGTTCCACGTGACAGGCGTTGGGCATGCGCCCGGGATGTTCTGCCATTGCGTTGGTGGCTCTCGTAGAACCGGCACTTTTCTGACCTGCGGCAGTTATGTGGATGATATGCCACAGCTCGAAGCAATGAGTCATATGTGTGTGCAACGTTTGGACGTATGGGTTGTTGTGTACGTAAGTGTCAAGGGCATTCCATGCAAGAGTACCTCGAGCAAGGACTTCTGTGTGTGGGGTGTGGATACGTTGGTCTTTCATTTGCGCAGTGCGGAGTGTGGGAGTCGTCATCATCTGATATGGTATCTCTCTCAGGGGGTGCCTGCCGCATGCAAGACCAAGGTCGGAGGTGCAGATGTCCTTCCGCCTTCTGTATTGAGATGTGGCTTTCGCGCTGCAATTGAGGCTAGGCCTTAGGCTTATGGTGCACCAATGGCGATACACACACTACAGTTGGCATGCATGAGCCAAGAGCCCGAGCGGCCTTGTGCTCCTTGTACAATCCCTTCGTGTGTGGCCACACTCTGGGTGCATGCAACATTGTTGATTGCGGGCCGCGTGGCGCAGATACTGCAACAGAGATACACGCATCAGTTGGTTTCCTGTCCAGCCCAGAAATGAACCACGCCCAGAGCCCAGGGATAATAATTCACACCCCTACGCTGTACTTGCGTACGCCGGCCCAGTCCACCCCTCTTACGTATTAAGGCGGGGACGACAAAGCTACATGTCCAAGGTCTTACCCACTGCCTGTGGTGACATGGTTGCGTCCGCTGTACACAGCTTAAGACTCAATCAGACAGAGTCCATGAGTTGTGGTGCACTGAGTTAGTGGCACCTGAAGAGCTGAGCAGGGTATCAAGCTGATGATGGCATCCAAGACAGGTGTGAGCAACTCTGGTAGACTGGCTGTAAGATTCTTCTGACTCTGGCAGTTGTTGGTTGGAGGTGGTCCTGGCGGTGGTGGCGTGTGCAGCCAGCAGTGATGCGTCGTCCGGGCAGGTCAGGACCCGATTTGATGTGTGAGCCCTGGTGGACCACAGTTGAGGCCGGAGGCAGCGGTCAGCGCAGGGCCACAGACACATGGCGTTGATGACCCCCAGGCCATCGACTCAGAGGCCATCCAATATTCAATCAGACAGGGCCCATGACTTGAGCTGCACAGAGTTAGTGACCCCGGATGCATTGCGGCCGGCACAGGCACACCGCCACGGGACGGTGACTTGCGGTGCACTGAGGTAGGGCCACGAGAGCTGAGCGGGTCCTCGTCGATATCGAAGGTGAATGTAGCGGACTGTTCCGGGGGACAGTGGAAGGTGTTCTTCCAGGGCATGATGCAGAGGGCAGAACCAAGCAGAAACAGACAATATGGAGGAGATGAATGCTACAGACTCATGTGTAACACCAAGTCAGTACCAGCCACATGATGATGAAGACAAGCCCCAGGCCATTGACTGAGACGCCACCAAAGTTCAACCAGAGAGTGTCCATGAATTTCGTGGCACAGAGTTAGTGGCACCAGAGCTGAAAGGGGATGCAGTCTGCGATGAGGCCCGTACAATGGTATAAACTCTGCCATAAATAAATCAAGACTCAGTTCCACATGTGTGACCTACTTGACCGCAGTGTAGGCCGGAGGCAGCGGTCAGCAGGGGCCCACAGCCACGTGTCGTTGGCTTGCGATGCACAGAGTTAGTGGCACCAGAGCTGGAAGGGGATGCAGTCTGCGATGAGGCCTGTACAATGGTATAAACTCTGCCATAAATAAATCAAGACTCAGTTCCAAATGTGTGACCTACTTGACCGCAGTGTAGGCCGGAGGCAGCGGTCAGCAGGGGCCCACAGCCACGTGTCGTTGGCTTGCGATGCACAGAGTTAGTGGCACCAGAGCAGTTGTTGGTACTGTTCGATCACCTCCATGACGATGATCCTTTTTCCTACGGACTGAACCGCGTCTTCCTCTTACTCCTCTCCTTGCGTACAGTGATATGCACTCGGCCATTAAATAATCAAGACTCAGTTCCAAATGTGTGACCTACTGGCCCGCAGTGTAGGCCGGAAGCAGCGGTGGAGTACGTCAACGAGAAAGGAGTGCTGGGGGCCTGTGTCGCGGAGGCCGTGATGGTCTGAGGAGGCTGCCAAGGTCGCGGGCCTCGGGCTTGGAGCTTGCACTGGCACGTGGTGGGCCCTCTTTGACAAACGCCGGTGTCGGCAGGTGAGCAGTGAGGCCTGGTTGCGCAGGAGCGGCCAAGACGGGTCTGGGGACCAGCGGCCTAGGGTGCAGCAGGCGCACAGGATCACAGGCACCACCGCTCACGGCGTCGGCCTCGTGGCAGGCTGAGAGGTGCCGCCCTGGCAGAGACATTGGCTATTCCGGAAGAGAACCACGCCAGGCGCTATGTGCTTTTTCTTCACACCCCTATGCTAGCCTGGCGTACGCCGGGCCAGCCCACTCCGCTCACGCTTACAGGGGGGGACATAACAAGCTACATTTCTGCGATCTTCCCCACTGCCTGGGGTGACATGGTTGCGTCCACTGTCCACTACACTCCAGACACCAGCAGTATATGTCGACATGGACATGTCTGTGGTCTGCATACTGCAGTCTGTCCAGCACATCCACGCCAGACTTGGCATTGTGTACATTCTCATTCATGGGTCACTTGCCTCCTTCACACATGCCTGGTTCCCACCTCTCCCCACATTCTGCTATTGTGTGGCTGAGGTGCCATGCCATTCATGGCTTGTGTACATGGATGGCCCAGGTTATCACAGTAAGTTGTGCTGTCGTGTCTGGTACGTGGCCATGTTGTTTGGCATGTTGTATGTGGGTTTGTAACGTGTGCATTCCCAGGGTTGTGAGTTGCATGACTGTGGAGTTGAGGTGTGTGGTGTGTTCATTTGGTACTTACCAACGAGCATTGCATTCCCATGGGTGCCATCCTGAAAGCACTGGTTGATGATGGACTGTCGGAAGATGAAGGAATCATGCACACTGACTGGGTAGTTGGCTACGACATTGGTGAAGAGTCCCAGGTGGTCCACTATTGCCTGCACATTGATGGAATGTGTGTGCTTCCTGTTGCGGTAATTGTGTGCAGTGGCGGCAGGGGGCACGAGGAGTACATGTGTGCAGTCGATTGCCCCCAACACGTGCGGGTAGCCAGCTATGGCGTAGAAGCCTTGCTTGGTATCCAGCTGTTCCTGCGCAGTGTGTGTGAAGTGAAGGTGCTGGGGTAACAAGCTGGTGATGGCACCCAAGACAGGTGTGGGGAACTTGGATAGGGCTGGCTGTGAGGCTCCTCCGACTCTGGCAGTTGTTGGTTGGAAGGTACCAGAGGCCAACAGGTGCAGCACAGCCAGCAGCTTTGTCTGCAGAGGGATGTTGTTTGTCCGCTGTGTTGGTACCGTCAGCCTGTGGGCAATGATGGTCAGGATGCGGAGGATGGTTGTCCTTTTGTGCCTGTAGTGGGCAATGACATCCTCTGGTGTTAAGTCTGTGAGGCTGGTGCATTTTATGAAGGTCCGCTGTCTTTGTCTACGCTGCCTCTGTGGTAGTCTGGGGGGTGCGGGGTGTGGCTGGCCTGGGTGTGGTGGCGGTGGGTGTTGTGGCCCTCTTGGGGCTCCAAGCTGCATGATCAGTAGCTCCATGGCATCTCTTGTTCTTCAGGTGTGGCCCTGGTCTGGGCTCCCTTTTGTGGTGCAGGTTGTCGTCCGTCTTAACACCAGGTAGGAGCAGGTGTTAAATCCCTGCTGCTAACGCGCCTTATCGCCTGTTTTGTGATCTTATCGCTGATCTGGCTGGTCGTAGAGAATATTGCGAAGTGGTGTTTTCGCTGCTTTTTGCACAGCAACGCCTACTCTGCATCTCATTAGCGTTAGTTGCCGGTTTCATCCGTGGCAATGTTTTTTGCGGCTGCTATCGCAGGAAAACTGGCGATATCAGCTGTTAGCACCAGCTTGTGAATGGTGCGATATCTCCATCGCCACTTTGGCTGCGATAAAGTGCCGCTAACTCAGCGATAAGTCCTTGAGAATATGCCCCACAGTGTTGTAAGGAAGTGGCGGCAGATGATGGCAGCATCCGCCAACTCCGGAACTATCAGGGGTTGTGCAGTGGGCAAAACAACCCCTGCAGATGTTGATCGTTGTTGTCCATCATTGTTTGCTGCTTCCTCTTGTCTTCGACGCTCCACTTCACGTGCCCGGCGAACAGGGTGAATCGTCTCTAGATGCTTCTTCATACAAGAAGTACCACAAGAGTACTTCTTCTCTGAGCCTCTCGATAGTACTTTTTGCAGATAGTGCAAGTGCCCTTTCTTGCATTGACTTTCTTTTCACCTTCCGGTACAGTGAAGAAGGCCCATACCACACTCTCTTTTCTCTTCTTTACTGGCTTCTCCACCTCCTCCATCTCCTCCTCATGGTCCTCAGAGAATGCTGATGCCATTTTGAGATCTCCAAATGAAAAACACTAAAATAAAATCAAAAATCACAGAGCCTACAAAGTAGGTAGTGTTCAAGCAGACACACCCAAAAAGAAAGGACTGTAAGAGGTCTTGGTTCCATCCACCAACAGAATGATAAGCTGTTCAACCAATGACAAGCTTTCTTTTTGTCACATGGAGTCGCGTAGGGCTTGCACACCCTACGCACATCTGTCGCGCACCTGTGAAATGTACTTAATGTCATCTAAAACTGTAAATTACTATCAGGATATTGTGTTTCAAACAATTTCCATGAAAACTCTTTATGCAAAACAGATATTTATATTACCAACTTTCATATTTCATACTTTTAAAATTACGCTGGAGTCGCGCCCCGCACGCGAATCCGGAAATACGTGACAGCAGGGTTCGCGACCTGTATGTGTCCGGTGCGCGATGGTATCGCGTACAGCAAAATATGCTTTAAACGTCTTAAAAATATTTTACAAGAACACTAATAATACTTTAAAGCATTGATTAGTAAACCTCTTTGTTTAAAAAATATATTATTTGAGTGTAAGTATGTATTTTAGGATTACATTTGTGTAACAGATTTGCGCACCCATCGCGTAGGGTCGTGTACGGTACGCAAACATTATATTTAAATTAAAAAAATATATATATAAAAAAGAAAGTTATTATAAAACAACAACAAAACAACTTTCATACTATCAAAAGAGATCAGATAAAATTTAATTTAACAAAAAATACTTTAAAAAATATGCTATATGTTTGTTTTTTTAGTTTTTAATTTGAAAATTCTGTTATATAATATCACACTGTACAAAATTACAAACAATAAAACAGTGTTAATTGAAATATATAAGTGTTTAAATCTATCAGCTATGTTATATATATTTTTTAAAACAGATTATAGTTATTTTAAAACATAATAAAAGTACTTAAAAACAGAAACAAAAAATAAAAAAATAGTAACAAACATCTTTAAAAAAAAAAAATTATCTACAAATATTTAGAAATGTATTAAAACATACGTTTCAGAGAGATTATAGTTAGGAATTAGCATTTAAAAAACCTTAGAAATTCACTGAAAAAAACCTCAGGTTTCAGGGAGGGTATAGTTAGTAATTAGTATTTAAAAAACCTTAGAAATTCACTGAAAAAACCAGAAGTTTCAGAGACGTTATAGTTAGGAATTAGCATTTAAAAAACCTTAGAAATTCAATGAAAAAACCACAGGTTTCATGGACGTTATAATTAGGCTCACATTTCACTTGTATAAAACCAGAGAAATTCGGCTGTTATGGTTAGCTGAGCTAACTAAACTCGTGCCCCCGCAATGCACTGCTGATGACGTCACATATATCACTGATGACATGGTCAGTGACATCACTGATATACATATATTATGTGAGTGGCTGTGTGAATATATTCTAATGTGTATGGGTGTTTAAGTGGCTATATGGGTATATAGGTGGGTGTGTGAGTAGCTGTGTGGGTAAGTGAGATGCTGTGTGAGTGACTGTATTGGTGAGTGGGTGTGTCAGTGGTTGTATGGGTGAGTGAGTGGCGGTGTGAGTGGCTCTATGTGTGGGTAAGTGGGTGTATAGCGACTGTATGGGTGAGTGAATCAGTGTCTGAATGGCTGTATGAGTGAGTGACTTGGTGTGTAAGTGGCTGTATGGTTGAGTGAGTGGTTGTTTGAGTGGGTGTTTGGCTAAGTGAGTTGGTGTGTGAGTGGCTTTTTTGGAGAGTAAGTGTCTGTGTGAATGACTGTATGGGTGAGTGAGCAGATGTGTGAGTGCTTATATGGATGTGTGAAGGGGTATGTAAGTGGCTGTGTGGGTGTGTGAGTGAGTGTGTGAGTGCTTGTATTGGTGAGTGAGTGGCTGTGTTGAAAGGTTGTATGGGTGAGTGAGTGGGTGTGTGAGTGACTGTGAAGGTAAATAAGTGGATATGTGAGTGGCTGTATGGGTGAGTGTTTGGCTATGTGGGTGGCTACATGGGTGAGTGACTGGTTGTAAGAGTGGTTACACGGGTGAGTGAATAGTTGTATGAGTGGCTGTACAAGTGAGTGATGGGTGTGTGAGTGCTTCTATGGAGGAGTGAGTGGGGCACAGTTGGGGCAGAGAACTCCACACATAAAAAGATAGGTCTGTCCTATCTTTTGATGTGTGAATTGTCATCTCCAACTGCAGTCAACACAGTTGTGAACTTGCTATAAAAACATTTGTGTGTGAATAGCGAAAAAGAGTACGCTTACTCAAAAGTGTAAGTTTACATTTGTGAATCAGGCCTCATGTTTCATACAAATAGCACAACTTAAAATGTTTAACACCTATATGATAAATGTTGCTCGCCATAGGGGTTCTAAACATGTATCACTACTCATTTTTAAGCAAGCACAATACGAAACACATCATATGAATTGTACTTAAAAAGTCTAGCTTAATGAGGTAGCAATCTTCGGAATTACTGTAAGATCGCTGATGAATATTCAATGCAAATGCTCTTTCTTGTGTTTAATAAGATGCGTGAGCATCGAAGTCCTTGTTCAGCTTTGCTCATGTAAACTGATTGAGTTTCTATACCTACAATAAATGTATTGTACTGAAACCATGCAATATGCATGCAGCAGCCATGTATAATTAAAACCTTTATCAAGAAGCTGGTGTACATTTTTGCTGACATCACAATTTTTGACTTTAAAGGTTAGTGAGTTGGTGCACAATCATTCGCTTATTGTAGCTGGATCTGTATCACAAATCAATGAATGCAGTGAGGTGAGCACTACAATGCCATGACTCAGGGGTCTTTTAGCAACAATAATTGACAGCAGCCACTGTGTTAACAGCATGTCTATAGTCTGACATTTCAGTTATCGCCCAATTTAAAAATGTAGATGCCTCAACCTCATAATTATGTCACAGAAATGTTTGTCCATTGTGAATGTACTTCTGTGCGTTAACTCCTTAACTGCTGAGGCTTTTTCACTCCAGTGCTGAGCCCTTTTTTGGCTATTTGGAATACTTGTGCTTACGCCCCCATAACTTTTTTCCACATAAGGCATCTATCCCAAATGTGCATCTTTTTTTCCCAGCATCATGGGGACTCTAAGGTTACCCGGAGTTTGTGGATTCCCACGGAGGGGACCAGGACAATAGCCAAAATATAGCTAAACTTGGGATTTTTGGTGAAAAATAGAAAAAGTGCTGTGCAAGAAACTGTCTGTTTTTTGCTAAATGGCTCCAAGGAAAGGTTTGCTGTTCTAAAATCACCACCTTACCAACTTTCAGGAACAGGCAGAGCTGCATACCACAGTTTTGGAAATTTTCTAAAGGGTAGTCCATTTTTCCTCATTTTTGTGCTTTCAACCTATTTCCAGTTTGTGGTGGAAACAGGTGTGAAACTCATGGACGATCCCAGAGACATACATTTCTGAAAAGTAGATAACATTCTGTATTCAGCAAGTGGTCATTTATGGAGATCCCCCAAGGTTTTCCCCCAAAAACGAAGGGCCTCATTATGATGGCGGTCGGACTTTCGTCTGACTGCCATCATTTCAGGAATAGGACCGCCCGACTTGCTGTCGGCGGTCCCGCCATGGGAATTACAATGCAACTGCCTTCAAGGCAGTCGCAAAGTGTATTTTTTGTATTGCGGCGTGTGCTTCACAAATGCTGCAGCACAGAAAATACACATTTTGCATATCCCTGCACTATGTGGCAGGCACCAGGCGGTGCCTGCCATATGGTGCAGAGATATGGAAGGGGGCACCATAGGTGCCCCTCAGGTCCCATGTCTGAGGGCCAGGGGAGAAGGGGGGCCCACTATGGGCCCCCAATGTCCCTTTCCACCTGCCTTTTCATGGCAGGTAAACCGCCATGAAACGGCCGGTGGGAAGGAACATCGTAATCCCTATGGCGGTGCCTGGCAGGCACCGCCACCAATGTAGAGATTGCGGTTCCCTCTGACGGTCCAATGGGCTCCTTGAGCCAGTTGGATCCATGGCGGTTGGTCTCTCCAACCAACAAGCATCCGCCTGCCATCATAATGTGACGGGCGGGAATGCAGGCTCCGATGGCGATGGGACAGCCACCGAAGGGCTGACGGTGGCAGTCCCACCGCCTTCGTAATGAGGCCATAACTTTTGAAAAACATATTGAGAATGAGTTGGAAAAAAGCCATTGATGGCATTTTGCCTGTCATGCACTCATTTTCCACTTTGTAAGGCCATTTGTGGAGGCACCATAAGGCAGTTACCTGCAATGGGCTTATGCAGTACCAGGCATGCTTGAATAATAGCATGTTTGAGATCACCCATCATGATCCAAGCAATCATCTGAATGCATGTTAGATGTGTTGATAGCTAATTTAATTAACAAGTAGATGAAGGAATCTTTTGGTACAATGCTTGTTAAATAATCTTCTGCTGTATGTTCATAGTTCCTCTTCCTTTATACTGTTCAGGAGAGTGCTCCAGGTGTACTTCTTTTAGAATGTTGCGCTGGGATGAGTCAGTGTTCAAAGCATTGGCGTAGCCAGTGTCATGGGCTCTAGTGTAATGAAGGAAATTGACCCCCTAACTGCTGTTTTAACTGTTAAATATAGCAATAATCAGAGTCCAGTGGAACCCGAGGCTTCTGAGCCCCAGTGCCTTCCCCCGCTGCACCAATGGAAGCTACTCCCCTCGTTGAAAACTGATATACTGCTTCCTTTTTCATGCTTAGATAAATGTAGGTTGAACAGTACGTGCAAGAACTATTGATAAAGCATTTTAAAATAGTGCAACGAACCATGATACGCCGTGGTTGTGCAACAATTGTATGAGCTTCGGCTTTAAAATTAAGATAGTATTTTGCAATGCAGTGTCATTGCACCTTCAGCTTCAATATCCCTTATAAGTAAATGTACTTGTTCAAATATTTATACGAGACACTAATTAAAATGGATCTGAGTACATGGACTAAAATCAACAGACATTCCTTCTTATTACACTCCACCTTTTACTGACAGAAAATGATTAAGATGAATGATCTCTCAAAGTTTAATTTTGCCTCCATAATTGAATTTCAATCCCACTTTATTAGTATGTAGTCCATTGCAGCTTTCATTTCTAGATATTTTGTAGGCTGTGCAACTAACGCTATTGCGCCTCTGGAAAACGATAGCTTGAAGCCTTAGCAAGACATGGGAGGCATGTTTCGTTCTCTCAGTACTTACTACATTAACGTCTGGGAACATTCTCGAATTCATTAAACCTGTTAGTATGTGGCTCTAGTGGAAACCTATGGAATTAATTTCATTACAGGAGGCCGTACATTCTGCAATAGATCATTCTTTACCTCATGTAACAAATAATATAAATAATAAATACAACCACAATTGACAAAAATAATTTTGGGGATGATTTAGTTTGGTTGAGAGGGTATCTGTTGCAAAGGTGAGGGAGTACTCTCTCTACCAAATTGAAGGTCTGCCAGCAGCATTTGGGGTCAGGCGGACCTTCAGTAATTCATAGATGGAAACTACTCTGTCTGAGTTGCTGACATACTCCTCTGACGGCCCGATGGAGTAAAGGGTGTTGGAGGTTTGGCCACTCGACCGCCCACTCAATTTAAAGTGAACAGTCAAATTGATATTTTTACTTTCACATACAATCATCAAAAATGTGGCGGTAAGTGAAAGTAAAAGCTTTTAAATGACCTCCACACCATCGGAGAAAACGTCTCTGGTGAGGGGGGGGGGGGGTCATTAGTTTTTTTTTGATTCAAAAACAAAATCCAACTTTCGGAACCAGAAAAATCACTTCACCACCTCAGTTTCATGTTTATTTGGTTAAGTATCACATTGCTTGTAATCTTTTTTGAAAATCATTTGGTGGTGAATGTTTTTCATATTCATTATCATCTTGAAATTAATCCTTTTATTGCTGTATCTATGGGTGTGCACTGTATACCAATTTCTCTTCTCTGAAAAGCATAATCTATTATGTATGGTGTTCTCTTTCCCTCTTTTTTTGTTTCCCCCTACTGCATTCCGGCCCATGTCTCTACTTGTCATTCTGTCTTTGACCAGAGTGAGAGCTGTATACATATTTTAAACGAGGTGGGTTAGCTTATTCATGCACTTGGTGGCATCCGATTGTTGTCAGGCCTAGAGGTAGTTTCTTCACAGCGCAACTTCCCAAAATTCATTGCTTCTTCAAGTATGGCTGTTGCAACCCCTCATTCTCCAGATATGAAATAATCGCTCCCATGCCAAAACATGGAGCTAATTACATTTTGATAGATGTTCCCCATGTTTATGGTCAATGGTTGCCAAGGACAACATACCTACTACTTTGTTACGTCTCCCATTATCTCAAAGCCCATATCTTCCAATGGCTTACTGAGAGCATCAGCTAGGCACCCAGGCTTAATATTGGAAAATTCCAGACAGGCTGAAATTTCCCATAATGCAGAATGCTGAGCTTCTTTATAACATTGCACCACAGCCTTGGGTGTCCTATCATAACAGCTTACTTTTTAAAGCACCAAGGAGTTGAAAATCTACATACATGCCGTTATCCTCAATAAGGCAAATCATCTCTTTCTGCCAGTTAGTTGTCCCAATGGCAACACCAATGAATATTAAAGCTCTTTTATACAAAATGATTTAACTGATAGGCTGGCAAGGTCCAGCTTCCCTTTCATAATGCACTAAACAACTTTTCCCATGGTCTCCAAAGCCTAGCTTTCTCAGGACAAAGCCATTATTCAGTGCCTTCACTGTATAATATGACCCATCTTCATATACCGAGATTATTCTCAAGTTAAAAATTGAGCTTGAGAAGAATCAACATCCTAGTTAAATCGATTCTCCCTATCAGGATTAGTGGTAATCGAGCTCATTTTGCTTGTCCCATCGTCATTATGACATTTCCTTGTAATAAATGGTCTACTTTGTTATTACTGTCACATCTGGAACACAACCTACCTACAGCAGGCTGGGTAGATCTTGTGGGGGCAAGATGTGCCTTCAGAAATGTGTGTTCCCCAAATCTTCCCTAACCCTGCAATGACCAAGAGAATATATGTTCTTCCCTATGATCACAACAGGCCCCGGGGGGAAAAAGGGCTAGAGAGATGATCAAGCAGCAGGTTCTTCTACGTGGTTCTTCCCATAGCCTCTCTCTCTTTCTCTCTCTTTCTCTCTCTCTCTCTAGCTCACATATAGGGCCTCCACAATCCAGGTATGAAAACAGAGATTTGTTGTTAATGCCCTCCTTAATGATACCACATCTAAGTTTTAAGAGGTTGCCATCACCATGCTTCTGCGTATAACCTTACCCCAGTTTTCCCTTAGTCCCCCTGGCAAAATGCTCTTTTACTAGACTTAAATTCTTATAACGCAACCCCTGAAAAGGAGAAAGAGCAAGATTACTTATCACAAAAGCTTATGTAATAATATTTTCTGCTTAACCCTTCCTCTTCCACTGTTTAAGTTAGACCTTCAATAGGAGGCTTGTCTTATACAAGAAATAAGTGCTTCCTATTATCCAACTTCAACAAGTTCCAAGAGAGCTTTACAAAGTTCTTTCCATAGTTCATGTAATTCAGATTTAGATTGTCTCTGTTACAAAGTGTACTTCTTTTATATTCTTCCTCTGAACACCTAAATCCATGTATACTAGATCTGAGCGTGAAATTCCGCTCCGCTCACGGAGTTTGCAAAGTTTTTGCATTAAGGTGGCAAGTTCGAGCAAGGAACATCTTACTCTAGACCACCTCCAGGAGAGATTTCTCATCGCATTGAGAAACCTTCTGTTCGTGTTGAGGAAGCTGCCACTCATGTTGAACATCTACTCGAGATGTAGAAAGAAGCTGCGCCCTCTTGCGCTGCGCATGGTGCTGTTCACGCTGATTTTCCAGGACGGGACAAACACCCAGCGCTAAAAATCAGCATGAACGGTGTGGCCTAACGCACCCCGCTGCTTGTGGAACTCCGCGTAGCATGGTGGAGTTATTTGGTCGCTTCACAGAGTTCCACATAGCGGAACTCCACAAACACCGCCAAGGCCTAATATATACATTAAAGTCTTTCCTCCATGTAGAGTTTTTCAAACCACTGAATGTCGACAATGCTGAGAGGAGGACTCACCACCCACGGAGGATACCTCAAGTCCATTCAGAATAGTAAGTTCCTTTTATTAACTATAATAACATGCACCTTACCAGGTTTGTTGAATACTTTACTGTTGTTCAAAATTCCTTTTTGTGTTGTTCCTTTTCAGGAGTCTCAAGCTTACCACCTCCTGGATTCTAGGGATAGGTAAAAGCCTTCACAGGGAGAATCAGGTGAGTGAATTCCAATAAAGAAACAATAAAAGGCTAAACTGGTTTTTACAACAAAAACAAAGTCAAAGTTTCCATTCTCCAGGAAGCACAGGGGAAAACAAATTCAAATCAAAGATCAGGATTCTAAAAACATTAGGAAATGGTGCAGAACAAGCCAAAAAGCATAAAGGCCAAAAACGAGGGCCAAAAACACTAAACAATGCTTCCCTAATTGGTGGCAATTGTGTTGCCTCCGGGGCGCGTCCTAAATCACCTAGGGAGCTGTACTGTGAGACTAGAGGGTGGGACCACTAGCTCGAGGTCAACAAAACACTAGACTGTGCTCCTTGGCTCCAAGCAGCACATGCTGCGAGCCATTTCAGCGGTGTCACGTGCCCAATATCGGGACACGTGAAAGCAATTGCCACTGTTACAGGTATACCTGGACATGTCAGCTTTTACGTGACAAAGAGATAGGCTGGTGAAATTCCACACCATCATCTCAGATGTTATTTATTTGACTTATACTGGGCTATTTTACTTAATGTAGAAATAATGACTTCCAGGCACAGGACGCATATCTCTGGGTGTGACTAGGACTGGGCAGAATTTCAAATACGCTGGAGTAATTGGAGTAATTTTGGTAATTTCGCATTACCCTTTGACACTAAATTACAGAAAATAATGCGATTACACCAACTCACATAATTAAGAGTAATTTGGGGGAAAATATCGTACTGCAAGAGCACATTTAGCAAGCGTAAGTGGGCGTTCACACTCGTTATTTGTGTTCTGCTGTATTTAGCCCTATTTCTTAGCTCAAAATGCATCCTTGTGTTCCTTTTGAAAGCCAGGGTGCATTTTGAACTATGGAATTAGTGCTAAATGCTGGGAGTAAGTTGGGGAGAAATCCTACCCCAGGTGCACATTTATCGAACGTGAGCGGCCACTCGCGCTCGCTATTCGTGTTCTGTTGCTGTTACAATATTTCTTAGTGTAAAATGGATCCTCACGTCCATTTCGGACGCGAGGGTGCATTTTTGTGCTAAATTGATATTGCTAAATGCAGAATTACTCTTCTGGCCTAATTCTGCATAACCTCACTGAATTTTGGGGTAATTCTGTGTGATTACGCTACACGAAATACATGAGTTACACCCACTTCTAGTTGTGATATAACTACTGCGAGTCGTCTGAATGAAAGCATCAGATTTTTCTTGAACTATCTATACCTGAAGGGATTAAACCTCTGCTCCTACTTGCTAAGGGTTCATTGAATGGAAGTAGGGATGCAAGAGTAGCTGTAGCACCCCCCAATCCCCTCCCCCCTCTCCCCGAATAACCTTGGTGGAGTACAAAAGGCGACTGAGTAATAAAGAGGCCTTTACGTTTTCTTTTTCTCCTGTGGCATATTGTTTGAGTTCAAAGACAACGGTCAAGTCACAGACAATGTCTTCTGACAAACTGCTGCTTATTTAACATATGAGTAGTCCATTCGGTAAATGCAAATTGAAGAAATTTGGCAACATAAGCAAGTGACCATCTTGCTGGAGTGCAGGAAGTGTGAAAGGCTGTAGGGTGTCAAATGTTTTCTAACACATAACAACATTAAAATACTTGTAAATTAGCTTTACAAATATTTCAAAATGTATTAGCAAAAGGAAAGTAAAAATGTTTTCTGCAATTCTGAAGTGTTGGAGAAAAACTTAATAGGATCAAAACAACCTGCGACTCTTTACTTGTGTGATGCGCCAATGAATAAATACGCACAGAAATCCGATTTCCACACGTTGTTGTTTGTGTGCCATGTTTAGCAGTAAAATTGTATATCTGATGCAAATTTAGTTTACATTTGACATGGGAATTTTAAAGGAAACTGTACTCTAGAAATGGCAGTACCCTACCACACCATGCTTTAGTCATATAGTTGGGACAGTGTGATCCGCAATGCACCACTGGATGCATACAACTCCCCTGCTAGTCTTCTGAGTGAGTGTTGCTCACTTGCTACACCTGTTGTTGGTGTAAAACTTGGATTTTATACAACCTCCTATGACTTCACCGACGTAATATTTCTGGCACCACCCCCACTCTGAAAATTGTTCCAACACCACGGATGCGCTGTGCTACGTTTGCTAGTAATTTCCTGAGTTAGTTCATTATTCACTAACATTCGATTTCTCAAGCCTTCATGACATTCCTGTCAAACCTTAACTTCTCTCCCTCCCATCCCAAACTGCCTTAGATCCTCTCTAAGGTATGTCAACTTAATATGGTCAAATGCCTTGGCAGCAACTTATTAATTGCTAAAGGAAAATTATTCGTTATAGCCAAATCAATTCCAGCAATTAAATCCGTTGTTAGTTCCAACACATATAAATCCATTCTGATCCATATGTATTTTACTTAACTTCTCAGCAATAATCAATCATGAGATCACTGCAAGGTGTTACAGTAGAGCACGATCATTTTCAGTGTGATGTTTAAGTATCAATTTCGAACACGATATAAGTCTAATGTAGAGGACGTTTAAAGCTCAGTTACTCCGTTAGTCAACAACATTTTTCAGAATATGACACCAATTTTCTGACCTGTTAACTGCCACTCCTTGATGCATAATTGGGTGCTATCAAGCATGCTTGAAACCTCTGACCAGCTGAGCTGAGGTTTTAATCAGTGGGTGTTTTACATAAGAGATTTAAATGCATGTGTATAAATATTTAATTAATTGGCCAATTTTTGCTTCAGTAGCTTGAATTTCACCCCATAATGGACAACTTCAATTAAAGGGTCCTCACTTTGCTGAGAAAATTTTGTTGACACTCTTAAGATAGAAATGATTTACGTTCACCACATATTTCTGATAGATGCGTTTACAGTAAATTATGATATTTAAGGTTAAGAGAATATATACCAGAAACCATCATATGTGTATGCTTATGTGTGTGTTCATGAACAAGATCATTAAATATTCAATTATTGTGAGTTTTTAATAGCACTATTAATTACCTTTCGGTTACTTCAGAGTGCTAGAAGAGCTGACTTCGTGCAAATAACTGGTGAGACAACACAGTCATGGATTAGGCTGTAGCCCATATCCAACGGTCTACAATACCATCACTTGTTCTGTGATGAATTCAATGAGTAAATTCTGTGTAGTTGTGTCTTTAAAGTGTCAAATCTCAAGGAGCGATTGATTGTATTCCACAGTCAGGGCCTTATGCTCTTAATCATCTGCCTCCGTGTTTTTCTAGAATAGAAGTAATTACCGTAGGTCACGCATGCAATGATGAGGGCTCTTGTCATCTCGACTCAGTGATAGATTTAGAAAAGAGGAAGCATTTTACAAACAATGGAAAGCTAAAGATTTATACCCTTGACCACTTCATTGAGTCGGAGAACAAATGAAAGTTTAGAGTGAAAAGCATTTTCAGGCTCCTGTCTTTTTGATAGGTTGTAGGGGGGGTCCGAAAAATTTGGGGGCAGTATAAAGATTATATTCACTGCGAGCACTATCGAGGAATACCCGTGGACTCTCTTCATTGGAGTATGGATAGGTTGTTCTTTATTCCATTTACCAAATTTGCATAAACTTGCTTCTAGCCAACACGTATATCGTACAGTTCAATATGCCTTAACTTCTTCAGGGCTAGAATAACATATGAATCTACAATTATTGACCTCTTGTATATCATGTATTAATTGGACATCACCAAAACACCATGGTGACATAATGGAAAATTATTAGCATTGTGATAACCCAACATACAGCAACCAAAACATAATTAGTCTGCCTCGTGATCACACCCAAATACATTCCTCATAATAGGTTTATTCGGTTTTTTTAAGTGTCAATCGAGAAGAGTGAGAGCGGAGTTGTTTCATAGATGACATCCTCATGATAGGGTCTGGTACCATTGATCAACTGGAAGAGTGCACAGCATTTCTATTTTTTTTCTTAGGGGAGCATCAAGCCAATATCAGATACATACATCAATAATACACGTCATTACATCTCGTAAATATATCTTGATGTAAATCTCCATTCATCTAAGCAATGACTACTAACTCGATTGCCCAAACTATAAATTAATTAACGCTTTATCAGACAACTACTCATGATAGATCAATTTCTTTGATCCTAATTCCCCGGCTGCAGGCATTCTCATGAGCAGCTAGCCTCACTTAAATTAATTCTGGCAATCAATTCAGTATCTGGGGCCCAAACCGGAGCATCCCGCTTTCTCGCTCTTCGCCCCTTACACCGATATAGATTGCTCTCCGAAAGGTGAATGGAGAGTAACCTTTCAAGCCACAAATAGTAAGTGGGGGGATCCGGGTTAAGCCAGGCCACAGCAATATATATGTGGGCTTCTGTCATAGCCACAAAAATAAAAGATTGTGCACCCCTATCTTTTCGACTCTCTTATCAATGCTAAACAGCATTAGCTGCGTCATCACAGAAACCAGTATATTGAGAGCCGATCCCAGATACTAACTAAAGCCTTCCTTAAAAGCCTCCAGCTTTGCACAATTACAAAACATGTGTACTAGGTCTGGATCATGGTTGCCCCAGCGAGGAAAATAGGCGTCTGGTCTTTTCACTCATTTTTTCTTTTTGGCTGGCGTGTAATAAAGATTGAGTAGTATTTTATAATGTTGGGCCTTCAAGCCCACTGATAACAATACCTACTGGCTAATCTCCCATGATCCCGAAAATGTGTCTTCTTAATAGCCAGTCTCCTTTTCCAGATTCCGTCTTGCTGATCGAGATCATCTGGCATTTGATCACTTAAGGCTTTGTAAATCTGCCTATTCCCCCCCCCCCCATGATGACCCAGCTGGTCTAATTGCAAACGACTCTCAAAAGTTAATTGATTCACATCTATTGCCAGTAAAAAGTCCCTTATCTGCAGATACTTGAAAATGTCTGCTTTCCCAGCCCAAACTTAGCTTGTAGCTCTCCAAATAAATGCATTTGATCCTGTCCGAAGAGGTCCCCTGGCCTCCCCCCTCCTGCTTTTTCCCAAGTTAGACAGTTTTTATCATGTAAGACTGGTGAATGTCAGAGAGGGGTATAGTAATTATACTGTCCTATATTCAACTTTTTCGCTACCTGCCCCCAGATCTTATTTGCAGCCTTTAAGGCCTTAAATTTGACTTTCTTAAAATAGCTTGGCTCGATAGTCCTTAAAAAGCAAGCTCTTGCTTCCGCACCCCATGGCAATTCATAGGTAGAGGGCAAATCCTCGCGCCCCGGAACCTTGCTTTGCCTGCCCATAATTAAAAACCCCATATGGTGCAAAATTGCTGCCCCCTAATAATGCTGGAAAATAGGTAATGGCCAGCCTCCTCTAGCTCTGGGGGGAAACAAATATTTTAACCCTGTCCTTTCCCTTTTATACTCCCCGATAAAACTACTATAGATCAAATCCAATTTTTTAAACCAATGGTGTTCAATTTCCAGAGGGATTACTCTGAAAAAATCAAGGACCTTTGCTAATAGCAGCATTTTGACTACTTTCAAGTGACCTATCAGTGCTAAGTGTAAATTATTATGTATCTCATCTGATTCCCTTCCCATTATTTGCAGTCTTGCAGTTGGTTTATAATATAATGCATGCATGACTGTGATGAAACCGGGGCCAAACCCATTCGTCTTAAGTACCAACCATAGGTAGTCCCATGCCACCCAATCAAAAGCCTTTTCGGAGTCAAGCAATATCATGGCCATGGGATACTCTAGTGCCCCCGCTGTGTCGAACAAAGCAATTGCCCGTCTACATAATCAGTAGTCCCTCTGCCCGGGATTGAGCCATGCTGCCAGGGAAGCACCATTTTGGCTATAACCTTGTCCAATCATACTGCAAATATCTTAGAATATATTTTTGCGTCACTATTGATTAGTGAAATAGGCACCCATGAACCTAGGTTTGAAGGGGGCTTCCCCTTCTTTTTGAATACCTCAATATTGGTTACTGTTCAAAAAGCATGGGTCCAGGAGTCCTTGCTGAGTTTCAAGGAAATTATTGACCATACCCCCCCCTTCCAATATTGAATAGAAGACTCTTTAAAATTCCAAGAAGTATCCTGTCTGGTCCTGCAGCCATGCCCATTAATAAAGAGCAAAGTCTTCTGAGGTAATTGGGGCATTCAGAGAAGCCTGCTCCTGTTCATCAAGCCCCACTCTTTTGGTGGAGTCTAGATACTGTTCAATATGTGCCAGAGAAGATAGCTCCTCTGCCTGGTATACACTCTTGTAAAACTCCTTAAATACACTTACAATGGCTTCGGAAACACTAACCACCTGCCCTTTCTTGTCTGTCATTGCATGAATACGACTATCTACCTCCTTCAGCCGTGTTCAGGAGCCTACCCACACTCTTGTAATATTCATAGCTCTCCGCCCGCTGGGCTTGATACCTCTCTGCTGCCTTTATTAAATAAATATTGTTGATATCACCTTAACTACAGAGATCTTTTGGAATACTCCCTGTTCTCCCTGCCCTTATGCAATAACTGTGACAACCCGGGTGACAGTGGTTCCTGGGTACAGTCAATATGAATGCTTAAATACCCACACATGATAAGTGATGTAGGCCGTGAGGGCAGCTTCACATCTAGATGTTCAATAATTGCTGGCTCACCCAAATTAGAACCATAGATTGAGCAAATAGTAAAACATGATCTTGCCACCTGACATTCCACCAATGCCCATCTCCCATACTTATCCAAGAGTTTACGCTTGACATCACAAACATCGTTTCATGCTAAGATTGCCCCCGTGTAGTAGTTCCCTGTGTGGTATGCACCGAAAGAGCATAGCCCAACGTTTCACGCAGATCCCTCCTCAACCTCTCTATATGTGTCTCTTGCATGCACACAATGTCTGGGCCTATAGTTCTCATCCCAGCTGCAATCTTGACCCTTTTAGACCGGTCATTCAAACCACAGACATTGATTGTACATATACATAGTTTCCTCATTCATGCCTTTCAGCTATTAAATTGAATTGAATTGGCATTTGTATAGCATTTGGCTACCAGGGAGCATCCCAGCACTGAAGCCGTAACTAGAGGACAGATACCCTAGGGGAAAACCCAGGTCTTTCGTTGTTTTCGGAACATCAGGTGATTTGGTGCCCTACGAAGGTTCAGCGGAAGGGCATTCCAGAGTCTGGAGGCATTGAATGAGAAAAGCCGTCCACCACTTCTGGCTTTCTTAATCCTAGGGACCACAGCAAGGTGAAGTTCATCAGAGCGGAGTTTTCTGTTCGTCCTGGGGGGTCCACGCCCGTCCACCGACTTATGGGCTATGCAGAGGGCCTTAAGTTGATTCTCTCTTGCACCGGGAGACAGTGGAGAGAGCGTAGTGCGGGCCTTGCTGAGCATTGATTAGGGGTCTCAGTTTGTAGCCTCGCTGCACAATTTTGTACGACCTGCAATTTCGCGATCACTGAATTCGGGGCACCTAAGTAAAGGGCATTTCCGTAGTCTATCCTCGACAAAATTAGAGCCTGGATCAATAATTTTTTTGCTTGGAAAGGTAGGAGGGGGAGGATTTTGCGGATCATTCTCAGCAGGCCATAGCATGAAGCAGCAGTCTTCCTAGCCTGTACTATGAAAGTAAGGTCTTGGTCTAGCCAGATTCCCAGACTTTTAATCTCTGTCTTGGGAACCGGCACCGGACCCATAGAGGAAGGCCACATGGTACTTGGTAGCAAACTTCGAGAATTGCCGAGGATCATGAGCTCGGTCTTTTCACCATTAAGTTTCAAGTGGGAAAGACTCATCCACTTTGCGGCTTCCTCAAGGCAGGAAAGGAGGTCATTGGTCTGCTGGTTGGGATGGCTCAGAGCTACGACCAGCTGTGTGTCGTCGGCGTATGTCACCATATGAATCCCAAAGGGGGATATAACATCCGCCAGCGGGGTCATGTAAACATTAAAAAGAGTGGGGCTCAACGAAGAGCCCTGCGGGACTCTGCACTGTAGGGGGATGGGCTGTGAGTTGGCGCTGCCTTCAAAGACCTGGAAAAACTTCCTTCTAGGAAGGATTGTAGCCATAATAGAGCTGTTCCGGTCGCTCCTACGCTCCTGAGGCGGTGAACCAAGACCGTGTGAAAGGCCGCACTCAGGTCGAGGAGGATTATGGCTGCTGCCCCTCCTGCATCAAGAATTTTTCTAGTTTCTTCCACCACTGATAGTATGGTGGTTTCCGTCCCTTGACAGGGGCGAAGTCCGTTTGAGAGGGGTGCAGAACATGGGTGGTTTCGAGAAACTCGGAGAGAGTATGGTTAGCATGTTTCTCCGCTATCTTGCTGATTCCAGGAAGGAGCGAAATAGGGCGATAGTTACCCAGGTCGGCTGGATCCAGGTTGGGTTTTTTTAACAGTGCTTTTACCATTGCCCTTTTCCATTCAGGAGGGACAATGCCCATCGCGAATGAAGCGTTGATAAGGCAGGTGGCAGTGGGGGCGATTGTTGGTCCGACCAATTTCTAAATGTTAGGAGGTGCGGGGTCTAGTGGCGACCCACTTTTTACTGATGACAAGGTGGCTAGGAATGATTCCTGAGTCATCGTGGGGAAGGTCTCCAGTTCATGTTCCACTGGATGCCCACCAATATTCATATGCTTGATTGAGATGTTGCTGTCTTTTTGGGGGAGATGCTTAAGGATATTTTGTACTTTAGTGGAAAAGTGTTCGGCCAATTCAGTACAGCGGAGGCCTGAGGTATCCGGTGGGGCCGAGGGGCCGGGGACTTTGAGTAGCTTTTTGGCAATGAGGAAGATTTCTCTGGGGGAGCTAGCGGCTGACACGATCTTTTCCTCATAGTAAGAGGCTTGAGCAGTTTTTATTTCTGCCTTGTATCGTCCGATAGCCGCCCTATATTCCAATTTCTTCACAGGAGAGAAATCTTTCCTCCATATTCTTTCCAATTTTTTGCAATGCTGTTTTAAAGTGCGTAATTTAGGGGAAAACCAGGCAGCCTTATTAGATCCTTACCAACTGCTTCATTACCATGATTGCTTCTTCATTCACGAAATTTGTAATTTCTCCAAATATCAATAGTTGGCCAAAACTATAAACCAGTTGTTCATTTCCGCTGCAAGAATTCACGTACTCCATGTTGCTCCCCTTTTCTAGACCCATCCATCACCCGCCCTCTGCCACCCTCTGCCAAACTCTCCCCACCCACTTTCATCACTTCCTTCCCTCCTGCGTGAAGCAGTCGGACCCAGAGTGGTATGTGTGATGGTTTGTGTCCCCCCCTTCCTCCCAAGACAAGACAGGCAGTTCTGCAATACAAAAAATATACATATATAAAATCATAAATGTGAATATGAACCCTGAAAGAGACCCCACCCTTCCAGTAGCATAGTTCCTTGCCATGTAGTCAGCCCTAATAGTGCTCCACTGCCTGGCGTACCCTTCAAGGCCCAGTTTGGTCATACACATCATAAACTCTCTAAATATTCTTTAGCCTTAACCTCTGACGAGAATACCGAGGAATGCTATTGAAGATTGTCTTTAGCCTTGCAGGATTCATTAAATAGGCTTCTGCCCCCTTTCCTGAAAAGCTTTATCAGTTGCCTCAGCCTCCGTTGCCTCTCCACCATCACATAGCAGAAGTCTGGTCTAGCAAAAAAGGAGTGCCTCTCTACGCATCGTTTGGAGTCCAGGCATTTCTAAGACTGCCTGTCTTAGTTAATTGCCAAAGAAAACCAATACAGCCCTAGGTTTTGTGCCAGCTGAAGCCGTTTCCTGGGCTGTACGCCTTACTCTAAAAGGGAATCGATGAACCCTCTGGATTTCATGATCCCAGTTCCACCCTTCGAGTTCAGGGAAGCCACTTCGCAGTAACTTAATCATGAATGTTCTGGTATCACTGCCATCCGTGCCCTCCTCAGTCCCCAAAATCCTTAAGTTGTTGCAGTGTTGCCGATTCTCAAAGTCTTTTAATTTCCAAAGTGTGTCCACATGTTGTGTCTCATGTGCTACAGACTGAGCCTTAATCATAGTAAGATCTGTTTACAAAGTTGCCACTTGGTTCTTTATAGCTGATATCCTCTCAGCAACCTCAGAACAAGTTTTTGAGATTCTCCACACTGCACCCTGAAGCTTCCTGGTTGCAGCTCTTGCTCTCTGGTTATCAGACCGGGTCTCCTCCCTGTGGAGCATAATACCCTGCTATATGGTATCAAGGGTGGGTGGCTCGTTCAGCCTTGATTCAAGGCTATCCTGAGTTCATTGCATTTCTAAATGATAATCTGTACAATTCTAAATTTACCATGAGTTACGATTTTACCAGGTTTATTTTTGCCATAGAAAGTAGACTATTTAGAAAAGAAACATCTTGCAATGCCAATCTCCCTGCTAGTAATGCCCACCCTAGGATACAATTCAAGTTATACCCTATGGGGAGATGGTGAGGGCCCGGGGAGTTTGTAGCCAACAAGATGAGTTTAGAAATACAATTATGGATATGGAGACAATATTTTTGAGGAGAGAATATAAACCTCAAATAATTAAACAAGCATCTCAGAGAGACTTATGTCTAAAGAGAGAGGATACGCTTAAAGATCATAAGAGGAAACAAAATCAAAGCAAAAAATGAATCAGACATCAAATGGTCCTAATGCACGTAAATGGAATCATATAATATTCAAACATTAGAATATTTTGACTAGTGACCCAATGATGGCAAGATGGATTTTTACAAAACCAAGCATCACCTTCAGAAGGGATCTTATATTATGCAATATTGTGAGCCATTCTTATCCCAAATAGAAGGAACTCAGAAACTGTCTGACTGAGATGAGTATAGTTTTTTTTTTAAATGTGGCAATTGCAGTGCTGGTGTGTTGAAGACAAAGTAATGACATTCAGATACAACACACCCATTACTTACAGGATAAACAGGAGTATATCATTTTCCACTAAATATGAGGTGCATGATATTATTTCTAAATGGAGACTGATATATATTGGGAGTACCATCAAACCGCTCAGAGAGCGTATGTTAGAACATATAAGGGCGATTAATATCAGAGATGAGAGATATCCTTTGGCTTTACACTTTAACATGTGTAATGGATGTAATCATACACATATCAGATTCCATGGTATACACCATACTCCACTTGACCCAAGACATGGGAATCAGGAAACTGACTCTTCATAGAGTAGACCCATGTGGTTCCTGAGGTTATGGGAAGGGGTAGAGAAAGGCCTAAACAAGGATCATGAGCTACAATATTTCTTGGAAGAACAATGGCACTCACATATATTATTATATTATTTTATGTTCTTTATATTTTATTGTTAAGAATCTAAATTTGGAGAAGTGAAACACTGTTTCTGTTACGTCATGTTATATACAACAATTTATTGTTAAGTTTGCAATATGCTAAATATGAATTGGCATTTGATTCGGTTCATATCAGACATTTACATGAAACTTTTCATGAATAGTGTTTTTGTAATATCACGCAGTTTGTCAACAATTCATAATCAAGTTTGCAATATGCCTAAAATGAATTGGTATCTAATTTAGTTTGCATTGTACATCTACATGAGAATGTTTTGAACAAATTTGATTCAAACATTTGGAGGGAGAAGTGGTTGCTTTTAACATTAAAATGCAGCAAGAGTATCAATAGATTATGGTGCTTTGATAAAGAGTGGTTGGTTTAAATAACATTAAATACCTAAGTAACAATACGATTTAAGGTCAAGAATTCCTGTTTTATGAGGAATTGTAGCACCAGCTTATGCTTATTGGTAGACAAATCCCCCTCCCCTGTTTTGTTTGGTTTTGACCTTGTTTTTTGAGCTGATTAAGGTAAAAGTGTCATGGCTTTTTTGATCATCTGATACATTATGTACAAGTATGCTTAAGGGATATGGTATAGTTCCCTCTCAGTATTTTAATGTATCAGATGTTGGAAATATTTAGACAATGCGCCTAGTCTTGTTTTTATTTCTATGGCACGAAATAACCATGGCGCAGGAATGGAACAACAGTGCACGCAGTACAGGAGTGTGTCGAGTGAGATTTCGGAACCCTCATAGATTCGCACTCATTGACTCATTGGGAAAGCTTTATTTATGAATGACCCATTTTCTTGACAGAGGATTTGTTATTACTTTTACCTTACAGTTACTATGGACTGATGGGCCCCCACTATGGCTGTGTTATATTGTGAATGAAGACAACTTGAACGATAAAGTGAGTGTTGTTAATTCTTTATTGCGATTATGGCATAACAGTATATCATACTGGGATCATGGTTATTATTTGCTCAGACGGAGAGCTTTTGTGATTATTGAAGGTTTCTAAATAATTGATGTGTGTGTTATAAAAAGGTTTGGGTATACTATACGTTGTTGTGGACGGGAGCCTTGACATTCCTTCTTTATATAATTTTGTTTTGATAGAATTTTGGATTACGCTGTTTGGTGATGGAGCGTTAATTCCAAATACTTTGAAATTGTGACTTCAGGTATGTTTTCGTTTAATACAGTGTGCCACTAGTAATAACAGTTTTTCTCATTGAAGTTGGGCTTCCTCACCAGTTTTTCTTCTTGTACAGACTTTTGATTATGCACGGGTACACCTTCTGCTTTTTAGTGCAATAAGGGAACCACTCTCACTCTTCTCGATTGACTCTTAAAGATCATGACTACACTTATTATGGGGAATGTATTTGGGTGTGATCACGAGGCAGACTAATTATGTTTTGGTTGCTGTATAATGTGTTACCACAATGCTAATAGTTTCCCATTATTTCACCATGGTGGTTTGGGGATGGCCAATTGATACATGATATAGATGAGGTAAATAATTGTACATTAATATGTTATGTAATCCCTGAAGAAGTTGAGGCATATTAGCCTGTATGAAACCCATGTTGGCTAGAAGCAAGATTATGCAAATTTGAAAAATGGAATCAAGAACGACCTAGC
The DNA here is from genome assembly GCA_963921515.1 of Calotriton arnoldi. Classification (NCBI taxonomy): domain Eukaryota; kingdom Metazoa; phylum Chordata; class Amphibia; order Caudata; family Salamandridae; genus Calotriton; species Calotriton arnoldi. The sequence goes on from CAWUFW010009792.1 coordinate 521,243, forward strand.
CATACTGCAACAAACAGAGTCTATGGGTGTTCCTCCATAGTGCTCATAGTGAATTTGGAGTATGTTCCAGAAGATTTAAACCGGCTTATGGTGGCCACGACTTTCACTAGTTGAGGCACATTGATGACTTTTGTTTGCAAAAAGTTTTATATTTTGGAGGGTGTTTTGCGCCAACATATTTGCGCTGGCTACCTTTGACCTATGTTGGCAGTAAAAAGATAGAGGAACTGTTACTGTTACTCCTGTTACAGGTATCCCATTTTTGTTGTGTTTTATGCAGAAGAAGCCTCTCCTTCATCTAACTGAGTACCTGGTCAAAGAATGATGATTTCAGTGGCTCTCTCTGATTGGATGTCTAGCTGTAAGCGAATGTGCTTGTCATCCACATGTATTTAAAAGTTCACCTGGTATTGACTGAATGGCTGATCCAAAGGAAGAATGTAGATACTTAACAGCGGAGAATATATGGATAATCCTTTAGGAATGCCACAGGATTCTGGAAGCACTGATGACTTTAATTGCCCAATCCTAATTTTAAGGCTGTGGTTTTACAGAAATAATTAAATCAAAGACAGAGCATATTCTCGTATATGCACCCACTGTTCCACCCGTTCCTCCAGTATTGTTTGGTCCACAGAGAATATACAATATAAGAGCTGCTTGTTTTTTGTTTTCCGTGATAAGGAGCAACTGCTCTCTTTTTTTGGCTATAGCTTTCTTAGTGCCCACTGACTGTCTAAATTGTCATGAAGGACGTGATTTAATTCAAAATATTCTTTGAGGTGTCCTGTCAACTTCAACTCCATGACCTTCTGAAAAGAGCACATTTGAGATTGGACAGTACTCTAATAGTATCTTAAGGCTGTGTTTTTAGGGGGTGATAATGGTGTGGTTAGGTAGGCTGAGCACAGCTTCTGAGCAGAGGGAGACATTTACTATGTTTGGTGTGTGAAAAGGAAGAAATTGCTTGAAATAGAGAGCGGAGCATGGGTCCCTAAACTTGGTGGTGACATGGGTGGGAAGAAATGTACTTTCGGGTTCTTGGAGATTCCATCCCCGACTTTGGAAATTTTGAACTGAAAGAACTCACATCGGCCATCACAATACTGTTAGTCGTGCATAGGTTTCTTTCAGATGATAAGGTTTGTCCCATTCATTATAAATATTGAAGATTGTCTTTCTTTTTTTGGGTGCTTTGCAGATCGGTTTGGTGTAGTATGCTTTTTAGTGTCTCATATTTGCTCTGTGAAAGCCACTCCTCTGCATTTTAAACAGACAGGATGTATCTTCAATAGTCTTTGACTTGCCCAACTGCCATTCTAGGTTTCAGTTAACGTGTTTCAAATTCCTCCAGTTTTTCATGGAACCACTTACTAGATGTCTTGATATCTTGTTTGTGGAAAGTGGCTTGTGAGGAGCTAGGATATCTAAAAAGTAGAATATGTTTTGATAGAGATAGTCTACCATTGTTTAAGGATTTCTTGAGATGAATTGCTTGGTCTTCACAACATTGTAGGAAGATTCAATGTCTCATTGGTGCTATTTCTGAAGTGTCTGTTAAGGATGGCTGAGGCATGTTATTGTTGCAAGTTTATATTCTAGGTTATCAGGTTGATGGAGAGGAAGGAGTGATTCAACCATGTCTGCTATTGCACAACCGAGGACCTAATTTATTGTATGGCGGTCCTTACTCTGCCCATCAGGGTGGCAGAGCACATTATGTCCACCACCCTAATGGACAGAGGACCACCATATTAAGAGATCACTGTTGGCCCACTGGTGATCCCAGAACCTTTACAGGAACGATTGTTACAGCGGTTCCTCCGAAGGTACCAAAATGTTGTAAAGCGCCAACGGTTTTGACATCCATCAACCAAACTCTTTGTTTTCCAAAAACAAACTCCCAAAGTGAGATTTTATTTTTGAAAAACAAATAACCAAAGACCCCCACATCCAGTAAGTTTTTCTCTAGGTGTGGGGGGTCACTATATTTTATTCTGTTCGTCACTGACAGGTTCAGACTGGCAATATAGTGCCCTTACTCGATCAGGCTGCTGAAGTAGGCTTTTGTCAACAGACCAAATGGGGGCAAAACCCAAAAGAAATCTGCTAATCAGCTCACCTCTAAATAGTGTGGGTGGATGGGGAGTTTGGAGGACAGGGTACTCTGCCACGTTTTCTGACAGAGTGCCCTGTCCTCTAAACTGTAAATCAGGACCTAAGTTTGATGTTTCAACATTGTAAGTGATCATCAGGGCAAGCACATGCCTAGAAGTATGTCTTGGGCCATTCTTTATCTGTAAGAAGTTGTGAGTCTATATATTTTATCAACAGCAGGTTTTGAGTCAGGGTTGCTGACCCTTAGGTTGATCAAGATTTTGCTGATGTAGGTATTTAGGTATTTCATCATTTCAATAAATTCCTCCATGAAGCAGCAGGAATTTCCTTCAAAATCAATAAATTATGTGGTAATACTAAATGTGGTTTTACTGTGGTACTACTGCACGCAAATCTACTAGGTCAAACCCTATGGAATTTGTCACTAAAAAAAGACTTGGAATTCAAGAATATCATGTAAAAATCAGTGGTGTAATCATGATTTATGCATGTGATTGCAATATTCCCACATGATAAGTCATGCTCTTAGATAATTCCTCATCCCAGAATTACCAATACCTACAATATTGGTAATAGCAGGTGAAGGTATTACCAGTCTACAATTGCCTCATGACTTGTAATTGAGGCATATGTCAGACTGAAAAGTAAAGAATGGGACAGCAAGCAAGGAGTCTTTACATATCTTAGTTTTAGTGCAGAACGTGACCTCTTTATTAGTGCAATATGCAGAAGAAAAAACAGTTCAACAAATTTGCGCTTTTTCACATGTGCACTAGGTATCTTGGGATGTAGAAGTCCAAGAAGCCTTTTCTGGTCAGCAAGGTGCATGCTCAAGTCAAGTCTATGGATATTATTTTGTTGATGCATGCCTTTCTGCTAGGCATCACAGCTGAGTTGCTTCAATGCTTTAACTAAAGCAAGTCCAAGCACCTATTTACCACTGTTAAAACACCACAGATACAATACACCATAAACCGTTGTTCCAATTTCATGCACATTTAATGCGCTGATCTCACCAAATTAAACCTTGCATTTAGTCCTATGTATATTTCTTTCTTAAATGTGTTGGCTGCTAAAATGGAGGGCACATTGTACACTTCCCTTAATCATCTGCTCGTTGTTCTTAACTTATTATTATTATTATTAGTATTATTATCATGATTATTATTATTATTATTATTATTAATAATAATAATAATAATAATAATAATAATAATAATGTTATTATTATTATTATTATAATTAATATTATTAGTTTCATCATCATCATCGCCATCAGGGACAACTACAAAAGGCATTGGAAAGTACATCCACAAGATTCTAAAAGGCATCGAAAAGTATGCATCAGTGACATTTAAATTGCACTGGAGTAATTTGTGTAATCTCTGGAATATCGCATTACACTTCTTATGCGAAATTCCCAACATTATGCTATTACGCCACTTCACAAATTTACACACGATTCACATTAAGAATTCAACGCAGACGTGCTATTCGCAGTAAAAATGTACTGTGAACCCACAGGAGCAACAGAACACGAGTGGCTGTTGTTTGCTGTGCTTTTCTTTGAATGCATCCTCATTCCAAAAATTGATGTGAAGACAATTTCTTGCAAAAATATGGCTTAAATGCCAGATTTGCATTTTGCATAGTTACCCGTAATTTTACAAACTTTTTGTCAACATTTCTCATAATTACGTGAAAGCAACTTGGGCAAATTTCGCACGCCCCTACAAGGTAGGATCAAAAAATTCTCAGAATGCACGAACACCCATTAACAAATTGTTCAGAAGGTTCATGTAATTTAATTACTGTGTCAGATTTTAAAGTATACACAAGAGATGCGGGTAATGATTGGAAATTGGCATATTTTAGACTCATATGTAAATTTGTGCCCAGGGTTTTGAAATCTGCCACTATTTGTTTGCCAAGGTGGAAGCAGAATAAGGTGCACTGTATGTAACCCGACCCAATGGAAACGATTAATCTCTATGCAAATAGTATACAATGTATATGTTTGGTTAGAAATAAATTCTTATTATTAAAGTCAACCCTAACGACTGTGTTATGTGATCAATCCTGAATGTGTACTTCTACAGACCAAGCACTCTTATAAAATGCCTACCAATATGGATGGCATGTGAATCCTACACTTGTAGTCACCCTTGCCTTATGTGACATTTTCTAAACACTGATTTACACAAGTATGATTTATTGTGTCTGTTTGTGTGTGTGATGTAAAGTGCTCTGACACCCTACACTAGTATGAGAGGTTCTATAAAACAAATGAAATGCATGTGAGAGAGGCGCTGTGGAGAGATGAGAGGCACGGTTGAAGGGTGATAGTGAGGGAATCATTGAAGAGCCCCAACAAAACATGCGTATCCTGGTGCACAGTAAGGTCATCATTTACTGTGCTTTAAAAGCTAATACAATTGAATATATAATGACAAATTTTCTTGGAGGGAGAACCCCCCAAAGCCCACCTTTGTAGTGGTCAGGCTCGCTCGCGGTGCTCGCTGTGCACCATATGGAGACTGGTCCGACAAACTTTGCCAGGGCTGCTTTGGGTTCCCAGTCCGGCCCTGCCGTTGCCCTATGGTGTAAGAGTGGCAGAGTTGGCACTAGGCAGCCACAAGTGTGCAAGCTGATCGAGAGAGAGAGTAGAACTGCCATTTCTTTGAAGATATGGCTCCGTTCTGGTCTCTCCAGTTCACGTAACGAAGTGCAGCAACTTCACTTGCTGCCCTGTGTTGCTTGAACTCTTTGAAAATATGCCCCTTAAAGTACGCTTTGGACTTACCCCTTACTCATAACTTGATGACCAATTCTATCTCAGTTTCATGCTCCTGATTTGATAACTTTAGTCCCTATTTTATGTTTGTCCCATCCTTGGAGTATTTTGGTCCAACTCTTTATTGATTGGATGGGTTTTGTCCTCGGCTGCAGATGTGAGGGCCTATTTTTAGCTCTAGCATTAGCCAAGACTTTTGGATTTTACTAAAAAAAAAAAAATTTACGAAAAGGGACTTTCTACCAGCCCTCTTCGTCCATTGGTCTGCTATGATATAATTCACATTTTGCTCCTACTTACCACTAAAAACAGCAAGGGTCAGTGAATCAGCCTTCTTCAGTCATTGGTTTATTTCTGTGTGAGTGAAGTTATTCTCACGAAGCACAACATCATCAGCCACACAGAAATAGTCCCCTTCTGTACCAGTAACTTGGAGACCATTGTGAGCATTTTGCAAAATGTTTCTTCATTTAACATTTCTTCTAAGCTGTCTTTAATGTTTGCAAAGACCTGGCGGCCTCAGAGACACTGGGATTAGGCTTGCCACCACTTGCAGTGAACCACACCCTGCACGTGCACTGCTTGCAGCAACCAAAACGGTTACCCTTGCACATAAAACTTTCTTACAAAAGCATTGAAAGATGTCCGCCTGTGTGAGCACATGCATGAGTACACTGATTGCCATCTTTGGATGATTATGTAACACTTTACTACAAAACACACAATGATGGCTGCCTATGAGTGCTCTTACATGTGAGTATGCACGGCCAGCCATATTTTAAATTGGTTTTGTAATAAAGATTGACAAACACATTAAAAAATAAGCCATGGCAAAGCCAATAGGCTGGCAGCCAAAAATAGCTTTATTACTATATTGTTTGTTTAGTTTTTGATTTTAGCCTGTGATCGGTAGCTACAAACTGCCACTAGGCTGCTTGCATTTGTTTCTTGTGCTCTCCCCATCTACAACTAATCCCACCTCCATATCCCTTTTCGTAAGGGCCCGGCAACTGCACACTGCTACCCAGCCATTTGCTTGCCCCAATTTGCGCGGCATTCTGCGCATATTTCATTTTTGTATTTACCATCCTGAAATGGCTCTGCAACGAATTGCTCCTGGTGTTTTAGTGTTGTCCCTGGCCCCTACCAAGCACTAGCGTACTTTTGCCCCGCTCCCTGGAGGACGCTACGAAGGCACAGAGCCAGCACCGCGACGGCGGGATCCGCTCTGCAACGAATTGCTCCTGGTGTTTTAGTGTTGTCCCTGGCCCCTACCAAGCACTAGCGTACTTTTGCCCCGCTCCCTGGAGGACGCTACGAAGGCTCAGAGCCGGCACCGCGACGGCGGGATCCGCTCTGCAACGAATTGCTCCTGGTGTTTTAGTGTTGTCCCTGGCCCCTACCAAGCACTAGCGTACTTTTGCCCCGCTCCCTGGAGGACGCTACGAAGGCTCAGAGCCGGCAACGCGACGCGGGACGCGCGCGGGCTCGGCACGGGCGAAGACCGGGCCAAGACGGGCCCGTCTTAGCCCGTCAGAGTCCGGAGGAGGCTGGGCTGGGCCAGGTCTCTTGGCTTGAATTGCTTTGTATGTGCGCTTATCGAGCCTTTGTATTATTCAGTGAATGCTTAACTGTTAGATTCTGCAAGACTTGCCCCCTTTAATATTTAAAAACGCTAGGGGTGTAACTTATGCTTTCATAGATTGGATTGTTCAGCTCTAAATAATAAGTAATTGCTGTGTGCTGTGTTGTGGGAAGAATATATCATTAGTCTAACTATAAGAGACAGCAAAATGGGGAAGAGGAAAATTCAAAGTGTGAGCCTAGGGCAACCTGGTGGTAAATCAGCAGATGTGAATAAGACCATCTTGAAATATCTTAAGGGGGCGGATGGAGCATTAGATAAACAAATATCCACGGTTGAGGAGTCCATAAAAGGGAACTCTCAGGAAGTGGGTACTACGAGTAAGATCACTATTCCACAACAGACGGAGATTGAAGAGGATTGGGAGAAGGGTCCTTTAGGAAATCCTAATAGGGAGCCCACTAATGGTTGCATCCAGGCTAGTGGTGAAGAGAACATCATCAGTGATCTGGAAGCAGAGCGGTCGCCCACCATCTAAAAGATGCCGCATCCCGAAACCAAAAAAAGGGCCGAGTAGCCCAAAGGTTCTGATACAGAATGTTCCAACTGAGCTGAACCCGCAAATGCTGGCAGTGAAGAACAAACAGGGGAACGGTAACTTGATACAACCCAAAAATAAAGGTTTGGATAGGAAAATTAAAAAAAGGAGGGGGAAAGGGAATTTTAACGTAGTTGCAACTAATACAGGGAATGAATTAGTTGATCTAAGTAATTTTATTAAACAATCATTTGAGGCTGTAGAATTAAGATTAGCCAAAATAGAGCTGGATTTGGCATTACTGGTTAAAAATCGAGATAGGCCTCCTATAGTGGAACTCAAGGATAATATAAAAGATCCAGAGAGAAGGAGTGATACCCCTAACTTATGCCATCTGATTACAAAAGATAATAACAATGAACAGCCAGATAGGATCACTGATAGGATGGACATACGTCAGGATAACAGACAACAGAGGGAATCAGGCTTAAATATAGGGAAAGAGAAGACAACATTACCAGAGCAATTAGAGAATCGGCAAATCTTAAATCTACCCCTGCGGCGCAACCTTATACAGTGGTTCTGATAAATGTTCCCCCGTTACTTGAAGGGGAAAAGGAAACCTGGGACATATTGAGAAATAGGACCATTCATTTTTTGGGAATAAGAACGGGTCTAGTCCAGGATATGTTTTCGGCTTTCAAGATGGTTAGAAGGGTCGCCTGGGTAGGAACGTCTGGAAAAAATACGCAAGGGGACTGCATAGTCCTTTCATTAGGAAGTCCTACTCTGGTCCGGGAAATCTTTCATAGGCTGGGTAGCAATAGTTGTAATTTGGAAGTAGGTATTAGGGTATATCCCTTGAGCTTTTTCTACCAACCTGGCCCTACAAATCGGACCCGGGATAGGTATCCCCATGCGCAGATCATGAGAAAGCAGGCACATAGCATAGAGGTTTCCAATAGATTCCTGCCACTCCAATCTTTGGACGAAAATGATTGACTTCAGGTTATTGGGGATGAGTATAATTGTGTTGAACAAACTGCATCCCTAGAAATAAATGAGACGAAACGAGAGTGTGATAAGGGGGAGTGCAATCTTGTCCCTAGTAGGATAAAGGACTATAGAGATGAGGCAAGTAAGGTAGCAGAGGTGGAAGCTAGTGTGGGAGACTCTATAAATGCTATTAATGATAGTGAGATAAATGAACACACGAAGGGAAGCACCACCCCTGATAGACCAACTGTTTGTGTTTCTGATGGAATACGGGTACTTTTCTGGAATATTGCCGGTCTACAATCAAAAATATACAATTCTATCTGGTTAGATTTTATACATAGTTTTGATATCTTATGCTTTCAGGAGACCTGGTTATTGAAACAGAATAATTTAGATGGGTATAAGACGTTTCATATACCGGCTGTTAGATCTACGCATGGAAGACACAAAGGAGGTTTGAGTGTATAGATCTCAAACCTGTTAACGGTTAGGAAAATAGAAAAGCTTAGTTCAACGAGTTACTACCAACTGTTGGGTATTTATTTGAATTCTCCAGTAGTATTATGTGTAGTGAATTTCTATAATAACATCGAACAGGGCGAACTGGGCAAAATTATAAACTCGCTTAGTGAGGAAATGTACAAAATAAGGGTACCAAACGAAGTCGATATGATATTCATATGTGGAGGGGATTTTAACACCGGCATATGTGGTAACACGGAAAAAGGGCAGTGTGGGCTACATGATGAAGTTAATATGTATACCCCACATTTTATACATAATGTAAGGGGAGAAACTTTTAATGATTTTATGGCAGGACATGATTTGGGTTTTGTAAACTATCTGAGTACTCCACGCGTGGATTTTACCCCAACGTTTATTGGCAGAGGTTTAGCCTCACTAATAGATTTTATAATCATTCCCAATAGATATGCAACCTGGTTCGATAAATTTAATACTCACTCCAATACCCTCAGTGATCATTTGCCTCTGAGCATCCGCGTAATTATCCCCCAAAAAGTTGAACAACCAAATAGCAGTTATCTGGCACTGTCACAAAATATTACTCTAGCACGCCAAAATGGCTATTCTTTACGTTGGGGAAAAAAATTAAGGTCGAAGAAGTGATGAAACAAATTATAATTAATGCTAACGACCATATAGCGGTATGTTTACAAGAGAGTGCAGACTATAGCGACATTTTGAGGGCTTATTCCTCTATTACTCTGGAGATCCAAAACTCACTAGGAGTGAAAAAGATGACATCCTCAATAAGGACTAACGGATGGTTTGACACAAAGTGTACGAAAGCATATAACTTGCTGAAGGGCGCCCTCCACAAAGTTGTGAGAAATAAGGAGGAAATTAGTGCATGTAGAAAGAATTATAATTTGGCTAGGAAAAACAGGAAAAAAGAAATTAAAGAAGAGGCATGGGACTTGCTCTATGAGGCTTCAAAGAAAAAGGATAGTATTATGTTTTGGCGGGCAGTAAACGCTCCATTCTTCGTAAATAATGAGGGACCCAGGATTGAAGTTGCAATAGATGAGGAGTCTTGGATCAAATTTTTCTCGAGGGTGTATAGTTCCAGGGGGCCGATAAACTCACAACTGATTATGACCTACAGATACAAGATGGGATGGATAGATTTGTGACTATTGGGTTAAATATAACACTAGATGAAGTCACGGCAGCTATTAATGAAAGTAAAGGTGGGAAGGCACCTGGGCCTGACGGCGTGCCCATGGATTTATTTAAACACTCTCCAGCACTATGGTCCCCTTTGCTGACACAGGTTTTGAACGCATGCTGCGAGAAGGGCTTCATCAAGACATGGTCTGAATCTGTGATCATCCCAATTTTTAAAAGGGAGAACGCGATAACCCTGCGTGTTATCGCCCGATATCCCTTTTGGACTCCCTGGTTAAGGTAGTAGGCAGAATAGTCCTGAACAGACTACAAACTTGGGCGGAGGATAACAACATTTTAAGTAAAGTGCAGTATGGTTTTAGACAGGGGCTGGGGACCATTGAACAGGTGTTGAATTTTACGTTGATATCAGGGAAATACACCCAAGCTAAAGAAGGGAAAATGTACGTAGCATTTGTGGACCTTTCGTCCGCTTTTGACTGCGTAAACCACAATAGACTCTGGGATATATTACAGGAATTAAAAGTAGACCCAATTTTAGTCCAGTTTTTGAGGCAATTATATAAGGGGGCCTCAGCAAAAGTGAGACATGGAATTGGGGGTGAATGCACTGCGTCATTTCCGGTGGAAAAGGGCGTGAGGCAGGGGTGCGTCCTGGCTCCGTTCCTCTTCTCTCTATATACCAACGCGTTAGAAGACAAGTTAACGGCCAGGACAAAAGACCCACCTTACTATAACAGCAAGCCCATAGTATCACTTCTTTACGCGGATGACGCAGTGCTCATGGCCAGAACTCAGCTGGGTCTTCAGAGTGCTCTTAATGCATATATTGAATTCATGGATAGCCGGGGCCTAAAACTTAATATTAAGAAGACATTTGTGATGACATGTGGGAAAGGGAGAAATAGTTGTAAAAGTCTCCCCTTGGGAAAGGCTAGGATAGATGCAACCAATACATTTTCCTATCTGGGTGTTTTACTGGATCATGCTGGGTCATGGAGTCCAGCGGTTAAAAGTAGAACTCTTCTTTTTAAAAGGTCAATTGGGGCACTGATGAATTTTTCTATTAAAATGGGTAAAAGACCCCCGGGGATCCTCCTTAAAATTTATAAAGCAAAATGCACGAGCGCAGCGATGTATGGGGCCAGTGTTTGGGGTTATCAGGACGTGGCTATATTACAAAAAGAGGAAAATACGTTTTTACGATTTATATTAGCAATCCCACAGAGCACATCAGTTTATAATTGCCATAGCGAACTGGGGATTCCATACATTTCTGACTTGATAAAGATGCAGCCATTGTTGTTATGGCACAGAGTCTGGACGTCACATCACACACAGTTAAATAGAGAGATTATAAGAGATGCTATGAGTTTAACCCACGCTAACAAGATTACCAGGCTAAGGTATATTAGAAGCTTTTTAACAGACGTGGGAAAACCTGACTTTTATAGAAACCCCGCTACACTGACCACAATCTCTAGGAAGGAGTTCAGAGTTCTTTGTCAGGATCATCTGGAATCTCTAAGGGCGGCTTCAGAAATGTATAAAAGTACAGTTATTAAACATCAGATAACTCTTGTATGTCCTACCATTCAACCTTATTTGGAATGGTGTATAGGAAGTTATGATAGGTTTGTCCTCACTAGATTAAGACTTGACAGCTTTCATCGTTTAGTCAGCTTCCCTATACAAAATGATTGGAACAGCAAGCTTTGTATGTGCCCCTGTGATGAAATGTCCCCCCAGACGACAATACATGTGATTTTATTCTGCAAATTTTATAGAGTAGAGAGATCTAGATGGATTTTGCCAATGCTGAAGGGTGGGGGATGGAGACAATGTCGACCTGCCTACCTTTATTTACAAAGATTGGATAATGTTTATTGTGTGGGAGCTATGTCTGGTCTCTTGAAGGCCATATTGAAAAAAAGGAAAAGTATTATATGGGAAACATAGCATGAGGCAGACTGATTTTCAGAACAAACGGGGTAGAGATTAATTGAAGATGTGATTTTTAAGATCTTAGCGATATTTAAAGATGTAAATATGTAAGGTATTAGTCTTTTTAAACACTAGATTGTATATTTTTTAATGTGCAACTTTAATGATTTTTTTCTACTAAAAATCGAATAAAGTTTATTTGATTTGATTTGATTTGATTTGACTATTCACAATGTCGAAACAGTAAGTTAAAAATAAAGTAAAATAGGTAAATTCCAGATTCGTAAAGCTCGACTTATCAGCCCTAAGGGTATCCCAGTGATGGGGGCTGTCATGGAGATTGAGTGAGCTGTCACATGATGCTGAGCTGGGCTGCCACTGGCGATCAAACCGGGAGCCCTGCGCTCCGAAGTTAGCCACTCCGGCCACTGCGCCACACTTCTCCCTGTATAAAATTGTCCATATATGGTCAGTAACCATCTTTCAACAATTATTCTTTTGATCTGAGAAAAATCACTCATATTAGGCCTTCCTGTTTGCATACACGGTGGCTCTCTGGTAATGATTTTTCTTTTGCTTTAGCAAAATCCTTTTTAGATGGTTGCCATGTCATCACATGTGCAGTGGCCATTTAGGGAAAAACCACTGGCAAAGTCAATAGCTTTCATAGGCAAGACATATTGGCTCTGCTAATACTTGCTGTACTAAACATTTACACTAACTAATGCCCAAGTAGCATGTCTATTATCTGAACTATACCCATAATCACTGATTTCAATTTAGTGGCAAGACAGTGAGGGAAATAGGCAAAATAACTTACAGAAATAATTTTAACACTGGTAATTATTCACTGAACCCAAGTACATGCTAAACCAGGGGAAACAAAATGTACATTGCACTGGTAAGAAAGTGGATTGTTAATGGGGGTGGATGAGAGTCCACCACAAAAGGCCATAAACATGGTCAGATAAATCATAGTTTCAATATTTTAAACCTGAGCTCAACTTCATGGTAGCTACAGCGCAGAACAGACAGTCTTAGTTTAGGAAAATGTGTAAGGTATTTAATAGTAAGAAAACAGCTAAAAAGTAAAAACACAACACAATAAAAATCCCACAACAATTTTCTAAAAATAGAGAAACTTCCTATGAGTACAGTGACACCAAAACTACAAAAATTCCCAAAAAGTAACCTAAGATATGAATTTTCAAAGATTTAGGGCAAAAAGCATCAAATAAATGTAAAGCGCCAAACAGATGTCACTGGTCATAGTTAACCGGGACCTTAGAGCAATTTCAGGCTGATTGTGATGGAGCGTGAGTTAGATACACCAGCGGTTTGCCTTAGTTTACCTTTTGATGTGGTTTCTGAAATGAAATTAAAAATCCTCGGCTAAGATGCAGACTGGATCCGATGAAGCCCTATTGAACCCAGAAAGCTGTTGGATGAGGCCCAGCTGAAGCTGTTGGTTTTGACAAGAGAAATCCTAATTTCACAGCCACCAAAGTCCTCGCATTGGGAGAATACTTTCCACCCAGTCAAGATTTCAACTTTGGACTTAGGGTCTGATTTAGAGTTGGGCAGAGGTAAGTCCATTGGTAAGGATTCTGTCTGCCAAATTTAAAGCTGTCTGCCAGCCCTGCGGATAGCTCTAAGCATAAGTAGAAAACTCTGTCAATGCGTTAAAAGTTTGATGGACAGCTCTGTAAAAAATGACCGTCGCCAGACACATTTTTAACTTGCTTTTGTTTTTTCAAAAACAAAATTTCAAAGCGAGTTTTGTTGTTGAAAAAACAAAAATTAATGACACACACCCTCAGCATTGTTTCCCTTGGATTGGGAGTAATTTAAGCATTTTCACTGTCCCTTACTGTCCCATTTTTCAAGAAGGAATGAAATCTGTCAATTCGACCGCGCACTCACATTTGGGCAGGTGGTCGAATGGCCAAAATTCCGATGGCCCTTACTCTGTTGGGCCATCTGAGGATTATGTCAGTGATGGAACAGAAGTAGGCTCAGTCACTGAATACTTAAGGTCCTCCTGCCTAGAAGTCAGGTGGTGGGACCTTTAGTTTGGTGAAAAGGATACTCAGTCGAAGTTGTGATGGAGTACCCTCTTCACCAAACTCTAAATCAGGACCTTAGGGCCAGATGCATCAACATTGCATTTTGCGATTCTATAATAGCTGAATTTTACCAATTCGCTATTATAAAATCGCAAATGCAATGTATGTAGGTTTTGCAAAATAAATAGCGATTCCTACATATTCCTTAATAGGAATGCCTTCCCATTCATTCCTATGGGCGTAGAGGCCCATAGGTATGAATGTGAAGGCATTCGCAATTTGCGATTACCAAATTGGTAATCGCAAATTCCTAATGCAATTCAAGGGTGCAAGAGGGCCAAAAGGCCACCATGATGCACCCCCAAAAATGTCATGTGTGCACATGTGGCGCACACACATGCCCTTAGGGCATGTGTATGCGCCACATGGCACTTGGAAAAATGCAATTTAGTGCATTTTTCTAAGGATTTGCAAATTACCACCAACTTGAAGTTGGTGGTAATTTGAGATTCCGTAAAGCAAGGTCGCAATTTTTAAATACTTCCTGCATTGCATTTAGGGAATCGCAAACTGCGATTCCCTAAATGCATTCGCAAAATAGGTAATCGCAAAAATTGCGATTCCCTATTTTGCGAATGCCTTTTGGGATGATACATCCCAAAAGGCTTTTTACCGTTCACAAACGGGCCGATTCTGTGAATCGGCCCGTTTGCGACCGGTAAAAGGCTTGATACATCTGGCCCTTAGTCTTTATTATGGAGCTCAAAATTCTCCAGTGGGATACGTATAATGTTGTATGCAATGTACTACACTCAGAATTCTGACACCATTGATGCAAGGTTCTGCTGATGCTTCGAAGGTCTTGAAAGTCCAAAAAGTTTCCAAGTCCCATCTATTTTGACTTTCTGGATCAGCTCCTCTTGGTCCCTTCTAAGGCTCCAGTAGAGTCCACAAGCAAAGTCTAGACCAGGTTCGGTTGCTACTAGTCTGTTGGGTACTTCTGTAAAAAGGCCTTTTGCAGCTTGTTGTGACCATGTAGCCACACAGGTGGTCAGTCTACTGACCCTTGGAGTCCTCTTCTTAGTCTTAGGTACAAGTGACTCAGGAGCAGCCCTTCAGGTCTCCACACAGGTCTCAAAAAGCATATCCAGTCTTCTGTTTATCCACAGGTCCAGAGAGGTTTCTGATGAGTTGTGGGTGAGGTGCCACTTTTCTCGGTATTACTAGCCTGTGGGTGGGGAGATTCCTGAACTCTCTGTTACAATGAGAAAAAAGTTCTCAAGTGCAACCCTCCCAACTTTTAGACACCATCCTCTTTGCCTTACTGCAAATTATCCCACGGGCACTGTTCTGAGGCAAATTCAGGATGGTGTCATCTTTCGACCCTTGGAGGCTGGTGCTGCACCAGCCAGCAGTGTGTTCGGGGAACTGAGCAGTTTCCTCCTCCTCAACTACACCAAACTTGTTCTGGGACCAGCTCCCCCTCCCACTGTGTTGGTGCCAGGCTGACCATAGAGAGTCCAGGAAACAAAAGGCTTTTCCTACCCAGGTCTCTCTCTATACTTAACTATGACTGGGCATACCTTGTCCAGATCCCTTTCAAGTTAGTGAAGTTCCTGAACCCTCTCCAGATGCCATTCCTGAGCTTATTTGATTCACATACTACACATGCAGGTCTTCCTGCCAAAAGGCCTAAGTCATTGTTTCTGTTGTGCAAGCTGTTTCCACACCTCATTAAGGGGTACCATGGACAGGGGTCAGCAGCTGACAGGCTAATGCTAATTAGCCCACAGGAGGTTCCGGAAGACACAATTTATGTTTTTAACAGATACTTTTCTTGAATATGTATTGAAAATCTAACTTCCCCACTGAATTGGGTTTTTAATAGGCATTCAAATAGAGTTTGAATTATTTTGGTAGCTTGTTCAAAACCAAAGTTAACAGTGTTTAGCATTCCTCCTAGGGCAGCTCCTGTACTTCACAGTGAAAAAAGGTTTTGGAGGCTAGTCACTGAAAGTACATGCCAACTTTTAAATACTAGGCACCCTGACTTATGGGTTATAAAGCCTCTGTAGTGGTGACATTTTATATTTAGAAGTAGGGTTTTTTCCCATAAAACAAAGGTTATTTTGACAGGTCTACCTGCAGGTTTAAAAGCCGCAGGAGTTAGATTACACAGGTAGGTGTGAAGTCATGTGTTTTCTGCCAGCCTAGTGGATTACAAAACAGTTGCTACAGTCTATAGGTGACATTTAACTTTTTCATGACATTGGTGTATTTCCTGCTTCATATGCCATGGCTTTACTGGTGAGTTGAGCATGGCAATTAGAGCTTAGCTAATTTTAACATGTTTTAGGGGTCAGAGCACATACACTGAGGACTGGACAGGTGTGCCCAAGTGTGCTGAGTTCAAACATCAGCAGTATCAGTCCACATAAAATAGGGGTGACCAAGCAAAAAGAGACACTTTCTCACAGCACCCATTGTTGAAACCTCATTATGTGTCACAAACGTCTACAAGATCTACTGAGGGAGGCATTCAAGGCTCTCAGTTGGCAGCTGAGTGTCAAAGGTATTTTACTGATCGATCAAAGTGGTGACATTTTCTCTATAGAATTATTAGCATGCACATATTATAGATCATGGCTCTGATTATGAGTGGGTCAGAGTTTTCTGAACTCTGTACAAGTTCCTGATTGTACAGAGTTCAGAATTCTGAGTTGTGTGGTATTTACTGCACCCAGTAAATACCAGGTACAATAAAGATCTCACCCTTTGCCAAATTTTAGCTGCTTAAAACCACTGGAATTTAAACGGGGAAAAGAGCACATTATTTAGTGTAACACAGATTTTTGTGCAATAATCACTAAATCGGCAAGATATTCCAGAAAAACGTAGAATATGCAATAGTGCACACCCCCGTGTTGAATTTTTACTAGATGCGTTAATTATCACATCTTACTCTGTCCACTCATAATCAGGCCCAAAATATTTTTTTAAACTGCAAAGCCTATTTAATTTTTTGGGTTATCACAGAAATGTAAACAAATTAGGTTACTGCACATTTCTGCATTTAACACTGCCTCTGGGTTATTCATTAATACTACCTCACAAAGCAGCAATTCCATGTTATATTAGTATTCGTAAAATGCTGTAGTTTACAAGATGCAAATATTTATGGAAAGCAGGTAGTAACATAGATACCATACATTATTCCACAATATGATTACCACAACAGGGTTTTTAAGCATTGATTCATCCCATTACTCTAATAAAGGATTGGCAAAGCCAATACATCTGTCATTAGCTGTCAGCCTTTTGGCTTTGTCAATGGTTGTCTTGTTTTGTCATGATTTTGAAAAACGTTTTTTTAAGAAGCTGCCCAGCCCTTGCCACTGCAAAAAAATCATTGGCTAAAATAAAAAATATTTTTGGGCCTCACACAGCTCACTGTGCTATAGCAGTCTCTAGCAATAAAGGAAACTACCTTGTGTGGATGTGCTCTTTGTCAAAGAGCAGAATTCCAGAGCTCACAGTGAAGATAGCCAAAGACTGAAGATGGCTCACCCCCTTCCCAATGCTATATGCTGTAGTGGGCTGCCGAAAAATGTGAATGAGATAAGAACAGGAATACGCAGCTTTACTAAAATCAAAAGGTCTTGGCTAATACCAGATCTCAAAAGCCTGCTAGATTTTCATTTAGATAAAATCAAGACCGATCATCTGCTGATGGAAGTCAATTAAGGAAAAGCATCACTGGCTATGGCAAATGGCATACAGACACTACCAGTGAGGCTTTGGTTCTCCCACAACGTGATTTTCAGTGATACCTAGAAACTGTTGCATCTTTCTGCAGAAAAGCTCAGAGAAACAAACTGGTAACCGCAAGTAGGCTTGGATGAGCGTTAAGCCAAGTTCAAGAGACCTATCTCACAAATGGAATGCACAAATGATTAGTCTTACAACGATGCCAAGGAACCACGAATTACCATCTTGTACCAAGATGAAAATAACAAATAGTGTGCTCAAAGATTTCTTCGGTAGTGCTTTTGTCTGGCTAATAAATCCACCAGAATGGTAGCTGAGAGCAATTCCTCCTGACCTCATAACTCTGGCAGTGCAAGAAGTCCCTTGAACCACAGATCACCTGACCATTTGCATAACATTTAGGAGACGCCCTGTCACAGGAAGATAAACACACATTCTAATGTGAAGTGGCCTCATAAGAGGTGAATGTGGTCCTTAAGCTTGATATCCTTGCTGGATAACCCTTCTTAGTTCATCCATGACAAGCAGAAGAAGCAGGGGCATAGCTTCAGGGGGTTGTTTGGGTGTGACACACCCAAATTAATGTCTGCTTGGCTTCGTAGTTGGGTCTGGGGACCCTCAGCTGAGACTGCACAGTGACCTTTGATGTAAAAAGAGAGAGAGAGAGAGAGAGAGAGAGAGAGCTATATGCATCTGGTGGCTGAATTGCCAATTGTGAAACCAGAGAAGCTGGAAATCAATAGCAGTATCTGCTTGTCCAAATTGTGGAATCCTAGGCAAACATTTTCTTTCACAGAGCCTCCTTTTTAGGTCTCGGCTAGGCAGCGCTTGCGCTGTCTCGTTGAGACATGCAGTATATACTATAGTGGGGAAGCTTCGTTTAAGCTCCGCCCACTCTCCGCCCATGTTTTGGATTGGCTTACATTCTAAATGCTGCATTCTGATTGGTTTTCGGCTTGTTAGTCCCTCCCCATGATGGCCATGTCAGTCATTTGTGTCCTTCCATGGCTATCAGCCCCTTTACTGCACAGACTACTTTCTTCCCGTCCCTCCTGCAGTCCGTGACTTCTTGTTTTCTAGTTGGCATCAGTGTGGGGGCAAAGGTGTTAGTGGCATGTATGCTAGGCGTGTCTGGGTCTTTGTACCCTCTCTCTGTATCCCGAAACCGCACACGATCCTGTTACCTATGTGAGAGCGGAGCCGACATCCCTGTGAATGGGCGTGCACTGAGCTGCACGTGTCACCTCTCCTGCATTTCTATGCGTGTGCGCTGGGTTCCATCATCAAGGCAGAGGCTGGTTCTTTAAGTGTCAGGCTGTTCTGTGAATAGCCTGCGGCCAGGTAGCCTGTCCACCCGCCTGAGACCGGAAGGAAACACTGGGAAGGTAAGTAAGTAGCAGCGTTCGCCTGGGGATTTGTAGGTCAATCCGCCTGAAGCAAACCGGACTGAGAACCATAACAGCTTCTGTGTTGGAAGTCGCAGCCGTGAGCCACACGGCCTGACTTGCGTCATAGCTCATCTTCCGCTGCCGGCCGTCGTCAAGCCTCTGCGTTTTTCCCCACCGCGCTGTGAGTTGTTGGGCGCCCAGGCAGGCCGCAGTTGCACTGGGTCGCACTGGGCAACCCTTCTCCAACGTGTCCAGTTCCACCTTTATTTTGTCCCAGCAGCCACGCGTCGGGTCAAAATTGCGCCGTGCATTTCTTTTATTCTGAATCAGCGCTGTTCGCTAGCCCCCAGAATACCAGGTCACTCACCGCTCACATATTGCAATGCGCAGCATAAGTAAAACATTTCAAAATACCCGGATAGCTGCAGTTGAAAAACCTTGGTGTCGTCCTCGCCGCCCCCAACCCCCTAAACTTTAGCTATAATATGCATGCTCGTGCCTTTCGGCAGGGTAGAATAATCAATACAAGCTTTGATCAAGGCACTGGTGGGCCTGCCTAGGGCGACTTCAGAGGGAGGAGCTGCCAGCAGTGGGAAGGCGGCTCTGGTTTATCTTTCATACCGGTCCTACCTCTGGTGAACAGCTGGCTGACAGTGCTCCATCAGAGAAGTGTGAGTCACTTTTATCGTCTGCCTCAAACAGAGCACTTTCCGTCAGCCGAAATACACTGATTGTGCATTAGAGGTGGGCGAGCCCTCACAGGCTCTGTCTCAACTCGAGGTCATCTTGGAGCCTGGAGCCCAACACAAGCCGAGGCTGGCCCCTCCCCCTCGGTAAACAGACGGAATAGCGGAAACCCTTCCTCCCCTCCGGTCTCCAGCTGTACCTTTAAAGCGCTGTGAAAAGCACTGGGTTTTTGTATTCATTGGCATATCCCGGGATTCCAAACAGGAGGCCAGACATATTTGAAAAGGCTGCAACGCTGCATTATAGATACTCTCCCACCTGTTTGGCTTGCTCTCCGATGTCCATTCCCATAATGCACAGGGGTGGGGAACCAAAAATTACCAGATCCAGGAGATGGACTAGAGAAGGTTAGCACAACATGCCCCGAGCCAGAGTAGAGGCTCCCGTTTTGAAATGTAAAAATGACCTGTAGAGAATTTTAACCCCCACCACGCAGGCACACACCTTCCAACCACCAACTCTCCCTCCCCCTACCCTGACTACCTCTCCGCAGGCAGGGCAGTCTTGCTCCTAGCTGCGTTATTGAGTTCTGAGCAGATGAAAGTATTTGCCCAGGGTCACACGTTGTGGCGAAGCTGGAAAACCGAGATTAGTAATGTTTTAACCCAAGATTAGCGACCCAGTACCTAGATATTATCTCCTCCTTGTGTACCGCTCCGATGGCTTGTGGCTGAATAACGCAACTTGCCTTTATTCAGTTGTTTGTCATACATGTAAATCAAACAAACACATTATAATCAGTGCTGTGCGACCCTGTCAGGGCCCTGAAACTCTGCACGAATGTTGCAATACAACATATCGATATACACAACTATAGGTTATTTATACGCACATGTATTTACTGCACTGCAGTTTCCGTTAAAGTGCCTAGGAACAGTGCAAGCACTTCGATGCGCTATACTAATATTTGTAAAGAGAGGTCTAGGGTTTCCCCAGTCATGTTATTTGTAATGTCTTTTCGAGAGCTGCATAAACATTAAATGCATGTATTGTATACATTCCATATTATTGTCTTGCTAACGATCTTTCTTCGCAGGATCTATGGGTCAAATTTTAGTAACTTATGTTGATAGCTCAGTGAGTTAATGCACATGTTGCAGAGCGTTGCCTATAAACTGGAGGACAAAGGATCACAAGGATTTGCAATGCACTAGGTCTCGCATTTGCGAGAGTTTGAGCTCTTGGCATTGTAAATGACAATGCCTTTTATTTATATGTTTTGAAAACTTGCAAGCGGATCATAAACACACACTTTGTATGAATAGCCTTTGCTTATGAAAAGCAAGTCTGGCAGTAAAAGAGGCACAGTTACTGCTAGCCTGTGTTCTCATAAGCAAAGACTGTAAGTACAAAGTTTGTGTTTACGATCAGCTTACAGGTTTTCAAAACTCATAAATAAAAAGTATTCTCATTTACAATGCCAAGAGCTCAAACTCTCGCAAATGCGAGACCTAGTGCATTGCAAATGCTTGTATTAGCTTCATGCCCGGCTTTGACTGCTGCCTTCCCTTTGTTTTATTTGTCTCATTAGCCTCCCAACGAACTCCCCTTTCACACTCCTATTCCGAGCCCCCTCTTCTACTTGCTGCACTCTCACTTTCTCTACCTACATTTGTCCATAACTCTCCTGCTGCTCCCTAGCTTCCCTACGAATCACCTCTCTCTCTCGCGCCCTCACCAAGTTTTCCCTGTTCTCCCTGAATTCAAGTGAACGGTTCTCTACTTAGCTTCTTGGGCAGGCAGCTGTCCAGACTCCCTCTCACATAAAATGAATGCCCTCCGTTACTTCCAATCAGGGTGTGCAGCACTGCCTTTGGAGACCTCAGAGAGATCCAGTTCAATAAGCAACAGCCGTGTGTGCCCTGTGTTGTCGCGTACAATATTAGTTAAATGAGAGCCGTCTACAACTTGTTTACAATGCTTCGTAAATACACGCTTGTTATTGTGCTCAAGATAAATACAGAAAAGTTAGCACAATGCATTTCTCAATAATTAAACAAATACATTCTAAATGCGCAAACACTATGTATTACCACTAGAAAACAAACGTTTTTTAAAACGTTTTGGGAAGTGTGTTCATTTTCAAAAAATAAACAAATGCGTTTCCAAAACTCGGACACATGCTTCCCGAAGCGTTCTCAAAATGCTGTTTTCAAGTGATAATGTAGGGTGTGAGCTCATTTAAAATGTCTTTTTTAAAATTATGAAAAAAACATTGGGGCATATTAGCAAGACCCACGTTAAAATTATCGCCGTTTTAGCGGCAGGAAACTGCCGCTAAAACGGCGATAATGGGCTTGCTAATATGCGTATGGAATTCAATAGAAGCCCAGGTTAGATGTCCTGAACATCTAACCTGGGCTTCTATTGAATTCTATAGCGCATATTAGCAAGCCCATTATCGCCGTTTTAGTGGCAGTTTCCTGCCGCTAAAACGGCGATAATTTTATCGCCGGTCTTGCTAATATGCCCCATTGTGCTTGACTTTTCTTTTTCGGTATTTATCTTAAGCGTTGTAACAAGCGCACACAAGCAGCTCCTTGCCCCAGCCCTGCCGGCTCGCCAGATATGCTAGACTGGGTAGAAATCCCTCTGGTGCATTGACTACTGTGCTATCCTTTGAAAGTGCAGTTGTGATTGCACATGGAGTTTAGCAGAGTAAGAGACAGAGTTGCATTTTTCGTATGTTTACTGTCTTTGAGTATCCCTACTGCATAGAGCGCATTGCCGGTGGAGTGTAGAAATGAACAGAACGATGAGCGTTGCTTGTGTATTCCTGACGGCTTGCAAATGCAGGGCGATGTAGGGATTCGCTCTCTCGCCACCTCCATTTAAAAGCCATATCCTCCGGCCCAAGGGATTCAGACGGGTTGAAGACCTGCTCTTGCTATACGAGCATAATCCATTTGTAGCTGGGTTATTGCTGCCTGTTAGCCTGTCTAAAGCATGGCAGAAGCTTACACCAGCTGCAGGCGATTTCTATTCTAGTTAGAAGCTTCTCAATCCCACTTCCTCAATAATGCCTGGCATCGGCCTATCAGGTAAGCAAGACGAGTGCGCTGTAGACTCCCAGGATGACTTCCAATGTTGCCATAACAGTTTGTCCAGTTCAGAATTTTATGAAGCCCATTTGATTGACTTATAGCAAGAGTCGTATGGTACTACTTGAACTACAATGGATGGTAGTCAGCAGAACTCGTAGGAAAGGCCAGCATCGCCTGCTTAAAGAAGCGCCAAATATATTGTCAAGACAACACATTCGCGTATGGTGTGTGGGCAAAACTTATTTTTGAGGAAGGTGTCAGAGTTAGCAACAAAAGAGTGCCAAATGCGCTCTCACGTTCCCACTGATGTATATATTGAGACACAAGCACACACACTCGCTTTATGTTACAATTTGCAGCCTTTGTTTTCCATCTATTCACCTGCTCATCCATCCACCCACCCTCTGTCCTTCCAACACCAACCTCTGCCCGTCAGTCTGCCCACTCATTGACCTTCCAACAAACACCTCCGTCCGTCTATCCATCCACCCTCCCACCGTCCTCCAAACACCCAACTCCCTCCATTGGTCCACTTATGCACTGTCCTTCCAACAACCATCTCCATCTATCCATTTCCTCACCCACTGTCTTTCCAACACCCACCTCCCTCCATCCATCTATTTCCCATACAGGTGTATAATATGCAAATATAGGTAAGTACCTAATGGGTATTAAAGATTGGTGACACACATGCGCTATATTTGCCAGATAATATACATTTAAATACATGTGTTAACAATGTAACTAAACATACACATATACAAGCAGGCATGCACACGAGCAGACGTCCAGTTGTGTTTAGTGTATTCTGGAGAGCCAGCACTACAACCTTTTCAGGCTTTGACATGAGCATAGTATGATGTTGCTGTATGCTGAAGTCAACATATATACTTTTTAAATCGAACATTCAAGACCTCTTGTATATACTTTAGTATATACTTATGAGGTCGAGCATTCAAGACCTCTTGTATATACTTTAGTATATACTTATATGTGTATGTACTTTGTGGGCTCTGGAGATCAGCCCCAGGACTTGTCTGCTTCCGCTTGTGGACTTTTTTTTCTGTTCAACTGCCTCTATTTAACTGTCTTGATAAAAAACGACCAGCAGAGGTCAGTAAAATACCAGAATCACTTTAGCATTCTCTAGATTCCAGTCCATAGAAATTGTCTTCTACGAGCACCGTAGACAATAATATTTTTTTCAAATCTTGTATTTTCAGTGATATGACCAACGAAGGCCCTGATTTTATATTAAAAACAGAGCTTTGGACTATACTATTTCCCCGCTGAAAGGCAATATTTCTCTCCATGTGTTCCCATACTTGGCATGTCACGCAGTTTGGTGCTTACTTTCCCTCCATGTTAAAAAACAGTAGATGTTTCAGCTCCCAGGCTAATATGCTGCATAGGTAAATACATATAAGGTCCCAAAGGCGAGACCGATTGCATTGCAAATGCTTGTTCTTTATTATCGCATATGAGACTACCCTTTAAATACTTGAGTTAAGGATGTGTGCTGTACATGCACCTCTTATGTTTGATTTAATAGACTATAATCATCCTCAATCTGTACCAAGAATCTAGTCCACGTTTAGGATTTACATGACTAGAGACATGCCTCTTAGTTCACTAATTGTATTGTCATTGGGTGGTGAGCCATTAATGCTTCAAAGTTTAAAAACTCTTAATAAATGTCTGTCTTTGCAGGGATATAATGTGATGTACTAAACTGTAAGACCTGTCAGCCTTAGGGTTGTCTTCCCCCAAAACGTTTTGCCTGCTTGCCTCCAATTTTGCTGATCTTGTTTTTGTTGGCCTTAGGACTCTGCACACTTTCCCACTGCTAACAAGTGCTTAAGTGCTTGTGCTCACTCCCCTAAACATAGTTTGATTGACTTATGCTCAATTGACATATTTAATTTACCTATAAATCTATATTAAAATGCACTACATGTGCCCAGTGCTGGTAAAGTAAATGCTACTAGTGGACCTGCAGCGCTTATCTTGTTTGACACCTATTTGTGTCTGTGGGCCAAACTAACCATCCCTTCCAATTGGGGTCTGACGAATTATACTGTATGATGTCATCTATTGTATCCCCTCCACGTGATGTAGAGTTTTGCCACCCCTCAAAGTGTGATGGTGTTGGAATTCGAGGTGTGCTCAAATCCTTGTTCTTGGCTATTGCAAGACAGGAAGTCTGTTGCACAGTGTCATTCAGAAATATTATCTGCGGTGGAATGAGGCACACTCTAAATAGTGCTTCTGTTCCCTGAACTTGCCATTCCTTTGAACCCCAGACTGATTTTATGTCTATAGTGTCCTTCCATAAGTCGATACCCTGTTCAGACAGTTGGTAAATAAAGGATGCAGAATAAATCTGTTTGGTGTTAGTTAGCATATTTTTCTGTGCAGTTGTATGTGCAACCTTCCAGCAATATAAGGTCAATAAGAAGTGTTAAACCCTGAAAAATACAAACATTTCTGTGCAAACGTTTTTCGAACGACTTTTCGGTGGTGTCGGGCAATGTTTCCATTGGTGGTATGGAAAAACATTTCGTGGGATATTGAATTTGTGTAAAAAGTGATGACCATAATGTTGGTAACAGTACATAGTGTTATAGTCTGATGTGTCTTCTAACATTTCAATGCTTGAAAATGCAGCGGATTGTTCTAAATCAGACAACATATTATTCACAGTTTCAAAATCCCAATCGTCAGAAAATGTACTGGAGGTAATGATATCGTTTAGAGAAATTTTAAATACATGTAGTATTTTCAAAAGTTCTGTGTGACCAAATACATCATAATCAACCTTGTCCGAAACTATACCGTCAGGAATTGGAACAGCTGTAATGTTCACGAAGGACAGGTCTCTTTGTTCACGATGGGATGACGTATGAGGTTTCAGGACCTAGTTCACATTTGATACTGCAGAGCGTTCTGGAAGATAGTTTCCTTTCATGAGTAGGCAAAAGACAGTCACTAGGCCAATCCAGGACAGAAAAAACAGTATTCCAGTTATTATCCAGAGCTGGAGCCAAGGTGATACTAGGTAAGTCTTTTTCAGAAAAATGTAGAAGTCACAAATTTGTTGCTTACGGGAAACTGGAGCGGGTGTTGTTTCAGGTTTACTGGGATCCTGAGAGAAGGTATCAAAATCGATGAAGTAGCCAGATGCAGTTCGAACTATTATTGGTAGCTCAGCAGTTTTTGTTGAACTGGCAGACGTCTCTTGTAGAGCCATATTGATGTAGACATCGGTGTTAGGCCGAATTGATATTTGTCTTTCATTTGTGTTTTGAAGTTCTGTTTCAAGAGGAATGAGTTCCATTTTATTGTTGGAAATTCCATTACTTTGTATTGGTGACTCTTCAAATGTTATGAGTCTTTCTGTCTGAACCTCCTGTATGGTAGCGAGAGGAGAGCGTTGGCTACCCAGGAGCCCACGAGGCCTACTATTTAGTATCGGCCACATAGTGTGGTTTGATCAGATCGATGGAGACGAATCTCTTTTCTTTTTTGCGGGCAAGAGGCGGAAGAAGTACTGCTCTTGTTCCTTCGACAGCCAGGACAGGTACAGCTTTCTGTATGATGGCCCAAATTCTATCTTGTCCACAATCTTTTCTCTGACCAGATCCCAGACTTTTGGGATCCAGGCAGGTCTTGCCGTGACTGATTTGACTTCCCCAGTGGCAGTGCGTTTTACTTGCACGTTGCTTTGTAGTGCCCGGAATTCATTGAGATCCTGTAAAACAGCCAAACGTTTATTCATGTCAAATGGTTTTTCATCCGCCACTATGCTTTCACAATCAAGATCAGGTACCCACATTCTCGTCCTAAATAGGAATTCGTAAGGAGTGACACCTCCTAGAGAACTTCTTGGCATATTGTTAAGGGCTCTTTGGAACCCGTATAAGTGATTGACCCAACTACCACCCGAACCTAATACTCTTGCTGTTAAAGATTGCTTTAAGTCTCGGTTTTTCCTCTCCACGACCTAATTTCCCTCGGGATGGTACGGAGAGGAGTACCACAATGCAACACCCAAACTTCCCATGGCTTCCTTGTAAACCCTAGAGCTAAATGCGGGGCCACGGTCAGAATGTACTGTAACAACTGCGTATGTCCCTATGAAGACTTGCAAATCTTTTATAACAGTTTGAGCGTCAGCCGAGCGCTGAGGCCAAACCAACAGGAATCTGGAGCATGAATCCACTGCCACCACAATATACTTGTAAGCTCCATCTGATTGTAGGGGGCCGCAGTGGTCCAAATAGACACAAGGGAGTGGTCTGTCTGATATTAGTAATGGTGTCTGCGCTGGACACGCCATGGTGGAACCCTTCATCTGCTGACAGATGTCACACTTTAAGACAAAATTCTTTGTCTGTTTTGTTAACCCGGGCCACCAATAGCGTTGTTTCAGTAAAGAAACCGTCCTGGTAATCCCCGCGTGTGCAGAACCTAGACCCTCGTGTGCAGCTAGTATTAAGCCTAATCTGCGATCCATGTTTGGTATTACTCTATCCCCCACTCCTGGAATCTGAGCACACGGAATGTTATTTGCATCTAATGTGTAGGAGTACTTAAGTGGAAAACCTTTCTGTAAAGCTGTGCTGTTTTTGCATGAAGCAATGACAGCTACCATTATCTGTCCATCTATTAGTTTTAGAACGAGTGATTGCAGCTACGGCAGCAGTTCGCACTGCCCCTTTTGCGGCTTCATTGGCCAATGAATTCGCTTCAACGTGAACGCCATCACATTGATGACTCAGCGTGTGTATCACGTGAGCTCTTGGCAGTTTGTTTTTCAACTCAGCTACCTGTTCCCATAGCATTTTATGCTTAATTGTGCCACCTTTTGAGTCTTAAAACCCATTCTGACCCCAGTAGTGTAGATATTCATTGTATGACTGGACACAGTAAAAAGAATCACACACTATCAGTGTGGGGAATTCTCGATCCGTATTTATTAGTGCCAGTATCAGGGCTTTTAGTTCTGCCAGCTGTGATGCGCAGTCTCCTAGAAACTGTGTCTTTGTACTGCAAGGATGGAACTTGCCTTCCTGCATACGACCTTTCACAATCACACGCGGCGCTATATTGTTGTTTTCTACCTATGGCCGGCTGAGCAGAGCCATCAGTGTAAATAATATATTCATACTGATCTAGAGGCATTATTTCATTCGGGAGAGGATAATCTTGTTCATATTGCAGAAATGCTTGCGTTTTTAGTGTAGAGTCAAATTTGTAATTTACATCTGTTGCAGTGAGAGAATGAGCCCATTGTATCTTGGATGTAAGGCTTTAGCATTTGGAACGCTTGCCTTTGTTACAGGCTCTTAGGCCGGTACTGGAGTTACGACAATTATTCGCTTCCCTTGAGCCAGTGCTCTTTCTCTCACTACAGCGGTCTGTACTGCTGTCAGAATTTTTTCTGTTGAAGCAAAACACGTTTCTGTGTTTGTGTACAAGTGTGATTTGTATGCTATGGGTACCGTTTCGCCTTCATTGAAGGTTAGGTAAGTGTACCCAGATTGACCCGCTATAACACGCATCCCCAAATTTGTGGTGTTTACACGTGTGTGTAAGTGTTTGGACGCTACCATGTCAGCTTGTAGGGAACGAAGGATATCTGTGTGTTCCTGTGTCCAAAGCGTAACTGAGAAATCAGGTCTTAATAGGTCGTAGAAAGGTTTCACTTTTTCTGCGTAATCTAAAATGTATGTTCTGCTAAAATTTAAAAATCCCAATATGGATTGTAAGTTCTTCAAAGATTTAGGAGGTTGGAGCAGCGCACACTCGTCTAAAAAGTTAGCTGCCATGCTTTTCCCTTCTCTTGAAAGCTCATATCCCAAAAATAGGACATTGAGGTGGGCTATTTTTGATTTTTTAAAGTTGAATTTGTAGCCCTCAGCTGCGAACCCCAAAATGTTGTTGCTCACCCTGGTCAAGTGATCCTTTAAATCATCATCCGTCAAATAAAATCATCTACATAGGACAATGCCTCTTCATCCAAATTCTTAAGTAACTCTGGGGCATATTAACAAGGCGGCGATAAACAATTATAATTATAATTATATCGCCTTATCAGCAAAGACACGCTATCGCGTGTTTTGCTGATTTTGCTCCCGTTTCCAGCACGCCTGACTTCGCATCGATAATGAGATGCAAAGTAGGCGTGTCTGTGGAAACAACATGGGTAAATATCGCGAAGGCAGCTTCGCGATATTTACAATGCGGGAAGCGATTATTTTAATCGCGTTAAGTATGCTTTAACGCAGGAATTTAACGTCTGTTAAATTCCTGACTAAGGCATACTTAACATGGGGGGTGGATTCTGTGGCTAAGACCACAGGCCCTATCATCTAGGATATCGCCGTTTTCCCATGGAAAACGGTGATATCCACGCTATCTCTGACATTTTTATCGCCTCGGCGATGCGCGTTGTTAATAACGCGCTAACCGGGCGATAAATTCCAGAGATAGCCGGCGATAAATATGCAAGCGCTAAGCGCGCTTTGCGATATTTATCGCCGGCCCTTGATAATATGCCCCTCTGTTACCCTAGCGGAGAACAACCCAGGGCTATTCTTATACCCTTGGGGAGTCGACAAAATTGACGCTGGGAACCGAGCCCTGAGAATGCTGTCAAATACCTGCTTTCAGGCACTATATTTTGGCAGAAAAATCCATTTGAGATATCTAATGTTGTTTTGTATTTTTTCCGCACAATGTTATTCATTAATGCGGCACTGTGTGCATTCTGTACTGCAAATGTTTTAATGCATGTGTTCAGATGTCTGTAGTCTAAAAGTAGACGGTATGAATTATTGGGTTTCATTACAGGAAACAGAGGATTATTCATTGAAGAGGTGCAAGTATCAATTACACCCTGGTATTCAAGTTGATCTAAGATCTCCCTGACCTGTTTTTTTGCTTCTTGTTTTATTGGGTACTGTCTCTGTGGAGTTGGAGTAGTTTTTACTGGGATTACATGGTGAGGTGACTCTGCATCCCACCCAACATGGTTGCGATATAGTGCTGGAGCAAGTGCTATCGCCCACTCATGCGAGTATATATGTTTTAAGTATATGGGAACGAGGTTGGAAAAAGCCGATAAAATAACCGTTTCTCCCTTTGGGCAATCCATAACAATTGCAGGCGGCCAATCTTTTTCAGCCAAAAGGATGTCATATCCATGAGTCAGGTTCTCCCAAAAGAGACCTTTTATTTTTCTGAGTTTGTCCCCCTCCATTTGGAGTGTTATTTCATGTAACTTGTGCAGGACCCTTACCCGTGTATCCCGTGTCTCCACCGTGATATGTTTATTCAACTCCGCTGTCACCACAAATTCCATCAGGTTCTGGCGAGCTATTGTTACTTCTGCTGCACTGTGTAGCATTGTCAGAGCACATTCCCGGTTCAGAAGTTGAGTCCTCAGAATTCTGGGCATGTCTAACTTTAAGACCTGCTACCTTCTTCCTTTTAAATCGAGGTTTAGATTTTGGCTTTTCTTCTTTTTTGGAAGTATAGTCTAAAGCGCGTTGCGTGTCCCTGGAGTTTGTACGCTCTTCTTGTCTGTGTTCTGACCGTCCTTCTCTCTTGGAGTTTTTTGATGAACCCTGAAAGGAATGAGAGGAACGTGTATCAGTATCCTGATACCTGACGGGTTTTTTAATGTTATCACGATTCCTAAGGTTGTACCTCCTTTCGGAGAGCTCCTGTTGAGGAGACCCACCCCTGGATTGTGATCTATTCTCTCTATTCTTTTGTTTTTTATTGTTATTATCCCATTTCTTCTTGGAAGAATCAGGTGCTTGCTTGGTGTTCTCTTTTTCCGGACCACCCATGAGTTAAGGTTTTGTTGCTCTAGCTCCCCAACTATCTCTACCTAATTCTGCATAGGTGTCTTCGATAATTTTAGGTAATTCACATTCCTGTTGTAAAGGAGTGAACTCATTCAGGCGTTGGCGTATCGCCACTGCTGCTGCCTCCCCTTTTATGTTTGCTGATATAATAGCTGATATCTGGGCAAAATTACCTAATAATTTCTTCCCTAAGTTCAGAGCAGGTTCTGCTCCATACTCATTCTGTATTTGTCTCAGTACATCTGGTATTACTGCCAATGAAGGGATGCCATGAGTTCTGGTATATATGGCAGCGAAAACTGTACCCCAAGAGGTACAATCCTCTATCTGGGGAGCTATCCCCATTGGCAAGCAGATTGCTAGCATTCTGTGTTTTTCTTGAGGGCTTGTGTGTGGAAATGCTGCCTCTAACTGTCTTATTTTTTGAGCCATCCAGAATGGCATTTGCTCACGTCTAGTGGGCATTTTACCCATGTGTAGCGTTTGTGGTGTTATTTTAGTTGTAGATCCCTGAATTTGCTCTGCTTGTGTAGCCATGCTGGCTGAAGTGTGAGTTTTCTCATCACAAACTGTGTCAGGTTTCTGTAAAGTTTTATTATTTCTTTATGAAGTGGACGTAAGTCTGCTACTGGCATTGTGTCAATGTCTGGATGTGGTGTATAGGCCACTAGATTAACCTGTGCTGGTTGTATGACAGAACAACATAGGGAAATACATTGCATGGCTTAACCACGCATTTCTTTTTACCATGCATTCGTTTACAACGCTTATGCTTTTACAACGTATGCAATTACCTTGCATTGTTCATATATATAAAAACAATGTATTTGTGTGGGGAGACCCCCACACACCCCAACTTACCTTAAATGCGTGGTAAAGGCATGCATTGTAAAAACATATATGTGGTAAAAATATGCGTGCTAAAAAATGTGTGTTAAAGTCATAACATGGTAAAAACCTTGTTGTAAAGGCTGTTTCCCCCTGTGCTTAACCCTCTGGTAGGTTGGCACTAAAGCAGTCAGGCTTTACAGAACGGCAATGTGTAAAGTATTTCTGCAGCATACAAACCATAATAGAGTGAAAAATTTCAAACCAATTTAGAAAAATAGAGTATATGTTAATTAACAAAATGACACCAAAACAAATTACATCCCATCAGCAGAACACAAGTTATGAATTTTCAGAGTTCTTCATGAAAAATAGCACCAAAAAGAACAAAGCGCTAACCGTGGGTATCTGGTCATGCAAGACCGTGGGAAACTCACAAGTTCAGGAAGAATGTAATGAAACGCGGGTTAGATACAAAGATCAGGTTACAGTTGTGTTTGTGGTGGAGGAGGCTGCAAGGAAAAGGCTGAGCGTTAACCCTGGGTGTAGTTCGCGAAGTAGCGCTACGCGAAGCTACGCGAAGTGCACTTCGCACTACGCGAGCTACGCGTAGCACTACGCGAACTGCGTAGTGCGCTGTTCGCGATGATTGCACAGTGCCGGATGCTTGTCCGCACTGTGCAACCATTGAAAACGGCATCTTGCACAGTGCGAGCTGTCTTTTACTGCCGCTCGAGTAGATTTTTACTCGAACGGCAGCTTACTCAACGCGGACTGGTAGTTTCTCATCGCGAGCGGTCGCGAGCATACGCGACCACTCGCAATGAGAAACCTGACCTCCCGCGTTGAGAATCTCGCCGGGAGGTTTATTTTCCACGCTCGCGATCGGCAACTTGATGTTGCTGATCGCGAACGAGGAAAAAGTCTCGCTGGGATGTCATTTTGCTTGCTCGCGGTCGCCAACTTGACGTTGAGGACCGCGAGCAAGCAAGAAATGACCGCTGCACTATGCTACACTACGCGTGTTTGCACTGTGCTACGTGCAATTCGCGTAGTGCGAAGTAGCGCAAACTTCGCAAACTGCGCGAGCGTAGCGTAGTGCTTTGCCCAGGGTTACTGAGCGTCATGGATGTCTTTCGCTGTAGCATGAAGAGCAGGGTGGGCGCCACAAATGGTTATCACTTTCGCATGAAGAGCTGATCAATTACAGGGATGATTGTTTCTGTTGCTTTGCGTTGGCAGTTGTTGTGGGCTGTCGGTGCTGTAGCGGCATAATGCGCAGGTCTCACTGGTACTTCACATTGGCAGTTATTACGGGCAGTAGAGTCTTGGTATGAACTAACCCGTTTTCCTTCACAAGGAGCATAAACTTCAGGAATTTCACATTTACTTCAGGTGGCGTACACTCTGATGCCAACCAAGGGTCCAAGACATGGTGAGGCACCTATTTGGGATCAGGGACTCATTCCAGCAGAGGCCATCATGGCTTAGGCTGGTCCAGTTGCATGTCCAGGCAAGTTCAATTGCAGCAGGTCAGCTGTGCAGTTGCAGGGAGGCCTCTGAAACTTGTTATGACCCTGTAGCTCACACAGGAGGCCATCCAACTGACTCTCGGAGTCACTCTGGGTAGACTGGGATGAAAGATAGCAGATTCAGCCTTCCTCTTCAGACAGCATGGCGGCCCCTCAAGCAGCTGGGTTGTCCTCTGGCATTAGGGCAGTCCCTTTTCTGTAACTTCCAAAGATCCTGGAGTGTTCTGAACAGTGTCTCCAGAGATTCAATATTTATACCTGGTGCCAGTCTTTGTATGGGGGCAGACTCCCTGTCCTACCCCCAATTCTGGTTCTGGAATGTCCTTCCCCTTCCCTGTCAATGCTTCAAACTTTCTGACAAAAGGCAGGGTAGGCCTGGTGTCATGTTCCTTTGTGTGTGCTGTAGGCAAAAGCCCCTTAAAGTGTAAGTGAGGCTGGGTACAGCTCCTCCCCAGTCACCCTGCCAGGATGGCCCATTCTGTCTGCATCTAAGCCCACTTTGTGTTACTGTCTGGAAGGAATGCACAAAACCCAACTGCAGAGTCATGCAACAGCTCACGTATTCACTCACTGGAACCAAGCAATACCGGCTGATGAGCCCTAACTAGTGCAAACCCGGTACTGGGTTGCTTGTTGTCCGGTTTAGGGAGGACCTGCCTTGGCAGTTTGGGCTGGACTGTTCCCATTGGAGCAGGGTCAAAACTGATTTGCATATAGTTGGGTCCAAACTGAGGTGAAATAGTGTGCAAAATAACAATGGATTGGGATGCGCCCGAGTAATTACCAGTGGCTGAGGTTTTATTCAAGCATTCCATTGATCATCTTTTGTATACTTGAGTGTGTCACGCAAAGTGGGTTTCGCGTACACTGTGTCATTGGAACAATGCTATACCTGGCTGATGAGCCCCAACTAGGGCGAAACTGGTCCTGGGTTACTTGTGTTCTGATTCAGGGAGGACCAGGTTTGGCAGTTCAGGCTGGACTATTCCCATTTGAGCGGGGTTGAGACTGATTTGCATATAGCTGAATCCAAACTGAGGTGACATATTGTGCAAACTAACAATGGATTGGGATGTGGCCTGATTAGTTACAAGTGGCTGAGATTTATTCAAGCATTCCATTAATCACGC
This sequence comes from Calotriton arnoldi, assembly GCA_963921515.1. Lineage (NCBI taxonomy): Eukaryota > Metazoa > Chordata > Amphibia > Caudata > Salamandridae > Calotriton > Calotriton arnoldi. The sequence continues at coordinate 555,251 of CAWUFW010009792.1, forward strand.
TGTTGTATACTTTAGTGTGTCGCACAAAGTGGGCCGGGTATGCCTAGACATGGGTTTGTGCACACTGTGTCATTGGAACCAAGCTTTTCCTGGCTGATGAGCCCCAACTATGGCGAAACTGGTCCTGGGTTGCTTGTTTTCCAATTAAGGGAGGACCTGCTATGTCCAGATGGGTCCCGGGCTCACTGTGCCACTGGAACCTGCCTGAAGAGCCTTAACTAGGGTGAAACCGGTCCTAGGTTGCTTGTGTTCCGGTTCTGGGAGGACCTAGCCCAGCAGTTCGAGCTGGACTGTTTCCATGAGAAGCAGGGTCGAGATTGATTTGCATCTGGCTGGGTCCAAACTGAGGTGGCATAGTGGGCAAAAAAATGATGGATTGGGATGCAGCCCGAGTGAATATTAGTGGCTGAGATTAATTCAAGCATTCCATCAATCACCTTGTTGTTTTTTAACTTTCTAAAAGTGTCATTTTCGGAATTGTGAATTAAAATCCGAATTTAAAGAGTCATTTAAATTGTAGTTGATTTGATTGTAAACACCATATATCTCTCTACTCCTAATCAAATGTTATCACTTATTAAATGTAATAAGGTAACCAAGTGTTAATCAATGGGAGAGATAGACCTTACAGCAGGGAAAAATGACTTTAGAGGTTTTTCACTGCTAGAACACGTAAAACTTAAACCTACATGTCCTACTTTTTAAATACAATGCACTGTGTCCCTATGAGCCTTAACAGCCTACTCTAGGGGTGACTTCTATATATTAAAAAGAAAGGTTTAGGTCTAGCAAAAGGTTTATTTTGTCAGGTTGAAATGCCAGGTTAAAACTACACTGCATGCCTGAGACATGTTTTAAAAAGTTACTTTGATGGTTGGCATAAAGAATGCTGCAGGCCCATCAGTAGCATTTAATTTACAGACCCTGGGTACAGCTAGTACCATTTGCTAGGGTCATGCAAGTAACTAAATTGTGCCAATTAGGTACATGCCAATTGTACCATGTTCTAGGGAGTGAGCATAAGCACTTTACCACTGGTTAGCAGGGAACAAATGTATACAGTCCTAACGCCAACAAAAAGAGGTTCAGCAACAGAAAGCACATTTCTGGGGGAGACCTTGCAAAAAGGGCCAGGTACAACATAGCTTCTAACAGATTTCACTTTGTTCCTTATTAAACAGATTTCTCTTTTCTTTTTCTGTCCCTCTTTTTGTGTTCATTTTTACTGTTTTTGTTCACTATTTGTGATCATCTCCTCCTCCTTCTTCAACTGTTCCTTTCAACATGGCCGCCATGGATCCATCTCCCGCCATATCACCATGATCAACGAAAAAAACCCACCTCCCATCCAGGACCTACCCAGGACGACACCTCACTGCTCTTTATGGGCTCTCTAGCAGGCATAGCTTAGAACACTACAGGGTATTGAATATATATGTAATCTACCTGTCCCGAGAATAACTATTCTGTTGCAAATTCAGCCAGGCTGGCTCTACTGGGTGCAATTGTTGTTTGTTGTTTTAAGAGTAGCGGTTATACATATAGCTTGATATTGGACCACCTCTTAGGTCACTACGCATAAGAAGCGGATTCCATAGAATATGCCTATTATTTGCAACAGTTGATGTTAAATCTTGATTGTTGATGTTGTGCTCAAGTCAGCAGTAGTAATGATGTCTCCTTTGCATGATAAGTAATTTGACATTATGGAGGTTGAGTGACCAGCAATGACTTGTATGATTATTTGTGTAAAGTAAATTGTAAACTCAATAAAAAAATATATAAAAAAAAAAAAATGGATCCACCTCGTGCATTTGCTTCGCTTCCCAATATGGCCGGTGTAACTTGCACCAGGACAGATTAGTTTTTACTTTAGCCGTTTGCTGCCTAATTACATTTCTTCTTGATATTTATAATTAGAAATTTTGCAACCTTGTCTTTTTCATGAACCCAGGCTTAATGGGACTATCATAGCCCTAATCTTTCCGGTGTACACGCACTTCCCAGAGAGGCAAATGCCATTTAATTTGGGACTACTGTTAGTCAATTACCCTGTTGGATGCAAGTTACAAGCCTCTCCTCCACTATTTGAGTGGTCAGTCATTTTCCATTAACTGTGTTTATTGGTTCATGCAAATCCCCATATCTTGTTCAGTTAAACATTATTATATTTTTTCTTTCTTTACTTTGACCTATTTACTTTAAAATACATTGCTGCCATAGCCACACCTAGGATCTGTACTCTATTCAGTACCCAGACTTCATAATTTCCTACTGCACTCGTTACCTGGAGCCACAGCTGATCTTTTTGGGAGTAGCACGTCTTTGTCTCATATCCAAATTTCAATGTCAGTATTCAGCCAAGCAACCATATTGGCATCTCAGTTTATTTTTATTGTCCTCAGCACTGTTTATGATCTCTCACCTTTATATTTGATACTTTCCATGCTAGGTACGTACACCTTATCCTCTTTTTAACTTTTCATTATTGAAATACCTAGGATGACACATGGAGTTTTCAATAAGCTTTGTAATCACTTTTTCAGATCACTAATGATGGAATCGCACCAAGTAAAGACTATAACTAGACACGGGACCAGCATATCGTATCTACTTGTCTAGATGGGTTTACTGATTGCACATCTGGTACTGATTGCTTTTCTATATAACAATGTGTCAATTGAACATGTATTTGGGACAATAAACACAGGTTTTTGGGGCACCTGGATCCTATATCTTTTTATACTGAGGGGCTCATTACGATGTTGAGCAGAGAGCCTCCACCCGACAGTCAGAATTTGCTAGACCGCTTCGGAACCCTTCCGAATGACTCGTCGGTTTGCAATCTGCCCGACCGATTACGATGTTCACGGTCGTAAAGTAAACCGCACGGTCATTACGATTCGGTTCCGACTGGTTCTTGGAGTATCCGTATCGGTCGGAACAGCATCGTGCACCTCTATGGACAGCGTTTACGACCGACCGATTACGATGTCGATTTCTAACAGCCTTTCCAAGTCGGCCTGTCCAACACAAAAACGCTGTCGGAAAGTGACTTTAGGGCCCCTAGGAGGGCCCCTTCATCCTGCGGCCTCCGGTTGGGAGCCGAGGGGGTACCTAAGGGGCCCCCAGTAAAACCCTGCACTGTGTGGCAGGCACAATGAGGTGCCGGTGACAGGGTGCAGGGTTTTCCGCACACACCCCTTTCCCCATAGGAGCCCGTGTTATGGCCAGTTGTCGGTCAAAACACGGGCTCCCATAGGAAACAATGGGACTCCGACCGAACAGTGTTCGGTTGTATTGTAATCTGTTGGGCGGGACGGCTGACCGTGAGGTCGGTTCAGAATCTGAGACGTGTCAGGTGGAAAGTTTCTTCCCGACATCGTAATGAGGCCTTTAGTGACCATTCACCATTACCTGTCACAAAAACTTTTGTCATAATTTGGATGCAGCCCACGGAGATAATGATTGTACTGTTGGATTTTGCTACATGATATATCATTTATACAGAATTGTAACCTCAGTCTTAAATATGCCTTTTTGCAGCCTTGAGGAAGTCCGATGGGATGAAACACGTGTTGGCTGTGTGGATAACTTGTTTTCTTTATTTTGTTTATGAAGAAATACAAGCACAGCTTAAACATGAAGACTTGGTGACCTTGTACTTTTTTATACTTAATGTACTAGAGTGCTACAATGCTACAACTGTTTATCTTATGAGAGCTGGAGCCTTTCAGCCATCAGCATGGACGACACCCTGAGTTAGCGAGGTGTTTTAGCATTGTGGTAGCACCACTTATCATCTGTACAAACTGGTGTAATTAGAGTACACGCTTACTGATATTGTTGGATGTGCAGCAGTTTTCTTTCCAAAGCTGCCATAGCTTTGTATACACTCTGCATTTCACCATACAAAACAACACTTCATTGTACTTAGTGGCTTTGTAGCCAGCTCGCCACATCACATGATACACCACACCTCAACAAACCTCATCACACTATGTGAAATCACATCACACCACAATTCACATAATACATAAACATCACAGTACACCAGAGCATATAAAACAACACTTGACACTTGAAAGAGCTTTTTTTAGTTAATTAAATCTATATAGGGATATAATTCTACCAGCCATATAATACAAAACACACCAGTACAAAACGCATTTAAATTTAAAATTAGGACATCCTTAGAAAATAAATTAATGACCTCCATGACAATACTATAATTAAAACAGCCTAAAATATCAGTTGAAAACCTCTCAAAAGTGCTTCAATAAATAGTATAACCTCTAAGATAACTATCAAAATCAAGGCAATCTTGTGCCTGAAGCTTTAAAATGATGGCTAGCTATTGAAAGAGAAAAGTTCAGCTGTAGGAAGGCATTTATTATAGTTATTCTCCTATGACACGTATGATGTCAGTCAATCCCCTTTAAAAGTATAATCTTAACAATGACTGCATTAAAACTATGGACCTTCCTCCATTCCAGTCAACTGCTTAGTTGCCTGTGCTTGAACATAACTAGAGAATCCATCATTTGCATATTTCCCCATTTAAGGAGTACTATACGACCCCATTCACCCTACAACAGCCACTTTTCAAGAAGCCTGGTCTAAACTACTTAATTCTTTCACGTAACAGATGGGGGCATATACATATAATATGTGCTATAGATTCAATCTTGTACCCACACAGGCGGCAACTAACATTAGATAAATTATACCTGGCTCATGCTTGCCAAAATTCTAGTAATGGGACTAAAAAGAGCTGTAGATGTATAAAGGAATGTCTTATCGGCCTAGATACCAGATAGGCCTGAGGTACAATATCTATGTAAGAAGTAGCTGTGTAAAAGGAACTCTTTTTGCATTTGGAATCCCCTAGATCTACTGTGTGATAGATATCTTTACCTTGCTTCTTTAGCAGCTTCCTAGATTGTGCCGCTGATGTGGGTAAGCTAAGGAGGGTTTCTGCCTCCAAAGTGGTCATCACAGATTTAAAGTAATTTTTCCAGTGAGCGAAGCTGGCTGTGTCTAAGGAAATAGCAGACCACATTGCCGCCTTCAAAGGAAAAGCCCTAGTGGATCTTAGACTGTGGCAAGTTACTAAAAACTGTACCATAATTATAAATGATGGCTGTATCTGGTTGAATTCTATCCTAATGCAGCAATCACTAGTAGAGTTAGGGAGCTGAAAAATATACTTAAAAAGTGACCTATTAAGCCAAGAACTGGCCAAACCAAGGAAAGCCGGAAGGCCGTATACCAAGGAAGGCAGGTACTTTGCATGAATCACTGTAAGTAGTTAAGGAAGGGGCTTTCAAATTGTTATAGAGTCGTTTGATGGCAAACATAACTGAGGCTGCTTTGGAATTTAAATAATCAAGATGCTCTCTAGGAGAGCCTTTGTCATCCAGCCAAACTCCTAAATAACAATATTTCCTTTGTCTCGCAGCACACTCGTCCCCAATTAGCCACAGACTCAGCTTACAGTGCTTATCACTGAACACTATGCCTGCAGACTTGTTAATATTCAGTCTTAAATTATTAGTTTCATTGTAAGTGCTCAGAGCTTTAAGAGCTTTTTGAAGACCTGCAGCAGTGTGGTCCAAAATCACTGTATCATCTGCATACTGCAAAGATTGTAATGGTAAGGAAGCTAATTTAGCGGGACAAGTCCCTTGAATCTTAGATGGCGAAAGGCAAATCAAGCAGTGGAGCCAACACACACCCCATTTCAGCCCTCTATTTGTTTTTATCTTTTTTTAGATGTACCCGTTATGAGTCAGTTTCACTTGATTTAGTCTGATGTTGATGAATTGAAACATGTCTGTCAGTCCCTTGTACAATTTATTACTAAATCATTGGATGCATGTGGTGGCTCTGTTGCACCTCTATGATCTTTTTAAATTGATCTGGTAGAAATACTTAGATACGTGCTTGCTATAAAGATGTTTCTGAAAAGAACTGGATAGCTGACATAAGATAGCAACGATAAGATGATTCCCAAGGCCCATAATGTATCCTTATGTTTCATATCCTTTTCTAAATCGTCTTTACTCCTCTAAGTGACCCTCGTAGACCCTTTATCTGGGACCTCTACCCTATGCACAAATTCGACACAATGCCTTCTGTAGTAATTAGATGGGAATCAGATAAATCATTTAGCAGTTAAGAATGTTTCCTCTCTTCAGTATGTCCTGTTGCCCCCTTGGCTTGTATTGTCGAGTCAGAAAAAGAACGTAGCACTGGATCTCTGTGGCACTGCAAACATCTTGCCAGGCAGCAGGGGCTGTAGTAACGTCTCTCTGAAGAGGGTCTGGGGAGCCTAGGCGGGGCAAGGCTCCTGAGAGAGCAGAGCTATCTTCGTTGTCATTGAATGCTTGACTCCCCAAGGTAGTACTCGATTAGGGATTCAACAAATAATTTTTCCTTATGTAGGTGGCCTATCACTCCCCCTGAATGTCCTCACTTTTCAACTTATAGGGGATTACAAATTCCTTAGAAAATGCTGGTTGTGTAAGGACTTGCAAAGGTGTTGCAAAAGCAGCTGCCTTGGGTTCCTGAATGTCTGCTAACTGAACATTGCCATACTTACTTGATGAAGTTAGCTGTGCGGCTAATGCGGCTTGTGGTACCGCCATTCCTGGAGTAATATGGGTTTCATATTTGTAGGTAGGGTGTTTATTAATTGCAACTGCAGAGGGGGAGGAGTTGGAGAAGTAGACAGGAGGCCAGTTGTAGCTGTGCTGGTAGAAGGCAGAGTAGAGCCTGTTTTACTGCGACCAAAAATGGAATAGACTTTAGTATTAGTTCTTGGGCTGTGAGGGAACCTGACAAGGTCTTCCAGCATTGAGCTTTTCAGCTCTTGTGCAGTTTTTCTTCCATTTCCTTGTCAGAGGTTTAAAAACCTCAGTTGGATCTGCAATGGAAGTACCTCCTTGTCATCTGCAAGTTGTTCCTGTACAGGGGGAGCAACCAAATCCCTTGGGTCATAATCAACTCCTGTATTAGATCGATGTGATATTGGAGCAGCTGGACCAAAAGGTGACTGCTTGTGGTCCCCAGTTGGGTTCTAGAGTCTGATTGTAATAGGGAGGGACAGTTAAGACTTCTCAGGTTTTCCACCAAAGAACCTATAATAGTAAGCAATCCTACCAGCTTGTAAACAACCGGATAACAATTGCATGAAGGCTGTATGGATTTTGAATCAGCTAATGTGGCTGTAAAGAGGGAGCTCAAACTGGACATTCTGCTATCAATATATGCAATGAAGGTGGCCATGGTTTGTAACAGCTCAATCTGTATCTCCAACTTGTCTGATTGCAAGTTTAGTGCTGTATTGGTGGCCTCCAAGGGTGGCATAAGGACATCAGTGTACTGTCTGAAATCATCTGGGAGGCTAAGTCAGAGCTACCACTCCCCTTAGTGGCTTTAATACTGCTAGCGGAACAGGTCATTCGGTCAAGAGAGAGAGAACTGGTTAGCCCCCACTTTTTGCCTGGTGTCTGATGTAATTTCAAACTGTAAGTGCACTGGGTCCCTGCTAACCAGGTTCCCAGTGCCAGATCTCTTTCCCAAAAACTGTACCACGATTGGCACCACTTCAGTTACCTCTGCAAGTCCCTAATAAATGGTATACCTGGTGCCTAGGGCATTGGTATTGAAGAGGGTCCTCTGGGGCTGCAGCACTGCTTGTACCACCCCAGGGACCCCTCACCAAGGGTATGCACTTGGCCATTGTAGGCTGTGTGTCTTGGTGCAAAGAAATCTGAAGAGTCAACATGGCACACAACCATGTGTGCCATGCCTCCCATACACTGAATGGGATATAGGTAAGTCACCCCTACTGCAGGCCTTTAGCCATAAGGCAGAGTGCACTACATCCTATGTGTGGGCATATCAGCATGAGCATATATGCCCCTGCAATGTCCAGTCCATACTGAAATGTAGTAAGTGCCCAGGGAAGCCATTAAGAGTACATGGGCTGGATACTTGTCAACACGACTTTCCTAGCTCGATGATGGCTTCACTGATTTCTGAGGTGTTTGGAACCAAACATCTTGTCTTAATAAATCTTCACTGATGTCAGTGTTGGATTTATTAATAAATTCACACAGGAGACACTTTTAGAGGGTCCCCTGAAAACCTACCACGCAGTGGTGTGGTTTCTGACTTGTTTTCACTAGTGTGACACTACCACACATGTTTCTGACTTCATAGGATGAAAGCCAGCGCCCTCAGAGGACAGAGACAAAAGCTTTTCTGGGCGGAGGTGCTTCATACCTCCTCCAGGACAGGATGGCCATCCTGAGCGGGAACCTTCAAAGGAAATGCCACCTTTGAAATCCACCCCAGGAACCTCCAGATAATGGGGGAGGCCAGGCCCCCTTTCCTGCTCCACTTTTGGCAGGAGGAAAGGCCGGAAAATTAGTTCGATTAGGAGGAGGGTCCCCACTTAGCCTAAACCATCCCTAGGGCGAGGTTACCCCTCTCCTGAAATTCCACAATCTTGGGCAGTTGAGAAATTCTCCTATCAGTGGTAGGGTAGTGCCTCTTCCCACAGGAAGTGGTCACTAGAGGGTGTAGACACCCTAAAGGTAAATAGTCCATTGGCTACTGCCTGTCTCCCCTTGCAACACCCATTAATTTAGTATTTAGGTGGCACCCGGAGACCTGAACATCAGATTTGACGGACAAGAGAAGACCACGACAAAGAAGACCCGTTGCTTGAGAACTTAAGCCTTGCTGCAGAAGCAAAGGGTGCCAAACCCTGAATGCTGCTCCCAGGACTCAACAATAGCTGCTGCTGTGTCATCCTGAAAAGACTCAAAGTGCCCCGGAGCACCTCCAGCCTTCAAGAAATAGCTGTGAAGCTCCCTTGGAGTGAAGGTATCACTCCCTGCACACTGCAGGCACTGATCCCATGAAGTCTGGTTTGTCAACGTGGTGCCCCCGACGACCTCGACGTAGCACCAAAGCGAGAAAAGGTACAACAGCTTCAGAGGGTCAGATCTGTTGCCCCACCAAGTTTTGAGACACCAGGACCAACCGGAGTTGCGGTGTACCAATACTTGGGGTACCGGACCCCCAACGGCAAACACCAAGAAGGAGAGTCGACCTCGGACTCCTGAAGCACCAGAAGTAAGCACCCATTGAGTGATGTCGAGGCACCCGAGTATCACTTCCTGAGTGGCCTAGCTGTCCCAAGATCGCCTCTCCAAGTTGCCTGCTCCTGACCGCGAGAACCTCAAGACTCACAACGTCCGGCTGGCCTGTTTGCACTCCACCCAGCCTCACCTGCCCCAGCACTGACCAACCAGCCCTTCTCCCATGGTCCCAGGCCTTTGCATCCTTTTCCCTCCGAGGAGATCCACCGTACTTACCTGTAAGTCCCTCTGTGCAGTCCTTTTTCAAGTGGCTCTCTTCATCTTTGCGCACCAGCTTCCAAGACCTCAGCACCTCTGCTCCCGGCCGATCCGGGATGCTCCCGAACTTATCCTCTTGGAACTTTAGACCTGGTCCCGAAACCGACCTAAAACGAGAAGGTGAACTTCGTGAAAGCATTGCCTGAATTTGTATGCAATTTTTCTGCTTGTTCCGCATTGTTTCCTATGGTGAGGAAATGCACACAGAAGTGATATATTTATCGAACTTTGCAAAATCGTATCTCCAAAAGAACTTACCTTAGAACTGTGTTTATGGTCTTAAAAATTAAATAAAAATCAACATTATTTTTACAAATTGGTCTTGGGTTTATTTTTGAGTGTGTGTCTCATTTATTGCCTCTGTGAGTACAACAAATGCTTAACACTCCCCTCTGATAAGCCTAACTGCTCGCCCACACTACCACAAAAAGAGAGTTAGTATTATCTACTTGTACCTCTACCTGCCTTTTAGAGATTTCTCGCACACTCTACATAGTGTACTTCATTTTAGTACACTGTACAGAGAGGTGGTTTTCTACAATAAGTCATTGTGGTTCGGTTGAGCATGCATTGTGGCCTGTATTATTATCGGTATAGTTTACCAGGCTACATGCTCCTCTAAGTCTTTGTCCTCCTGCTGCCCTAATTCTGGCCTAAACTCAGAGGGCTCCAGAGTGCTGACTGTTAACCTTGTTTCCTTAACAGCCTCTCCTTGTTTTTGGGCAGGCAAATCAGTTGCAGCTGATGTTGCACAGAAGGAAGTAATAAGGCAGTCTTTGACTGGACAGGGGAGCACTCCCTCGTTATCCAAAATTGGCCTTGCTAATGATGACAATCTTTGATCACCGTGATGGCTCTAAAAGCCCGGAGGTTTTTGCATGCGTCATAACTGCTAAAGAAAGGAGCTAGAGGCAGGAGAACAAATAGAAATATTGTCTTTAATTACCACAGTTTTTGCCTCCGTCCACAGTCTAAGCTTAGAATTAGGAAGTTGCTGCTGTAATTATGACCTTGGTATCCTTTATGAGGTGTTTATAAGGACTTTAATTTATGTGTACGCCATTTCAAATCCTGGCTAGTCAAAGGCCAGTCTGTGGTTAGAGTCCACAAGACCACAAAAAGGGAAAATAGTCCCATAAACAAACGAAAGCCCAGAGAACGGCCATACCACACACTCCTACCAGGCCCGACTCCTCGAGTTTGGGGGGGACACTGTCGGATGGGGGCAGTAGGCTGCGGGCTTCCGGAGATCTCACTGCCCGGGGCTGTATTGTCATAGTGTCCAAACCACATTGGCCAAACTGAGCAAACAGCACTGACTGAACCTGCTGCTTCCCGATGCTTGAGGCTCCACTGGGACTCCCCAGGGACCCCTTGTGACTGCTCGGTGATGGAGGCTGAAATAGCCAAAAACAGGCAGCCAGAGAAACCACAAGCAGGTAAACTCCGCCGGGACTCAGCTGCGACTCACCGCTGAAAAACGCTAATATCCGTAGCTGTAGGCGGAACTGTGGGTGAGCATGAGTATGACCAGTGTGATGCAGACATAGCAATGGTGCTGGAATGTCAGTTTTAGTAGTGATACAAAACAACATTATAGCATACCACTTGACAACATACCAACCATCAGATAACCCTGGACAGTTTTTATTTACACTTGAGAAACCTTATGAATATTATAAATTTCACATTATTTGAAACTGGTGAAAATACTTGAAAATGTGTATTACACACATTTCTGTGGGAGGCTAGTTTGAGTAGAAATTGAATCACAGACATTTTCTGCTTGTGCGAATCTCCTGCAGACATCTCATGGGATATTTGTACGTGAGTTACCTGATGAAGGACTTTGAAGTTCATCAAAGAATGGAGAGGAGGTGGAGGTATGTCCTTTATCTGTTATTAACATTACTTTCTAAATTATTTTGCTCAATGAAGTCTTCAACCTCTGCTGCCTGTCTGTGAGTGAATCAAGTGCTGAAGAGGATTAGTATGCAAGACTGCAGATGCCATGGCTTGTGAGGAGTGCAAATCATGTGATGTGATGTAAGTGAACTGGTATTTGGTGGAGATACATTTCTTGTAGAGTTGAGTGAGTGAGTGCTTGTGTGCAGCTTAGAGGGCGGGACTAAACAAGGCTTTTGTGTACATGAGACACATGATGGCTTCTCTGGTTGTTCTTGGATAGGGATTCTAGTCAGATCTCCTTTAAGCAATTACCGGGCCAAACAGAGCTTACCATGAGCTCACACCCTTAGCTCAGTTAACCTTAGGCTGGAGCGCACTGGCTGGCTTGCCATGGTAGACCCTGAAGGAACGACCTGGCATCAGCCAATCAGACAAATGTATAAGAACATGGGTGAATGAGAGATTTTGTGAGAAAAATGAAGCTGGTGAGGGAGTGAACATAATTCCTATTGCATCCTCCAAGATGAGGTGAGTAGGCCTTGTTAATTATCCTGCCATTGCAAAGCTGAAAAAAGATCTTTAGTGATAGGTGTGCGCATGTTCAATATGGCTACAAAAGAAGTAATAGTCACTGTTATGTAGATGGTCAAGCTCCCTGTTTATACTCTCCCAAGCAGAATGAGTCACACTTAAAAGGTTTAAAGTAACAGCAGCAGGCCCTTCACATAGTCAGCCATTGTCCAATATAGAGAAATGGAACCGAAGACAGAGTTCCTCTTTCAGGTTATGGAACTGCAAGATGATTAGCAATATCCTAATCATGTACGGCGGGGGTAATTAATCCCTTATAATGCATGTCAATAGCATCACCTTTCCCACAAACCACTTAAATGCTTGGCACCTAGCTCTTTCATATAAAAGAGAGGGTACATTGCAAACATGAAGCATAAAAGTAGCTTCTCTATTGCAAGAATAAATACATTAGAAAAGCTGTGAGATATTTGTTGCAAGAAGATATTAAAATTAGTGTAACACAAGTCAATTTGTTTTGAAACAAAAAAAGGCACAGTAGCTCGTAATGTGTAGAAACATGCAGAAAGATTGTAACTTTTCAATAATTACCTAAGAAGTTGAAAAAACAATCATGTTGCCTTAAATATCTCCTTTCTGGTTGTCACTGTACAGCTACAAAGCAGAGCAGAAATAAGAAAAGCCAAGTTTCCTTTTTGCTCTTTAAGCACCTGCTTTAATTATGCTCTATGACCCGACCTGCTTTACTTCTCTTCTGCTGGCAGTAGGCATTATGAGGTTAAAACTCAAGTGTGATAAGTTATTGCATTTTGAGTTCTGACCTCATTTCTTCATAATCGGTGATTGGGTGTGTCTCAAGTTGCGGGGTATAAAAAAATTAGAGACAGGTTTTTATACAGGGATTGCAGAATCCCCTGTATTACAAATAGATCATGTTACTCTAGAAATATCTGGTGAATCAGACTTATAGTGTTTTGGAAACATCTTCACTTGTAGAATATTTTTGCAGTAAGCAAAAGACCTTTCACACAAAATATTTATAGTATTTCAGCTATCCAAACATTTACTTTTAGGTTGGTTTTCCTAACATAAACGATTTTGGATAAATGCGTATTTTTTCAATTACTGGAAATAGCTTATTGATTATCTCATTCATTACTTAACTCAAACAATATACAACTAAAAAGATACCCTTTCCCTACAGGCTCCCCAAAACTCATTTCCAATTGCTTGCAACTGTAGTGCTACAGGCACTCTTGTGGTCTGACACCCTGTGATGACATTTGACTACCATAATTTTAATTGACTTTGGTGGGTTATTTTATCCTAGCCTGAATGTATTACGACATCCTGCATATGCCTTGTTTCTCTTAAAGGTTTATTTCTTGTAATCTTGCAGTCTTACAGTCTTACAGTGGGAGCTGTCATAGTAGGACAGCCTTGCCAAGAACAGAATGTGTGGGATGTGCATTTGAAAGCATGAGAGAGAGAGAGAGAGGTGTGGAATGTACTTTTTGGTCTCTAAGTGTAGTGTTATGAGCAGTGGTGCACAAATGTGCACAGTGTTGTACATTGAGAGATGAAGTATGTGATGCTATAGGCAGTGGTGCACAAATGTGCATTATGTTGTACATTGGGGAGACTTATGAAGTTCTTACTATTGGCTTTGACATGGCCTCATGTCATCCTGGATTCTGACTCTGCCTTGCTTCAGCTTCTCTGCGCGCACAGGCACGCATGCAAGTTGTTTGGGTTAATCACGTTCAAGGATTGTTTTTGTGAGATATTGTTTAATGTACCCTAGAAGGCTTTCGTAAGCTTCGTTTAGATAAAGGCTGGAACATGCGAGAATGTAGAGGGAAGGTGGGAACTCCTTTCTGCCGTGAAATGCTTGCCTGGAAGCTGGCCAGTTCCAGTAAGTTTCCTTGGCGCAGAGGGGAAGACTCTTGAACCTTCTAGTGTGTGTTTTGAGACTATAAAGCTGAGGGTTGTTGACAGCCAAGGGTGGGAGCTCACTTACAGAGTAGACGTACTGCTGTAAGACGAACGGAACCTGAGTCCCGGTTGAGAGTCCAAGCCCAGCTGTGAACGGGCCCCCCCCCAGCTTGAGTTGGCAAGGATGTTGAGTGAACGATCGGGTGAGGTGATTTGTTTCTGACTAGTGCCATTGTGATGTGTGGTTCCAGTGGCTGTGGTCATTTGAGGAGTTTGAGTTTAGATTATTGCCATTGTGATGTGTGGCCAGTGGCTTTGATCATTTGAGGTGTTTTCTTTGTGATGTGAGAATGAGTCAGAGTGCACATCCAAAGTAATCATTTGAAGTATTCAGTGTATATATCTTTCTTATCTTTCTGCAGGACGTCCAGTATATTTGTTTGAGTCTTATCTCATATTATTTGCTGCTTGTTTATTCATTAGTATTATTCATGCATTTAACTGTTGCATTTACCAAGTGTGTTATTATTGCTTGCATATAAATATATATCTATATACATTTGCATTTGGCATCTGGAAAAGCCTTTCTGTTAGAGAGCATTGCATAAATAAACCCCAAGCCTTATTCTAAAAAGAGAGTCTTTGCATTTTGTAAAATAAAACCCTTTTCTAGGTGTTGTTGTGTTTTACGTTTTGCTTCGCCGTGTTTGAGCCACCGTGTGGGAGATTCTGTATTATCTGAAAGCCGGAGCAAGACAGCAACAAACATATTAAAAGTTAAACCATTTTCTTGTTGCAGGACACAAAATATTTATACGCATTGAAGGATTGTTTGAATGTTCTGCAAAGTTTTTTTTTGCTTCCGTAGTTTGTTTGTTTTGCTTTTTATTTTATCTTTACACAATTTTATGTTTATGTTGTTTCAAACAAAACAGCTACAGAAGTATATCTTTTTCTTTCATTTTTTTGGTACCTCAAGAGGACAAAATCCACATTTATCCTCAGAGCCACCCCATCGGCATGGAACAACACCTGGTGGCCCAACACCCTCGGCAGCCCCCCGACCCCCACAGACCACGCCAGAAACCTAGGCATCGTACTCGACTCCTCCCTCTCCAAGAACCGACAGGTCAATGCCGTCGCCTCCAGCTGCTTCAAAACCCTCTGCATCCTCCGTAAGACCTTCAAATGGATCCCCCCGTGTCAAGGAAGACAGTCACCCACGCATTCATTACCAGCAGACTGGACTACAGAAACGCCCTCTACGCCGGCATAAACAAGTCTCTGCTCCGCAAGCTCCAGACTATACAGAACACCGCCGCCAGACTCGTCCTCGACACGAGCACATCAGCCAACACCTACGAAATCTCCACTGGCTCCCCGTAGAGAAGAGAGTCACTTTCAAGATACTCACCCACGCCTACAAATGTCTACACAACACCGGACCCCAATACCTCAACGATAGAATTACCCTCCACGTTCCCAAAAGAAACCTCCGATCCGCCAACCTCGTCCTCGCCAAAACCCCTTGCATCCGCAGAGCAAAAACAGTGGGAAGAGCCTTCTCCTACATCGCAGCCAAGTCCTGGAACAAGCTCTAGGTAAAAAATCAGACGCACCCTCTCCCTGAACACCTTCAGGAAGGCTCTAAAGACCTGGCTCTTCGACTGAACGGAACTGCTGACCCCCCCACCCCCCAGCGCCTTGAGACCCTCACAGGTGAGTAGCGCGCTTACAATTCCCCTGATTGATTGATTGCTTGCAACATTAAAATACAAATATTTATCCTGGAGGCTTAAATGCACCATATTATGACCTGTATCTCCACAGCACACAAAATACAAAATCAAGACATTCGTCATTTTCCCCAACTTCGTAGTATAATCATTGACAAAGCCCATATTTTCAAGAAGTTTTGATCTTTAGTGCAGGTAAAATACAAAAATTCATACAGAACAACCAGCTCCATGCATTTAATCAATTGTATCAGGAAAGGGTAATCCACCTCCTATCACTTCCATGCGATAAGCACTAGTAAACTGCGCACTAATAAAAAAACATACACCCACTGCTTTTCATCTTATAGCTTATCTATGTCTCCTAGCAATGCCATCTTCGTACTAGACTGATCTACATACTTAATCAGCATTTCCAATCTGAATAAACACAGTGTCCCAGATGCATGTCATCTTCTGGGAAGAATAGATGACGTAAGTACTTTTAATGACACAAACACCATTGTTGCATATTACCAGTGCCACTTATTAATTTATGCAAATGCTTAGAGACGAAATAAGATCCAGAATAATAAGCACAATAGACACGGTCAGATATCAGCCCTCTTGGCAAGAAATGAATTAAACAACAAATATATTTACCATTCCTAAAAATCAAATAAATCTGCCTTCTCCTTCCGGTTATTGATAGTAACCATATACTCAGCTTTTATTAAAGAATAAATATATCTGGAAACGATACACATGCTTAAAAATTTGCATTTTTTTCTAGTAATGCCTGGCAGGGACTCAAAATCTAGATTGACTATCATAAAATTCCAATGCACGAGACATTTATTAAACAGCTACTGAAGGGCAAGTTAGTATATTTCATTCAAATTGCAGTGCTACAAATGGTACATATATTTTAACATTCAGTAGAGCAGACTGTGTATACATGCCAACCTTTTCCCTTTTCTAGTATCATGACACGACATTCCGGGATTGTACCAAACTGAAGCCAATATCTGATTTGAGGGAATGTGTAAAAGGCACCACTTGATGACCAACTGCTGTGATACAATTTAATGTTAAACAAACATAGTGTCCAGATAGACCATTCATGATAAATGAATATTGAAACGAAACCTTGGATGGCACTTCCAAAGTACGTGTGATTTATTTCACTTTTCTTTAGAAATTTTTAAGAAACAGCATGTCCTAACATTCTTTTCATGTCATATGTCGGACAACACTTTTTGTTTTGACACATAAACAAAATCATATGGTGTAATATTCAAAACATCATACATAGATTAAATATTGAAACAACACAGTAAAACACATTAAGACACATTTACATTTAACATACAAAATATATAATGTGAACAGAGCGACCAGTCCTGGCTTGAACTACCACTAGGCGGACATTTAATTATTCGTGGACTGAAGCCACAGCCTAAAGTCCTGCCTGTGTACAAAGCTAAAGGTATGTTAATTGGGAAGGGTGTTGTCTAAAAAGAGAAAATTAAATCAAGAACATTCCCTCGTGGCACACCCAAAATCGCTTAACCCATTAGCATGAGCCAACGCGTTTCGGACCCCATGTCATTCTGGGGTTCTCCTCAGGACTAGGACTTGGTCTTGGGAACTGTAAGTTTGTCAAGGAGACAGCTGTTATATGAATCAGGAACGCATGGTTCTCGTAAGTAAAACACTTAAATGGTGGTGCCATTCAAGCAGGAAGCGACTGATGCAGCTTTTGCTAAAGCTCCCCAGAGGAAGATTGGAATTCTTTTGCAAGCAGCAAGAGTAAATGAAGCTTTAAGAAGGGCTTAAATCTCGGAGCCTCTTTGTACAAGACCCCGGCACCACCATTTAAGTGTTTTACTTACGTGGTATGCTAGGAAGAAATATGAAGTAGTATAATCCATAGCCCCCTATTATTTTCTGATATGTCTGATTTTAAAGTTTTTAGTATACGTATTAGGAAATCGAGCATATTGTTTTTAACTTTTTTTATTTGTATCTAATTTTAGGATTGCATTTATACTTTTGAAAGCTCTTTTTGTAATATCGAATATTTTGTATTTTATTGTAATTGTCTCTTTTATGGTATTTTACCGAAATAAAAAGTATTGAACGAATTGAACTGCCTTCTCCTTCTGGTTATTGATAGTAACCATATACTCAGCCTTTATTAAAGAATAAATATATCCTGAAACAATACACATGCCTAAAAATTACCATTTTTTCCTAGTAAGGCCTGGCCGGGACTTAAAATCTAGATTGACTATCATAAAATTCCAATGCTCAAGACATTTATTAAACAGACATTGAATGGCAAGTTAGTATAGTTCATTCCAATTGCAGTGTTACAAATGGTACATATATTTTAAAATTCAGTAGATCAGCCTGTGTATACATGCCAACCTTTTCCCCTTACTAGTACCATGACAGACGACATTCCGAGATTGTACGAAACTGATGTCAATGTCTGATTGGAGGAAATGTGTAAAAGGCACACCACTTGATAACCAACTGCCGTGACACAATTTAAAGCATATTTAAACAGAGCGGGATGATTGCAATTAAATAAAAACCACTCAATGACTGGGCGTGTTCGGCCGATACAGCTTTCTTTACCTGCACAAAAAGCAGAACTATGCCACAGCTCAAGTGTTTGACATACATAGCCAAGGGCGACCAGTCAAAAACAAACTTCTCCACACTCGTAGCTGACACGTCATTTCATTCACTGAAAGTTTACAGTTCAATTTACAAAATCCCATCCATTCAGAGATGAACCCCTTAGTATGAGAGTGCATGCTTTGTGAAAACTAGAATAATATAAGTTTTCCACGTATTAAACTGGCAGCTGGGCACTTCTGAACGCTTCTCTAAAATTTCCATTACAGTTAATATACTGGATTTTATAGCTGCAAAAAACAAAGCCTCAACAGACACATATAAACAGATCCTTGGAATAAAAACGCATTCACATTACCTGCAAATAAAAGCCTCGGTAGCTGTCCCCTTGTCCTGCGGTTCCCGTTGCAGCAGCGGAAATGGCTTCTGCTGCGCGTGTCCTTCGTTTTCTTTTAATAAGCAAAAACCTTGCGAGCTTCGTACATTGCAAACCTTGGAAGGTCTTTTAAAAGAATTGACACTATTGTGTGTCTGAGGACGTCGTTGGGATGTTACCTGCCGATCACTTCAGCAATGAATTTTGACTAGAGGAATCTTGCTTGTAATGCAAAGATGCATATTTTTTTCGTCTCCTCTCACTTGTTTATAAAAAGTACATATTTTTGGTCACTGAATGCCTAATTAGTTTCTGCACATAGTACTTTCTTTACTGGGACCTTGCCCTGCTCTAACTATGTTTGCATGAGCTGCACTCATGCAATTGTAACACATTTCGCATTGCTGTCTATGTCTATTAACTTCGGGCAGCTGGGACCAATAATCAATTAACATGGACTTCTTTTCTTCAGACCAATGGCCCATGGGCATTTGATTTCTCTATGAAAAGTTATGGTGGTGGGATGCACACCTGTTTATCCAAAGTGTATCCATATTAGTTTTCGTCCTCAAAGAGTGCGTGCGAACTGGAGAAATGTCTTGCCCAAGTGACACTTAAATTGAAACCAACATTTGATTTCTTTACCATGAAGTGGACCTCTTGTACCATACCTGTTTTGTCCACAGATTCGTATTTGCAGTCATTCTTTGATCTTATTTCCTGAGTTTCTTCTCTCGAGATAAAATATTTATTTCATTGACGTGCTTTCCCCTTCAGGTTTGTGGCACCTCGCATACATCGCCTCTTGCTGGACTTTTCTGCATCGCACCTTTATTATTAACAAGTGTGGTGTGTAGCCTCAGCCACATATGATCAATCTTGGTTTCTTTCCTCATGAGTCCTGTGCTAATGCAAACCTGGAAGCAATCAGGAGTTCATATTTCGTCAGATGAACATGGTAGAATTTGTGCGGGAAAACACTGCAACATTCTGAGATTCGTAGCAAGGAAGCGATGAAAACATCCAATATTGCTGTGTTTTTTTCCTTTGCAAAGTATGGAGCTTGGAATGTGGATGTAACAGTGGACACAGTAAATACCACACCAAGCGGCATCAGCATTTACTGGGTGCTGCTGTATTATCTTGCAAAATATTAGGACAGTTATTATAAAGCCCTAATAGATGGAGGAATAATATGATTGTCCCTATGCACGCATTATTCAGCTTGTTAATAAGATAGTATTAGTATTGGAGCCCTTTTCTTCAGACTTTTTTTTTTGTGTGTTATAATTGTTTATTAGCATTTTGAAAAAATGTCATCATAAGTACAATAATGATAATAGTAATTTACAGTTGGAATGATATGAATAAATATATTGAATATATGAAAAAGAAGAAGAGAAAATTCATATATGATAAATACTATGCGTCAATAAGTAACACACAACTGTAAAGATAGATAACAGGATAAATAATTGAATAAGTAAGATACGGAAAATATTAAATATTTAAATAATGCAAGCAACAGATATAAGAAATATAAAATTCTTAAAGAATCAGTCATAGGTTAACTTATCAGATATATGGATTAAATATATAGATTAAATATTATATATAGCTATAAATACAGACAAATATTAACATGGCAAATCTCCTCAACTTTCGAGTAATAATTCATTTAAAAGATCGAATACTGTAAAATATGTCAAAAAAGGAAGAGTGAATAGAAGAGAGAAAAATAGTTGATATAAGAACTAACAAAGCATATCAATATATGATATACGAAGGGAGATGAGAAGTGAAACGTCAATAAAATATAGTAAGAATGAAAGGATAGGAGTGAATTAGCAAGAAAGAATGATAAAGAAATAAAATAGTAAAATAGTAAGACAACAAGATGATAAGATAATATGATAATAGGAGAGCATGAGAACCAGGGGTGGGAAAGAAGAAGGGGGGGGGAGAAAATATAATGTCAAATGTCAAATAAAGGGGTATTAGTATCAGTACTTGGAGTATTATCATCAATATCTATGCCGCTATTCATGTTCAGGAAGGGAGACCAAACACGAAGAAATATGTCAGTTTGATTCTGAAGATTATAAATTATTCTTTCTTGTGATGCTGTTTGTAACATAGTTGTCAACCATTCTTCTTGCGAAGGGGGAGATGGAGATTTCCAATGTCGTAAAATACATATTTTTGCTGTAGCCAGTGCTTTGTGAAATAGACGACATTGGGGTTTGGTGAGTTTTGGAGATAGCCGAAGATCATGGAGGAGAATAACAGCAGGAGTAAGCGGAAGATGTAAAGGCTTGGTAGAAGATAAAATTTTTCCCACATATGACCAGAAAGATTGAACCAACGAGCAGTCACATATAATGTGTGTTGAGTCACAGTTGGTGTTAGAACATCTCCAGCCATTGGCATGGGAAATTAAACCAGCTTTCTTTAATCTTGCAGGAGACCAATGCCAGTCGTGAACAATTTTAAATAAACAAAATTTAAGTCTAGCTTCGCGAGTTCCTTTGTTTAGATTCTCCATTATTTCCTCCCATTCACCAGCAGTGTAAGCAATTGAAAGTTGTGACTGCCATTTGAATTGTAATGTCTGTGTTAAGGGTTGAGAAAAAAGATGTGTTGTAAAAACTCTGTACAGACCAGATATCACTCCCTTATGTTTGCCCCAAGTGTTTAGATATGATACTATTTGTGAATATGAAAGCGTCGGAGAAGGTGAACCTAATTGTTTTTTCAAACATTGCTTAAGCTGGTCATATTTTAGGGATTGATGTGGTGGAAGACCGAATTCATCTTGTAATTATGTGAATGTTTTAAAGTCACCATTATAAAAAATTTGATCTAATGTTTGACTACCTGCTGTTTTCCATAATGGCCATAATAATACCTACTTATTAATACGAACACTGGAATTATTCCATATGGGTGCCTTTCATGTATATGTGAGTTTAAAGCTAATAAACGATGTGCTCGTTGCCATGATTTGGACTTAGCTGATAGAATTGGATTTGTAGGTTTCTGACGTGTGATTTTAGTGCCATAAAGTGCAGAAATGCCAGAGTCCGAAGATAAAAGATGGCGTTCTAAATGGACCCATTGCGGAACATCAGAAACTCCCGGTAACATATATGATAGTTGAGAAATCTGTAATGCTAAATTATAATGTTCAATGGATGGAAGGCTCATACCTCCAGAAGAATGATGAGCCTTTAATTTTGCCACGGCTAAGCGAGGTTTTGTTGAACCCCATATAAAGGTTTTTATTTTGGAATCTATAAGTCTCAATGTAGATAAGGGAATATGAAGAGGAAGCATGCCTAAAGTATACAGAAAACGAGGGAGTGTAACCATTTTACCAGCTTGAACTCTACCCTACATGGAAAGATTTAGAATTTTCCACTTATCAAAGTCACGTTGCATTTGAACTATCAATGGATTCAGGTTATCTGTAATCATACCTTAAATACCTTTATTTACTAAGATACCTAAGTATTTAAGACATGAGGGTTGCCAATTAAAAGGGAAGTTGTGTATAGCCGCTTTAGTGGTTCCATCAGAGATAGGTAAGGCTTCACTTTTGTCCCAATTTATTTTATAACCTGAAAATGAAGAAAAAGTGTCTATGATTTGAAGTAAAGATGGCAACGAATTAGAAAGGTTCATTAAGGTGAGTAATATGTCATCTGCGTATAGATAAAGTTTTGATTCACCTGCAGGTAGATGTATGCCTGTGACTGCTTCTGATTGACGAATAGTGGCTGCTAAATGTTCCATTGGTAAAAGAAAAAGAAGTGGGGATAGAGGACATCCCTGACGTGTTCCTCGTCGGATCGGAAATTATTCTGATAGGAAGCCTCCACAATTTACTTGTGCAGAAGGGTTATCATATAATAGCCGTACTTTCTGAATAAACTGGCTTCCAAGTCCAAAGCGTTCAAGCACTTTGAAAAGATAATCCCACTCTATACGGTCAAAGGCCTTTTCAGCATCTAGTGATAATGCTAATGCGTCTTGTGGAAGGTTTTTGAATACCATAGGGTATGTGCTAGTGTACGTAAATGATTCCTAGAGGAACGTCCTGGAACAAACCCTACTTGAGTTGAATGAATTAAGGAAGGTAATACCTTTTTAAGACCAGAAGCCAGAATACTGGCAAATATTTTGATATTGCAATTCAAAAGTGAAATGGGACGATAGCTGGTACAAATTAAAGGGTCCTTTCCAGGTTTAGGGAGTACTGCAATTATTGCTTTGTTGGAAAGAGGACTTAAGGAGTTATCTCGTTCAGCTTCTTGAAAAGCAGCATATAGAGAATCAATTATATTATGTCCAGTCCAACGATAGAATTCAGCTGGGAAGCCATCTTTTCCAGGAGCTTTATGGTATGGTAAATTAGATATTGCTTGCGCAATTTCATCCCTGCTAATTTCTCCTTCAAGAAGAGCCCTTCCCTCATCGGAAAGATATGGGAGATCTACCTTTGAAAGAAAGTCATTCAGTCTATCTGTATCTACTTGCGTCTCTGGTGTGTAGAGGGATGTGTAAAAGGAAGCAAATTCATTCACTATGTCCTGCGGTCTAGTGAGAATAGTACCTTGAGATGATTTGATAGCTGGGATGGCCATGGCTGTTTCTCTTTGTATTAGTTGTACCGCTAATAATCTACCTGCCATTTCACCTTGTACGTAGTGTCTTGTTTTCATTTTTTGAAGGGCAAATTCCGCCTTAGAGGTGAAGAGCCCATTTAGCGCCATTCGAGCTTGCTCTAAAGATTTAGGGTTTTGCAGTGTTGGTGCTATAGTATGTTGGTGGGTATATGATAGAATGTTCTGTTCTAGTTCTTTTTGTCATGCAGCATTCCGTTTGTTAGCTAATGCCGCCTCGTGCATCAGTTGACCTCTGATAGTAGCTTTAGCTGCAGCCCATATCAGTTTATCTGAGGTCACCGAACCCTGATTCATGGAAATATAGGGGCTGATTCCGATTCGGGCCGGAAATCTCTCCGACCGAGCCGGATCCGGAGAGATTTCCGACCGAGCCGGACTCCCGCAGTCCAACCGAGCGAGTACGATGTGGCCGTATGCTGCCCGACTCGATTCGGTCGGACTCCCATTGAAGTCAATGGGAGCCGGTCGTACAACGCGTACACGGGCTCCCATTGACTGAATGGGTACGTCATGAACAGGGGAGCCCCCTACAGTGGGTACACGTCGGTGCGACTCGCACCATACATGCATGTTTAGGGGGGACCCTTGGGTCCCCCCTGTGTGCGACTCGTGCGGCTACGCGTGCAGGGAGGTCCAACACAGACCCCCGAAGTCCGGCTCCGACAGCTCTTTGGAGCCGGACGCTACGAGTCGGTCGGGCTGTTCGAAGCGCGCATCGTACTTGCTCGGTCGGGAAACGTCTCCATTGCGTGGTGCGAGCTGTGTCCGTACGAGTCGGTCGGAGCGGTTGGGACCCGGGAACGAGTCGGTCGGCGATTTCGCGTGCGCTCGCATCGTACTTGCTCGCTGGGACGACTGTACGAATCGGTCGGGAAAAAGGCCTCCGAATCGGATCCGGTAAAGCCGAATCCGATTCGGAACCCTACCGGCCGAGATCGGAATCGGCCCCATAGTGTTGAAAAAATGTTTGTAATTGATATTTACCCTCTGGAGATTTATGTCGTTGTATGTTCATGCGCCAGGGTTTACGCCTTGGTCTGGATATGCCAACTTCTATAGCTAAGAAGACCAGCGAATGGTCAGATAATGCTGCTTCCAAAATACAAGATTCTTGAATGGACTGAATTAATCTTTGAGATACTAAAAAATAATCCAAACGAGATGGGGTACCATGCGTTGGTGAAGAAAATGTGTACTCAGTATCTGACGGATGTGAAAGGCTCCAATGATCAATTAATCCATTATCAGCTAATATGTCATCCATTAATGCCCTATCAGCATTATTATTTTTATCTAGGGGGCCTGTTTTATCTAAAATTGGTTTCCTCACAATGTTCCAGTCGCCACCTATGAGATACTGTGATGCACCCATCTCAATTAGCAAACAATTTAGATGAAGAAAAAATGATTTTTTTGTTCCCGTCGGAGCATAAACAGAGCCAACACAAATATAAGTAACTCCAATACGTAGCTTGGCAAATACATAACGACCTTCAGGATCTGTCCATGTTTTTAATATTGTGACTTGTAGAGATTTGCGGATTAGAATTGCTACTCCACATTTGCGGGTGGGACCTGCGGTTGTAGGTCCATCCCTTTATATGCTACTGTGAATTACCTTGCCTACCCAGTCTCTACAAAGTTTCTCTGATTCCAATGTGTCCAAATGTGTTTCTTGAAGTAATGCCACATCTGTCCTTTTGAATTGAAGATATGACAGTACTTTTTTACTTTTGATGTAGTGAGTAAGTCTGTGCACATTCCATGTAATCACAGAAAGAGGGCGTGTGTTGGACGTGCTGGACATGTTTATGAAATGTCAATGAGTTCAAGTAAGCTTTAAAAATAGATTTATAAAATTTTTAAAACAAGTAGAAGGGTGGTCTGAATCAATAAAATAGGAGGGAGGGGAGAGGATAGAAAATAGGAAGGGAAACCCCTGGTTTTAGCAGAAATATAGATAATCAATTACACAAAGAAAATATAAGGTGTGAGAATAGGAAATTTGTAGATACAGTAAAATTAAGAAAAAGGAGGTGAATATAGTATATATATTGGTAGATAGTAATATAAGTGCCAAAAATACTAAACTGTGAACCGCGGGTCTGTTTCTCCCGGAGCACCACCGCGGAGAGGAGCCCCGACGAAAGGATAGCAAACACTGCCATTTCCAAAGAGTATACGTATCACAGCACAACATAAGTTACAATAATATATTAAATCTATGTGAAACCGCATAGTATAAATATATATATAAGTTCGAATGAGTAGTTCATTGAAGCATGGTAGATTTTACCCTCTCGGAAATTCAATAAATATAGTATATATTGGATATGAGAACATTCATTGCTATGTATAAATGCACATAAATTAAGAATTAATTGATATAATATAATAAATATACTAAATAGAACAGATAGAGGAGTAAAGGCTGAAGCAAATACTATTAAATATTATAATACGGTATAGTTGAGCATCCTAATAAAACAGTATAATCTAATACAGAATATTGTAATACATGGTGAATAGATAACATTCTATGATGCAAACTTTGAATACAATTTCTATTTATATTGTATAGGTTGACACTGTCTAGTCAATTTTACTTTTACGATAGAAGTATAAGTAATGCAATGTTTATCTTATTTTAAATCAAACAATATGAATGTTTATTAAATAGCTAAATTTGTCATATTACTATTGTCAGACTTCTTCTGAGGCAGGCTTTAGAGGGGAACGAGATTTATCTCTATGTTGATCTTGTGCAAAAGCAAAAGCAGCGTGCAACGCTGAAGATTTATCATCTTGGGCACGAGTAGGTCTTTCTAGATCTCTTCCTCTTTGGCGAGGGTTGCTAATATTACGTCTTCTGTTATCAAATGATTGTTGTGTGGAACTCAAGCTCGCATGGTTATGATCAATTGAAGTGTCTTGTGTATCCATGTTTAGTGTTTTCATCTGATCTAGGAATTGCTGCAAATCTGCTGGATCATAAAAATCTCTAGAGTCCCCATTTTTAGTAATACGAAAACGAGCTGGTTCGAATAGACCATATTTAATGTCCAATTGTCGTAACTGAGGTCTAATAGCGAGGAATGCTTTGCGTTTCTCGTTGGTCTCTTTAGAGAAATCCACAGCCATTTGGATGAAGTGACCCTTGTATGAAAATGAGCCATGCGAACGCACTGTAGTTAGTAGAAGTCTAGTTTGCTCATGTCTTAAAAAACAAGCGATAAGTGGCCTTGGTCGAGCTGTATTTTCTTTCTGTGGAGGACCTATGCGGTGGGCTCTTTGTATTTCTAATGGAGGATCAAAGGTAATGCGAGTTAGCTTCGGAAGAACGTCACAGAGAAATAGTCTAGCATTTTGATTTTCAATGTTTTCCGGAAATCCAAAAAAGCGGATATTATCTCTCCTACTATGGTCCTCCAAGTCAACTACCTTACTGCGAAAGAATAACAGCTCTTGGTCTTTATTTTGCACTGCATCAAGACGATTTTCCACGGTTGTCAGTCTCAAATCTAAATCATCAGTTTTTGTGTGAAAACCCGCCAATTCTACACCAATGGCTTTGGTTTCAGCTGTTAGGCATGAAATGTTAGCATCCATACCTTCTAGATGTCTACTGACCGCGGAAATTTCCAGTAATATGTGATTCAGTGTATCACCTTGTGGAGAAATGTTAACATTTTGAGGTGACTCTTTTGATGGAGAAGCAGATCCTTTGCCAGGCATCTTGCTCGACTGTTGAAGGACTTCAGCAAATAGAAGTGGTGTAGAGGATTTACTGCCACCTTTAGTATTTGACATTAAGATCAGTCCCACAGCTGTACACAAAAATTTATCTAATCCTCTGTAATATCTTTCTAAAATGGTATTTCCATGCACTAAATTATCCGATATATTGTAGTGATCGTAATTATCAAAAAGAGTAAAGCTTGAAAAGACGCAATGAGCAAGAGTCGAGACTGATTATTAATTCCAACCACTTCACTATGCCGTATATTTTTTCCTATAACCTAAATGCTTGATATCTTGTGAGGTTTGATATGGGTGAACGCTATATTAGGCAGTAAAACATGTGCAGAAAGGGTCACATTGCATTAGGTATATGTTTTCACCTCATTTCATTCAATATACATTGAGTTAGAATTGCAATACAGCGGCCATAACCACCACCTCTGTATACATATAGTCATAAAAGCTGCCTTCAACGTTGCACTTAGGAGTGTTTAGAAGTGGGGCTATGTGTAGAAGGATATATTTTGAGGAATAAAATTATTCACCAAAACATTGATTTCTGCGCATGTGAATTGTAAAAAGTGAATTAACTGTGCGTTTACCTCAAGATATGTGGCT
This sequence comes from Calotriton arnoldi, assembly GCA_963921515.1. Lineage (NCBI taxonomy): Eukaryota > Metazoa > Chordata > Amphibia > Caudata > Salamandridae > Calotriton > Calotriton arnoldi. The sequence continues at coordinate 582,846 of CAWUFW010009792.1, forward strand.
TGAAAGTATGTAGTAAAGTTGAGATTGAAGTTCTTAGCGCTGAGATTAATCCATAGATTTTTCCCCCCCTTTTTTTAAATAATGTAGGGCATCAGAATAATTTTCCTCATTGTGGTAATATCGCCCTCTTTACAGGACTGCCGCGGGGTTAATTGCAACGTTGGGGCACTTCTTCATGAAACGTGCTAGTTCTCCTCATGACTCTGCCCGCAAGTTCAGTCACGTCAGGGAAACGCGCTGAGAGGGGGCGGAGATAGTGAGAGGAATCCCGGTCTACGCGCATGCGAGGACCGGGGATTCCTGAAGTGTTGGAGGCCGGCCGACGTCACGCTCACCTCAGGACTTCGTCGCAGCAGAAGATGCCATTATGAGCGTCGCTCAGCCCCGTGTTGCACAGAAAACAATTCCGCAGGCCTTCTCAAAGCCGAATTCACCGAAGTTGCAGGTTTAACGATGTAGGTAAGCGCGTCGCTTGCATCAAAGGCTCCTCTCCTGGTGGAGCCCACAGCTTTGGCGGCCATCTTACTCCGTGGCCAGACCACGCCCCCCTTTTCTTCAGACTTTTAACAAGTTTGGCAAACAATACTCTCTATAGCTGGTTAAATTCTGGTTAAAACCTCTTACTGAGACATCTATCAATTTATAATGGCATTGTATAGTTATTGTAGAATAACCCAGGGTTTCATCTGCAATTGTGACCGCTAGCATATCCTCTGGTAAAAAGTAATTCTATATTTCCGAAGCCAAATTCTACACAGTACCCCCACCACCCTCATCCACTCAAGTGTTTTTTGTTAACAATGATGTTACATGCATTGTACACATCCATATCTCAATTTATATGTCTTCGTCCAACCATCCCTCTTTTTCTGCAGATGTGGCTCTTTCTGAAAAGAAATGATCCAATAGTTATTCCAAACTTGTCTCATGTGCTCTGTCCCCTCAACCCACTCCCATTTACTTATGTTTTTATTCTACTCTTAGTGAATTAAGGGTCACATGTATCTTGTCCCAAAATGCCAGTCACAATTTGCAAACAGTATTTCTGTGACCAGGATTTTTTTTTTAAGTCTCAACTTATGTAGTAATAGGTGGGGTTCTTATAAAAAGAATGGTAGTGGGTTGGAATTTGACATTCCCCAAGCATAATGATGAGATAGGTCGCAAATTTGACTCACTAGGATTGGAGGCACAGGGATGGAGGACTGCTGGGGTCAGCAGACCACCTTGTCTGCGATTGCTTTTAATAAAGTAAGCTTTTTTATTTTTTACCTGCAGGCCATTTTCAAAACGGGACTCTGTTTAAAAAGAAAAGAGACATGTGTAAACCAATGGTCAACTGTATACATAACACATATAGTTCAATATGTAATAAATGTGCAATGAGTGACTCAGTATACATCCTATATATGGATAGGTATGTGTCTGTAACAATGTGCATAATCATTAACAGTTGTCTTTGTTCTACTTTCAGGTGACCAAGGATATGGTTTTCAGCCATGGGTCATGACCTCAATTGTTCCTCTCCAGACGGAGTCAGAAAAACAGTACAACCAGGCACTGATCAAGACAAGGAATGTGGGCGAACAGACACTTGGAGTACTGAAGTCCAGGTTCTGATGCCTGGACATGTCAGGGGGAAGATTGTTATACTCCCCATGTGGTGTGCAAAATAAAATCTTGTCTGTGCGATTCTCCATAATATATGTATAAGAACAAATGTCCTGTGGGACTTGGAGCCTGAAGAGACCCAGCAAATGGAGAAGGATGATAATGATTGAGGAGAGATCCACCTCACAATGGCTGGTAGGCTGTGACACGATCAGTTGTGGCCAATTTCTTTACTTAAAGATTTTGACTTGATGGACAAATTTTCTGCAATTGTCTGATCTGTTCAACATGAGAATAAATGTTTGAACTCATTCATTGTGTTGTCTTTATGTCACAGTCAATGTAAACATCAAGTCACTCACATCTCACAAGAGGAGACCAGGGCAGCCGCAGCTTCCACACGCGTCGCTGCTAGCCGCGCTCCACCGACCTCATCCCTCTCTATGTGCGGCGGTCTGCTTCCAGGTTGGAGGTGAGATGCCGCGAGGACAGCAGCGATTCTAAAGAGGATCGCTCCCCTTTTCTGCATTGGCTGCATCGGCTACATCGTATCGTTAACATCGCCAAGCCGGGGGCAGCATGGCCTGAGGAGGTGCATTGGACCATTTTCCTCCTGGCGGTGTTTATTAGCCAGGCAATCAAGAAGAAATGTGCAGCTAGGCCGAAATGCAGAGGGAAAGACATGGACTGTGAATGCTGTCGACTGGCACGAGTGAGCATGGAGAGAGCTACCAGGTTTCTCACCGGGGTGTAAGTGAGACGTACATTGCACGGGCCATGTAGCACGCTTGAAACTACCCAGGTGGGGGTCGCTGGGCAGGCTCTCTCCTACTCCATAATTTTATGTGCCTTATGTGCTTAGGACTAGGCTTTTTCTGGCCTGGAACTCTCTTCTATCAAACTGCTGGGCGAATATGCGGAAGCTACATTGTAGAGGCACCAACAATCCAGTTACTAGTTTGACACCTCAGCTACAAAAAGTCAAAGGACAGTTAGCACATTCCACTGTATCTTGCAGGGAAAAATGGTTAGTAATCTTGAAAGTGCTATAATGGCGAAACCTACACCGACCACTGATCCTCTAACCCAGTTGCAAGAGACCATTAAAGCAACATTAAGTGCCTCCCTGGACACTGACTTGTGCCAAACCATAGATGTTGCATTACTTCAGCTAGGGGGTGGCTCCCACTCCCCATCCATCAACATAGATGCAGGAGGGCTAGCTCAAAGGTAGAGGACTGATTTAGGAGATGGGGGGGGCCCACTGGCACAGGATGGTTTCAATTTGTGGAGCACAATAAAAGCAGCAAAGAGGGAGTATCAGCTCTTCACAAGGTATTCAAAGGGAGGTCCAGATCCTGCACCCTTATAGACATCAAATAGTAGCAAGGGTATGAGAGACACTCAGGATCGCTCACCAATTCTGTCTGCAGCAGAGGAATCATTAAATGGCCTAAACCCAAAGTCAGGAGAGCAGCTCTCAAATCTGCAAACGGGCTTGGGTGAACAGCTCACAGAAGAAGTATGTAAGCAGCATCTACCTTTGATTACCGGAACCACTGAAGGAGTAGTGTGTCTTGAGAATATACCCAGCTGCAGCTCCTCTTAGAGATGATTTTGCTTGAAATTTGCAAGTTGAAAAATACCCAGTCTAAGGAAATCTCTGCAGTCTATCAGAGATTGAGTAAAATCGATGAAGTAGTATGCCAAATCACAGCACGCTTGAAAGCGCTGGAACAAAGGGTATCAGATCTAGAAGATGGTTCTTTCATGCAGCAATACTAAAAAAAAAGCTGCAGGATTTGCCGATTAAAATTAATGACATGGAAAACTATGCGAGGAGATATAAACTTCAATTTCTTGGATTACAGCAAGGGGTGGAGAGGGTGGACAACCACCAGAACATGTTGCAGTTCATAGAATCATTGATAAATTCACATATTTTGCAGGATCCCCCAGAGGACCTCTCCATTATGAGGGCACAACGAGTCCCTGCCAAGTGGCCAACAAACTCAAAATGTCCCCGTACTATCAGTGTGAATTTTACAGGCTACCATATAAAGGAGTTGATTCTGACCACGGCGATTCATAAGAAATCATTCATGCTACTGGATAAAGCTCAGGTCCAGGTGTTCTCAGATATGTCTGCCACAGCAGCATGCAGACAGAGAGATTTCATGGGCCTGGTGGGACAATTTAAGGTGGTGGGGGCCCAGGCCTTGATTGTCCAACGATCTAAACTAAAATTGTTGTTCAAAAGTCAGTTCTATCTATGTTCTTCTCTAGAAGACGGACAGAGCCTTTTGAAAACAATTCAGAGCTGAAGGGTGGTATTAACTTGTTGCTAATATTTTTCTTTTGCTCTCCTTTTATTGGTTTCTTCAGTTCAGTTTTGTTTTTTTGAGTGCAAGAAGTGATTCAAGTAACCAGAAGGAGGGAATCTTTTTCGCCTTTATGGAGCGTTTTAGGGTGCAGTTACAGGGCACACATTTAGTAGGGGACAGTAGAGGGTATGGTGGGCAATTCCCTCTTTGGGGGTGGTGGTGCACTTTCAGTGTATGGGGTTGTGAGGGGGAGCACAGGGGTGGTTTGTTTATATAAAAGAGTAGATAAATCATCAGGAGATTGGTTGGGGCTAAAGTATGCTAGAAAGGCATTATTAATGCGAGAGACCGGGGCAATTGGCTTGGTAATCCGAATGTTTGGATTAACTCATTATCATCAAATAAGCTTTATTCGAAAACACATTGTGTATCATAAAAGCTACATAAAACATCATCACTTGAATAAAAACACATGATCAAAAAAAAACACAGGTATTGATCACATTAAATAAATAAGTATATACACAATGGATAGAAAGCAAGCATGCACCACTGTAGGAAAGTAGGATCTGCTTCTTATGGTTACCCCCACTTTTTGCTTGATGTTACACTGTTTTTGACTAGTCTGACTTGGATCCTGCTTTCTCCCTAAAATGTTATGACATGTACTTAGGTACACTCCAGGTACGATACTGGGGTACCCTTATCAGTCCCTAGTACATGGTACACATGTACCCAGGGCATAGGTACCCCAGAGGCCTCCCATGGGCTGAAGCATGTATTATGCCACCCATGAGAGGCCATGCAAAATGGAACTACAGGCCTGCCATTGCAGCCTGTGTAAGATGGTGCATGCACCACTTACTTTAGATATAGATTTCCTATATCTATAGGTCACTACACTTAAAACCTATAAGTCACCCCTTTAGCAGGCCCTGACAATCCTGAAGGCAGGGTGCTGGGTTTTACGTGAGAGGGTGCCCATGCATGAGCTGGGCACCCCTGCAGTCTTCGGAGACCATTCTCCTGGGTTGTCGGTGACGCAGACTGACATAGGTAGAGGTGCATTATATAATCGCGTAAAATGCTATCTCGAAAACAGCTGGAACAAACCATGTTGTGTTTGGTATCAAACACCTTGGAATCATACCTCCACACTGGTAACCGGTGTGGGAGACTCCACCTGTCAGAAGAAAGCTTCGTAGGGTCCCTGGTCTTCCCGGTACCAGCCTTCTCGACCCGGACAGCACAAAATGGTTGCTGCCGACCAGAGACACATTTCTGCCCCCCTGCTGCTGAGCCAAGCTCGAGCAGAGGAAGGCAGCACAATAGGCATTCTGTCACAGAGAGGTGTGACCACTTCCCAGATAGGATTTAGTGTATTGGAGCTGGGTGGGTGCACTTCCAAAATGCCTGAAAGTCTGCACAAGGGGCACATTTGGTGTCCCTGTGCATAGTCCAGTTCAAACCAGTCCTGGGAGCTGCACGGCTCCTGCTCTGGCGTGAAACTGGAAAGGACATGGGAGTAACCTCCGCACTGTCCTGACCCTCCCCTGGGGGGGTCCCCTGAATCTGTCCAACCCTCTCCCGTGGGTACAAAAGAGCTTACCTGGCTGTAGGACCCTAGATTCGACGTGGACAAGATTCTGATCAAGAAACCACTGACCTTTGACCGCCTGGACACTCTGGACTTCGCTGGACTTCGACTGGGCCTGACTTCGTCTCCCTCTCCGTCCAAAGCATCGTCTGTGCCCGTGCATGATGCAGGCTCCGTGCAGGGCCAGTGGAGCATCAGGGACAACTGAAGTATCTCCCTTGGGGTGATGGAGTCACTCCCCTGCATTTGCAGGCACCGTAATGCAACTGACCGGTCTGCTGATCCTGAGCTCCTGTGGACTCCGAAGGCTCCAGCAACACAGGAGGTGGGTTCCTACATTCCTTGAGGTCAAGCTGCCCTCTGACCAAGTTTGAGGCCAGTAACCTCGTGGGGACTGCATAACCCGAACCCCTGTGCACCGCGTACTTTTACAAGTGCATATGCTTGTTGGTGTTCCCCAACTTTGTGCATTGGGCTATCGATAGCCCCTACCTCTGCCCACATTTTGTACAAAGGACTTTGGCCTCCTCACACTCTGTGCCCTGCAAGCTGTGACTTTGTGAAACTGCTAGAGGTCCCCTCGCGACTCCTGTGCCTTCGGTCTGTGGGTTCACTTGAGGTACAACACTGATTTCCTTGGGCTCCCCTGGTTGCTCCAGGATTGCCCTGACTCCCCTTGCTCTGGTGAGTCCCCTGGTCCTTGCTGGGTCAGACCGTAACCTTCTTTGTGGGTTTCTGCGGCCAAGGCTTGTTGGTGCTCCCGCCGGACACTGGCCCCTCAGCACTCGACATCCTTCGTGGGACAGCTCGTATCCAGCTCCTGGTCATTCTCGACATCTCCTGGTCCCTGCAGCTGTAGAGTCAAGGTCTCCTTCTTCACACCTGAAGCACCCGACATCGGTGGGCATTTGTCTACTGAGCCCCTAGTTACTCCTGAGTGCCCAGACTCTGTCCCCTCTGCTTTCAGGTTCCTTCCATCAAGAATCCACCTGTGGGTTCCACCAGACACTTCTCTTCTTTCCAACAGTGGCATTTCTTTGAAGACTCCCATTGAGAACGACAGCGGTTTCCGACGCCACTTCAGCCCTATGCACCCGGCTTCCCTGGGATAGGTAACTCTGGTACTTCAGTATCCACGGATGGGGTGGCTCTCCAAACTTCTATGTTCCAAAGGGTTTCCTCGAAATCCACTGAGAAGGGTCCTTAAACTTTAAAATTGCAACCGCGACTCTTCCATTGAATTGTACGTAGCACGCAGTCATGTTCTCACACTGCACCCATCCTCCGTGGGGTCCCTACTTACTCACCTTGGGTGGTTCCTTGGGGTCTCAGTGATTCTACACCCGCTAGACACTGTCTTGACTCGAGTCGGGGTTCTTATACCACTATTTTAGTATATGGTTTGGTCTCCCCCTGGAGCCCACTGTGTATTAGTGCTACTTACGATTGTTGCTACAGTATTGTGTGCTTTGTGGTTATCTGCGTGTAGCAGATACTGTGAGGTATTTAAGGTGTGTTATAATAATAAACATATATTCTTATAACTACTGTGTGGTTCTCCTTTCATTTAACCAATACAATAAGATTGCATTCTGTTAAAGCAAGCTGCTTAACATTCCTTCAAGACTAAGCCTGAAGGCTGCTCTCCACAGCTACCACTTGGATAACTTTCTAAGGTTATCTTTGACCTCTTAAATCACCATAAGGGTTGTTTGGACTGGTGCAAGGTACCCACTTTAATTAGTGGACAGCATATACCAGGCCAACTTCACACATTGGTGTGCAGCGGTTGGGATTCAAGCCTGCATTGTTTTACCAGATAAATCTTTGTATTGAATAACTGAAAACCACTGAGTACTAGGTACATATAATACTAGCTTAGAATAAGTAAGTTCTACTGAACTTAGGGTTGGGTAAGTCAAGGGTTCAGCACACCCTTTCTCCAACCTCAGAGAGTTTAGCTCCCACTAGGTTAGGTAGGTGCAACACCTCACCACACTTAGTATGTTTTGTAAAGGAGATGCCAGTGGCTCTCTGCCCTCTAGATACAGTGAGCTTTCATTCCAAGAATTGAAAGCCCTGTGTGCCTCTAGAAAGCTAAAGTCAGGGAGAAATGCAAACACCCAACGCCTCATAGAGGCCTTACTGCTTGATGATCTCAGGAAGACCCCTGGGTCAGATGTACAGGAGAAAGAGGGTTGGACAGGGAATGAGGACAGGTCAGGAGGTGACACCTTTTATGACCTAGACTCAAACCCTGGCCAGGAGGAACAAGATGGTTCCCACCTGGACAACTCAGATCTTCATGGAGGTGATGAAGAAGGCCAAGATGGCCCCCTCTTCACCCCTCGTGGAAGAGTGCAGAGTTTACCTAGGAGATCTAGATCTCCCTCTGCAGCGTCACATCACTCAGGACAGTCTGTAGGGACCTCTGTATCTAGCAAGAGGGACCACTCTTTTGATAAGGAATACCAATTTCTTGAACTTGACAAAGTTAGGCTTAGGCTCAGGCAAGAGCAATTGGCCCTGGATAAAGAGTACCTAGAAGTCCAGAGAGCTAGAAAAAAGTTGGGACTAGAGTCCCATGGTGGCAGCAACGGTGTCCCTAGAGATAAAGAACATTCTTTTGACAATAGGAACCTGTGCAAGATTGTCCCTCCCTACCATGTTGGGGATGACATCCATAAATGGATAACTGCTTTAGAGAGGGCCTGTAAAGGTCAGAGGGTCCCTCAAGAGCAGTAGGCAGCTATCTTGTGGCTCTCCTTTGCTGGCAAAGGTAGAGATAAGCTCCTCACTGTTAGATAAGAGAATGCTGACTATTATTCAGTCCTGAAGAGTGCCCTCATTGATGGGTTTGGCTTAACCACTGAACAGTACAGGTTTAAGTTCAGAAACACCCAGAAGGCACAGAATCAGGACTGGGTAGACTTTGTGGATAGTGTCATTAAGGCTCTGGAAGGTTGGTTGCTTGGCAGCAAAGTGAATGATTTCAAGGGATTGTACAATTTGATTATGAGGGAGCAGATCCTTAATAAATGCCAAAATCAGTTGTTGCATCTGACTTCTCCCCAAGAATTGGGAAAGAAGGCAGATAGGTGGGTCAGAACCAGGGTGAAGCAGAGAAATCAGAACCATGGTGGTGACCAAACGAAGCAAGATACTAAAACCTCAGATAAGAAAGGGGACAAGGGTAAAGATGACAAGTCTTCATCAGGGCCCCAAAAACCTACATCTGGGGGGGAGTCACAATCCAACAAAGGAAAAGGCAAAAAGAAACCTTGGTGTTACGTATGTAAAGAAAAGACCCATTGGACAAAAGATGCCAATTGTCCAAAGGCCAGGGATTCAACTCCAACCACCACTGCCCCTAAGGCAACAGCTCCCCCTAGTACAGTTTCAATTGGTGGTACAGGGAACAAGGGTATAGTAGGGTTAACCTTGGGCTCTGAGATGGGTTCTGGCTTAGTCAGAACTGCAGCTCAGGCTGTACTTGTCTGTGATGGTGGCATGGATATTGCCACCTTATATGTCAGTCCTAGTAACTTGGGCAAATACAGACAGCAGCCTTTAATTAATGGTAAGGAGGCCATGGCATACAGGGACACAGGTGCAAGTGTCACTATGGTGACAAAAAATCTTGTGGACCCTGAACAGATCATACTTGGTGAGATGTACCAAGTGACCAATACTAACAATGTCAGGACTGATCATTCCTTGGCAGTTGTTAATTTCAGCTGGGGAGGGGTAACTGGCCCAAAGAAAGCTGTGGTTAGCTCAGACCTTCAAGTGGAATGCTTATTGGGCAATGATTTGGAGAATTCAGCCTGGGCTGAAGTGGAATTAAGGACCCATGCAGCAATGCTGGGCATCTCTGCAGATGTGTTTGCTGTGACCAGGTCACAGGCCAAATTGACTTCTACTGAACAGGCCCTGGATTCTGAAAAGATGGACCCGGTGCCTTCCAATAGAAGGAGCAGGAGGGGTAAGGCTGTGTCTTCCCCCCAGGCTCAGGGAGAGGATCAATCGCTTGAGGGAGATAACGTCAGTCCCTGTGAAGGAACTGTCTCAGATGAACTAGAACCTGTTCAGGTTGAGTTCTTGGGGACAGGGGGCCCTTCCATGGCAGAACTGAGTCAGGAGCAGCAAACCTGCCCCTCTCTTGAATCCCTCAGACAGCAAGCTGCTGCTGAGGCTGCTGGGAGTGTCAGTGGATCCCACAGGATCTACTGGGATGAGGGACTTCTTTACTCAGAGGGTAGAGACCCCAAGCCTGGTGCCACCAGGAGGTTGGTCATAACTCTGAAGTTTAGGGGCTTCCTACTCAACTTGGCACATGACATTCTCTTTGCAGGACACCTAGGTTAAAGTAAGACTTGGGACAGGCTTGTCCCTCACTTTCACTGGCCTCATATGTCAGAGGACACCAAGGAGTTTTGTCGCTCCTGTATCACCTGTCAAGCCAGTGGTAAGTCAGGTGGTACCACAAAGGCCCCCCTCATACCACTACCTGTGGTGGGGGTTCCCTTTGAGAGGGTTGGGATTTACATAATTGGTCCCATTAACCCTCCAACTGCATCTGGGCACAGTTATATTCTAGTGGTGGTGGACCATGCCACTAGGTATCCAGAGGCTATACCCCTTAGAACCACCACAGCTCCTGTGGTGGCCAGGGCCCTCCTGGGAATTTTTTCCAGAGTGAGTTTCCCTAAGGAGGTCTTACTAACAGAGGTACAAACTTCATGTCCAGTTATATCACTGCAATGTGGAAGGAATGTGGAGTGAATTACAAATTCCCCACACCCTATCACCCACAATGCAATGGGTTGGTTGAAAGGTTCAACAAAACCCTAAAGGGCATGGTCATGGGTCTCCCAGAAAAGCTTAGGCGAAAATGGGATGTCCTGTTGTCGTGCCTTCTCTTTGCCTCCAGAGAGGTCCCATAAAAGGGGGTTGGCTACAGCCCTTTTGAACTTTTGTTTGGGCATCCAGTTAGGGGTCCCTTGTGTTTGGTGAAGGGGGGATGGGAGTTACCTCTCAAACCTCCCAAGCAAGACATAGTGGACTATGTACTTGGTCTCTGCTCCAGGATGGCTGAGTACATGAAGAAGGCCAGCAAAAAGCTTGAGGCAAGTCAAGAATTGCGAAAAGGCTTGGCATGACCAAACGGCTGTAGTGACTGTTTATCAGCCAGGACAGAAAGTATGGGTGTTGGAGCCTGTGGCCTCAGCAGCTCTCCAAGACAAGTGGAGTGGACTCCATACTATTCTTGAGCAGAAGGGAGAGGTCACCTACCTGGTGGACCTTGGAACTCCCAGGAGCCCCCACAGGGTGCTCCATGTAAACAGGCTCAAACCCTATGTGGACAGGACAGACATGGGCTTGCTCGTGGCTACTGATGAGGGACAGGAGTAAGAGAGTGACCCACTCCCTGACCTCCTCTCACAGAACCCTGATGATGGCTCAGTTGATGGTGTAGCCTTGGCAGGCAGCCTCACTGAGCAACAGCAGATTGATTGTAGGAAGGTCCTCAGTCAATACAGGCACATGTTTTCTTTGACTCCTAGTCAGACCACTTGGTGTACCCATGAAGAGGACACAGGTGAGAGTCTACCTGTTACAAATAAGATTTACAGGCAGCCTGACCATGTCAGAGATTATATCAGGACTGAGGTCCAAAAGATGCTGGAATTGGGAGTGACTGAACCCTCAGATAGCCCTTGGGCTAGTCCAGTGATCCTGGTACCCAAACCTCATACCCACGGTGGTAAAAGAGAAATGAGGTTTTGTGTGGACTACAGGGGGCTCAATGCAGTCACTAGGACTGATGCTCACCCTATTCCTAGGGCAGATGAACTCATTGACAATTTGGCCTCAGCCAAGTTCTTGAGCACATTTGACCTCACTGCTGGATATTGGCAAATCAGACTAGCTGAGGATGCCAAACCAAAAACAGCATTTTCAACCCCTAGTGGGCATTATCAATTTATTTTGATGCCCTTTGGTTTGAAGAATGCACCTGCCACATTCCAAAGGTTGGTGAACAAAGTCCTTACAGGCCTGGAAGCCTATAGTGCAGCACATCTTGATGATATAGCTGTCTTTAGTTCTACCTGGGAGGATCACCTGGTCCACCTGAAGAATGTTTTGGAGGTTCTGCAGAAAGCAGGTCTCACTATCAAGGCCACCAAGTGCCAGATAGGGCAGAGTAAGGTTGTCTACCTGGGCCACCTTGTGGATGGAGGCCAGGTTCAGCCATTGCAGAGCAAAATCCAGACCATCATGGACTGGGTTGCTCCCACTACCCAGACTCAGGTCAGAGCTTTCTTGGGCCTGACTGGGTACTACAGAAGATTTGTAAAAGGATATGGGTCTATAGTGACTCCCTTGAATGATCTTACACCAAAGAGAATGCCCAAGATAGTTCAGTGGACTGTTAGCTGTCAGAAGGCATTTGATGATCTCAAGCAGGCCATGCGCACTGCTCACATTCTGCAAAGTCCTGACTATTCCAAACAATTCATTGTCCAAGCAGATGCATCTGAGTTGGGGGTAAGGGCTGTGTTGTCAGAACTTAATGCAGAGGGTCAGGATCAACCAGTAGCTTTAATTAGCAGAAGGTTGACCCCCAGAGAGAAACGTTGGTCAGCCATTGAGAGGGAAGCCTTTGCTCTGGTTTGGGCTCTGAAGAAGCTGATGCCATACTTGTTTGGCACTCACTTCATTGTTCAGACAGACCATAAGCCCATCTTATGGCTAAAACAGATGAAGGGTGAAAACCCCAAACTTTTGAGGTGGTCCATTTCCCAATGCAGATGGACTCTCCAGATATTTCCTCTAAGAAAATGAAGACTCAACTGGGCAAGGTTAGTCTCATCTCCTTACGTTTGCGGGGGGTTGTGTAGGAAAGTAGGATCTGCTTCTTATGGTTACCCCCACTTTTTGCTTGATGTGTCACTGTCTTTGACTAGTCTGACAGGGATCCTGCAAATCAGGACCCCAGCCTATCTGCTTTCTCCCTAAAATGTTATGACATGTACTTAGGTACACTCCAGATTGGATACTGGGGTACCCTTATCAGTCCCTAGTATATGGTACACATGTACCCAGGGCATAGGTACCCCAGAGGCCTCCCATGGGCTGAAGCATGTATTATGCCACCCATGAGAGGCCATGCAAAATGGAACTACAGACCTGCCATTGCAGCCTGTGTAAGATTGTGCATGCACCACTTACTTTAGATATGGGTTTCCTATATCTATAGATCACTACACTTAAAACCTATAAGTCACCCTTATAGCAGGCCTTGACAATCCTGATGGAAGGGTGCTGGGTTTTACGTGAGAGGGTGCCCATGCATGAGCAGGGCAACCCTGCAGCCTTCGGTGACCATTCTTCTGGGTTGTCGGTGACGCAGCCCGACATAGGTAGAGGTGCATTATATGCTTGCGTAAAATGCTATCTCGAAAAGGGCTGCAACAAACCATGTTGTGTTGGTATCAAACACCTTGGAATCATACCTACACACCAGTAACCGGTGTGGGAGGTATGATTCCACCCTTTAGAAAAAAGCTTCATGGGCTCTCTGGTCTTCCCCGTACCAGCCTTCTCGACCCAGACAGCACAAAATGGTTGCTGCCGACCAGAGACACATTTCTGCCCTCCTGCTGCTGAGCCAAGCTCGAGCAGAGGAAGGCAGCACAATAGGTATTCTGTCACAGGGAGGTGTGACCACCTCCAAGACAGGATTTAGTGTATTGGAGCTGGGTGGGTGCACTTCCAAAGTGCCTGAAAGTCTGCACGAGGGGCACATTTGGTGTCCCTGTGCATAGTCCAGTTCAAACCAGTCCCGGGAGCCGTTGGCTCTTGCTCTGGCGTGAAACTGGACAAAGGACATGGGAATAACCTCCCCAGTGTCCTGACCCTCCCCTGGGAGGGTCTCCTGAATCTGTCCAACCCTCTCCCGTGGATACAAAAGGGCTTACCTGGCTGTAGGACCCTAGATTCGACGTGAACAAGATTCTGATCAAGAAACCACTGACCTTCGACCGTCTGGACACTCTGGACTTCTCTGGACTTCGACTGGGCCCGACTTCGTCTCCCTCTCCGTCCAAAGCATCGTCTGTGCCCATGCACCATACAGGCTCTGTGCAGGACCTGTGTAGAATCAAGGACAACTGAAGTATCTCCCTTGGGGTGAAGGAGTCACTCCCCTGCATTTGCAGGCACCATAACGCAACTGACCGGTCTGCTGTTCCTGAGCTCCTGCAGACTCCGAAGGCTCCAGCAACACAGGAGGTGGGTTCCTATGTTCGTTGAGGTCAAGCTGCCCTCTCACCAAGTTTGAGGCCAGTATCCCTCGTGGGGACCGCATAACCCGAACCCCTGTGCACCGCGTACGTTTGCAAGTGCATATGCTTGTTGGTGTTCCCCAACTTCGTGTACTGGTACTATTGATAGCCGCTACCTCTGTGCACATTTCATACAAAGTACTTCAGCCTCCTCACACTCTGTGCCCTGCAAGCTGTGACTTTGTGAAACTGCTAGAGGTCCCCTCGCGACTCCTGTGCCTTTGGCCTGTGGGTCCACTTGAGGGACAACACTGCTTTTCTTGGGCTCCCCTGGTTGCTCCAGGCTTGCCCTGACTTCCCTTGCTGTTGTGAGTCCCCTGGTCCTTGCTGGGCCAGACCGTAACCTTCTTTGACCTTCTTCGTGGGTTGCCGCTGCCAAGGCTTGTTCATGCTCCCGCCGGACACCGACCCCTCAGCACTCAACATCCTTTGTGGGACAGCTCGTATCCAGCTCCTGGTTGTTCTCGACATCTCCTGGTCCTTGCAGCTGTAGAGTCAAGGTCTCCTTCACACCTTCAGCACCCGACATCGGTGGGCATTCGTCTACTGAGCCCCTGGTCACTCCTGAGTGACCCAGACTCTATCCCCTCTTCTTTCATGTTCCTTCCATCAAGAATCCACCTGTGGGTTTCACCGGACACTTTTCTTCTTTCCAGCAGTGGCATTTCTGGGCTGTTGGTATGTGGGGTGGCAATATTACTTTGGAGATCAATAGAATGGGAGGTAAAAGAAGTAATAAGAGATAAACTGGGGAGATGGATCTGGTTGAAGGTACAAGTTCAAGCTGTCCCTTTGACCATCCTTAATTACTATGGCCCAGTACAAGATGAAGTATCCCCCTACAGGAATTGTATAGCATAGCGATGGTGTTCAGAAGATCCTATGATATGTGGAGGTGACTTTCATTATATTCAGGATCTCAAATTAGACACCTTGAATAAGACGAAGAAGCAACTAAAACCTAAAACAGCTTCTGTTCTTGATTCAATGAAACACGATTTTAATTTGATCGATCCTTTGCACAGGGTTCATCCAGGCCGGGCCGAATATGCATTCTTCTCTAGTCGATATAATACGCCGTCTTGGCTGGATTTCTTTCTTAGTAAAACAATCTATCTGCGGATGGAGTACGGATATCTTGTCCAACCAGTAGCGGTCGGTGGTGGGAGTGCCGCCGGGCACTGACGTGGGGCGGGGGAGGGGCAGGGTGGGGGGTAGTAAACTACGGATTACGGCCGATTACAGGTAAGTACACATATAAATAAATAAAACGAATTTCGTTGAGCGTGCTTCATCGCATTTGGCGATGCAGCGCGAGAAACGAAATTCGTTTTATTTATTTATATGTGTACTTACCTGTAATCGGCCGTAATCCATAGTTTACTACCCCCCACCCTGCCCCTCCCCCGCCCCACGTCAGCGCCCGCCGGCACTCCCACCACCGACCGCTACTGTGTCCAACGCCTTTTTAGATTATTCGATCATTTGTATGAATCTGGAATTTCAGGAACTGTGAACCCCCAGCTCAAGGTGGCAGTTTGATTGAGCTCTGCTAGTAAATCAGATCTGGCTGAATGAAATGCGAATATTCATCAGAGAGTATTTTTTAAATTAACCAAAATACTGCCTCGCACTTTGCAGTGTGGGAGGCCTTTTACGGCAACATTTTGGGGCCAGGTGATTCCATTAAAATCAAGGGAGAATAAACTGCATAGGGCTAGAATTTGCAATCTAAGGTAGCACTGGATGCTTTGCAAGAAGCCTTAGATAGATAGGGATAAAGGATAGAGACAGGTTTAACGGGCAGCTTGCTCAGGCTAAACAGAACTTAAGAGAATTCTTTATTCTGCAGGAAATTTGTAGTTCAAGAACTTTCCAACAAAAGCAGTTTGAGGAAAGGCAGATGATAGGCAGATTGCTAGCTTGGTCTATACGTCTCAAGCAAAATTCACAGCACATTTTAAAAATTGAGGATCCAAGATCGAAGACCATCCAGACGGCTGATCAAGAAATCACAGAGGTCTTTCTTGAACACTATAAGAACATTTATAAATGATCTAAAACAATTTTGGCATCAAGTCTTGAAGAGTTTTTTAGACCAACGAAGCTTCCGTATCTGTCTAATGATCAGAAAGAAGTGTTGCATGAGGACATCTCAGCACAAGAAGTTGCTCTTGCTCTGCAAAAAATGCCAAACCTTGTCACAGCGATGGGATACTGTTGGAGGTGTACAAAGTATTTCTGAATGAATTACTCCCATATCTGGTAGAACTATTCAATATAATTAGAAAAGGGGCAGATATTCCATCTTCCTTTTGAGAGTCAGTAGTAGTCAGCTTTTTTAAAAGGATAAAACACCTTTGAGTAGGAACTCATATCATCCAATAAGTCTGCTTATATCAGACTACAAGCTGTTTGCAATGGTTTGGGCATCACGAATAGTTACGGTAGGGCAAACCCTGATCCATGGTGATCAGAATGTTTTTGTGCACAATCGATTTATGGCAGCGAATGCTCATTGTTTGATACAGGCAATTGATTTCTTTCGAACTGCCAAGAAGAAGCAGCAATTGTAATGCTCGATGCCTAGAAGGCATTCAATCTTATCAACTGCGATGCCTTGTTTTTGCATTAACTAGGTTTGGATTTCCAGATAGTGTAGTTACAATACTCCAGAATGTTTATTAAGGAGCTGAGGCAAAAATAATGATAAATGCAAAAGAAGCAAATAAAATTAAATGGGGCAACAGGCAGTAATGCCCGATGTCTCCTATACTTTTTGCTTTGTTTATCGAGCCGCTGGGGCTAGAATACGTAGCTCTGAATCTATTCTTCCTCCGATTGAATAAATGTCTGAGGTCAAATTATTCACTGACAAAATGATCCTCTACTTAAAGGCGGACAGGGTAAATATAGAAGGGGCTATAAATATTATCCAAGAGTATATGAGTGTAGAAGGTTATAAGATTAATCAGGCCAAAACCGAGTATCTGCTTTCCAATGTCCAACCTTCGGTTTTGCTAGCTGATTTACAGGCTCAATATAATGGCAGTTGCCCAATCCGTTTTCTTGGGGTCTATGTGACAAAAAAATTCTCGGATTTGTTTCAGTTGAATTATAAAAAATATGTAAGCGAAACTTTGCTGGCCAGATGGGTGCTTCTTGCTCTCTCAATAATTGGGAGAGTTTCTTTAATTAAAATGTCTATTCTGCCTCTGTTGTTATTTTTGTTTACTAATCTTCCCATAAAAATCAACAAGGCCTTTTTGTAC